>CAXIVR010000010.1:36234850-36982350 GCA_964035755.1 Teleogryllus oceanicus | reverse complement strand
TACCTGATCATTCTTTCCGCTAATTTAATTTGTTTCCGTAAATGCGGTGTTCAACTGATAAACTTAGCGCTTTTTGCGGCGTTTGGAGGAAGTATTTTCATCACGATTACGTACAGACCAGGAGTGACCGTGTAAAATGCTGGAATCACGTTCATCCAGTTTCGGCACGCATAGAACCGAACGTCCTTTTTCCATTCAGTTTCTGTACAGAAAAATGATGAAAAAAGGATGAAAAATGACCGCGTAAAACAGGCTTAAAAGTAGTCTGCTCCTTATTCCTGATTATCACGAATGCAAACGACAACTTCATGCCTCGCAAAAGGCAACCGTTCTAGTAATTAAACTGAACTTACTTCTTGCATGTCCTTGATTCTTAAATAAACAGCTTCGTAGGCATTTTTGGAGAAATAGGACGTGATAAAAATTATTTTCATTCATTTTCCTTTCGTTTGACTTTCGTCTTTCTGAGCTTTTAAATGATACATGTGACACTGAATTTATATGGAGTAATCGTCGGGAAAATGCTAATCCCAGTATAAACCTTCACTATTTTTGAATTTTCAATTTTACTTCCACTGTTTGAAAGAAGAAGGAAAAAGAGTCGTGATTTACTTGATTTGTCCAGAATAAAGTGACTGAAAATGAATGTGACTTCTAAGAAGTTTTTTAAACTAAATCAAAATCTCTTCACACTTTTCTATTCTTCATGTATGGAGAAATCGTTTTAAAAATTATTGAATTTGTCGAGAATTAGACAATTGTCGTAAAAATAATCTAACTTCTCTTAAAAACGCACTTTTACGCGAAAATTTTCATAAAAGAAATTGGATGGACCATAAAAACTCCCCCACCCCCAAAAAAAGTTTTTGTAACTTTTATCGTTTATACGTTTAATCAATACCTCTAATAAATCATAAACTACCAACGTCGAGCGCGACTTTTGCAAATAAACAACCTAATGTCAAAAATCAAGACGCACATTTCATTTGCAATTTTTCAAGGTCAGAAGACACATTTATTTTCAGCTTTTCCGTAAAGATTGCCAATATTGCTGTCAGCACCTCCTAAAAATATCAGCATTTTATTCCTGTTTCAGTTAAGGTTTTTTTCACTTATAAAAATGTAAGGTGCTTGAAATGGGTAATAATGGGCAATTTACCATTTCCTATTATCGCGATTACTTTGATTACGATCACGCAATGCATATGCAGATTATACATAATTTTTAAAATGGAAATACTACTCCCATAATATATGCAAGTACTTCAAGTTGCTGACAATAAAACGAAAGCTCGTATGCCCGTTCAAATATAATTCTGGGTTATAGAGTAACAGTGGAATAAAATATTTTTAATTGGAATGTGGAATAATAATTTTAAACCTTTTAGATATGAAAATTCCGTTAAAACAGTTTCAACATACTATTTTCAAAGTCGTTACAGAGCAATAAATCAAACAAAATGAAGACGTTATAGGTTGGAAACAGTACAATACTTTTGATACTTTTGATAAAACAATACTTTTGATACTAAGTAAAGTAGTGTATGAGGAAGTAAAAAATAATAACTTACGAGAAATAATATTTTTTAATATTATTCTTAGTTTGTGGTTACACCTAAGAGTATTTAATACCCAAAATTTAGCCTAATTTTCGCTACTCTTCTACTTCCTTTCGAAATGAAAGAGATATTGCACAATGTAACTTAAAATAAGGTAGCATAATAAACGTGTAGAAATACATTACTATGTAGAATATACGAAAAATTAAATTTATTACAACTTTTTTCCTGAGTTTCCTACACGATATTTCATTGCTCCTGCTTTATTCATTTTCCCTTCCTTTTATTTATCCACAGTGAAAGACTCTTTGTTGGACATTTTGCCCTGTTCGATCTCTGCTTCTAAAAATTGTTCCAATCTACGCTACTCTTCCATTTTCGTGCACTTTTATACTTAATGCTCTTGAGCTGTCTTTGTGTCGTTATGGAATTCCTTTCTTCCTTCTTATGATTTCTGCTTGCCAACTTCAGGGTTATTCCACCACTGTTCTTCACAGGTTCCTCCCAGCCCAAACGCCAGGAACATCACAATGTACAGGCCAAAAAGAGCGTATAAAAACGGAATCCAATTGACCAATTTAGCCTGAAAGAACATAAGATAGTGTTAGTGATTTATTTAAAAGTTTGATTATTACATTTTAATTACATTAATCTACCTTGATTATCTAAAGTCACACTTAACGCAACTAAGTTCAGCGTGGTATTAAGAGTTATTAGAACTGAAGCGTTCTAATAATCTTTGACTAACTGTTAACAACAATAATTAGTTTTCAACCAAAAACTCAATCGCGAAGATCAGGTGGCGCTATCTCGAATCCAATCTGAACACACTAAACTAACTCGGTCACATTTGTTAAATAACACAGCTTTCTTAAAATGAGAATCATGTAACGAACAACTGTCAGTTGTCCATATCCTTCAGTAACGTAATATGTTTGAACGCCAATCAATCCTACACTCTGCCAATTTTTGAACTATTTTATACTCTTGTGTTTTTCAGGAGAAAATACTAAAATTATGTAAAATACTAAAAGTGTATAATGATTTATAAGCTTGACTGTCAATTATAAATTACTGTTCTAATACTTGTTTAAATTGTGTGTTCACTATTTAATTTAAATCGTGGATTGATATTAGTATATCGTGTACTACTCGTGCGAGAACTCCCGCATGTTAAACCCCACCCTCTTCCCTATTTTTCCTTTTCCATACAAAAACCTGTAATATACCTTTTCATCCAAGACCCTTTTATCCTCGTTCACTTGTTCTCTACGTCTCCATGTAATTGCTAACAATACATTACACCCTTATTAATACAAACTATTCTTATTTAACGTTATCGAGCAGGGAGGTACTCCCGTGTAATTCAATCGCGTATAATATCAAGTAATTAGTTTAATTTCACATACAATTGCAGATTCTACAGGTTCTGAACACATGGGGTGGAAGGGAGAAACGTCGAACCAGCAAAAATGTAATAGAATGTTCAAGAAGATTTTGAATGTTCAAGATCGTTTCTTTGATGCCTTTGGCCTTAAAAATTAAGCTTTTAAGGCTCTAAAATGCTTCCTTTAGGTGTTATTTAACGATATAAACGTTTTTAAAAATGTGTCAGAGTGTTGCGGGTTGCATTTGACATGAATATTTTATGGGTTTTCTTAAACAAATCCTAATCCTAATGAATATTGGATTATATTTATATATATATATATATATATATATATATATATATATATATATATATATATATATATTGTGTACTACGTTAAGGTCGGCAGGATCTGTATATGGAATGTATATTTTTTACTTCGTTCAATTCACAGTTTGATCTGAACATTTGAGCATCGTCTCACTTTTAACACAGGTGATAAAAATTGAACTTTTTGCATTCAACTATGCATAACCTAAAAGTAATAACTTTTACAAGTGGCAATCTAAAACAGAATTTACACAACTTTTCTAATTATTCATGTCCACCTATTAACTACTATCAACATCAATCCATAACAAAAACAGCAATCGCCACTAAAATAAATTTCAACAAAATTTCATTATAAAAGAATGTGTACTAATAAATAAGTGTAAAACACCAACTTTTAAAACGGTCTTCTATAGTATATAGATATGTTTTATTAAACATACTAAACAAAATTTTAAAATTAATCAAAAAATAAATTGACTTTCAATCACATATGTACCATCTATCGTGAAATTGCTTTAATGAACGCCAACACTCACCGAATCTTCTATTAGAATTCCAACAACACATGGAAGAAATGCACCGGGGATTGCAGCCACGAAGTTGACAATCGAAATCAGCGGCCCTTGAAAATATGAAAATGTCTCAACATACAAGGAGAAAATTATGTAGTACATGCTTTGTCTTATTAACGGTTACATTTGCAGCAGTGATTCACTTATAAGTCCTAACACCTCTTATTTTGTCAACCATAACAGATTTGAAAAATTCTGTTGGCACGATAGGTGGTGCTGACCAGAGCCAGCCTAGCACTTGCTTTGACTTCCTCATATCTATGAGGATCAGTGAAATGAAAACGAGACATCGGAAGAAAGTATGTAAGCTGTTTATTATTTCAAAAGTAATCGCCACAACTATTTATTAATGTATCCCATTGTGAGACAAGATAGACAATTGTTTCAGAGAAAAATGTCTGTAGTTGCCAACGAAACAATAATTGTACTCAGGTGTGCACCGCTTCGTCCGAACCGGGAGCGGTAGCTCAGTGCAACTGATGCCACTGCAGCGCCTCTGACCGGGAGGTCCTAGGTTCGAGACCTGACGACGGCAGGATTTTCCACACTAGCTTTTCAGCTAGGTCGAATTCAGTCGCTGTCTGGAGGAGAATTCTAGCGGACGGCTGCTCTGATTGGTAGTTTTCCGAGGTTTCTCCGATCAACACTAGGCGAATGCCGCAGCAGTACCCAACCAAACGGGCCACGTACCGCGTGCGATCTTTCCTTCCCCTTCCTAGTTCTATTCCCCTTACACACTCACTTACACTAACATGCACTACACTACCACATATTCCGGGAGACCGGTCGGGAGCTTAGAGCTTGTCCCGGCTGGGGCGGGGCCCCGCTGGTGGGAGAGTCCTGGTTAGGGGGAAACCCCACTAGCCGACGATAGGTCGGTGCCGGATCTCGCCACCCAGCGGGGGAAATCACCGCCATCTCCCGAGAAAAGACAAGCACTACACTAACGGGACTAATGACCGAAGCAGTTGCCGCGCCCGGAAACAGGAAACATCAATCAATCAATATTCGTCCGAAGCAAATCGACGGGACAGGCAACGATATTCTTACATGCGACAGAGTTTCACGTGCTGCAGTGATGTTAGGCTCTTCAACTTCTATTCCTCCACCAAGCTATGAGGAACTCAATACGCAGAAAATTTCCGAAAATTCAGATGCTCTATCAATTGATTTATTGATTGTTAGTGATTCCGGTCGCGTCATTACTACTAGGGTCATTAGTCCCGTTAGTGTCGTCAATGTATTTTTCTTGTTGCCACTGTTCTTTCCCCGCTGGATGGCGAGATACCGCCGTCTAGCGGGATTACCCTCAACCACGGATTTCCCACCAGCGGGGCACCGCTCCAGTCAGAACAAGCTCAAATCTCTCAGCCGATATCTCGGCATGTGTGGTAGTGCATGTTAGTGTAAGTATGTGTAAGGGTGGGAATAGGACAAGGAAAAGGAAGGAAAAATCGCGCGCGGTCCGTGGCCCGTTTGTTATGGCACTGCTCCAGCATTTGCCTGGTGTTGATCAGAGAAACCATGGAAAACTACGGACCTAAGCAGCCGCTAGAATTCTCCTCCAGACTGCAGTTGAACTTGCCCTGGCTATTTAGCTAGTGTCGAAAATCTTGCCTCCGTTGGGACTGGAACCTAGGATCTCCCGGTCAAAGGCACTGCAGTGATATCAGTTGATACACTGAACTACATCTCCCGGTACGAGGCGAGGAGATACACGCAATTTTTTAATCCCCAAATTCACGATGTTTGTCTATTTATATTTGTATATTATGCAATGATGAAGAGAGTGCTCGACCTACATAAAAAATAATTAAAATGTTAATGAGTGGGGTATTTTGCTCTCACCTCCGTAATTTGGAGCCAGGTGCATGGGGTTGGCCACGACGCCGAAAGACAACGCGCCAATGAACGTGATAGCGACGGTCGCTAGGCCGAGGCTCGCCCGCGTGTCGCACTCCAAGAAGGCGATGCTGAAGAGGCACACGGCGGGGACCAGCGAATCTGCAAGATTGTGCAGTTATTACACGAGGCAAGGCGCACACTGGGCCAGTGGCGATGATCACTAGTCGCTGGCCACTAATCACTAGAGACTAATTTTTGGCCACAAGCCGCTGGTCTCTAGCGGGCCCGCTAGTCGCTGACCGCTAGTCGCTGACCGCTAGTCGCTGACCGCTAGTCGCTGACCGCTAGTCGCTGACCGCTAGTCGCTGACCGCTAGTCGCTGACACTAGTCGCTGACAACTAGTCGCTGACCACTAGTCGCTGACCGCTAGTCGCTGAGCACTAGTGCTGGCCATTAGCCCTGCACAGCGCTGACAACTAGTCGCTGAAAACTAGTCGCTGAAATCTAGTCGCTGACCACTAGTCGCTGAGCACTAGTCGCTGGCCACTAGCCTTTGGCAACTAGTTGTTGGCCACCAGTTGCTGGTCTAGTCGCGGGTCACTAGTTGCTGGCCATTAGTCCCCTGCATCAGGAGGAAGAAGTCTCGACTACTTGTGGCCACCTCTATGACTCATCTCGGCTAGACGTCGCCACTTCTTTCTCTGCTGCAAAATTTCTCAACATACACGTGCGTGTAGGGTTTAATTAAATATATATTGTAATGAATCTTTTCTCCTTCCTCCTCTTTCTTACTTCTTTTTCTTCTTACTATCTCTCTATTCTATTATCTATTTGCCCCTATTATTCATTGCCCCACCGTTGGGCCGCCATTTAATGCAATGTAACGCTCTCTCCCTGCTCTCTCCTGCTATCTTCCTATCATTCATTAATTTTATCTTCTAACCTCTCTACGTTATCTATGCCCGTGCTGCTATCAAATATATATATATATATATATATATATATATATATAAATCCCTTTTTTGTTAACTATCTACTGCCGTGGATACGCTGGCGGTCCTATACAGGAACCGCAGTGAGGTAACTGGATTGTGCGTTCTAGGTTAAATTACTACGAACATCTCAATTGATCCAAAACGAACCGCATTTCTGGTTCGATAATTTATTTGCGTTAATAATTTTACTCTATTCTCATTTCTACGGCAATGATTCACCGTCTTTCTTTCTACGTTAACATATAATACCCTATGACCAACACACAGAAACCAAAAAAACAAAATAATACACAATAACCAAAAAAAAACATTCATACAAACAGTATCAAAATCTCATTCATCCCTCGAATGCGCATTCCCTACTTTCCTTTAACTATTTCTATCTTATTCCTACTAACAAAACTTGATCTTCAACAAAAATTGTTTTTGTTATGGAATGCGTTTTGATACGAAGCATTTCAAGGAATTCCGACACATACACACACACATATGCATGCGTTTCACTTCCCTTTTTTCGGCTCATCTCTCGTACTGAAGATGTCCGGTGTCCGCTGTTCGATGTTCCTCGATGTTCGGTCGCTGGCCATCCTTCCTCGCGGTCGCCTCCGAAAACCACTCTTCGTTAACCACTATATTTCACATAAATGTGAAAGTCCAGCCGCTAGCCTGTTACCGACTAATCAGTTCTGTATATTTGCGGCGTACTGCTCGGCAAAATACGTAACACGAAAGCAGAAAACAATTACTTTTCGCGTATCGTCAAACGCGTCACTTCTTGTAAAGTTCTATAACTTATTTCCATTTATCTTGGAAAATAAACGTCTAAATTTTACTGATATGTATTGATTCAGTTAAGTCCCATAATAAAAATGTTTACCGCGCCAAATTTCCTCACACTAGAATACAACGTAATTGATTATCCGTAATTGCTTGAAGTTTCACTAACAAAATAACATGAATTCAATGAATTTAAATTTTGCTCCCTTTTCTAATATTCCAAAATATTTATAAGTCTTTCGACATTACTTCTCGCTAACTATTTTTACACTTTCCCTAAAAAATTAACGACACACCGATTTCACGTACACGAAGCGTTCATTACCATGTCCACGACACATCTCCACTCACATCTGCCTTCATTCTGAATTCTTCTATCAACCTACATTGTTACTACAGATTTTTGTCACAAATAATTGATATACGCTTGCTCTGTTGGTTCTGCAAGATTTCCTTAACTTCTCAGCATAGCGTCACTTGTTTCTACTATTGACTTCATCACAACTTCGACATATTTTATAATTACTTCTCCCGAAAATGCGACAAAGTTGTTTTTTTTCCCCTTTTATTCTATTCTTTCCCAACGTTTCAATCAAATCGGTCCCTGCGTTTGGTAATTATTCTTCAAAAACCCTGTTTGTAATGTTTCTTTTCCAACACAACAATGGCCATATTCTGTTCATTTTCTTAAAAATTCCAAATATATTTCCGTTTATAACTTCCGAATGCGTCAACCGAATTTAATGCCGTTTATTTTATTTTGTTCTATAATTTCTGCTCTACCGGATGATTAAATTCAATTTTCCCTAAATCTCACATGCTTAATTTCTTGTTTTAATTTGGATTTACAAACATGTTTCTACTTCCACATATACGTTTATTCTTTGCCACTTTTTGGCAACGTTGCATCTGGGGTTTTTGGTTTCGAAACGTTGGACCATTACAATATGAAGCCTCTAAGTGCATTTGCATTGGTGATACAAGAACGAAGAAATCGTCGATTGTAACAATTCATTCGTTGATTAAATTACCCTCGATTCAGCAAAATCTTGTATCCATGGGAATACGCAGCCGAAGCTGAGAGAGGGCAACAACATTTTTGGACATCTTTTTCCGTTGAACATATTTTTTACCAGGATATGAAATATTTTACTAGTAAATGAATAGAACATACGAGGAAAATGAAATTGAATCTTTTATGATTCAGTTAATAAATTCAACTTACTTTATGAAAAATAATGTATGCAGTTGCCAGGTGACTTTGAGAGCGTCTTCTCCAAATGTATAAATCAAACGTTTACAAGCTGAGTTACAAGTTCACTTGAACGAAAGAAAGAAACCTCGATTACATCAGTAACATATCCAATTTGGGTTGTTCATCTGAACTGGTTTTGATAACATTTTTTATATCACTTTTCTTTGCTTTTAGAGCATTTTAAAAACGTTTTAAGAGCATTTTATTGACAATTTTTCTTAGCGAGGTCTTACAAGGTCTTCTAAATCCACTAGTAGTAATGATCAACCAGTTTGTCATTACCTTAGCGATCACGAGCGTGTATGGGACAGCTGGGAGGAAGGAGGCTGCAATCACGAACCTGACACGTGAGTGCGTGAAAATGCGACTTCGGTGGTATAAGATTGATTGATTGATTTTTTCGTGTTTCCAGGCGCGTCAACTGCTTCGTTCATTAGTCCCGTTAGTGTAGTGCATGCTTTTTTCTCGGGAGATGGCGGTGATCTTTCCCCGCTGGATGGCGAGATCCGGCACCGACCTACCGTCGGCTAGTGGGGTCTGCCCCTAACCAGGACTCTCCCACCAACGGATCACCGCCCCACTCGGGACAAGCTCCAAGCTCCCGACCGGCCTCCCTGAATATGTGGTAGTGTAGTGCATGTTAGTGTAAGCGTGTGTGTAAGGGGAGAGGATAGGACAAGGAAGAGGAAGGACAGATCGCGCGCGGTCCGTGCCCGTTTGTAGGGTACTGCTCCGGCATTCGCCTGGTGTTGATCGGAGAAACCACGGAAAACTACCGATCAGAGCAGCCGGCGCTAGAATTCTCCTCCAGACAGCACCTGAATTCGACCTAGCTGAAAAGCTAGTGTCGAAAATCCTGCCGCCGTCAGGACTCGAACCTAGGACCTCCCGGTTAGAGGCGCTGCAGTGACATCAGTTGATGCAATGAGCTACCGCTACCGGTCGGTGGTATAAGGGTTAGCGTATCGGGGCGTTATATCCAAGGTTGCCGGTTCGCTGCCATGGGTTTTTAAGGATGAAAAAATCCTTCTAACACCTTTCTTCGGAGGCGAAGTAAATCCGGCTGTCCCATGTTGTAGATTTACTGTTTGCAAAAGACCAAGCCTAAAAGAAGCATCTGAGCTACATTCCAATACCCCAGTGATACCTTCTTTCTCCGCCAGACGGTGAAAAGAGCGTAGCGAAATTTGTGTTGTGAAACGCAAGAGCAGGTTTGATGGCCTGCGTCTCGCTAAGTAGAATTCGGCATAATTAAATTGAATTGAAACATGGTATCCCCAAATCTTAACAGTTAAGAAATATACTGCCAACCACTCAGAAAGTGTCATGGAAATATGGACATGGTGCTGCTCACTTATGCCGCAGAGGATCCTCTTGGCGAAGCACTCGGAGAGCGCACCGTCGAGGTAGCCGCGCACCAGCAGGAATGCCAACCCCAGCGTCACCACCCACATGGCGAAGTAGCCGGCCGCGCACAGCCGCGCCGCCTCGCCAACGCAGCCACACACGGAAGCTCATTAGTTCTTAGCGAATCAATATTCATACTCTTTTCTGATCAAAGAATATCTGTTGCACATACAGTTCTTTTACTTGTGGCATTTGTAGCAAGAATGTAAGTTCTCGCTTTTTCTGTCGATCTACTATTTAGCGTCTCTCTCTTACACTCTCTGTCCGTCTCCTTCTCCCTCTCTCTCTCTCCATCTCTCCGTCTCTCTCTCCGCCTCCCCGCTCTCCGTCTCCCTCTCTCTCTCCGCCTCCCCCTTTCTCTCCGTCTCCCCCTCTTCTTTCTATATCTTCATTTCTCTTTCCCACAACCTCATCTCTCTTCCCACATTTCACCCTCCTCCTGTTACACTCATTCTCATTCCTCTTTCCCACATACTCACCCCTTTTTTCACATAGCCTTACCCCCTCTCTCCTTTGCTGTTCTATCTCACTCCCCTTTCTTCCTCCTTCCTTCTTCCTCTTACACACCCTTGCACATACAAGCACTACACTGTACACATTACAATAAAAGTAGTGCACAATAATAGGCTACATATTGTGCACTTTCCTACATATCTCTATTATACTGGCCCTTTCATCTTCATCCTCTAATATCCACCTCACCTTATCCTGAACATTCCACATTTCCCACATTCTTTCTTCCTCAAAAACCCGACATATCTCTCATATAATATACTCAGTCTTCCTCTCCCATCCCGCAGATCCTCCATGTTTTTCCACGCTATCTAGCAAACATCTACTCGCTTCCCAATTATTGAACCAATATTATTAAGTTACTGTATATTGTTATTGGAACCTCTGGGATGACTCATGGGCGGCGTACTAGCTTCCCGTGCTGTGGTCCCCGGGTTCGATTCCCGGTCGAGGCAAAAATAGAGTTGTAGCTTTCCTTTAAAAGCGTCCCAGTTTCTGTAGCTGTGTGACGAATAAAAGCTCAAGCACGCAGATATTGCTAGTTCTAGTGAAGAGAATACGTAATGTTCGCCTCATGTCGCGCTTACCCTTAAGCATGGGAATGTAACTAGGCTCAGGTAAGGGGACACCGGTAGCTGGCCGGAGAAATCGAACTACCGACCCAAAACGCCAAATACATTATTATATAAGCCGATATTACCGGTAATTATAAATGTATTGATCATGTGTGCATATCGTGAAAAAATTAATGTCTACGAAACCATGTCACGATATTATTAAAAACCTCTTCCCCTACTTTGTTGTCCCTATCTAAATTCAAAGACCTTTCTTTAACTTTATTTCCTGATTTAAAATCGGAACTTTCATAAAAAATTTACTTTTTCGTCTCTTTTCTACACCATCTTCCTTTTAGAGATCAAAACGTTTACTAGTATTAAGAACAGTAAAATAAGGTGAATAATGTTTTTTTTGTTTGATTGAACAGTGATTCCGGGTGCGTCAGATACTAAGGTCATTAGTCCCGCAAGTTTCCTACAAGTTTTTTTGCTCTTGAGGTGATGATGATCATCCTTCGCTGAAGTTGAGATCCTGTGCCGACCTACGACGACTTATGGAGTTTTACTCAACCGGGTATCTCCCACCAGCGGGGTACCACCTTAGCCGGGACAAGCTCTAAGTCCCCGACCGGTCTCGCGGCTTGTGTGGTAGTGTAGTACCTGAGTGTTTAAGTAAGGGGTAGGATAGGACAAGGAATGGGAAGGGAAGATCGCGCGTGGTCCGCGGCCCGTTTTTTAGGGTACTGCTCCGACATTCACCTGGTATTGATCGGGGGGACCACGGAAAACTATCGATTGGAACAGCCGGCCGCTGTAATTCTCCTCCAGACTGCGACTTGACCTACCTAGGTAGCTAGAGTCGAAAATCCTGCCACCGTTTCCTCTTATCCCGAATCATCGCGGTCAAAGGCACTGCAGTGACGTCTGTTGATGCCATGAACCACCTCTCCCAGTCACGGTGCCAAAGATTGCGTTAAAATAATACACTTCTCCTTTGCTAAACTATAACCGAAAAGCGTTGAACTCTGTCAAGAAATTATAATCCTGAATGAGAAAACTTTCCTTTCCTGAATAATTTGTTTTTTTTTATGGAAATAGGCTCTTCAAGTTTATTTGACATCCTCGAATGTCAATTGATCGCGTGGTTGGACCTAATTTAATACCTGCCTCTCATTCGTGTAGAGTGCATACTTCATGAAGGTCGGCATCAGAGTTTGGACGAAACACCATCCGCAGTTGTGGCAGAAATGTGCAATGATGATGGCCCAAAATCGAAGGGATGACATGGCGTGCCGCCACGGAAACTTTGCCCCTTCCTAAGGAATTCGGCTGCCGTTAACAAACCAGAATTAAAACAAGAGGGAAAACAGTCAGGATCAAGTAACTACATAAACAAACGCTGTTTTTGGTTAACAAACAAAACAGAATGAATGATATATAATATAAAACAACACATCACGTTTTTGTTCAGATGGTTATTTATTTATTTATCTATTTATTTTATAAATTCATTTAGTTTGTTACGTTTAACTTGATATGAAAGAAATATGCAGTGAATATGCGTGAAAATTAGAGAATAGGTTTTTTTTAATTGTTTAAGAATAAAACCGAATCGCTCCACTCCATTAAAAATAATATGTGAAACAATATGTGGCCCTTATTATCAAACCACGTTTGAGTATTACCACTTTATGCACCAGGCTCCCTACGGAGTAGAGAGAAATTTATGTAATGCTGCGCGAGAAAGGGGGAACTATCAGCAAAAAAAAATTCTTATTAGGGGGTCCTGGAAACGAAAAAGTGAATAAATACAATTGTTAAATTTAGAAAAAATCCTCTAACACGTGATGTAATCAGAATTCGTGTGTTGTGGGTCGTTGATACTGAAAAATTGAATGACGTCAGAACGTCTGTCCGTCGGTCTGTGAACAACGCTTGCGGCTAAACCGTTCAACCAATTTTCTCCAAAACTGATATTCCCCAATCCATATGACTGATATCGCGGTCCCTTGAATTTTATTTAAGTTTTTGATTAAATTTTGTTTTTGGATAGTGTGAAGAACATTTCAGAGAATGGTGCAGGTCTCATTTTCGTTGAAAACTCTCATTTTTCGAAAATTGCAAAAGTTCAAAATTTTTTCGGTGTCTTCCTACACTAAATTATTAAAGTAAGAAATTTTTCTCTTAATAAGATCTGTGCATTAATGATATAATTTGAAATAAAGTCTTTACAATGTTTGAAACTTCGAGTATTTTTCGCGTAATTTTGCTGTACGTGCTCTATGTGAAAGTAGCACACTAGTTTAATCGAACATTCCTGTTTAAGAAGCCTTGTATGTGAGTCGTAACTGTAAGGGATATACTATACGAGATCAGGGAGGGGGATGTCACCAAATCCATTCAATTGAATCCTCAAGTGTTAGGGGTCGGGTTCTTTTCAATCGAACCTTCGAGTGTAAGGGATCGGGGTCACAAATCTTCAAGGAACTTATAAGTCGAGAATGGCCAAATTTAATTAATGGGGGACCTTTCAACGAAAGGTCGCCAAACCCTATCAATATAACCTTCAAGAAGTCCATGGAATCACTTAGTCCTTCTAATCTAACCTTCAAATATCTCGGATATCCTCAATTCCTTTCAATCGAACCTTCGAGAGTAAGGGATCGGATGTTCACCAAATCCTTTCAATCGATCCTTTAAGTGAAAGGATCGGAAGTTACCAACTCTTTTCAATCGAACCTTCCGGTGTAAGCGATCGAAAGATACAACAAATTTCTTCAATCAAGCGTAATGGATCAGGGGAGTCACCAAGTCTCTTCACTCGAACCTTCAAGTGAAAAGAGCCAGAGGAATCACAAAGTCCATTCCGTCGAACGGCTCGCATGGAGTCACCAACTTTCAACCGACCCTCCCAACGTACGTAGCCGGGGAGGGAGAGGGGCGGGGCTTGCCTCCGGAGTGACGGTGGCGACGAGCGACCCCGTGATGAAGTTGCGCTCGTGCTCCGTGATGTACTTGGAGGCGCGCGGTTCCTGCGCCGCGTAGATGCCCCAAAAGCCGCACCAGGGCACGCACGCCACGGCCGCCAGCAGGAAGCTCCAGCGCCACGAGATGTCGCCGGCCGCCCACGCGCTCAGCTGCGTCGCCGCCACCGTCCCCAGCGCCGCTCCTGATTGATGGATTGATTGTTAGTGATAGATTGTTGGTGATTGGTAGTAATGTTGCCGGCCGCCCACGCGCTCAGCTGCGTCGCCGCCACCCACTCCACCGCTTTTGATTGACGGATTGATTATTAGTGATTGATTGTTGATGATTGGTGTTAGAAATGTCGCCGGCTGCCCACGCGCTCAGCTGCTTGTCGTCCCCTCTCCGCGCCGCTCCTGATTGATGGATTCATTGTTAGTGATTAATGTTAGAAATGTTACCCGCCGCGGCGCGCCGCCCACGCGCTCAGCTGCGTCGCCGCCACCTTCCCCAGCGCCACTCCTCATTGATGGATTGATTGTTAGTGATTGATTGTTGGTGATTGGTGTTCGAAATGTTACCGGCCGCCCACGCGTTCAGCTGCGTCGTCGCCACCGTCCCCAGCGCCGCCCCCGATTCATTGATTGTTAATGATTTCGGGCGCGATAACTGCTAAGGTCATTAGTCATGGAAGTGTAGTGCATGTTTTTTGCTCGTGATGTGGCAGCGGTCTTCCCCAGCTCGATGGTGTGACCAGCCTGCACGTCTGCTAGCGAGGTTTTCCCCAACCAAGTATCTCCCACCAGCGAGGAACCGCACCAGACTGGACAAGCTCTAAGCTCCCGACCGGTCTGCCAACAGGTGTGGTAGTATAGTGCATGATAGTGTAAGTATGTGCGTAAGGGGTGAGGACAGGACAAGGAAGAAGAAGGAAAGATCACGCGCGGTCCTTGACCCCTTTGTTAGGGTACTAGCATAGATTAAAGAGGCACATCTTTACTTTATGGTACATCTTTACTCTATGGTACTAGCCTCCGGCATTCGCTCGGCTTTGATCGGAGAAACCACGCACAACTACCGATCATAGTAGCCGGCCACTAGAATTCTCCTCCCGGCAGCGACTGGTTTCGACCTTTCTATCTAGCTAGAGTCGAAAATCCTTCCACAGTCCGCACTAACTCTAGATGCAGTTAGATTAGGTGAGGGGAAGCAACCAGTAAGCTGGTTGCTTCATGCAGCTCGTTGCGTGTTTTTGCAAATGTACATTCCCGCCTGAGATATGGCATAATATTCTGGAAACACTCATCCTTTAGTGCCCAGACATTTAGATTGCAATAGAAAATTATCCGAATAATGAAAAAATGCCATCCACGTCATCCCTGCAAGCCTCTTGTCATTGAGCTTGGAATCTTACCATAGCCTTGCCTATTTATTTATTTATTTACGAATCTGTAATATTTGTCAAAACTGACTTACTTAACGGTGGGAACATATTTTCATGTAATACTGATATTTATAGTTACAACACACGACGTAGAAATCATGTTCATCAAATGTCAGAAAGTACGTTACTTTACAACACATTGCCAGCTGAAATTAAACAATTAAAAATGGTACACAGATTTAAGTTAAAAGTAAAATGTTTTCTGCTGCATAACTGTTTCTATACAATAGAGACTATACTGGTCATCTAAATGAAAAATAATGTTTACTTAAACAAAACAATGAATTAGTTTACATATGTATTATATAATTAAAAAAGACAATATGCCTATAACAAGTAATGTACTTCAGCTTCCGGGTCAATGACCCCCATCTCGATCGGGTTTTTGTCCAGTTTCCCCGATCCATTGAGCAAAAGCTGAGATGGCCTCTTGATTTGCTTCTGGACGTAAATATAGCTTCACAATGCGCACGTTTTGTTGAGCTTTTCTTCTGCTTGCAGAGGTAGTAGAGCTTAGGGTGAGTTTCTATTTTGTTACCCGTACAGAAAAATAAAATCTGCAATTTATTTAACGTTACAAATAAGTTTTCTATAACTCGGAAACGAAAATGTCTAGTTTTTGAAATGTTAATCTCTCGCTTTTTTAAATTTATTATTATTATTTTTTTATCTTTCAACTATTAATAGTTAAATTGTTGGGAAGGCATTCTGAAACTCAAGAAAGCGTGCACAGATGATTTTCTCCCCCTTATGTCACATACAGTTTTTTACTGTTTTTGATTAAATAAATAAATAAAAATCTTTTACAAGGCAAATGGCGGCAAGCGCGGTGCAACGGTATAGAGCGATTTTCTTAAGGATGAGCCAAAGTGACAGCTAGGGCTGGCAACATAACTGAACGTTCTGTGGTCGTTTTGCCCTTGAGCCCATAAGACTCCCTTCCTGCGTTCGTTCGTTTGCAGTTGGCTAACTTGTAAAGAGCTTCGACGCTTCCTTTTGTGATGTCCTCGTCCGACAAAAATATAGTGCGCTGCGAGAAAGAAATGAAATAAGGAAGTGCAGTGTTATGTGTTCTTCCGTAAAATTTCTTTTTTTCTATAAACATTACATTAAATTTACTTTTTGTGTGATAAATATTAAGTTTATTTTAAAACCGAGACTTGAATGCGACATGCGTACCGGTGCACGTGTTTCAGGCTTAAAATCATTTTTCTTTCTATTTACATTTGTGACAGTTTTCTTTTACTGTTTGTGAAAGCATGTTAAGAGATTTCCCACGTAGTAATTAAATTTAAATATTCCCCGGACTCACGTACGTGCATATACCCTAGCGGAACTGTTAAGACTTCTGCATAGGGATTGTTCGGGCCTATACGCAAAAGCAGAAAAGGGAGGTATAAATAAAACACTTCCTACGCCCTAGGCGGCAACACCGGAAGCGCGGCATGGAAAGTTCCATAAGCCGAGCGGCACCACCGCGCCGCGCACGCGGTGCTGATAATTCCACGCCTCGGCCACCCGAACCTTCTAAAGCCTTCCAGAACATTTCAAAATTCCAGCAGTGGCCAATTGGACTGTTCAAAGTCACCCCTCTTCGCCATACTGCAACCGCTGGAAAAGCAGTCGCTAATTGGCCAGTTCAAATCAGTTCAAATCCCCTCTTCGCGTATCCCGCAACCGAAAAGAAATCAGTCGCTGAGATGCTGCCTCGCGAGAAGCATGTCTCGGGCTCTATGTTAAAAGATCACGTAAATTCTTATACAGAAAGTAACATTCTGTGCTTATGTTGTGCCCAAGTGAAAAGCCACATTGTTTCAATTTGTTGTAGTTCACCATTGTGTATAAATTGAACTAACCAATGTATTTCACACGAAGTTGCAAGTAAGTTGCCAGGCGAGCATATGTCCCCGCACTTCGTGACCCAAGATGGAAGATTCTCACATTGAGATCAGTAACTTAGTGTATTTTAATTGTGAAGAATAATTGTGACAACTCAAAGGTTATTGAACATCATTCTGCAAGGTGAGAATTGTGTTTCCATGATAACCCACATCATTACAAAATTCTTAACGAGCGTCGAAAGGGACTGAGTGGATTGCCTACCAACGTTCAACAACCAATATAATACAGTCCACTCTAAGCACAGGCAACCGACCCGTCCAGGGATGCTTTTACAGGAGTTATTAGCACTTTACGAAGGGGCGTGACTGAACAGCTGTCGCGGCGGAGGGATACTTATCTGAAATACGTGTTCACTTGTTTTTAAATGAACTGTCACTTTGACTCATCCTTAGGAAAATCGTTCTACAGAACTAAAGCGCTGGGTGGGCGTGTCGCTCACCGGAGGAGAGGATGGCGACGACGGTGTCGCGCTCTTCAGGCGGCGTCCAGCCTGCCAGCACCGCGTACGCCGTGGCGAAGGTGCCTCCCTGCGATCACCACGACAGGCCATTCTCGTTCATTGATTCATTAGCGATTCCGGACACGTCAACGTCTAAGGTCGCTAGTCCCGTTGGTGTAGTGCATGTTTTTTCTTCGGGAGGTGGCGGAGTTCGTAAAAGAAAATAGCTCTGTCATTCAATAGCTTTCTGATTTACATTCTTTGGGATTCTTAGCGTAGGAGAGAACTTTTGATGAAATCACTCGCTTTCTGGAGAAGAATTCTAGCGATCGGCTGCTCTGATTGGAAATTTCGCGTGGTTTCTTCGATCATCACCAGGCGAATGCTGGAGCAGTACCATTACATCGCGGATTCGGTGGTATAACGGTCAGCGTACCGGACTGTTGTACCCGAGTTTACGGGTTCAAACCCGATAGAAGTCGTGGACTTTTAAGGGCGAAAAAATTCCCTCGTACGCCTTCCTTCAAAGGGGAAGTAAAGCCGGCTGTCCCATGTAGTAGATTTACTGCATGTAAAAGATCCTTAAGCCTAAAAGAAGCCTCTGAGCAAAATTGAGATCCGCCAGCTTCGTCGCCCAAGATGATACCTCCTTTCTCCGCTAGGTGGTGAAAGGAGCGTATGGAAATTTGCGTGGTTAGACGGAAGAGCGGATTTGATGGCCCGAGTCTCGCCACGTAAATTAAGGCATTAGCGCAACAAACCGGCTACGGACATCGCCCGATTTTTTTCCTCTTTGCCCTTAATTACACACACAAACACTACACTACCACACTTGATCAGTCGAGAGCTTAAGGCTAGTCTCGACTGGTGCGGTGCTCGGCATGTGGGAGATACCTGGCTGGGGAAACACCGCACGTGACGAGTAGTTTGGCACCAAATCTCACAATCCAGCGGAGGAAGATCCCCGCCACCTCCCGGAATAAACATGCCTTACACTTTCGGGACGAACGACATTAGCAGATGACGCACCCGGAATCACGAATCAATCAATAAATCGAAACTGTCTCAGTCATTAAATATTTTCTCCCGTTTCAAATTTTCGTGGCACTTCGCACAGAAGGAACCTTAGCGTTGCCCCTGACGCTCACCGAGACGAATCCCTGCAACGCCCTAACGACAGCGAAGGCGATCCATCCGCCGAGCAGGGCGGCGTAGGGCAGGGCCGCGCCGCCATGTTGAGCCCCAGCAGCATCCACTTGGCGTTGACGCGGCGCGCGATGTACGTGCACGGCAGCTGCGACAGCAGGCTGCCCATGAAGTACGCGGCTAGCACCACGCCGCACGCAGTGTGCGTCCACGTGAACGGCCCCTCCTAGAGCAGACAGGCTTGACACTTAGGATTTCACCTATGAATTATACGGTCAGCACCACGGCCCCTGCTTAAGCACGCAAGAACAAGACACGTCTTGACGCCACGTTAGTAATCGCAATACTTAGGGTTTGACTTGTGAATTCGATGGACAGCACCATGGCCCCTCCTAAAGCACACGCAATAGCAACACTTAGGATTTGACCTATGAATTATACGGTCAGCACCACGGCCCCTGCTTAAGCACGCAAGATCAAGACACGTCTTCACGCCACGATAGCAATCGCAATACTTAGGGTTTGACTTGTGAATTCGATGGACAGCACCATGGCCCCTCCTAAAGCACACGCAATAGCAACACTTAGGATTTGACCTATGAATTATACGGTCAGCACCACGGCCCCTGCTTAAGCACACAAGAACAAGACACGTCTTCACACCACGGTAGTAATCGCAATACTTAGGATTTGACTTGTAAATTAGATGGAAAGCACGACGGCCCCTCCTGTAGCTCACACGAACAAGATCAAAGATTCGTTTTATAAGGCGGGAGGTGTAAAAATGACCTAGTGTCATTCGCCACGTGACGAAAACCCAAGTGACGCTGCTCACCGAGTAGAAGCCGTCCGGCGGGTCCGGGCAGACGTCGCCGCTTGTGGTGTTGTAACGGCGGCGCTGTTCCAGGAAGAAGTCGTCGATCATGAACAGGATGACGACGCTCAGTTGCGCCTTGAGGCCGCACACCAGCGCCAGGGCCAGCGCCACCAGCGACGCCATCACGTAGCGCACCGGCGCGCCCATCCCCGCTGCACCAACGCGCCAAACGGGATTTTTTTTTTATTTTTAATTTGTTGTGTCTACAATTTGACGGAACGCGTCTTCAAACCCCTTAACACTCCGTCACTCGCGCTGTTAGATAGAGTCAAACAGAAGATTCTTTTCTTGTTAAGAAAGGAATGATTGATTGTTTGATTGATTTTTTCGTGTTTCCGGACGCGTCAACTGCTTTGGTCATTAGTCCCGTTAGTGCAGTGCATGTTTTTTCTCGGGAGATGGCGGTGATCTTCCCCCGCTGGATGGCGAGATCCGGCCTACCGTCGGCTAGTGGGGTTTCCCCCTAACCTGGACTCTCCCACCAGCGGGGCACTGCCCCAGCCGGGACAAGCTCTAAGCTCCCGACCGGTCTCCCGGAATATGTGGTAGTGTAGTGCATGTTAGTGTAAGTGTGTGTGTAAGGGGAGAGGATAGGACTAGGAAGAGGAAGGACAGATCGCGCGCGGTCCGTGGTCCGTTTGATAGGGTACTGCTCCGGCACGGACCGCGCGCGATCTTTCCTTCCTCTTCCTTGTCCTATCCTCTCCCCTTACACACACACTTACACTAACATACAATACACTACCACATATTCCGGGAGACCGGTCCGGAGCTTAGAGCTCGTTCCGGCCGGGGCGGTGCCCCGCTGGTGGGAGAGTCCTGGTTAGGGGGAAACCCCGCTAGCCGATGGTAGGTCGGCGTCGGCGGGGAAGATCACCGCTATCTCCCGAGAAAATAGCATGCACTACACTAACGGGACTAATGACCAAAGCAGTTGACGCGCCCGGAAACACGAAAAAATCAATAAATCAATCAATCCATGAAGCTTCAACTTAACAATGCACTTCTTTGTCGTGAGACTACCTGACGCAGTTCGGTGTGGCAACGGTTCCTTAACACTGAACTTTGCTATTATCTCATCTTGATACGACATCTTTGTGTTTTTCCTAGAAAACATATTTATGAAATGACGTCATTGGATCGTCATCGACAGAATTAAAACTACCACGACGAGGTTTATAAAGAACATCCCTAGTTGGGGAGAACAATATACAGCATGGAAAACTTTCTTGCAAAATTGTATTTCCGCACTAGGGTCATGCCTTAAAGAATTTTCACTTATTATACTAATAACTTAAATGTGTTGAATAAACTCTTTAAACCATTACCGCGCATTCCTTTTTGGCCAACTCCTCGTGAAAAATTCCACATTATTACTTCGAGGTCAAGAATTTTATAAGAGACACGAGTACCGATAAAATTACCAAGACTGTCCTTTTGTCAGTCCCTGACGTCGAACCTGGAAAATAACGAATTGTTGGGAGACTTGGCGGTCATGTGTCGCCATTATTTGCCAGCGTATACGACTCACCGACCTGCCAGACGTACCTCGTTGTTACTTTCTCCCATTTCCTTCGTAAGAAGAGAAATTTATGTAATTGTGAGTCAGAAAACGGCGAATTTTCGGGAGAAGAACTCTTATTGCGGGGACCTGGTAACTAAAAAGTGATCACAGGATACAGATCTACTTTTGCCCCGACCGGAAATCGAATCCAGTATCGCACCATGAAAAGCTAGCACGCGTCTATGAGTTCCCTGAGAGACCAATCACGATTAAAATTATTAGAATAATAAACATGTTTGGAACAAACGATTGATGTTTCATTTTTGTATTTTCTCCTAACCAGATACTGATCGCAATGATTTTCATGATTTTTGACACTAAACACTAACATTTATCATCGCCTATTTTCAATTGTATCTATTACAAATGCTTGCCAGAGCAGCATTTACGTGATAAACAATAGTTGCTACGACGGTTTGGTGTAACAGTATTTTATGTTGCCATGCACAGGTAAGTTCTTATTGTGAGAGACACGAGTTATTCCAAAGATCTACTTGAATTACCTTCAGCTTCCGCCATCCTAAAAATGCTTCGTTCGGATGTAAACACACGATGCACCAAGAAAATAATTACGATCCAATATTTTGTATCTGTATCTAATAAACAAAACAAAAGAACGGCGATGAAAATCACAAATTGATTTCTAAAAACATTCATCATATGGAAATTCATTTATATCAAACTAATATGGGATAGAATCCATATAACAAGAAAACAAGAATGGGCAATATTTCAATTTTAATCGATTTTATCAAATTTCATTGAATTTTTCCTTTTCTGACGTAATTATTCAATGACAAATATGCATTTTTTCATCAATAGAGTTTGTTTTTGAAGAGATATTGAGAGGGGTATATGTAGTAGTAAATGAATATTCCTATCACGTACTATCATCAAATAGTATGTCCATTTGCTTAGAATAGGGTCCAACTGTTATACTGTACTATACTAGATATATCGTGGTCTGAACATTTCCTTTTTAAACAAATGGGGCAAATTTAGTCAATAAGCAAGTGACCAATGGTTATAGTCAAAATAGCTGTGGCCAATGATCATAACTATTTTTCTTTATCCCGCCCAATATTGGTGATTTAGAGATCCGTTAGTGATATTTTATAATTTGAGGTTCTACGAGTATTAGTTACGAATGTAATAATGACAATCAACGAATAAAATCATATAAACATTTGAATATATTAAGATGATATAATTTTTAATTTAATGCTGTCATTCGTTTTTATAAGCGGATTGATTTAAGTCGAACCCTGTCTACTTGACAATGATTTTCCGGTATCTCGAGTACAATAGGGGCAACTGATAAGCCACATAAATTTAACTTGTAGTACGGGACGAGTCTCTTCTTATCTAGTTTCTTTCTTACAATGCAAATCTTGGAGAGACTTAAGGGTAATAACGAAGAAGTGCTGTAGTATCAAAGAAGCTTTCTAAAGTTTTAAGGATAGTTCAAAGTTTGCAGTCCCCTGGTTCAGATCAGGAACGATGATATTACGTTTTTACGTTTATTTATATCTGCTCGACTTACAGGTCTTTCAGAGTTGAGAAAAGGTATAGATAATTTGAGGGGAAAATTCCTAAATTGATTAGGAGGGTCTTATTCAGTCATTGAACAATCATGTTTGGTTTGTAAACGATAATTCTCGAAAATACTTTAACAACAAGTCAATTTCAAAAGAGATAAAAGAGAAACGTCGTTAAACAAAACAAGAATTTACTTACGAAGAATGACAGATGACAGACTCTAAAAAAAATTTTTCCAAAGAAAGAAGAAAAAATCAAGGTCCAAAACGAAAATTCAATGAAGCCTAATTGACTAAATTGCGAAACGAATATGATTTTTGAAAGACTCACTCAAAAATAATTTCTTCAAAATAAACAAATTCCAATCTATCAATTCAACTTAAACCTGTTTATAACAAAACTAAAAAATTTTTTTTAAAAAATAACTCCTTAAAAAAATATTCCATTTCAAATGAACGGAAATGTCGCCTTTTATAAACTTACAAAGGTATATGACATAGAAATGTACACATTTGTTTGATTTGAATCAAACTGTTTTTGAAAGTAACTAATGAAAATGTTTCTATTCGTCTTTCTTTCATTCTTGTTAAGTTGGAAGAGAGATATATAATACAATCAGTCTTTGACGTTATCTCTGAAATAGAGAAATAACCCGGAGATAATAAGAGTAAACCCGGAATTTAGAACCCGAAGTCTCCAGATCTAACCCGAAGAGGTGGCACTTCTCTTCTAGTAATATCAATTTATTAATTTATTAAAATCGTCTAAAACATCAATAGAATTAAAATTAAAGCTCTCCCTCGGCAAATACGAGACCTTTTTTTAGCACGAGGTTGCCAGAGTTAAATACGAGAGAGAAGGTAATTGAATTTATTAAAATAATATCACTAAAATAAAGATTATCTGTAAACGAAAGAAAATTGCACTTACTCATAGGTTTCCCGTAAATAGTTCTCCCCTTGCCACCCATCAAGGAAGCCCTTATTATCAACAAATCCATCTCTATTTGTCACGGAAAAAGGCGCCCTTCTGAGAGCAGCATGATGTGGCAATGTTATCCCAGAAGACTTTCTCCCCAGCCACGTTTATCCCTTGGGCTCCAGTGTTGATGCAAGCTTTGCTTACCTGCTGGGGCCGGCCAGCATGAGTCAGTTGCGACATTTTGAGAGTTCCTCTCGGAATAGTAAGTTACGCACTTCCCAAAATCGAAAAAAATACCTTCAGTTTTATATAAACTGTTTTAAATTCTTGCCGAATTTATTTACATTATACATAAATAAATTTCTTCTCTGGAATTAAAGAAAAAAATTAACAGGTCAATGTTCTTTATTCCATTAATTTAATTTCAAATTACAAGCATAGTGTTTGAAAATATATTTTCTTTCATCACCGAGTGATCTAAATTTTGGAGTTAAGAATAGTAGATACAAGGTTATCTTATATTCAACAAGAGCACAACACGAGTTCAAGGAAACCAACCTTGTGGCTCTCTCTGTCAGTTAGGTTGAATTCAGGCGCTCTCTGAAGGGGAATTCTACCGGTCGACTGCTCTGATCGGTAGTTGTCTGTGGTTTCTCCGATCAACACCAGGCGAATGCCGGAGCAGTACCCTAACAAATGGGCCACGGACCGCGAGCGATCTTTCCTTCCTCTTCCTTGTCCTATCCTTTCAAGGGGAAGATCATTGCCACCTCTCGATGAAAAGCATGCACTAGGCTTACGGGAAAAATGATCTCAGTAGTTGACGCGCCCGTAATCACTAACAATTAACCAACTACACCCCAACACTTGCATGACGTACAAAAATTATCGAGAGCTTTGAAGATTACCCGACTGGGGCGGCGCCGCGCTGGCGAGGATATCTGGAGGTGGGAAGCTTTCGCAATCTGACGGGTAGTCGGCGCTGTACCTACCGTTCTAGCGAACAAGTGTCACGTCTTCCCCCGATTTGTTTGGTTGATTGATGACTCCGGCCGCGTCGACTGCTAAGGTCATTAGTCCTGTAGTGCATGACGGTGATCTTCCTCCACTGGATGGCGAGGTCCGGCGCCGACCTACCGCAGGCTAGCGGGGTTTTCTCAAACAGGTATCTTTCACCAGCGGGGCACCGCCCCAGCCGGGACAAGCTCTAAGCTTCCAACTGGTCTCCCAGCATGTTTGGTAGTGTAGTGCATGTTAGAGTAAGTGTGTGTAAGGGGTGAGTAAAGTCATCTCTTCCACTAATCCCAGACGTTATCCAACAAGCTATTAATATTGTACAAACGTATCCCTCATGTATCCCTTAAAAACTTCAAACTTTAAATATTGCAAATAAACAGTTGTTAAAATTTGGATTGAATCACTATCACCAAAAATTGATCATAGTGAGTTTTTAACACCCTGCTTCAGTTATAGACTTTTTTTCAGCAGCTTACATAAGAATGAGTCATACCAGAAACATCTACAATGCCCTGTTTACACAAGTTTTTTATTTGAAAATTTCTCCATGTAGATTTTTGACTCGGTAAAAGCCGAACTTTATTTCTGTTTCTAACCAATTTGAATGAGCCCACAAAAGAGATACAATTAAGCACGAAATACCTTTATACAAAAGGCATACTTACGCTGAATTATTTAGATATAAAGACAGTAAGAAAGAAGAAAATACTACTTTAATTTATTGTGACTTACGATTTTAAATTAAAACTAACATCTTAAACGAACTCGGAACAGTCGAGAGAGGGCATTCCATTACAAAATGCGACTCCCAATTCCATTCAATAACGTTCTGACTCATATTCTTATCTTGGGGCACACGTACTATTCCGAAGCTACAGTGCTCCCCTCTCATTGGTGATTCAGCGACTTCACCAGCGCGCGGTCTCTTTAAGGCACCCTTCCCAGTCACGTGGCTTCTACGTCACCACCCTGTCATCCCTCCCGAAGAGATAAAAAGATTCCAGACTATCAGAACGGACATTTGCTTTGCTGTTCGAGTGAAGTTTCAAGTGCAGTGTGAGCGAGTAGTAACAGCCGAGGACCAGCCTCCTGGAACAACCTTCACCATGGTAAGACCACTTTCTTTATTTAGAAATTTATTTGCGGTCAATCTCAAACCATACCTATAGGCTCGCAACAATGAAGTTTGTTTTGTAATGGAAATATTCCTTTAGTGCAACGAAAGGTTAATTTAATCATAAAAACAACCAAAGAATTTTCTAACATTTGAATGACATTAAAACTAATTTTTGCAAATATTTTAATTATTTAAAATCTGAAACATACTCCAATTATTGCTTATTATGGTAACTCATATTATATGAACTGAGGATGATGCTTTATTCATTTTACGTAAAAAGTGATTGCGATTGATTTCAAAATTTTGCTGCGAAGCTACTTTTTGGAGAGAAAGGGTGCTTAATTGAAATGATACATGAGACTAAAAAATCGCCTTGTGTTTCAGTCCGTAATGCTGTGTACTTGTCATGGATACCAGTGCCTGTTCAATTTGATACATCGCACGATTCTCGATTGCAGAGATGCTATTAGAACTCCCTTTTCAAGAGAGGTAAGCGCCAGTTCTACTATTTTGATAATTCTTCTTCATATTTCCCTTCTTTCTTTTAAGATCAGCAAGAACTACCTAACGATTTTTTTTCACTGTTTCTTCTTTCTCTCCACTGATCACTTCCTACCGGTTTTCTTATCTCCTATGCCTTGCAATACTTTCATTTCACTACACAAGAAGTATAGATCTTTCCATATATTATTTTTATTTCTATTTATTTCAAAACCATTTTTAATCTCCTATAATGCTGTTGATGACATACTTCTGCCGAAGGGTTTCAAGAACCTCACTTGCCCGTAGCCATCCGTTTTAAAAATATTTTTAAAAAAATTGCTTTTCTTTTCCTAAAACAGTTCCACCTTTTACAGTTTCCAATATTTTTTGTAAAGGATAATTTTGTTATATTGTATTAATTATAATCTATACATTTAAAACCCTAAGGCTTTTTTCTCGAGAAGGAAATTTCAACTCTCTATTGAACCAAATTTCTCGTGTGCGTGTGTGTTTTCTTTAAACGAAAGGTATTGGGTTCCGGCTGTGCTATCGCATGTTATTGTTATCTGATTGTGTAGTGTAAACATTAAATTTTAACAAACTCATAAAATTAATGTAATTAACGCTTATTTGCCGTCAATTGGTTGTGTCAAGATTTTCTTTTCCCAGTTAATGAAGAGAAGATAGCGTGTATTTTAAGTCCGAAGATTGAAGGTTTTTAAATTCAAATATTTGTGAGTGTATATAAATGCAATGTCCAGCAATAGTTTCAAACGTGTCTCTTTATAAAAAAAATCAGCATACATAGAAAATAAAATGATTGAACATTTTTCTTTACTAAACAAAATATTTTGCGGAATAATTCACGGAATTCTAACTTCCTATTAAATAAATAAAATAATCTAAAATTAAAACCGAAATGGAAAATGGAAATGTATCAGAATGGTTTAAGCATAAGCTTGCTTAAATAACAAATTATACTAATAATGCCTTCGAATTGATATGTACCAAAAAATATAGTTTAATGTTGAAACGAATAGTAGTTGTTTATTAACTAAATGAGTAAGTTTTCGGATATCAGAGTCAATGTGAGAAGGGGCACACTTTAAAAAATATTTAGTTTAGAATTTACTCTTAATGTTAATGTTTCAATCCACTCGATAATTTTAAACAATTTTTATAAACTTGTGACTCCCTGAAAATATTCCGCTTGCATTTACAACAAAAATTCTTAAAAAATAATTAGTTATTAATATAACATTTTTTGCGAGCCTATTGAGAATATTCAAAATAGTTCAGGTATTTTCCAGGCGCGCCTGGTATTTTCCAGGCGCACAGTGTGTAATTTTGGCCATCTACGGGGCCGAAAGTCAACCTTTCTATTTTTCCAAAACGTGTAACTTGTGCTATATATCAGTAGAAGGATGTTCAGACCACATGGTATCGGTATTGGTATCACTAGAAATTCGCGGAGGTACGGGAAATGATTGTCTAAACATGTTTCAACTTGCCCGCGACGACGCCGCTGTCATTCATTCATATCAGTGCTGTGTGTTCGCTTGTCCTTTGCGCGTCTCTGATGATGTTCAAAGTCTGAAGTTCTTAAACAGTGCAATCTAAATAGTTTTTCTTTTCACTGGTGGCGTTTTTGTTTAAAATCCAGCTTCGAAGAGCTTGAAAAAGCGTCTTGAAAGGTATGTACTTTTTATGCAACAGAAAAAATATTTCGAAAAGTTTATCAAGGGTTTTAGTTTAGAGTACCACCGAGTACTACTTTGGGACCAAATTGGTATTAAAGCATGTAGTTTTGTGAAGTCTATCAATGAAAAAATTTGCGAATGTTTGCGAATCTATTAATTATTTCATTCTTTACAGAATGTCGCATTCGTTTTCCCGGAGGGCCTCTTCGAAATATGGGTGACAAAACCTAAAGACTCCAAGACAGATGCTTTATTTGCACATATTTTGCATGAAATGAAAACTGCATCATATTCTGATAGTGATTTACAGTGTGTAAAAGTTAAAGTAAAAAAATTTTGTCAAACACTTAGTATTAGATGGGAAAAAATAGGGAGGCAAAAAGAACGTTTTCTTCGTTACAACGCTTCTTGGCTCGATGGGGAAATAGTATTTGAAAATGTTTCCAACAATGCATCAGTGTCAGTAACTTCTCTTACTGCAATTGGTCGGCCAGAAAAGAGTTTTATTGATTGTGCTCCTAGAACTAAGAGGCGCAAAGTTAAACACCTCCTGAATTCCACCAGCGAAGAACTGAGTATTGCCACAGGCATTCAATTAATGAAAGAAGGAAAAAGAGATTCAGCAGCAATAGTCAAAGAATTATCCTCTGCCTCACCAAACAGGGGAACTGTTATTAAGAAGGCTCGAAGATCCTTACTCCAGAAATCAGAGCTTACACCAGAACAAGCGCTGGCGTTAATGGTAGATGTCTCTATGTCTAGTCGCCAGTACAAAATCTGCGTCAGCAAGCAGAAATATTTAATTGTAAATTTTATCCACCATATTATAAAGTGAAACAATGTAAAATGCTATGTTATCCACAAGGTGCTGTGATTACAGAAATCTCAGCAGAAATACCTGTGCAGTCACTAATTAACCACACAATCCATCGATTATGTCAAACCGAAGAGGTCTGCAAGAAATTGCGTTTGACAAAAAAATGCAATTTTGACATAATCATGAAATGGGGTTGCGATGGTATGGAGCAAAATCAATATAAGCAGAAGTTTTCTCAGCAACATTTCAGTGATGAAAGTTTTTTTAGTATTTCTGTTGTTCCTTTGGAAATGCACTGCGTTTCGACCAATTCAAAAGACATTATTTGGAAAAACCGGTTCCATCTTCCACTAAGTATTGCAGGCCATTGAAATTTGTATTTGCAAAAGAGTCAGCAAGTTTAATTACTACAGAAGTGAACAAAATTAATTATCAAATTAATAACCTTAGTCCCACAATATTTGTTCTTGACAATGTAGAAATTTCTGTAACTACTACTTTGGTATTTTGCATGGTCGACGGTAAAGTTTGTAATGCCGTATCGTGTTGTTCCTCTACCCAGACATGTTTTTTTTGTGGGCAAAACCCACTGAAATGAATAATTTAAATGTCCTATTAAAAAAAGAAGTGAAAAAAGAATTCCTTGCTTTTGGCATATCACCCCTTCATTCATGGATCAGGCTGTTCGAATGTATTCTGCACATCTCGTACAGGTTAGAAATTAAGACCTGGCAGGCAAGGGGATTTGAAAATAAAAAAAATTTCTGAGAAGAAGAAATATATTCAGGAGAAATTCAGAAGTGAGTTAGGCATTTTAGTGGATATGCCTAAACAGCAAAGTGGAAATACAAACGATGGGAATTCTGCGCGCAGATTTTTTAGAAACCCTGAGAAGGCTGCAGAAATAACTGGAGTTAATCTGGAATTAATTAAGGGTTTAGGAATTATCCTGGAATGTATAAATTCTGGTCAAAGAATTAATGTAGATAAATTTGAAAAATTCACTAAATATATTTACAATCTCTATCTGGAAAACTACAGCTGGTATCCAATGCCTGTAACCTTACACAAAATTTTGTTTCACGGGAGAGACATTATTGGTACATGTATATTGCCTATTGGACAATATTCAGAAGAAGCCCAAGAGGCCAGAAATAAACATAATAGGCAGTACAGAGAATTCTTCACTAGGAAGACCTCCAGAATTGACACCAATACAGACCTGCTGAACAGATTGCTCATTACGTCTGATCCATTTATAGCTAGTTTACGAGTTCCTTCAAAACCCAAAAAGAAAAATATCAACGCAAAAGTGTTTGATTTGCTAGAAATGGATCCATTAATATTAGCAATTTGAATTATGTTTCTGTTCTTTTTAGTAAATAAAGCATATTTCTTTAATGTTTGTTCAGCAAAATTAATGTACAATTCTATTTTATTTTAACTTACTTAAAATATTTAAAATGTTGCTACAATGACTCGCATTGTATAAAATTTGTAAAATTTTAACTTTTTGGTTAATTTAGTAAATTATAACATGATTTAATTCAATTCAGGGCTTTAATTTTTGCTTTTATACTTTCGGCCCCGTAGATGGCCAAAATTACACACTGTGAGGCGGTTGGAATAATATTAAGGGGTCTCTTTCAGGAGTAATCTCAGAAACTCAATACATTATGCAACACTCTCAATAGCGTACCGTTCAAAACTGTAAAAAGATAATGCCGAACAAGGATAACAATAAATTTTGAAAAATTGAAGGTGATTCCGCCCACGCAGGGTGGTATGTACTTTTAAGGCTGTGGGTGCGTTAATAGAATTTTGAGTAGATTTGGACGTAGATAATGACGATATACTCTCGGGATCTATGTTTGGTGTACTATAACTGCTCACTCAAAATGTTAATCATTCTTATAATTATTGAATATAAATAAATATATTGAACGTAATTCGTAATTAATGGACTATAATTTCATGAGTAGATGATAAAACAAACGAAGGACTTAAGGAATGAGTTTGTTTATTTTATTGCACTTGTGATAATTAAACAAACGAGCTCCTTACGTTGTTCGTATGCTTGATCAAACCATTTACTTAATTAAACGCTTCTTTATCCACTAGCTACGTCAATATTTTCGTATTGACATCCAACTCCACAGATTTCTTGAAAGCGAAACGTCAACAAACTGTATAGGTTTGTTTACAATGACGCGACATCGAACTCTCTATGTTTGTTTAAAGCGAGGTGATATTGATATAAATAAGTATTTTCCGAACCGAATATAAATATAACGAACCGTTTTCACTATAACATATGGTTTTATCTTTTATTTAATTTCTTTTGTCTTCAAAACATTCAACTAAGACTACTAAAATACTACAAGTTCCATTTTTGCATCGCATATTATATTTTTGTATACTTTGCGAGGTTAGTCTCTGCAAATCAATGGTTTCGTTGAGACACGGCCTTTTACTAATCATTCTTACCTTTTGCCATTAAGAAGAGTTATTTACGTAATTATTATAGTTTTTTAAATGAATAAACCAAAGGCACTTTCGTTCAAGTTGGGTACACTTTTTTGCCCGAATTAACGAAACTTTACTACCAAATCTACTTTGCCGTACGCGTACCGCTAAGTAACAAATCCAATCAATTAGCTATGAAGGCAAGAACTAATTTCGATGCACGAGTGCTGAAAATGTGTTGTTGTTGTTGTTGTTGTTGTTGTTGTTATTATTATTATTATTCATCGCGTATAATTTATTAGTATTATTTATACTAATTATTAATATTAGCGTATCGGCCATTACTGAACACTTTTCGGCTGTATCCCTTGATAAGACAAGGTTGTTACGCCTTGAGTTATGAAATATGAGGTGATAGGATGATGATGATGGGCAATCACAAATACGACCATGCGTACGCAGGACTTGAACCTGCAACCTCCTCCGCGCAGACGACGGCTGCCACAAGCGCCTGCACCACGTGACCGACTTAATAATGATATTAATAATAATAATAATAATAATAACAATAATAATAATAATATAATAATAATAATAATAATAATAATAATAATAATAATAATAATAAGATAGAAATTAAATAGAACATAAGATAGAAATTTTCTAACTTATCCAGATATAAGATGAAGTTCTTCTGTAACCGAACCTGTCCCCAAAGCAACTCTTTGGAAGGTGATCATTATTATTATTATCATCATTATTATCATTATCATTATTATCATCATTATTATTATTATTAATATTATTATTGTTGTTGTTTTTTGTCAGTTGTTGCTTTTCAGTTTAAATTTCTAGTACTTCGGTTAGCATTTCTATTCGAACATTTACATTTGAGAGTGCTGGTTTTGTTTATTTGGTATATCGTGTGGTGCGTGTGCTTAAGCCAAATGAATGTGCGTGTGCGTGTGTGCGCAGGGGCAGCGCCGCGCGCAGCGGGAGGTGCTGCGGCGCGCGGCGGCGTCGGGGCAGGCGCTGCCGCTGAAGCTGCTGCTGCGCGCGTTCGCGTGGAGCGACGAGGACGTGACGCACGCGCTCTTCGCCGCCGCCTCCGCCCACTGCGCATGCGCCATCGCCCTCGCGCGCCCGCGCACCTTCCAGGTACGCACACCGCTCGCCATCCACAGCGCCTCAAGACCTAGGTTCGAGTCCTGACGGCGGCAGGATTTTTAACACTAGCTTTTCAGCTAGGTCGAATTCAGTCGCTGTCTGGAGGAGAATTCTAGCGGCCGGCTGCTCTGATCAGTAGTTTTCCGTGCTTTCTCCGATCAACACCAGGCGAATGCCGGAGTAGTACCCTTACAAACGGGCGATCTTACATTCCTCTTCCTTGTCCTATCCTCTCCCCTTACACACACTTACACTAACATGCACTACACTACCACATATTCCGGAGACCGGTCGGGAGCTTAGAGCTTGTCCCGGCTGGGGCGGTGCCCTGCTAGTGGGAGAGTCCTGGTTAGGGGGAAACCCCACTAGTCGACGGTAGGTCGGCGCCGGATCTCGCCATCGAGCGCGGGACGATCACCGCCGTTTCCCGAGAAAAAACACAGCACACTAACGGGACTAATGACCAAAGCCGTTAACGCGGAAAGCCGGAAACACGAAAAAATCAATCAATCAATCTTAGAGCACAATATCCCACTACTAAAAATGGATTTAGTTATTTATTTCATTTATTCATTTATTTTTCGTTTATTTAACTAATATGCCCATTAATTTAATGGAAAAATCATTCATTATCTCTCTGTTAATAGCATGAGCGTAATGAAAATTCCACCACAGAATTAAAAACCCACACCTACCAATTAGAATTCATAAAACGAGCGAAATCGTATAATTAAGAAACTATAACACACACGTTGCAAAGGCATTTGCAGTCGATCATGAAACAGGAACAAAAAAGTACATCACCTATTACGTTGCTACAACTACATATTAACAATGAATGAATAAAACTACATTGGGTGAGAAAACGTTAAGCTAGCTGACTTATGGAACAACATAAAATATTTTACGTGAATATATTAAATTTATAAAATTATATAAAATTTTACATGTAAAACATTTGGTCTTAGGATCACGAATGTAAAAAAATGTAAACGTCAGTTGTTTTTGCCAGTTTTAAAAAGTTTGCTGTACCCAAACTGTGTCAGAAGTGACTAGTTTTTTCCCAATATTTATGCGTAATGTATTATCTCTCATACCCGTCTTTACTTTTCGGGGGAAGTAATGTTTTCATGACTTTGTGAGCTTCTAATATTTTATCCGCATATGTTTAGTACCTTACAGAATTTGCAAATATTTTGTGGAAACAAAAACAATGCTAGGCCCATTAACATAGATCTTTTTCGGAAGCAATATTACGTCATGAAATGCACGCTGCGGATGGAAAAGATGTGTTGAATTTTTTAAAATCAGAATTATTTGTAAATGTGAACGAAAAAATATTGAATGTAACATGTGTATAAAGGGGAATAATTGCACTAATGGTATGTAAGAAAACTCGCTCCTATCATCGCTCGTTTTCTTGAACATACCATTCATGCAATTATTCCCCTCTTTATACACTCGTTTCGTTAACTACCAACATTTGATGTCGATTTATTCATCTTGTTATAACACAATTTTTCAGGTGTTTTGAATTCAATTCACAATTTACACGCAAATTATTTTACACGACTTTACTAAATATAAACAACCATGTAGTTTCTCGAACGAATCGATTCAATCCTAATTTATAATGAAACATAATAGAAAAAGTGCATATTAGTGAAATCGCATATAGTCGATCATTTGTTGGCGAATTATACAAAAACCAACTCATGTTGAATAGTTAAATTCAGAAGATACGTTGAGTAGGTAGTACCTTGAGTCGGAACGTTAAGTCGGTACGTTGAGTTGGTCCATTGGGGTTGAGTCAGTACGTTGAGTCGATAAGTTTTATGGATACGTTAGTATATTGAGTCGGCAAGTTAAGACAGTACTACGTTAAGGCAGTACATTGAGCCGGTACGATGAATCAATACGTTAATTGTACGGTAACGGTACATTGAGGCAGTACACTGAACCGGTAGGTACGTTGAGTCGGTACATTGAGTCGGTACATTAAATTAGTACATTAAATCGGTACATTAAGTCGGTAGTTTAAGTCGGTACATTAAGTCGGTACACAAAGTCGGTACATTTAGTCGGGACGTTGAATCGGTTCAATGAGTGGGACGTTTGCTCAGGTGTCGGGGCCGTGGGCGGTGCTGGGCGCGGTGCAGGCGGAGAACGTGGACGCGCTGCGCGGGCTGCTGGAGGCCGGCGTGGCGCCCGACCAGCCCATCGGCTCCATGCGCCAGACGCCGCTGCACATGGCCGCCGCCTGCCGCAAGTGCGACTGCGCGCAGCTGCTGCTCTTGTGCGGCATCGACCCCAACCCCCGCAACATCAACGGGGAGACGCCGCTCCACAGGTAGGCACTGGCCGCTCGCTGCGCGTTGCGGGGGCGACATCGATGCCCATGTTTCTATAAAAATATTGATGTTTCTATAAACATATCGATGTTTCTAAAAAATATCGGTGTTTCTACAAAAATATCGATGTTTCTATAACAATATCGACGTTTATATAACAATATCGATGTTTCTATAACAATATCGATGTTTCTATAACAATATCGTTGCTTCTATAAACATATCGATAGTTCTACAAAAACATCGGTTTCTATAAACATATCGATGTTTCTAAAAATATCGATGTTTCTACAAAAATATCGATGTTTCTATAACAATATCGATGTTTCTATAACAATATCAATGTTTCTATAACAATATCGATGTTTCTATAACAATATCGATGCTTCTATAACAATATCGATGTTTCTATACAAATATCAATGTTTCTATAAAAATATCGAGTTTTAAACAGAATTTGGTGGTTTCTATACAAATATCGATGTTTCTATACAAATATCAATGTTTCTATAAAAATATCGAGTTTTAAACTGACTTAGTTGGTTCAGGGCATCAATATGTAACTCCTTCCCCTTTACTTGCAACTCTTTCACCTTGCAACTTTCAGCCACTTTGCAATTTTTATCCACTTCATATCATGTAGCCACCTCTCATCTTGCAACCTCTTCGCAACTTGCCACCACTTCGCTACTTTTAGCAATTTAGGAAATTCTAATTATTTTGAATATTTTCACGAGGTGAGCCGACCTGCTTTTTTTCCCAATTCTCCCCTTTTCTTTGCCGGGGGGGGGGACATGCGCGCCAACGCGGCGGCCAGGGACATCACGGGCGCCACGCCCCTGCACCTGGCCGCCGCCGCCCCCCACGCCTCCGCCGTCCTGCGCACGCTGCTGCGGCGCGGCGCCGATCCTGAGGCGCAGACCAACAGCGGTGGGTGCCCAGATCACCTTCATTCAATGGTTTCTCCTATCGGATGCCGGAGTAGTACGATGACAAACGGGCCGCGCGCGAACTTTTCTTTCTTTTTCTTGTTTTATCCTCTGCCCTTACGGACACACACGTTTAAAATTAGAATTGATTGATTTTTCGTGTTTCCGGGCGCATCAACTGCGTCGGGCATTAGTCCCGTTAGCGTAGTGCATGTTTTATCTCGGGAGATGACGGTGATCTTCCCCCACTGGATGGCGAGATCCGGCGCCGACCTACCGTCGGCTAGTGGGGTTTCCCCCTAACCAGGACTCTCCCACCATTGGGGCACCGCCCCAGCCGGGACAAGCTCCAAACTCACGACCGGTCTCCCGGGATATGTGGTAGTGTAGTGCATGCTAGTGTAAGTGTGTGTGTCTAAGGGAAGAGCATAGGACAAGGAAGAGGAAGGACAGATCGCGCGCGGTCCGTGGCCCGTTTGGTAGGGGACTGCTCTGGCATTCGCCTGGTGTTGATCGGAGAAATCACGGAAACTACCGATCAGAGCAGCCGGCCGCTAGAATTTTCCTCCAGACAGCGACTGAATTCGATCTAGCTGAAAAGCTAGTGTCGAAAATCCTGCCGCCGTCAGGACTCGAACCTAGAACCTCCCGGTCAGAGGCGCTGCAGTGGCATTAGCTGATGCACTGAGCTACCGCTCCCGGTTTAAAATTAGAATTAAACTATTATTTGATTACATGTAATTATTTGAAAATACAGGGTGGGGGCGTTCTCACAATCCCCAATCCTCCTCTAGCGACTTCCGTGCAAATTATTTGACCGGGAGCAGTGGCTCAGTGCATGAACTAATGACACTGCAGTATCTCTGACCTGGAGGTTCTAGGTTCCCGACGACGGCATGATTTGTCGACAGTAGTCATAGCTAGGTCGACTTCATTCGCTGCGTGGAGGAGAATTCTAGCTGCCGGCTGCTCTGATCGGTAGTTTTCCGTGGGTTTTCCGATCAACACCTGGCGAATGCCGGAGCAGTACCCTAACAAACGGGCCACGGACCGCGTGCGATCTGTCCTTCCTCTTCCTTGTCCTATCCTCTCCCCTTACACACTCACTTACACTAACATGCACTACACTACCACACATGCCAGGAGACCGGGTGGGAGCTTAGAGCTTGTCCCGTCTCGGATGGTGCCCCCTGGAGGGAGATCCCTGGCTGGGGAAAGCTCTGCCACCCGACGGGTACATCGGCGCCGAATCTCGCCATCCAACGGAAGATCACCGCCACCTCCTACGATAAAAATATACCTTTACGGAAATAATGATTTTAGCTGTTGACTCGACCGGAAACACAATCAATCAATCGACCTCTTTCATTAATCTTGCTCGGAATGTCTCTTTTTTTAGAGAAGCGATTGATTATCGTTTAAGATGAATACCGATCTAGGTGGCCCAGGGCATCAGTTAAAGCCACTGCAGTGCTTCTGACCGGGATGTCCTATGCTTCGAGTCCCAACAGTGGTACGATTTTCGGCAGCTACATACGTATGTCGAATTTAGCCGCTTACTGGGGGAGAATTCTAGCGACCGGCTGCTCTGTTAGGTATTTTCTCCGATAAACCAAACGCCAGAGAAGTTCTCTAACAAACCAGACATGAATCGTGCGAAATATTGACCGGACACTGATCGCGAGGAGATCGCGTGTCGACCTACACACCAATTTGTGTGGTTTTACCCTGCAAGTATCCTCGAAGTATCATTGCCCTAAATGAGACAAATTTAGGGCTCTCGACTGATCTCCCGAAATGCGAGAACGGGAAGTTCAGGCGCGGCTTGTGACCCGTTTGATAAAGTACTGCTCCAGCATTCGTCTGATATTGGTCCGAGAAACCGTGAAAAAACTCAATCTACATTCTAAATCAATATTTCTTTCTTGATTATCAATATATGTTTACAAATAAAAGTATCCAAAGTTTTTTACGACAATCATTTATTCAGCAATTTCACAACGTTTCGTAACTCATTTTGTTACATAACAAAACGATAACAAAACGAGTTACGAAACGTTGTGAAATTGCTGAACAAATGATTGTCGTAAAAAACTTTGGATACTTTTATTTGTAAACAATCTACATTCTCCTCCACACTACATTCTCCTCCAGACTGGCTGAATTCGACCTAATAGTTCAGCCAGTTTCGAAAATCTGGCATCGTCCTGACTCGATCTCGTCAAGAAAGTAGTACATTAATCCATGGATTGTAACAGTAACCGAGTTATATTTAATGCCACACTAGTTATTTTTACGAATGTATCGTGCACGAATGCATGCAACATTTCCCAACTACAACATAGAAATTTGCACTTTGATAATCATTCATAATCAAGGAATCAACGTTGTGCAGGACGGCGCCCCGTGCATTACGCGGCCGCTAATGGCAAATACAAGAATGTGCGGCTGCTGGTGGACGCCGGGGCCGACATCAACGCGCGCACCACCACGGGGAACACCGTCTTGCACATCGCCGCGGCCAGCTGCAGGTGAGCACACGACCCCATGGACACTGCTACACACGTGAATTACGCAAACAGTGAAGTAAAATTAGAAGCAGTTCATTGCTTTTTTACAGGTTTCTTTCATTTACTTCGTAAGAAAACGACCATAACACATTGCTACACAGAATTACGAAAAGTGAAGTAAAATTAGAAGCAGTTATTCCTTTTTTAAACGTTTCTTTCATTTACTTCGTAAGGAAACGACCCCATCGACACATTGCTAAAATTAGAAGCGTTAATTGCTTTTTTACACGTTTCTTTCATTTATTTCGTAAGAAAACGACCCCATGAACACATTGCTACACATGTGAATTACGTTAACAGTGAAGTAAAATTAGAAGCTGTTAATTGCTTTTTTACACGTTTCTTTCATTTACTTCGTAAGAAAACGACACCATCGACACATTGCTACACACGTGAATTACGTTAACAGTGAGGTAAAATTAGAAGCAGTTAATTGCTTTTTTACACGTTCTTTCATTTACTTCGTAAGGAAACGACCCCATCGACACATTGCTACACACGTGAATTACGTTAACAGTGAGGTAAAATTAGAAGCAGTTCATTGCTTTTTTACACGTTTCTTTCATTTACTTCGTAAGGAAACGACCCCATCGACACATTGCTACACACGTGAATTACGTTAACAGTGAGGTAAAATTAGAAGCAGTTATTGCTTTTTTACACGTTTCTTTCATTTACTTCGTAAGAAAACGACCCATAACACATTGCTACGCGTTATTGCTTTTTTACACGTTTCTTTCATTTACTTCGTAAGAAAACGACCCCATGAACACATTGCTACACATGTGAATTACGTTAACAGTGAAGTAAAATTAGAAGCTGTTAATTGCTTTTTTACACGTTTCTTTCATTTACTTCGTAAGAAAACGACACCATGAACACATTGCTACACACGTGAATTACGTAAACAGTGAAGTAAAATTAGAAGCAGTTCATTCCTTTTTTAAACGTTTCTTTCATTTACTTCGTAAGAAACGACCCCATGACACATTGCTACACACGTGAATTACGTTAACAGTGAGGTAAAATTAGAAGCAGTTCATTGCTTTTTTACACGTTTCTTTCATTTACTTCGTAAGAAAACGACCCCATGAACACATTGCTACACACGCGAATTACGCAAATAGTGAAGTAAAATTAGAAGCAGTTAATTGCTTTTTTACACGTTTCTTTCATTTATTTCGTAAGAAAACGATCCCATCGACACATTGCTACACACGTGAATTACGTTAAACAGTGTGGTAAAATTAGAAGCAGTTAATTGCTTTTTACACGTTTCTTTCATTTACTTCGTAAGAAAACACCCCATGAACACATTGCTACACAGTGAATTACGTAAACAGTGAAGTAAAATTAGAAGCAGTTCATTCTTTTTAAACGTTTCTTTCATTTACTTCGTAAGAAAACGACCCCATGAACACATTGCTACACATGTGAATTACGTAAACAGTGAAGTAAAATTAGAAGCAGTTCATTGCTTTTTTACACGTTTCTTTCACTTACTTCGTAAGAAGAGGAAGTTTTGTAATCGCGCGCCGGAAAACGGCGAATTTTCGGCACAAAACTCTCATTGCCGGGCCCTCATAACGAAAAATGGATAAATATTGTTCCTATATTTGGTAAATTGCTTCCTCGATCATGTGTATTCAGAATCCATGTTTTGTGGGTTCTTGATACCGAAAAATCGATTGATGACAAAATGTCTGCCTGTTCGTCTGTGGTCAACGCTAGCGCCTAAACCGTTCAGCCGAATTTCTCCAAAATTTATGTTCCCCGATCGATCTGTTTGATGTCGCGGCCCCTTGGATGTGAAGTAGTTATTTTAATTTTGAGGGTAATTTACATGAATAGAAATGACATGTATGTCGGAGCTATTACATAAAATACGAAAAAGTGTGTGATGTTGTTACACCACTAATTAATTTGTGTATAACATTTGAGTATAACATTATTCGTAATGTTGCTACTGTCATAGAGATAAATTACAGTATACTAGCTGTGAGGTATTAATGTCAATTGCAAAAGGAGATTTGAAATGAAGTGATCATTTTTTCAATTTTCATGGCGGATGCATTTTTTAAACGTCCAATGTTACGGATATGTGCGAAACTTTGAATGTACCGTATATTTTGGACACATCTAACACTTTGGATATACCCCAGTTACGTCTATGGTCTACAGATTATGGTTAATAGACACTACACTTTACTATTTGGTTAGTTGACTGATCTTTTGGTTAGAGTTCCCAGTGCATAATTTCCACATTAAATTTGTCCACATTAAATCTGTTTAATTATGAAAAATTTAAAACAATATCCTCAATTGAATTAATTGATATAATTATAAATTATATTAATTGATAAATGTCATTTAACATTGTCATTTAACTTATAACAAACTATTGTACTGATTGTTATGAAGTTTATTCAAGCAAAAATAACTGCACATCTTTTGTTAGTTGTGTAAATGCAGAAGTCACTTATTTTGCTACAAATTACGCAGTGAGTACGCGTTTCGGTTGGTGCACAGCGACGCAGACAAGCGGAGGGGCATGGGGAGGTAATTTCCCCTACATGTTTGCCCATTTCCCCTCTTTCATATAAAATTTACCGCAAAGTATATTTTCCACATTTAAAAAAATGTCTTTATTATATACATATATATATATATATATATATATATATATATATATATATATATATATATATATATATATATATTTCTAACGCAACATTTTTCTTGCTCTACCATTCATTCATCCTTTGTACTCGTAGTGTAGAGAAGAAAATCCCAACCTCGCTGAAGGTAAAAACCTTATTAATATAAGTAATGACCAGAGAAATTCTCAATAAATTATGTTTATAGCGTTAACTCAGGATACTTGTTGCAGAAAAGGTGAAGAATATTAACATGAAATCTCTAAGGTATCGTTCTGAAAAAATCTGATACTTGAGATACGTTAAAATTCTGTTTCATAAAATATTTAAAATATTAAAAAACGTAAATATTTTAAATTATAAAAACTGAGATAGATTGTTTTTCATTCTTTACATATTAATAATTGTCATATTTAAAAAATTAATGCCCTTTTTAACAAGTTAATGATTATTTTGAATGAAAAAATGTTAATATTTATGCTACCATTTTTAATAATTTATTCATTTTTAATTTAAACTTGTGATTTATTGTTATACATTTCACTATCGTACAAATTAATATTTTATGCTACCTTCATTTTATTATTATTATCATTTATTATTATTATTTATTATTATATTAATATTTTTTATTATTATTATTATCATCATCATTTACTATTATCATTTATTATTATTTATTATTTTTTATTATATTAATATTTTTATTGTCATTAATATTATTATTTTGCCTCCAATCATTTTGATTAAAACTCTGGTTACATCCTTACTGCGTCCAAAATCTTATTCTTCGCCCAACATTTTGGTTCGTACGCCTAACGTGTTGCCTCTCGTGTGCGCAGCAGCGCGGTGGCGCGGTGGGGGCGGCGTGCACGCGCGCGACCCCCCCCCCGCGGGCTGCTGCGCCTGGGCGCGCGCACCGACCTGCAGGCGCAGCGCGACTTCACGCCGCTCATGATCGCCATGGCGCGGCGCGACCAGGCCTGCGTGCGCGCGCTCGCGGAGGTAAGCTCTGCGGCTCACTCTCTGCACTTTATTTACAGCGCTTCACAGCGCAGGGGGCAGACTGAACAGAGAGTACAGGGTAGGCAGATTGACAGAGGGGGCAGGGTAGGCAGAATGAACAGAGAGTGAAGATGGGAAGAAGAAAGGGAGCAGAATGGACCAGAATGAACAGAGGGAGCTGGGTAGGCAGAATATATGAAAGGGGACAGGGTGAGCAGAATGAATGAAGGGGCCAGGGTGGAGAGAATGAATTAAGGGGGCAGGGTAGGTGGAATGAATGAAGGGGGCAGGGTGGGCGGAATGAATGAAGGGGGCAAGAGGGGGGGGGGGGAAGAATGAAGGGTGTGAGCTGAATTGACAGAGGGAGCAGGGTATTCTAAATGTCATGGATAAGAAGAATGAACAGTGTGTGCAGTGTGAGTAGAATGAGCATGGGGGGGTGTATGTTAAATGAACAGAGGGGACTGGGGGGACAGAATGGAAGAATATGAATTGTACTTTTATTATTATTATTATTATTATTATTATTATTATTATTATTATTATTATTATTATTATTATTATTTGGGGAATGTGTACTTCACCGTGCTGATCGAATGCACATACCCCGGGAGTGAACCAATAGCTTGCATAGCCTAAAACACCAAGAGCTGGGAGAAAAGGCAAATACATTTTTGGGATCCCTTTGCCAATGAACTTTTTTATATTTACATATGTCATGCTTTTCGAGTAAAACATTAAAATATCCTACAAATAAAACTTAATTACGTTATTGATTGCATTTGATAAATATAAATGGTTCTACACTGAACCACTTACAGGTTGCCAGACCTAGAGAGCCTGTTCCCGAACTTTATAACAAATTTCCTTAATTCACCGGTATTGACAAATTAATTTAAATTATTGAGGAACATTATTGTAATTAATTATTCAATGTTTATTATAACTTTTAAAATGTTGATACTTAGACTAAAAGACAATGGTCCCATACACGCTCAGCTGTTTTGGAAGCTATCTAAATTAAATATAAATTTAAAAAAAAATCCCTAATTATTGGGTTAAAAAATGGGAAAACAAGGTATTGAAAATATTATGGGAAATAAAATGTTTTATCATGTGCGGCTCTGGGGCCCCTTTGAAAATGTTCAGGGGACCCCGGTCCCTCTATTCCTAGTGAAGCGACATCGATAGCAAAACATCGATGTTACAAGCATTGATGTTCAAAATTAACACATATATGTTAATAAAACCTCAGATTTTATTTATCGATGATTAGGATACATCTATAGTTTTTAGTGTATGTATTACTAACATCGATGTGTTAATTTTGAACATGGATTTTCGGTAACATCGACGTTTCGTTTATGTCATAATTAAATGATTTTAAAAGTCTTTTAATTGCGTTCCCATTGATTTTCATCGTCTTTATGTCAATGGGGTCGTAATATTAATGAAAAACAAAGTATTAGACAGTTACAATCAACAAATAATTGGAAATCTGTTCTGTTATTGCCTAAACTTTCTATTAAAGTCGCACTTGTTACATATAAATCAGGAGCCAATTCTAAGCAAACTCTTTCTGTTGTTCACAGGCAGGAACAGATGAGGTGGCCGCCTTTCGACAAGGCCATTACGCTCTGATGGGGCCAAGCCATAATCCTTCAGACCCGGAGTCAGAAGAGGAAAGTGAACTCTAAGCACACTTGCAAACATTTTTCTCTATGCTCTTTCTCTATGCTCTATGCTCTCTTGTACAATCATTAATATTTCTTTCAAGAAGACAAATATGTTTATTGTTGCTTTTGTTCATTAATAGACATTTTTCATAATTCTCTTCTCCTATTAATGTAGTAGTAATAAAATTTGTTAATTGTGACAATTTCTACTGTTTTAAGGGTTTTAATAAAATAAATATTTCACATATAATTGTATTATTTATTAGCCAATATTTTCCAATACCCTAACTCCGAGACAGACATCTGCAAAGAAACCAAAGCATGTGAAACATTTTGATGACATTTTTTAAATACTGGAAATATTCCCTGGTACTTTTATTCATTAAACAATAATTTTAATTTATTTTTAATAAATTCTCTATGTGTTTGTCTCATCAGATTCTGTTACAATTTTTATATTTTTTAAATGTCTTTTACAGTAAATATATAGATTTTTTCGGAATATGACCAAAACAACAAATATGTCCCAAAATATTTCCTCAAATGTAAATAAAAACATAATATTTTTCTATAACTACAGATTCTGCCAACTATTTTCTGCTCATAATCTTTCATAACCTCTTTACAAACCATTTCTCCCAAGAAACCTGTATAGGTCACAAACAACTATGCAATCGCCTCCATATTATGATTATTCACGTTCAAAATATAAATTCCAAAACCAATTAGTTAATTAATTTTCCAAAAGTTGCTTCGTAAAAAATTGCTCCCAGGTTTCACAGCAAGTCTCTCTGACGAAATAATTTAATTATATTAACCTCCCTTGTTCTAAATAAAATCAAGAAACTATTGACTATTACTAAGAACACATTAATACCGAGTTGTAGATCACTAAAATTCTATTTCCACAACACTCCTGGAAATATAACTGAAATTCAACATAAAATAACATTATGTAATACACGTATAGATCGTGCGTTAACGACGTATTCACCCATCTCTCCTCCAGAAGAAAACTCACCACTCATTTTCGTGAAACCAATCACAGCCTGTATTAAGTCTTTTTAACAAAATAAATATTTATTTGAACTATATAACATTGAAATAGTTACTGCACTTTCTTGCTAAATTAAATGAATCTTGTTTACTTGCTCCTAAAATATTACTAATGACAGGGTTTTCATGCATTGTCTAGTCCTAAAACGTGCATGCAAACGTGAATATTTCGCTACCAAAATGCCAAACATGCTCAATTAAGGGTGCTATTAAAATTTTAGCTTAAAAGCCTTTTATTCATTTCCTGTTTCGTCTGCTATTTATACGAAGCAGTGAAAAGTGAACAAATTTTTCCAGTTTTATCAGATTCATTCCTTTGTCTGAAAAATGTGTCTGAACTAATAAAAGCGCCTTTCTTCAACAAATGTAATAGCAACTTTTTTAACCTTTAACTGTGATGGTGAAAAATACTAACGTAACTGTGCTGGTGGGGTCTGAGAGACCCAAGACGGGAACTAATTCGCTACACGCAATCTTTCAACAGAAATTATATTTAATGCAATTCAACATGATAAGTTATGTATTTCGGTAAACGTAAAGAAATTAAATATTATCAGAAAAACGCATCAATGTTGATAAACGCACAAGAACAAAACAAACTTTTAGAATGTTATTGAATTTTCGGAGCAGATCATTGAAATAAAGTATGAGTGTTGTAAATCAAATTTGGGGCAGTGAATGCAAAGGTTTGCCTCTCTTATTTTCTTTAAAACTACTATCTTAATTACTACTAATTACTTACTACTTAATTACTAATTATTAAACTACTTTCTTATTTTCTTTAAAACTACTATTTTCAGTTTCACCACGGGTTGATTCCGAAACTTTTTACCATTGTCCAACAACAATCTCAGGATTTTTTTGTCAATGATTGTCGACATTTCAAATGCAAAGGTGTAATTAAAAAAAATCTCTTTGTAATACACACAGTGTATTTTCTATTCATATTCTAATAAACGACGTTGCTAAATAATCAACTACGTAAAAAATCATGTATTTAAAAAACTTATGTAACTATGCTGGTGGGGTCTAGGATACCCGGAATCGTTCAAATCGACTATAACTCATTACTGCACAAACGTAACGTGATGATTGCTAGTTAGTTCACAAACCTCACGATTTGAAAGGAATACAGAAGTTGCAGATAAATTATTTATAAAAAAATTAAATTATTAAAAATATATAATAGTGTGGGTTTCACAGACCCCACCAGCACAGTTAAAGGTTAAAAGGCGAAATTTGCTATTCTATCACTTCGTACTTCAAAAGCCAGCGCAATATTTTGCATCGCAATCACAAACGCGATCCCCTTCTACCAGTTGGGTAATGTCTGAAGATATCAGAACTTTCAGTTGTTTCCCGAGATTTTTTACACTTCTTTGTCCAAGCACTTTCCAATTTGTACTCGCTATTGCGGAATCGCAAACTTCTCTTATCCATGTACCTGTTAGTTGACAGCTGGCCAGCCGGCATGCAGATTCCCATAAGGACGCCTTCACTTTCCGCCGTTGTGCAACCAACGATTTCCCGTTGCCATCGGCAACAGAGGAAAACTAGTGGTGCTAAAACAGCACAGCTAAAACAGCATTTTCACATGCACAATTGAGCAATAAATACTCAATTTTCCGAAATGATCTTATTTCAAAATCTATCTTTAAGGAACAGTTTCATTAAGGAAAAATATCTCTATCTTTAATATTTTATTTGTAGGAAGACGCCCAAAGAATGTTGAACTTTTGCAATTTTCGAAAAATCATGGTTTTGAACGAACATGAGACTTTCACCATTCTCTTTGACGTCCTTCACACTCTCCATCAACAAAATTTAATTTAAAACGTTGGAGCCTTTTTTAATTTGGAAAATGTGCCTGGGCTCCAAATAAAGTACCCCCCCAAAATTAAAATATGTTTCAAATTCAAGGGGCCGCGACATCAGCCAGACAGATTGTGGAATGGAGATTTTGGATTTTGGAGAAAATCGGCTCAACGGTTTAGCAGCTAGCGCTGTTCGCAGACGAGCGGACAGACAGATGTTTCATCGACATTCGATTTTTCGATATCAAGGAACTACAAAATAGGGATTCTGGCTACATTATGGGTTAGAGAATATTTTTCTAAAGGATATCTCCAGATGAGATGGTAAAAAGTTCCCCTAAACCACATGACATATGAGTGATTACATTACAATTCCAACATAAAAATAACATTTTTCAAAGGTTTCTTAGCCCTTGTCCCACCACGCACACCCCTCTAGAGCCACAAACTTGTTTTTTTTTATTTTTTCGGCAACTTAACACTATTTTATCTGATTGAAAATATGTGCTAAATAAGAAAACAATTTATACTATGAGAAAAATATTTTTTCAGACTCAAAATCAAACACAAAAAAAGTATTTTTGATAAAACGTAAAAAATATTTTTTATTGTCTTGGAATCATGGAACAGAATAGAACAAATCTCAAACGTTCCTCTTAAAATACAAGTTGTGAATTTTTTTTAAAAAATTTCAACAGCTTGGCTGTAGTTGAAAAACTTAAACCCATTTTCCCGCCTTTAAGTCACCTTGACTTTAAATATACTTTGAAAATGACTGCAACACTTATGTGCATTTATTTTAGTGTTTATTATAGATTTGTATACATTATTGTATGACAGTAATATTTTGATTTTGGAATTTAGTTGCAAATTATCATTTTTTTACATTTTTCTAATCCTTTCCATAAGTATATCATACTCTAAGGAAAGACAATATTTTTTGGCAGTTTATAATAAACCATCGACACAAAACCTTTAAAGTGTGATACTGGTGGACCTCGGACTGTGTCCGAAGTTCCGATAATTTCCTTAACTTCAAGAAAAAATTACGCGAAAATGATTGATTATTCAAAGCATCTATTTTTAGAACATATTCTATTTAAGAAAAAAATTTCACGCAAAATTATGCCTAAACGAATCATATTTTCAAAAAATTGTACGTGATCTTATTATAAGATCTATTTTTGAACAACAGATATCATTACGGAAAAAATCTATATCTTCAATATTGTTTTGTACGAAGACATCGAAAAAATTTGAACTTTTGCAATTTTCGAAAAATCAGAGATTTTAATGAAAATGAGAAGCTATTATTATTTTAAGACTTCTTTACTCTAAGGTCAGAATTCTATTAAAAATTTGAAATGTTTTTGAGAAAACGTTGTTGAGACTTCATGACAAGTACTCCCAAATATCAAAATATCAGTTTCATACACGCGGGGCCTCGAGTTCGTTCGTATCGATCAGGAAAAATCAATTTTCGAGAAAATCGTTCCTACCATTTAGCCTCTAGCTATCCACGAGCAGACGTACGAACAGACCCGCAGACGGACAACCAGATCTACAAATAGACATATTGCCGTTAATAGATTTTTCGGTATTAAGATCACACAAAACAAGAACTCTAACTTCACAACGTGTTAAAGAAAGTAATTTACTACATATAAGGAACAAGATCTATCCACTCCACAATTTCATTACCAGGGCTCAGCAATAAGTTTTTTCTGCCGTAAACTCCCCGATTTCCGGCGCACTATTACAATACTCTCTTCAAAGAAGTCATAGATGTCATGTTAATCAGCGCACTTAGAACACTTCACGCACAAAAAAAATTAAAAATTTTGGGCCTGTTTTGACTAATTTTTATTTAAAATTTGCTTTTATTTCATGCAAAATTATGCAAAAAAAAAATTTTGGATACTATGGTTAATTCTGAAGAAATATATCTATTTACAATATTGTGGTTATAGAAAAGGTCGAAAAAATTTAATTTTGGCAATTTTCGAAAATTTTACAGAATTGAACAAAAATCGGACTTGTGACATTTTTACAAGTACTTTGCGCCTCCGATAAAAAAAAAAAATTTGGAGCCATATTTGAGAAAACATTTAAAATGTACTGGAGGCTTCGTGTAAAGAACTAGAACAAACGCTTTGTCTCAAATTCAAGGAGCAATGGCCCCATGGCATCAGAGCAATTGGTCAGGGAATGTCAATTTTGATGAACATCCTACTTTCTGTCTAATCGTATGAATGACCAACAAATGTTAATTCTGACTACAAAACGTGTTTGAGGAAGTAATTTACTACATATGGAGCGAGAATTATCCACCTTTTCGATATCAGAGACCTACAATACAAACATTATAATAATAATAAATAATGTATATATTGAGATATACAAAATTTTCCTCTCTCTACATTAATATCTGCCAAAGATCTTAGCGTCCGGCTTGCTGGGTCAATGGGTCACGATATATTATAATCCTTATTACCTTTATCATGGATTATAGGATCCGCCGACTATACAGCGCAGCTGGGAATCTGAAATAGAATGTTTCTATTCCTAGTTCATTACTGTTTGGATTGACTAAATGAAATATCACTTTCTTTTCTAAAGAACAAAATTCAACAAAGTTTATTTTTGCCTTTTTAGCAAACAATTTAGAGAATTTAAGTTAGGCCTTTGATCAAGATATCTTTCAATTTACAATTTTATATCGCGGTTAACTTATCTATTCTTCGTTGATGTCCCTCGTAGACTTCTCAGTCGAAATATCTTGCGAGCTTGCCGTAGTCCAAAGTTCCCAAAAAATCCTCTTCTGCCCTATCCAAGCTGGTCTCAAACTATCAAAATTATCAGTCCCGATTACGTCCTATGACATAGTCCCGAACTCGATTACCACTCCCGACAAAGTTCCAATTTATACATCAATATTGCTTCCACATGAAAATATCTGCAATATCATTCACTGTCCTTAAAATTTCACTGATAACCCAATTCTATCTAGATTGTACTCGTTCCCTCTCACGAACCTACGATCAGTTCAGAAGCGCGATGCCGAGCAGAATGAAATCTTCCTGCATGATTCATCCCTCGAAGACTTCGTATTAAACTACCTTCATTTTTTTCATAACATTTGACCGTCCTTCTCTCACCCAGCCAATCCATACGTTCGTTATATTTTGGTGTAGCTGACCTTTTGATCGTCTAAACTTCTTCGCCCAATCCTAAATTTTCTACTTTCGGCATCCAGAACTCTTAATGCATTTAGAAAAAACAAAAACTACATTGTTTATTCACGGTCGTTGCTAAGCTCTAGCTCTCGTGATATTTCGTAATGCATGTTCCACCATATTGTCTACAAATAAATGTTAGTTTATTTTAATGTGACATATGGGTATGTCTTAATATTTATTTGGTGTTATTGAGTCGGTAGTCTACTTCGCCGGCCAGCTACCGATGTCCCCCCTCCTCGATGTCGGGACAAGCCCCAAGCTTTATGTGGTAGTGTGGTGCATGTTAATGTAAGTGTGTGTGTAAGAGGAGAGGATAGGACAAGGAAGAGGAAGGACAGATCGCGCGCGGTCCGTGGCCCGTTTGGTAGGGCACTGCTCCGGCATTCGCCTGGCGTTGATCGGAGAAACCACGGATAACTACCTATCAGAGCAGCCGGTCGCTAGAATTCTCCTCCAGACAGCGTCAGTCGCTCTAGCTGAAAAGCTAGTGTCGAAAATCCTGCCGCCATCAGGACTCGAACCTAGGACCTCACGAACAGAAGCGCTGCAGTAACATCAGTTGATGCACTGAGGTACCGCTACCGGTAAGAACTCATTTCTTTTTATAAATTTCAATAAACGTTATATTAACGAAAACATCGGAAATAAGAGTAACTTTATGTGAAGTTCCGTCGATTTCACTGAAATAGTGGAAGATACCGAAATTAACTTTCGAAAAAATGATCACAAAACAGAAACTACAAAAATGGTTTTCCGTACAGCAGTTTTACAGTAAAAAGTCTAATTACTTCTACACGGGAAAATATGCCATTAGTATGTTGCAATTAATGATGCTTCAGAGTAAATATTTATTGATTTAAAATAAAACAAAATGCTTTCTAGCAAATATTTCGTTAGTTAGGCACACAAGTGGCAGAAACGGAGACGCTAAGAAATGAGAAGAACTTCTGAGACTCAGGACATACATGAACAACGAAACTAATAACTAATTGTAAATTGAATTAGTTATAAGTAGACCTCAGATTTTAGGACAAATGCCTATTGAGTTCATTTAGGTAGGTGGTTGAGGAAAATAATTGCAGATGTTTACAAATAATGAAAAAAATAGATATGCTGAAAGTATATAATAGTGTCTAAAAGGGCGGTTGATGCCTATTTTAATATTGTATTGCCTAAAACTGCGTAAAACAAGTAATTTTGAAGAATTATAATATTTTAATTACTCTTTTTTTTTGTATTTTGTATACGGAAAGGCTAATAGTTTCCAGAATTTTCCAAAATGCGATTTTCCCTGATCAAGCCGGCGACGCTAGCCGAATTCGTTTTCCACGCTCCGTGAAGTCACGAAGGTTAAGCGAATTCAAAACTCGCGGGTTCCTGGTTGGGTGACCGGCTAGGAACCCCGGAATCTAACGGCGTTGGGCCCCTGGCCGAAGGGATAAAAGGCACTGACTGCCTGCGACGTGACGAGACTTGACAAATATAATATAAAGCACATTAATGGAGGATTACTCCCCAGTGCAAAGCGCCCAACGCCCCTTAAGGGGCTTGAAGACGCGTTGCGTCAAGGTGTAGAAGCAAAAAAATTTTTAAAAAAGTACACAAATGACCAAACACCGAAATCTCTCACCGAACATAGAGCTCTGTAACACAATACAGAGAGAATGTTTCACGCTGGTCTCCGATCAGCTCGCACTTGGACAATTGCGCACATTCCTGGCGCAGTTGCACTGTTGACAGGTTGAAAATGGAAAGTGTGAAAGAATGAATGAAAAGAAATGAAAGTGAATAAAATAGTATGCTTTATTCTCTATGATTTATAAATTTTTATTCATTTCATATTTTTAAAATTTTTTTTGTAACCTATTTTAAGCGCCTAAAACGTCACTTTTCATGCCTAATAATACCTAATTTTATAATTTTGTTACGTATTTTAGGTCTCCTAAATTATCTCTTTTTTGTACCTAAAATTTCGAGGTCTAGTCATAAGCAAATCTATTAATAAAATAGCCATATTCAGGTCTAATGATTAACACCACGTACTTATTACCCAGTGTAGATATATTGACTGATGCACGTCAACTGCAAGGTCATTAGTCCCATTAGTTTTAGTGCAAGTTTCATCCCAGGAATTGGCAAATTGGCGGTGTTCCTCCTCCCTGAATGATGAGAACTGGCGCCGACTGACAGTCAGCTTCCGAGAGATTTCACTCTCTGAGTATATCTCCCAGGAGAGTACCACTCCAGCAGAGACAAGCACTAAACTTCGTTTGGTCTATGTGTGATAGTGTAGCGCATGTGTGATAGATGAGTGGTAAAGTAGTACATGTAGGTGTATATACGTAAGTAAGGTTGAGAATAGGACAGGGAAGAGGAAGGAAATATCGCTCGCAGTCCGTGGCCTGTTTGTTAGGGTACTGCCCCAGCATTCGTCTGATGTTGATCGGAGAAACCACGGAAAACTACCGATCAGAGCAGACGACCGCTAGAATTCTCCCCCAGACAGAGGATGAATTCGACCTAGCACTATTCTAGTGTCGGTATTCCTTTGCCGCGCCGGAACCGCAGCGTAGAAAGACGGAGGAGGCTTATCTCTTAGGCTTTTCCTTTTTCAGGCGGTCACATTAAATTGGTGGTCATTGGCCATTGATGCCAGTGCTTCGAAGTTCGAGAAAAATAAATGATGGTAGATGAATTATTAAAGATGTTCAGATGAGAACGTGGGGGTAGAAAAAGCCAATCACGCCACGTGCATATGCTACAAAACCAGCGTTCTTAAACGCACTATTGTCTTGCATCAATCTAGGATTTTCAGAATTGATCAATCAGTATTAAAATTCAAACATCATTGTTCATTGTGCTGAAAAATATCATCAGCTGTTTTCTTTTGAATAGGTCATCAATGGTGAGTCGCTACAAAAATAGACAGTGCTCCGTTTCACACAATCACGATTTTTATTTGTAACAAACAAAAATCTATATTTCTTCGTTAGGATGGTTAATTCTATGGAGATTGAATACAATCATTTCTGTCGATACTATTTAATGTAACTTTCTATACCGGAGGATGGTCGAACCATGCAACTATTTGAATTTTAAATTTTATTTATATTATGTACTCGCTTAGCCTAAATAAAAAATGAAAAAAAAAAAACACCGAAGGTGCCACACTAACCTAGTAATATTTCAATGTATAATCTCTTACAGCGATCCCATATTTTTAAAACAGAAAATCAACACACATTATAAAAGTATGATTAATGGAGGGGGAGGTCTCATGTGAAACAAAATGCCATTATTAAGAGCATGTTATGAACACATAAATAATTTGCTCTTTCGGTGAGTATAAAAGCAGTGCAATATGATAGAAATGAATTGACAATTATGAAACAGACTAATAATTAAAACAAAGTTTTCGAACAAATTAAAAATGAAGTACCACATTCCATTTTTTCTTTGGAATAGTCAGTAGTTTTTTTAATAAATGGAAAATGCGTATTTCAATTTTCACTGAAATCTCACTCTCTGGACATATTGTTAATGTTGTGATTTAACTTCACTGTTAATGTGAATATTAAACTGCCTGCATTTTTACTTTCGAATACGAACAACTTAACACTCCCTGCTGCACATGCGTAAAAGGATTGATGCAAACAAACGATTTCTAACCAACTGTTGTCAGGTGAGTCAACAGTTCGTCCGGAAATTCAATTTTACGGAATCAAAATAATTATACATGTTTATTGATTTTTTTTATTTATTTTATTTTATTTTTTATTTTTTTTATTTTTTTGTATTTGTAAAAACGCTGGACATTTTAGTGACCCAAAACCATTCGTCGAGATATCGGGACATAGTGTTGGATCCAAGAGGGAACCATGGGGGCCATGCCCCCCCCCCCAAAGACCTAGAAAAAAGAATTAAAAAGAGAAAGTGTTCAGTATTTATGTTAGAATTACGTAATTATTAAAGAAATTATACTTCATAGTATCATATTTACATACAAAAATAATATACAATATAATATCTAATGTTTATTATTTCACAAAAATCTATGATCATCCCCTCCCCTCCCCTAAAGAAAAATGAACGGCTGGATCCGCCTCTGCTGGGACAAAGGTTAAAAGCCCGGGCTGATCCCCGGAAAACCGGAACGTATGGGATCTTTAACCTTTTATAATACCTTTTATAATATTAATGAATTTAACTTAAAAAATTGAATCCTAAAAGCACGTGGGCGAATGAAATGAGTGGACCCGATAGTGATGCAGCTAGTAATGACTCTACCTAGTGATGACCTCTGCAGCTAGTGATGACTCATCAACTCCTCGGCTGTCAAATTAGTTTGAAAGCAAGATAGTTTCCGTACTTGCAACAAACTAAAGTCCCTTCTACGCGCGTTATCTGTTGTACCCCACCCCCTACTACAGTCTCATCAACACACCTTCGGACGATCGCATTGTCCGGAGGCCAGCGTACCTGCCCCTTTCGCCGGTGAGTCACAACCTTCACCAGGTACTGCTCCTCACAGACGCCCTTGCCGGTCACGTGGTTCGTCACCGTTCTGTCAGCCCTTTCAAAAATATAAAAGAACTTCCTCGAGTCTTAGGACTCGCAGTTGTTAGTAGTTCATTCCAGCCATCAGTGTCCAGTAGTGCAGCCTGTGTGTGCGTCACTTTACCATGGTGAGAACAATTTTTTTTCTTTTCTTTTTGAGTTTGAAGTATACAAACTCAGCTAATTCGTAAATGCTCGTCGTATGTAAGTTTTTTAATTTGATATCTACTTACAGTGTAATGAAAAGTAAATTAGATCGTAAATAATCTGAAATATCTTTAACATTTTATAAATGATTTTATTTAACCTTTTCTTAATGTGACAATTAAGTGCATATTTACAACTGTAATTTGCATATAATGCACTATTTTATTAACAACTAGTTTTTTTATTGATTTATTTAAGGTCGCTTCAACATCTAAGGTCATTAGCGACCACTATTACTGTTAACGGTATGGTAACTATGTGGATGAAACGATATGGTGATTGATGATAAGGGGTGAAAGGACGAACACAAATACAACCATGCCCGAGGCGGGACTCGAACCCGCGACCCTTCGGTCCGAGATCACTACGACACTACTGCCTTAGCGATCTCGGCCACCGGGCCGACAACAACTAGTTTCTTTTTACAAACTTTGCATTAACATGTACTCATCTGATTAAACTTATATCATTATCATTCCAACTCCTTTTTTGCTCTCTTCAGCCATTGTCCTAAAATAATTCAAATGTCATTATACATTATTACTTCAATACAGTTCATTATTTCAATACACATCATTACTTAAGTTATATTTTATTGTCCATTGTAAAAATATATTTTATAATAAGATTTTAGTTTTTTGTATGAATGTTTAAATTATTTTTAAGTAATTATTGAATTGTATAAGGACATTTTTTTAATATTTTTAGACAAACACTTGAGAAATGTGCAGAAATCACTTAAAATGGGAATTTCTGAGTTTAATTAGACTTGAGTAAATAGACTAAAAAATACTAATTATACATAAAAAAATTAGTCATTAATAAATTATTATAATGGATGAGCGTCTTGTTGTTTTGATTTTTCATTGAAATATCAAATAACTACAAATGCTATAGTGCTCTATAGCTAAATTTGTAATTGTTTAAAAATTTGAATTATCTTGCAATTTTATTTGACGATTATGATAATTCATTAAGAGCGCAGAATGATGTATTACTCCATTTACTATGAAGCAGATTTCAAGTACAGAGATTCTAAGATTGAACTCAGAGTTATGATATGAAAGTTCATTTTTTTTCAGGGAAAGGATGCTTCAATGAAATGCTCTGGGAGATTAATAATTGACCTTTTATGTTTTAGCTTGAACGAACCTGCCGAGGAAACCAGTTCATCTTGAACGAGTTCCACCAGGTGCTTAAAGATATGAAGGATGCTACAAGACCTTCTCTCTCTCTAGAGGTAAGACTACAAAGTATCTGTTCAAGTTTATTCATTAATGTGTATTGGTTTGATATTATGTTTTGAATGTGTTATTTTGCTAGTTCTTTTTTCCTTCTTCCCATTATGACCATAAAAAAAAAATTTAATTATTTTCTTTTGATGTTTTCTCTTCCTCTTTCCAATACAATTTTCAATACATTCTACTACATTTCATTTTTCTCTGTTCTGCCCACTTTTAACAGGTTTTTAAAATTGTCTCTAAATACAGAATCTCTTTTATTTCACCAAAGTATATTCATAATTCATTCTTTCATTTATGTTCATTGTGTTTATAATATTTCTTTCCGTATCATTTTTAATCCCTTGTAGACATGCTGCTGATGACATCTCCCATAAATTCCGTACCTGTTGGTCTTAGGTCATCCGTTGTATAAAGATACCCAAAAAATAACTAACAACTACCTATTTTTGCAATATTTTTCAAAAACGATATTTCACCATCTTCAGTATAATTACTAGTTATTTGTTTAGGATTAACTTATTTTGCACAATTCAATAGGTGAAGGGAATGCAAACCTTACAAATTCATGTCAAATATCATCATTATTTATTATAAAAATCATTTGAGTCATTCAGTTTTTTATTATAAAAATATTCTTATTCCAACAGTGGGATTAACTCAACATTTTGTAAACATTTTATTTTTATCCATAATATTTCATTTAAAAGTACAAACATACATAGAAAATAGACAGCTATATGCAGTGAAATTAAATTCAAAATAATGAGAGTATTAGTTAATTGAAAAACTATGTTTCACATGCATTAATTCAAACGTTTTTGCACTTTGGCAAGCATGTACAGATACATCATTATTTCTAAATATTTATGGATAAATTCTGAACTGAAATATCTTGCACAAAAATATATAACTATTTATCTTTCAAATAATAAAGTTACAACTTGCTGTATTTAATTAAACAACGCAATTCATACTAAATCTTATCCCAAGATGAACATATAAATATTAAAGGATATTTTACAATGTGTAAAAGTTCTATCTTGTTTTTTGAAATCCCAATTTATTAATTTCCAAAAAATTTTCAAATATAAGGTAGGAAAAGAATATTTAAAATATTTAAAGTTGTTTTGAAACTTAATAAAAAGATGATTGCCAGAAAACAAGATTGGACCTTTATACCTTGCAATATGTTATTTAATACAAAACAACAATTTGAACCTCTTTGCGATGTACAAAAGAACACCTAAATATCTCGCTTTCTCTCTTTGTGATAGGTCAATTTGGTTCATTTGTGACATGGGGACAAACTCTTCTCTTCTTTGTGAAAATATTATGATTTGAACTGCTTTCATTTGCCCTTATTATCCAAGTATCTATCCATATATGTAATTTGTTGAGATTTTTCTGAAGCAATCTAGAAGCTTCTCTCGGAACACAGTCTCTCGATAGAATGTCTTTATTGTCAGCAAATGTAGCTATTACAGTTTCTTTGGTTGGAAACAAGTCAGGAGTTTATAAAACTAGCACTTAACTCAGTATATTCTTCTTTGGGAATGCCAGACACAGTAAAGGAAAGATAGTTCATTGTCATATTTAATTTGGAAGAATTGGTTGTGTAGAATTGTGGTAGAATATGATATGGTTATTCAAGGCATTTCTTCAGTTTGGATAATCCTATACACCAAAATTTGTTGAATGCCTGTGTTATGTCTAGACGTGCAGTACAGCAATAATTCGTTTCTTTCAGACTTTTACTAATAATGTCCACCGCCCTGTACACTTGTTCAAAAGTAGAATATTTTCTTTGAAAATCAAACTGATGTTCAGGTATCCAGCCTTCTAGTTTTGATTGTAGTTTCATCAGCAAGAACAGTTTTTCAACTTTGAAAATCAGAAGCAGCAAGTTAAGCTCCTTAGGATGAGGTTTCCATACATCAATTCAAGAGTTTTCCTTGAAATTGCAAATAAACATTTTGAGAAAATGGGGTTTAAGGGGAAAGTGACCAGTGAGAGGGTAAAGGATTTCAATAATCCAGAAGTGAATGTTTTCCTTCATAATTTGAAATTTTTTTATGAACACTATTCCTTTATTTTGAAACAGTCTTCAACATGAAACTTTTATATTCATGGAAATAAATGTGCATAGTAATTTTTATTTTGGTTTTTACAAAATTTGAAGCCCAGATAGAAAGTTGTATTTACGGTCTTTGAAAAATGTAATCACATCTCATCATTTAATATTTTTATTAACAGTTGTCCTGATCTTCAATCGTGATCATGATGTTCAAACTTCAGGAATTATGTTCTACTAAATAATTTGTCAACTGATACTTGGCTGTCCAGGATGAGTCACGTCTCAGTTGGTTGGGCTGATATTTTGTCCATCATGTTGTGGCCGTCTTCAGAGCAACATAAGAAGGCCAGAACACCGTGGCTGAAATATCAACTTGACAGACTGAGACGCAGCTCATCTCAGGCATCCAAATATCAAATGACTCTGGCTGTGAATCCAATTTGTCAACTGCATTTCAGTTACCCTACACAAGTATTTGTATTTTAGGTTCTTTTTTATTGAATTAAATTTAATGTTTTTGTACTTTTATACAAAAGCACCAAGTATATCATCAATTCTTTTAACAAGTTTGAAATATATTTAAGCTCATTAACTATATTATTGTCTAGTGAATTAAATAACTTCATTCATTGTTCTGAAATGAGAGTCAGGAGAATGTAGCAGTATCCCAGATGCACATATTAAATTATATCACATCATCAAACTACGAAAACTTCATTAAATTCTGCTAGTAATAATGACATAAAAAATATGTATTTTTTCCTATCTCTCATAGTAAAAGAAAAAATAGTACAGCTGTTCTTTTATTAATACTCGAAATATATGTGTATTATTTTCATTTTACTATCTACAAATGAATCAATAACCATGATCCCAAGTGACCAATAATTAGTTTGTCACTACTAATACACTTTTAAGGCTTTCATCCTCTGGGTACTCTAGTTATTCAGAACTTCCCATTTCATCCAGCAGGGAAGGCACTGGTCCATATGCTAGCATAACATTTATAAAGTATTTTGTAATAAAACACTGCTTAAATCAAATTTTTGAATTCCCAATTTCATTTTCAGATTAACCAATTCCAGTACATACGATAAATAAATGAAGAATGTTGTTGGGAATATTTGTGAGAATGTTATTGGAACATTTGGTAGAGCATGTGAGGGAACATTTGAATGTACACCTGAAGGAATATCTGCGAGAACATGTGGGAAACATTTAGGAAAACATGTGCGGAAATATTTAGGAGATCTGAAAACATTTTTCATATTTATTCTTGAATGCTATTTACAGTGAACATTCAAGGTGTAGCTTACTGACTAGATACTTACAAATATATCTAAATCTAGTTTGACTTTATGTCCTTAACTTATTCTATCTATTTACATTTCCTGAATGGGAAACATATATGTTATGGAACATGTGGGAAGGTACAGAGAGACTGCAGGGATACAGACAGAAATGTGTGATGTGCATGTGAAGAGGCAAGAGAATATTCGGTGAACACGCAAGGGGAGAATAACAGCATGAAGGGATACATGCAGGGCAGGGATTAGGTGAAGCGAAGAACTGAGTAAAAATTTAGCCCTTCTTGTGACCCTTCCTCCGTAGCAGGGTGATCATGAATGAGCAGAAAATAGAAATCTATGTAAAATTAAATTGATACGTTAGCTGGCCCGTCATGATGGGTCTACAGTGACTAAATGTACAGTTCCCGTTGTAGACTTTGGGATCTAGTATAAAGTAATTTCACTTTTAAAACAATACTTTATAAAATGCAGACTGAGCCGGCTGAGGGCCTCGGTTCAAACACGACAGGCTGTCTTGTTTGGACCGAGGCCCCCTGCCGGCTCAGAATCGCACTGAAGATGGCCGCAATGTGGCCGAAAAAGCTTTATGCTAAAATAAACATATACGACAAAATAACGCCTCAATTTCATTTAGACGATGCAAATGTCGTGAACTCCACACCATTTCCTACCATTGATTAATTTGATTTGATTTCTTTTCACCAAACAAGGGAAGAAACTAATATTACGTATGGGAGAGAAGTATAAACTGTGCACGTTTTATTCATCTCCAGAATATCTTCCCCTACTACAAATAGTTAAGAGATGGACAAAATTAGGTGCCTACAAAGCAAGATTAGCAACATCTGAAAAATATAAATTTTCGCTCCAGTTATTCAAAACATTTGTATTGGTAAACGAACTCCAGGTCTGATTTTCCAGTAGCCCTATTGCTAATAAAATACAGCCGACTCCCGTTATAGTGAACTTCTGGTGGGACTAACAAGTTCGGTTCACTATATCCGATGATGTCAAAATTATACAGAATTTCTCCTCAATGATTAATTTTATTAATAACAGAGATACAGCAAAATTCATTAACAGCACGAAGTAAAAATTTCAATATCTTTATTTGTCCTTAAAAAATAATTTATTTTCAATTGTTTTATTCGCACATTTTTCAAAAGACATTTCTCTAAATCCTTCTTTAGTGTTCGTGTTCTCTCGACACTTGATTCTGCATTGTCGTGTCTCTAAGTATCGTAATGTAGCCTTGACTCCTTTCAATTCTTCTTGCATTGATGAAACACCGTCCCCTTTCCGAAAGCCCTTTTACTCACCTAATAACATGTGAGATCCAATTAATTTCCAGGATTTACTCCCTACATTCTCTATAGTTGATGTTCAGGTTCACTATAACCAAATATTCTTATGCTTATTTGTAATGTAAGTGGAACGGGACCAGTGACTTAAGTTCACTATAACCGAGGGTTCACTACATCCGAGTTCACTATAACCGGAGTCGAATGTAGCTACCCCACACTCGGCTCTGCACCCATCCCAACCAGCGAAAGGAGAGCTCAACAAACCCATCTCGATCAGGTTTTTCATCCAGTTTCCCTGATCTATTGAGCAAATGCTGAGATGGTCCCTTGTTTTGCTTCTGGACATAAATGTAACTTCATTTTCTGTGCACGTCTTCTAGAATTCAGTGGGAAATACAATTCTTCAAATTATCGTTTCCATGTTGTCGCGGCAGGAAGTAATAAGAGCCATAATTTATTGCTTATTTATCCTTGAAAATAGATTTTATTACATGGGAGTTTTTTGTTTTTTTCTCCCTTTCAAAATTTAAAATTTATTGCTTATTTATCCTTGAAAATAGATTTTACTACATGGGAGTTTTGTTAAGTAGTATAGGACTTAGTGTAGGGATCACAGAATTTTGAAAATATGCACACAATTCACTTTTCCCCATAGCACGTCATACGCAGTTTTTAACTGTTTTATTGACGTAAAATAAATAAATAAATAAATAAATAAATAAATAAATAAATAAAAACGTGCGCACGGTGAAGCTACGGCCTTGTTCAGAAGCAGTGCGCCCAGAGTGCGCCTAATGTGTGCATGTGTGTGGTGTGCGCAGAGCCAGGACTGCGCCCGGAGGGAGCTTCTGCGCGCGGCGGCGGAATCGGGCAACGCTCTGCGCCTCAAGTTGCTGCTGCGCACGTACGAGTGGAGCGACGAGGCGGTGACGGAAGCGCTGTTCGCTGTGACGTCACGGCGCACCGCGTACGTCATCGCCCGCGCACGCCCACGCGTCTTCCAGGTAGGCTCCATTGCACACACGCATTCCCTTCGATTAATTGATTCCGGGCGCCTCAACTGCTAAGGGACCGGGAGCGGTAGCTCAGTGCATCAACTGATGTCACTGCAGCGCCTCTGACCGGTCCTAGGTTACACTCCCCACGGCGGCAGGATTTTCGACACTAGCTTTTCAGCTAGGTCGAATTCAGTCGCTGTCTGGAGGGGAATTCTAGCGGCCGTCTGCTCTGATCGGTAGTTTTCCGTGGTTTCTCCGATCAATACCACGCGAATGCCGGAGCAGTACCACCAAACGGGCCACGGACCGCGCGCGATATGTCCTTCCTCTTCCTCGTCCTATCCTCTCCCTTACACACACTTACACTAACATGCACTACACTACCACATTCCGGGAGACCGGTCGGGAGCTTAGAACTTGTCCCGGCTGGGGCGGTGCCCCGCTGGTGGGAGAGTCCTGGTTAGGGGGAAACCCCACTAGCCGACGGTAGGTCGGCGCCGGATCTCGCCATCCAGCGGGGGAAGATCACCGCCAACTCCCGAGAAAAAACATGCACTACACTAACGGGACTAATGACCAAAGCAGTTGACGCGCCCGAAGGGTACTTGGTAGGGTACTGCTCCGGCATTCGCCTGGTGTTGATCGGAGAAACCACGGAAAACTACCGATCAGAACAGCCGGCCGCTAGAATCCTCCTCCAACTGAATTCGACCTAGCTGAAAAGCTAGTGTGGAAAATCCTGCCGCCATCAGAACTCGAACCTAGGACCTCCCGGTCAGAGGCGCTGCAGTGACATCAGTTGATGCACTGAACTACCGCTCCCGGTGGGAGACTGTGAATATGCACTATTTTCTGTCGTAACTTTTCCTTATCACTTCCTTCCGTGCAATGTAATCGCACGGGTTCTGCTAGTCTCTATTTAATATGTTGTGTTCCGTCGCGCAGGTGTCAGCGCCGTGGGCGGTGCGCGGCGCGTTGCTGCTGGAAGACGTGGCCGCGCTGCGCGGGTTGCTGGACGCAGGCGCCGCCCCCGACGCCCCCTGCGGCTACTTGGGCGAGACGCCCCTGCACCTGGCCGCCGCCTGCCGCAACTTCAACTGCGCGCTCGAGCTGGGCCCCCGACGCACGCGACAAGAACGGAGAGACGCCGCTGCACAGGTATGCACCGTCCGCTGGTCACTCGTTTTAACTCGTATACGTGTCTTTAATCTTCCAATTATCCCAATCGTACGTCTCATCCAAAGCGTTCGTCTCATCCAAAGCGTTCGTCTCATCCAAAGCGTTCGTCTCATCCAAAGCGTTCGTTTCATCCAAAGCGTTCGTCTCATCCAAAGCGTTCGTCTCATCCAAAGCGTTCGTCTCATCCAAAGCGTTCGTCTCATCCAAAGCGTTCGTCTCATCCCAAAACGTTCGTCTCATCCAAAGCGTTCGTCTCATCCAAGCGTTCGTCTCATCCAAAGCGTTCGTCTCATCCCAAAGCGTTCGTCTCATCCAAAGCGTTCGTCTCATCCAAAGCGTTCGTCTCATCCAAAGCGTTCGTCTCATCCAAAGCGTTCGTCTCATCCAAAGCGTTCGTCTCATCCAAAGCGTTCGTCTCATCCAAAGCGTTCGTCTTTCAGCCGTCGTCGCATCTTCCACCCTCGTCGCATCTTTCAGCCCTCGTCGCATCTTGCAGCTCTTGTCGCATCTTTCAGCCCTCGTCGCGTCTTTCAGCCCTCGTCGCATCTTTCAGCCCTCGTCGCATATTAATATTCATAAGTTTGAATTGGCTTCCTTTCCTTTCCACCTTCGTCTCCCAACACCCTACCTTTTCTTTGTCTCGCAATCAAGTTCAGTATCCAAATTAAATAATCCGCGTCGTGCGTTGCAGAGCGGCGACGCACGGGACAGCAGCCGTGCTGTGGCTGCTGCTCCACCACGGCGGGGCGAGCGTGGACGCGCGCTGCTGCCGCCAGGAGACGCCGCTGCACCGCGCCGCCCTCCACGGCCACGCCCACTGCGCCGAGGTGCTGCTGGCCCTGGGGGCCGACGTCGCGGCGCGCAACGACGCCGGCGCCACGCCCCTGCACGCCGCGGCGTCCGCCGCCCGCTCCGCCGCCCTCGTGCACCTGCTGCTCCGCTGGAAGGCCGACCCCGAGGCCCGCCCAACAGCGGTAGGGGCCGGACCATTCATTCGTTTATGAGTGTCAAATATAGACTAATATTTCAAGAAGATATTTACAATCAAAGAGAAATTATTAAAAGGCGATGCTCTCGATGTTTCGGATCTTAAAAAATTGTGGCCGTTATCAGGGAAAGTGGAAACCTTGTAGTCACATAGGAATCCCTTTGCAAAATGATATCTAACAGAATGATAAGCGCTACTTTCAGTTTCTTATAATAAAAACTGAACAATGTAAACATCAACAATAAATTAAATAAACTAATAGAACGATAGAACGATTAGAACGATAGAACTGATAGAACTGAAGAACTGATAGAACCGATAGAACCGATAGAACCGATAGAACCGATAGAACTGATAGAACCGATAGAACCGATAGAACCGATAGAACCGATAGAACCGATAGAACCGATAGAACCGATAGAACCGATAGAACCGATAGATCCGATAGAACCGATAGAACCGACCGAACCGATAGAACCGATAGAACCGATAGAACCGATAGAACCGATAGAACTGATCGAACTAATAGAACTAAATAAATTAAGTAAACTAAATAAACTAAATCTTCCTATTTCTAGGCATCGTGTTAGTTACACGTATCAGCACGATTTGTAGAACATTTCCCTCGAGTAATCATTGTCTTCGAAATTTCAACGATTTTTTTCTTGTGTAGGTCTCCTCCCCATGCACTACGCTGCTACGGCTGGCAACTACAAATCCATTCGGCTGCTGGCCAGCGGCGGGGCTGACATCAACGCGCGGACCAAGAATGGGAACACCGCCCTGCACATCGCCGCGTCGCGCAACAGGTGAATACACGAAGCCCCACGTTCGCAAGGAGACGCTCATTGACACATTTGTAGACATGTAAATTAACAGAGAAAAATGTTAGAAGTTGTGAATTGATATTTTACTTTCTATTTAGGAAAATGTATTCATTATGTATTCGACATACATTCCGGAATACTAATTGTATTATATAAACGTCATTTACTAGAATTGGAGCTGTAATTGAGCGAGTATCTCGTTTCTCATAGGAGATGCATTTGTTTTAGAATGAATTTATCACAAAATCTCCAGTGTTGTGGATACGACAAGAATATTATGTAAGCTTGTATATCATTGGTGGGCGGGAACTTTGGGTAGTTCGCATACAACTTGTTATTTCACCGAACTATTTGCTTAGTACGTCTTACCTTAGGGTTTGTGGATCCATCGCTTAATTTCAAGGCAAACAAAGGAGATGTGCTGCCATGCATTCTTTAATTAAGGAATTTTAAAAACGATATTATCCATTGTATTATTTTATTACACAAATTAAAAGATTGTATGGATCGCGATTTAGTATAGGATTATTGAGTCGCAATAATTTCACATCTGTACGTAGTAGTGTGAATTCAGAATCCATTTACTTAGTTTACCACAAAGTAAGCATTCAGTACGCAGGACATGTTGGCTAGTTCGCGTGACAAGTTGGCTAGTTCGCGTGACGTGTTGGCTAGTTCGCGTGGCAAGTTGGCTAGTTCGCCTGACATATTGGCTAGTTCGCCTGACATATTGGCTAGTTCGCCTGACATATTGGCTAGTTCGCCTGACATATTGGCTAGTTCGCCTGACATATTGGCTAGTTCGCGTGACACGTTGGCTAGTTCGCGTGACACGTTGGCTAGTTCGCGTGACACGTTGGCTAGTTCGCGTGACACGTTGGCTAGTTCGCGTGACATGTTGGCTAGTTCGCGTGGCATGTTGCGCGAAAATCTTTTAGTTGTCTAACGATCGCCTTCCGTGTGTGGCAGCACGACGTGCGTGGAGGAGCTGGTGCAGTGCGGGGCAGACTTGCACGCGCACGACAAACGCGGCTTGACGCCGCTACACGTGGCGGCTGCGCCGGCCGCGCGGAGGTGCTGCGCGCGCTACTGCGCCTGGGCGCGCGCAGACCTGCAGGCGCAGAACATCACGCCGCTCATGATCGCCGTGGAGAGGCGCGACGAGGCCTGTGGACGCGCGCTCATCGAGGTGAGCTCACCACCCACGTCCGGTTAACATCTTTGAAGAACCCCATACTACACTGCGGTTTTTTCTCAGCTGAACTTGACGTTTCGGCAACTGTTCGGCAAGCTGTGATAGTTCTCCAATCGGGAGCATACACGTCACTATTTGAGAACTGTCACAGCTGGCCGAACAGACGTCAAGTTCAACTAAGTAAAAACCGCAGTATATACTTGGGTTTTTCTAACGTGGCGGCTGAGGGTAGTATCTCGAAGATGGAATTCGGCACGACTTTTTGAGTCATTCTCTGTCCTGCCGCTAGAATTGCTTGATCTGCAGCACTGATGCGGTAGCGATAATGCGACATCTTGCGACAAGACTGAGAATGACTCAAAAAGTCGTGCCGAATTCCATCTTGGAGATAGTACCCTCAACCGCCACGTTAGAAAAACCCAAGTATACTCGCGCAACTTTTCTTGAAAGATGGATTGAAGAAATGCGGGCGGAGTGGGGGTATTAGTTACAAAGTCGGCTACTAGAGTATTTACAGTAATGCCAACCTCTGGAAAATCAAAGTCAAACTTGCTACATGTGCGGCCAGGTCATCGCCCTCGGTGGGCAACAGCAGGGATACTAGATAGAAGTTTTAGGTGCTTCCCTTGAAGGACCTGGACCTACCTCAGCCATTTCTTTAGATGATGGTAATAAAGCTGAAGAGAAATTCTCGACTATGAATGCAACTAGCTTTGACTACACACTGTATCACGCCATCGAAGTTTTAATGCTTGGAGTATTGTCATCAGTGCTCGCTGCGAGCTTTTGCCTTCAACTGTTTATTGCTCAAGGGAGGGGAAAGCAAGGTCATCGTTCAAGAAAAGTTGCGGGAGTAGTATGTGGGTTTTTCTAATGAGGCATCTGAGAGTAGCATCTCCAAGATGGAAAATGGCACGGCATTTCGCGTCTTTTTCGGTCGTGCCTCTAGAGTCGCTTGATCTGCAGCACTGCGTGATACGGTCGCGATCATGCGACATCTGGCGGCAGGACCAGGAAAGACGAAAAAGTCGTGCCATATTCCATCTTGGAGATACTACTCTCATATGCCACGTTAGAAAAACCCAAGGATAATCAGAAACATGCTTTGAAGCTAGGAAGGATCCGGGTGTGACGGAAGGAGAGGGGGGCAAAGCGTACTTTTTCGTTTGTTACCTTGGTAGCGTTGTAATCATCAGCGATGCCAAGGTCAGACATGGGCCAGCTGACCACCAGTCAACTCTTCTCCAGAAATGAAATCTCTTTCTTAACAACACACTTTTATTATTTATGCTCCAGTACATTCAGTACTTATGGAAATTTAGAAACCATCCACAGCCCATGTACTATAGCTTCGCGGATCTGCTAAGCAGGTCTACTTGCTTTGAGTCAAGGCATACAAGATGGCGATAAGTATACTTCAATACACTAGTGTTCAAAATTCAGTGATAAATGTTTCAAACGGATGCTACCAGATAGCTCAAACAATGTCCCTTGCGCACAATAGATGACAACTAAGAAATTAACTCGAGTTCATGAGTTAATGTCTTGAAGGGACCCCCATGTATGACCAAACTATAAGTCTCCCTTAATAGTATTGAAATATAACTACCATATAAGTAAAGAAAAATCAGCATGAAAGTAAACACCAAACTTTGCGATTAAAAATTGATATTTAAATATTTTTACACATTTGTAAAGTACTATAATCTTTTGCTTAAGATAAATGGCGATCCCAAGCTCTTTCTTGTTCTGCTTAATCCTGCTTAGCACTTACAATCTTCTGACCGCAGGTTCAGAAAGCAACATACTAGAAAATAAAAGAAAGAGAGCACAATATTCAATCAAAGTCTCCTCAAGATTATGATTTCTAATCATATTGTCATTTTCACAAATGACTATCATTCTGATTGTCCAAACTTTCGTAGATTATGTTGTCTACATGACGTAGACCCTGTTTTAATATTGGATTCACATCGTCCAGGAAAGTTAATTCTTAATGTTGTTCACAGGCAGGAGCAGATGTGTCTGCAGGAACTCTGTTAGGTTATTTGAGTCTTTTGAGCCACAGGCAAAGCCCACAGGAAGATCAAAGTGATATTTTTCTCAGTAATACATAGACTTGTATTAAGTTTTATTGTATTGTTAAAATTTACTTTATTGTTTATGATTAGTATTTACATTCATGAAAACTATCCCAGTTTTGTTAAATAGTATTATTTTGTTGTTGACAAGAGCAATTACATTTTTTATTGTTGTTTTTCTGCCTTATCGGACATATTCAATTTTTTTCTCAGTATTTTAGTAAATTAGTATAATGATGTTTTAAATTGATATTGTGTCCATTTGTGATATTTTTTGTATTTTATTAAATTTTTCATATTTTTGGTAAATTATCTATGAATATATGTTATTTTATTATCCAATATTCCTCAATATCCCAACACAGACATATGTAACCTTGAAACTGAACGTTTCAAATTTTTTAGAGCCTTGTAACTTTTAAGGTAGTGGAAAAATAAACTGGTACTTTATTTATTACAAATTTATTTTATTTTATTTTTAGTAGATTCATGAGGTCTTTTGTTCCATTACATTTTATAAAATGTTCATATTTAAAAAAAATTTTGCAATAATATGCAAGCAAAAAATAATAACGTTTACTTTTCATTAATTCCATTTCCAGGTAATAGTAATGCTATAATATTTAAGAATATAGTTCTCATAACAAATATCTCTCTATGAAATGCAGACAATATAAATAAGGCAATAATTTAAATTTTTCTACCACTGAGGAAAAGAAGACGATTCTGCAGAGTTCACATCTTTTAATCCATTAAAAAATATCTTTTCCAACGAAACCTATCAAGTACTCATGAACATGAGACACGATCATAGCTACAGAAGAGTACATAAAACATGTTACAAGCGCTCAACGCCCCCAAGACGCTCGGAGACGCGTTGCATCAATCTGGACGCAACAAAAAAAAAAAGTTTGTGAAAAGTGATACAGAGGGAGTATGGGTACTACGGGGTATTTATTTATTTTACGTCAAAAGCAGTTAAAAACTGCGTATGACGTGCTATGGGAAAAAGTGAATTGTGTGCACATTTTCAAAATTCTGTGATCCCTACACTAAGTCATATACTACTTAAAATTGAAGGGAAAAAAAGAAAAAAAACTTCCCATGTTATAAAAGCTATTTTCAAGGATAAAAAGGCAATAAATTTTGGCTCTTATCCATGTTGTCCTTCGGGATAATACTTCTGCCGCGACAACATGGAAACGATAATTTGAATAATTGTATTTCCCATTGAATTCTAGAAGACGTGCACAGGAAATGAAGTTACATTTATGTCCAGAAGCATAACAAGGGGCCATCTCAGCATTTGCTAAATGGATCAGGGAAACTGGACGAAAAACCTGATCGAGATGGGGGTCATTGACCCGGCGGCTGCAATACAATACTTGTTACAGGTTGTTTATACACATTTATACAGTTCAAATGTTAAATAATGCATTTTTTATAATTGTTAAAATTAATGTTACTTTTCTTGTGATGCTCAGTATAGTCTCTAATTGTTTAGAAATGTATGCAGCAGAAACGATTTCACTTGGAATTTAAACTTTGCTATCGAATTTAATCGTTTAATGTCATGTGGCAAAGTGTTGTAAAATAATGTACATGGATTGTATGTGAATTTTTTGTAATGAGCTGTTGATACTGCCACCTGATGAATATGATTTCTACGTCGAGTGTTATAGTAATAGACATCGGCATTTTCTGAAAATATATTCCCGCCCTTAAGCAAGTCATTTTTGACAAAAACCACTGATTCGTAAATAAACAGACAAGGTAATGGTAAAATTCCTAGATTACTTTGAAAGCGACTCATCTCTTAGAAATACAGCTTTATTAGAAGAGGAAGGTATCTTTTCACTTTCAACCTCATACATGAAGTACGATTCAACGATACCAGTTAATAGAGACGTATTCAGGTATTCAGGCAATTCACATGGTAAACATGAAATTTGCATCCCTGTCAGGTTTTTTTCAAATTAGGGTTGTTGTTTTAGTGGGTATACACTGTTTGAATAAGATTTTGATTATTTTCAAAAAGTTTCATAAACAATTTATCTCGAAAAAATGTGTTTATTTTAATTTTGTTTAAAATTTAATTCCATAATTGAGAAATAATTCAATTACGTTTCTTTCATAAATGTCGAAAGATAAATAGCGCCCCTTGTGTCCATGACACGTGCTATCTCTGCCATAGCGTTGATACAACAGTTAACACTTGAGGAACGCCAGTCATGAATGCAATATTTGGCAGCTAGGTAGAGAAGAAAATATTGTATTTACAATAACGATTACAAAAGTATGTATTGATTTGTAAAATTCGAAGACTAGTGAAAAATCTAATTTTTGAAATGTTAATCCCTCGCTTTTTTAAATTTGTTGTTGTTGTTATTATTATTATTATTATTACTATTTTTCATCTTTCAACTATTAATAGTTAAATTGTTGGGAAGGGACTCTGAAACTGAAGAAAGCGTGCGCAGATGATTTTCTCCCCCATACGTCACATACAGTTTTTGACTAAATAAATAAATAAATAAATAGAGATAAGTCACTTCGAAAATAAACTCAATGAACAGATGTATACCAATAACATTTCAGTCCATGGAGAAGCCATGGGGGATGGAGTCAATGAAGGTACCCACAATAAATTGCAAATAATTGAAGCAAACTTCTATATGTTTAATAACTAACAGTACTTGTATTTAGTATTAAATAATGTCTTTACTTCAAGTTAGTATTCAAATATATCAGTTCTAGAAGTGTAAAAAGGGCACGACCTTTCCATGAAGCGAATAGCGACGGTTTCTAATGTTTTGTAAACATCCGACAGACGGTGAAGGACGAAACTGTCACGGAGTGTAGTAAATGTTTTAATAGGGGGAGGGGAAGGGCGGGGGAGGGGAGGGGAGGGGGAGATAGAGATGCGCTATAGTGTTTAACAGAGCCTCTTACCTCTCGGGGTCGGGCAGCGCCATGGCATACACTTGCACGGTGAGGATCTCATCCGACGTGTCGCATAGAATGCGCGACAGACGCACAGCGCGGATCTCCTGAAGCTGCGCTGCAATCACAAACGAAACAAGCGCACGTCTATTATAGTCCGGTTTAAACACAGTGACACTTCAAGGTCACGAGATGGAAGGAGAGGGAACATTGTCAATCCAATTTATTCAAGCCATCACTAGCTCGTGAACTAGATCGAATTCTGTTGCTGTCTGGAGAAGAATTCTAGCAGCTCGCTACTCTGAATGGTAGTTGTCCGTGGTTTCTCCGATCAACGCCTGGCGAATGCCGGGGCAGTACCTTAACAAACAGGCCACGGACCACGCTCGATCTTTCCTTCATCTTCCTTGTCCTATCCTCTCCCCTTACACACACACACACACTTACTCTAACATACACTACACAACCACGTATTCCGGGAGGTCGGTCGGGAGCTTAGAGGTTGTCCCAGATGGTGTGATGGCACGCTGGTAGAAGATACCTGGTTGGGGAAATTCCCCGCAGGCCGACTTAGGTCGTCGGCGGATCTCACCATCCAGCGAAGGAAGGTCTCCGCCACCTCCAGCGATTCAAAATTCTGCACTTCACTTACGGGAATAACGACCTTAGCAGTTGACGCGCCCTCAATCACTAATCAATCAATTGTGTTCCCTGTCCATCGGGAGAGTGGGCGTGTGTGGGCGTGTGTGTGGGTGTGTGTGTGGGCGTGTGTGTGTGTGGTTATCGGCGTGTGTGTGTGTGGTTGTCGGCGTGTGTGTGTGGTTGTCGGCGTGTGTGTGTGTGTGTGTGGTTGTCGGCGGTGTGTGTGTGGTTGTCGGCGTGTGTGTGTGTGTGGTTGTCGGCGTGTGTGTGTCAGAAACGATTTGTGTGTGTGTTGTGGTTGTCGGTGTGTGTGTGTGTGGTTGTCGGGTGTGTGTGTGTGGTTGTCGGCGTGTGTGTGTGTGTTGTCGGTGTGTGTGTTGTGTGTGGTTGTCGCGTGTGTGTGTGTGTGTGTGGTTGTCGGTGTGTGTGTGTGTGGTTGTCGGCGTTATGCAGCAGAAACGATTTCACTTGGGATTTAAACTTTTCTATCGAATTTAATCGTTTAATGTCATCTGGCAAAGTGTTGTAAAATAATGTACATGTATTGTATGTGAATTTTTTGTAATGGGCTGTTGATACTGTCACCTGATCAATATGATTTCTACGTTGAGTTTTATAGTAATAGACATCGGCATTTTTTGAAAATATATTCCCGCCCTTAAGCAAGTCATTTTTGACAAAAACCACTGATTCGTAAATAAACAGACAAATGGTAAAATTCCTAGATTAATGAAGAGAGGCTTACATGCAGGGTAAGCAAATGATGTAACAAAAAAAAACACAAATTTATTGAAATTGTCCGTACAAATCCTACATGCAGAATTCACATTATGCCTAGTGAGGATTTAACAGTATAACCATGAAGTGGAATAATCAGAATAGTCAATAAACTAAAAAATAAATGTTTCTCCGGTTTGGATGAATTTCCGGATTGTCCATTAAAAACTTGTACACTTGCTTTTATACACCCCCGACTTATATTTTCAATGTTTCTTTATGCACAGGAATATTTTCAAAACAGCAAAAGTTAAGCCATTCTTTAAAAAGGGAACAAAAATGAAATTCAAAATTACCGGCCAATTTCTCTTTTGTCCGTTTTCTCAAAAATATTAGAGGCTTTTCTATATGAGAATAGAAACTTTTCTCAGGAGAAACGAAGTATTTTCAGATTCAACACGGTTTTAGAAAATTAAAATGCACGGAAACTGCCATTTTTTCCTTAAAGATGTTGCTTCATTAATGAACTAAAATCAAGTGCCTATTGGAATATTTTTAGATCTTTCGAAAGCTTTTGATATTATTGTCCATAACCTCTTGCTCTGTAAATTATTTTCCTATGGAATTTGTGGAATTGACCCAGATTGGATAACTTTGTACCTTATACGTTGATCTCTCAGAGTAGAAAACCACGCTGGGACGAAAGAGCATTATTTACTTATCTTTCCAATTCTTTGCTAATTGACCATAGGGACTCGCAAGGTTCGATTTTAGGTTATTATTTTCATATTTATTCCTTTGTCCAAAAAAAGGTTTTGGACTAATAAAAGGACCTTTCTTCAATTCAACGTAGTATAATCAGAGCATATCTATATGTCAAAATTTGGCACATCACTTCACACTTCAAAAGCTACAGCAATATTTTGCTTTGCATCCGTAAACTCAATACCCTTCTACCAATTACGAAATGTTTGAAGATATAATAACTTTCACCTGTTTCTCGAGGTTTCATTACACTTCATTAACCAAGCACTTTCCTGGTGGCAGACGCTATTGCGGAAAAATGAACCGTGTTTATCCGTGTACCTGTTGTCCGCCGCCAATCCGCCGGTAGGTCGGCATGCAACCTCACGCAAGAAACCCTTCTCTTCCCGCTGCACAGGTGCGTCCACCACGCAGTAGTAAGAGATGGGTAAGCTATTTTGCATCGTTTCGGACTTCAGCAAATCAACTTCAGGCACCAGTTTGCGTCACAATATTACTAAGAAATAGGGCTACCATAACTTACCTGAACTTTCAAATGCGAGTTTAACATCTGTAAATATTAAAAATATTAGTATTTAATCGCTCTTTATTTATAATGACTTTAGGATTTCGAAAATACTACATTAGAGAGACCGTTAGTAATTTTGGGCAACTTCCGAATGAAAAGGAAAATTTTGTAAAATTTTAAAATCTCTTATCTGTTACCATTTGCTTGAAATAAATAATTTATAAAGCAAATTTGTAGAGAATTTTATTACCTTTAAAATTGCACAGAACTACTCCGATAAAATCAACCATTAAAAATGTATTAAGCAAAAACCAAAACAAATGTTCCAAATATTTTTGATTCTTGGTCTGCCAAACGTTTTCCCAAAGTATTTGGAGGGGGGAAACTTAGGGTTTTCTTACTGATAGCAATGTAAACAAACTAAAAAAAAAAAAATTCTACCTCACCTTTTGCAAGGCAAAACGACTTCTCGACTGCACCATACGTATTAGTGTTGACAACACATCCTTTTCCTACGCGCAATATTAGGAAGGATTTGTTGAACTGAAGCGATTCTTTTGAGTACATAAATAACTCCGAATATAACATCTTTGAGTATGACCCCCAAAGGAAGCTCTCAGATATTTTTTCAATTTGATTAAATGTTTTATTATCGAAAACATCGGAGATATTGGCAGCTCTATGTGGTGATTTTCTGGCCATTTCATTCGAATATTAGAAGAAAATGAGATTAATTTATTTTAATAGAAACGATCATGATCATGATCATGATAATGATATGTGTATCCCTTAGAGTAGTACTGCTCCGGCCGAAATAAGCTCTAACTGTTTCTATACAATTAGAGACTATACTGAGCATCACAAGAAAAGTAACATTAATTTTAACACTGATACATAATGCATTATTTACCATTTGAACTGTATAAATGAGTATAAACAACCTGTAACAACTATTGTACTACAGTTTCCGGGTCAATGACCCCCATCTCGATCAGGTTTTTCGTCCAGTTTCCCTGATCCATTGAGCAAATGCTGAGATGGCCCCTTGTTTTGCTTCTGGACATAAATGTAACTTCATTTTCTGTGCACGTCTTCTAGAATTCAGTGGGAAATACAATTATTCAAATTATCGTTTCCAAGTTGTCGCGGCAGGAAGTAATAAGAGCCAAAATTTATTGCTTTTTATCTTTGAATATAGATTTTATTACATGGGAGTTTTTTTGTTTTTTTTTCTCCCTTTCAAAATTCAAAATTTATTGCTTATTTATTTTTGAAAATAGATTTTACTACATGGGAGTTTTTGTTTTTTCTCCCTTTCAAAATTCAAAATTTAAGTAGTATATGACTTAGTGTAGGGATCACAGAATTTAGAAAATGTGCACACAATTCACTTTTCCCCATAGCACGTCATACGCAGTTTTTAACTGTTTTTTGACGTAAAATAAATAAATAAATAAATAAACTCCCCGTCTGATTTCCGAAATGTGTGGTAGTGTAGATGATGTGTGTGTAAGGGAGAGTATAGGACAATGATGAAGAAAAGATCGCGCGCGATACGAAACTCATTCTGGTTTCTGCCCCGTATGGTTCTGCTCCGGCATTCGCCTGGAACTGATTGGCGAAACCACGACCACCGGATCACAGCATCTAGCCGCTAGAATTCTCCTACATTCAGTGGCTACCAAGAGAGGTGGCTCAGAGAATTAACTGTACTGTACAACATACTGCAGTGCCTCTAAGGGGGACGGCCTAGGTTCGAGTGCCGGCGGAGGCAGCATTTTCGACACGAGCTTGTCAGATAGGTCGGATTCAGTCGCTGTCCAGAGGAGAATTCTAGCTTTCGGTTGCTCTTATCGGTCGTTTTCCGTAATGTCTCCAATCACCAGGCGAATACCGGAGCAGTACCCTAACAAACAAATAACGAACCGCGCGCAATCCTTCCTTACTTACACACACTTACACTTACATGCAGTACACTGCCACACACACCGGGAGACCAGTCCGGAGCTAGTCGCGGCTGGGACGGTGCCCCGCTGGTGGCAGATACATGGTTGGTGAAAACCGCGCTAGCCGAATGTAGGATGGCGCCGGATCTCGTCATCCAGCTGGGAAAGATCACCGCCATCCCCAGAGGAAAACATGCACTACACTTACGAGACAAACTACCTTAACCGTTCACGCGCCCGGATTCGCTAACAATCAATCAATCCACCACCGCACCGTTCGGCACCCAAACCGGAGCTTAGAAAGAGGGAGAAAGGATACGCCTTTAACCTCTTGTTTTCTAACGAGTACATGAATACAGTGATGGTCGGCCTTTGCCTTCCACTGCTTCGATGATAGTAGGATGTTCATAAGTAGGGGGCGGATTTTAATGAAATGCCATTTTTTCCCCTTTTTTTCTTCAGAACAATGCCGTTTAGTATAGAAATTCATTCTATGTTATGACAAAAGGAAAGGACTAATTTTTATAGGTCATTATTTTGCAGTTTTTGTAGATTTCGACCAATAAGTAATTTTTTACCATTTTCAGTCATTTTTAACGCATTTTTTGCTGATGTCTATTTTATTGTCATTTTCATGTTACTTGCTTCAAATCATATTTACGAGATGCAACAAATTTTCTTCACAGAATGACTCAATAGCCTATTCGATTTGTTCGTTCACAAATTGTTTTTAAAGCCATAGTGAGTATGTAATTCTTGTGACGTATATCAGCGCCATTGCCGGTTCGGCCAATTTTGGGGTAACTAAAGAGATTTCCTGGTAAAGAATAGTTCAAACCAAAACTTTGCAAGCTAAGTTCACTAGAACGAATGGGAGAAGCCTCAATTACATCAGTAACGTATCCAGCTGCTTGAGTTGTTCATCCGAGCTGGTTGTGATCAGATTTTGTACGTCATTTTTATTGGGTTTTAGGACTTTTTAAAGCATTTTAAGAGCATTTTATTTATCATTTTTGCGATGTTTTAGGTCATTAAAATCCGCCCCGTGTTCATGAGGAATAAATGATAGATAGCACAGGCCAACAACCAAAAAACGTTTTGTATATTCACCCATTTCTTATCATTTTAAGTGTGCTGATTCCAAAAATAATATTAAAAATACCGTATCACCCACCATTTGTTCACATTTTAACATTTTCTCTGTATTGCTACGCAAATGCAGCTCTGAGTCTCTAGAAACGTATGAGATGCAGGAAAGTAGAATGAGAAAGTATTAGGACGACAAGGAGGGTAGTATACGCTTTGATAAAATATTTTTTCATTGTGATCCCTTCCACTGCCACGCACCAATAGGAGAGGCGGTTTCACAGTCAAAGTTGCATTTGACAAGCAGTACCGTGTTTGTTTTATTCGAAACGCAGGTGTTTACATTGTTGATAACAAACAAGATACTAGTTCAGCAGTTAGTGTTCAGTCATGGCTAGTCGTGGTTGTAAGAACAGTACTGTCAGCGTTTGTTGTATTTGTGACGAATTTGTGATTAATAAACTTCGACGGAACATTACAAACTTAATTAAAAATATGTATTTTCATATTTCACAATTAATCTTGGTGACCAGGCGAAATCTTGGGCGCCACATAAGGCCAGGTAAATAAGTTCCTAGGCAACAAAAAAGACCTACACTATCAAGCAATTGTTGCCAATATATTTGATGCTTTCTAAAATTGGGATGTTTAATGTACCTCAATGTTAACTTTTTAAAGTCATCTACACTTCTTTAAGCGATGTAAGTGAAGAACAAAGTGAACATTTTCATCAAGATCTAAAAGTGGTGGGAAAACGTTATCAGGGACGCTAAAAACCATTATGATGTTGGCTGTTGGTCACTTCACCGAGAGAGTCAGCAAACGGGTCTTAGAAAAATAAGATTTATCGAGAGCTGTAAAGAAAAAGAGACACACTCTAAATACGTTAATGGACGAGTAACGCTTTAATGTAATGTTAAAAACATAAAGCCATCTTCTAAGTTTAAATAAAGTTCTGTTGGTATTTTAAACGTCGTTTACTTTTTATTTTATTGCATAATTAGCATATTTTCTCATACCTTACTGGATCAAATAGTGACTAAACTGTGGGTGATGGAAACGAACTGAGTTCAGATGCGGATTCAGCACACAAAAAACTACATAAACCAGCTATCAAGATTTAAAAAGATTTTTGAAACCTCTTTTTTGTTGGCCTGTGTAATTAAAGATGTTCCCAAGAGATACGTGGGAGTAGAAAAATCCAATCACGCCAGCAATATAATAAAAGCTAGAATACTTGAACACACCATCCCCCTGCTTCAACTTAAGAGGATTTTTAGAATTGATCAATCAGTATCAAAATTCAAATATCATAGTTTATTCTACTGAAAAGTACCGGGAGCGGTAGCTCAGTGCATCAACTAATGCCACTGCAGCGCCTCTGACCGGGAGGTCCTAGGTTCGAGTCCTGACGGCGGCAGGATTTTCAACACTAGCTTTCCAGCTAGTTCGAATTCAGTCGCTGCCTGGAGGAGAATTCTAGCGGCCGGCTGTTCTGATCGGTAGTTTTCCGTGGTTTCTCCGATCAGCACCAGGTGCAACACCACCGGAGCAGTACCCTACCAAACGGGCCACGGACCGCGCGCGATCTTTCCTTCATCTTCCTTGTCCTATCCTCTCCCCCTTATACACACACTTACACTAACATGCACTACAGTACCACATATTCCGGGAGACCGGTCGGGAGCTTCGGGCTTGTCCCGGCTAAAGCGGTGCCCCGTTGGTGGGAGAGTCCTGGTTAGGAGTAAACCCCACTAGCTGACGGTAGGTCGGCGCCGGATCTCGCCATCCAGCGGGGGAAGATAACCGCCATCTCCCAAGCCCGAGAAAAAACATGCACTACACTAACGGGACTAATGACCAAAGCAGTTGACGTGCCCGGTAAGAAAACCCTGCATTTATATAGCTTTTTAATATTATACGGATGTTGTTACAGTCATTTCTTTCCATATTATTTAATATAATTTTTTATGCCAGAGGATGGATAAACCAAGTGATGATTACGATGTTTAAATTTTATTTACATTATGAACTTGCGTAGCCGAAATTTTTTAAAAAAATTAAAAAAAATTAGGCGCTACTCTTAACTAGTCATCTTATGACTAATAATTTTAAATTAAAATTAGTATCTTCAATGCTCGTGGACCAATGAAATGAGTGAACTCTAATCTCTGTACATTGGGTGGTCCCCTGAAGTGACTCATCTCCTGGACTGTCGAAAACCAGCTGGAAAGCAAGGTTCTTTCACTATCGCAAGAAACAAAATCCCTTCCAGCTGCGTTATCTTTATCCCTTCCCCTAACTCCGACTTTAAACATTTTCGAACCACTGCATTGTTCTATCGGCGTCCAGGTGTAGCTGGCACCTCCCCTGCGACACACGTACTTTCACCAGGACTCTCTTGCCGATCACGTGACTCGCTTCGCTGCCTCACCGACCTCCAGCCCTCACGAAGAGATAGGATACCCCCCCCCCCCGCCACCCGGTATTACGACGTAGTTGCTATTGGTTGGTAGTTGTTCCTTTCAATCCATAGTCCTCGGTGGTGCAACCTCTGCATTCCACAATTCACCATGGTAAGAACTTTTGTTTGTTTGTTTCTTTTTAGTACTATCAGAGCACAGCTCATAATTGTTTATTTGTTTCTTTTTAGTACTCTGAGAACACAGCTCATAATTCGTACATATTTCGTCATTTTATGTTTTTTGAAAACTAAAATATACTTACAGTGCAATGAATAGTTAATTGTATCAAAAAAACAAAATGAAATTTCTAATTTAAGGAATTATATGTTTAATCTGCAGTTTGAATAATTTATAATATTTTTTGCACATATGTAGCTGCTATTTAAATTTAATACATTGTGATAACACTGTTTTGCTGTCTTCAGACATTGGCCTAAAATTATTTTAAATTGTGATTATGCAATTAAATATATTACATAAATTATATAGTAAAGTACATTATGTAAATAAATTTTAAATGGTAAGTTTTTGGTATGCAATGGATGTTAATGTTATCTTTTTTGGTAATTACTGAATTTTGATACTGACATTTTTTTAATTGTTTTAAATTAGTAGTATGCCTATTTCAGAAAACTGCAGAAATTTAATTGAAAGAAGATTTTTTAAAGTTTAAATAGGCAAATGAGGATATAAATTCTTCAAAAAAAAAATTGTAATCATTAATGAAATGTAACTGAATGAGAATCTTTATGCTGTAAACTTGCATTGAAATTTTCATTAACTACAAAGTTTGTAGATATTTATTTGGTGATTATAATAACCCTTACAGTAAGAGTGTAAAATGATGCATTACACCATTTACTAAGCAGCAGATGTCAAGTAGAGTATGCATACCTATAATGGAACAAGGTTTGCCGCAAAAGATTTTTCAGGGAAAGGGTGCTTCATTGTAATGCTCTAGGAAACTAATAATTGGGAACTAATAACTAATGTTTCAGGCTGAACGAATCTGCAAAAGAAAGGAGTCTGTCTTGAAAGAGTTCCGCCAGGTGATTAAAGATATGAAGAATGCTACAAATCCTTCTCTCCGTCAAGAGGTAAGAGTACTGTACAAATTTATTTTTCAATGAATACATCTGTACAAATTTATATATTAATGTGCATCAGTTTGCGATTCTATCCTCTTTGATTCATTTTTCAATTCAATCCTCTTTGATGTTTTCTCTTCCCCTCTTTCCGATATTACTTCCAATAAATCCTATCAGTACATTTCATCTTCTCAAGCTTCTCAACTCTTGTATTTTCATCTTCAACTCTTGTGTTTTTTATACCGTGTATCTCTTTTCATTGCTCTTCTTTCTGCTTCATCTATAAAGTATATTTACAAAGATAGAATATAGATTGTTTTTATAATACTTCTTTCCATATTATTTTTTATCTCTTGAACACATGCTGTGGAGGAATTCTTCTCATATAAATTCAACCCTAGACAATCTATTGTCACTGATTGCATAAAAATATTCCAAAAATATGAACTACCACTTTTTAAGTTTCCAATATTATTTCTAAAACAATCTTAATACACCACATTTACTATAATTAACTTATTCCTTTACAACCACCTTATTAAGCAATCACAATTTATCAAGCGAGTTTGAGTCTTCCAAACATAATAAAGTCAAAACTTGAGTAGTTAATTAAACCGTTTCATGTTAGCACATATAGTATAATATTCAAGCCTGCTTAGGATAATAAATATAATTAATGTGACTCTTTAAGATGTATTAGGACTATATCTTCATATTTGTATTTAAATATAAATTACAGTCATTTCAAGTGCATAAAAGAATATATGATGCAAAAAAAGAGTGTTTTATGAATATGGCTAATTTAGCTTGGATTATAATGTACAAGTTTAATGCGGATTATGTTGTATACATTTTCGCATTATATTGTGAAAAATAGAAACAATTCCACACACCAGTTCAAAAGATTTTTTTTTTTTTTTTTTTTTTTGTAATTATACATTTTGTGAAAATAGGGTTCAAAAGGAACATGGTATGTGAGGACTTAATGAATTTCACCAATGCAGAAGTGAAAATTTTCCTTCATTATTTGCAACCCATGGTATTCAAGTAATTCCTTTGTGTAAAAAGTCATCAATGTGAGATGCACATACATGGAGATGTAAGAAGTATTTTTTTTTTTTAATTGCATATTTTTGGTCAAAATATGAAGCTGTAGCTACCTTGAAAAACATGATCCATTTATGGTGACATTTTGCTATTTAATTTTTGTATCAATTGTCAATTGATAATTATTCCATTGCATTCAGATTACCCTTATTATCTGTTTTTAATTTGGGTTCACTTTTTTCTTGTTCTTATTTTTATTTTTTAATTGAAGTGGCTTCAGGAAAAAACTAAAAATAATATTATTTATCAAATTTTTATTTAATCACAACTAATACAATTTAAATGACTCTTGAGTTTTTTTAATTTCACTTATACTACCATTTTATTAATTTACACTCTACACAGCTTAAAACATCAACATTTTTCAATGAACATTTGTTCATACAGCATTTAGTGTGGTAGAACCCCGATTTAACATTTTCCCACATTTAACATTAATTTCCTCGTATTGGGAAACTTTTCACGTATTAGGATAGAACTTTTATTATAATATTGTCATTTAACTGTGTATGGGACCGTCCATAAATTTCGTAATGCAAATTTACAGTATTTTGAATACCCCCTTGCAATGCGCCTTGATTCCCAAAATAATAGAATGCTTGAGACTCCCCCCTCTCCCGCAATTTAAAATAAGTGAAAATAAATTAAGTAGAACCAGCCAGTTGCATAAATTTTATTTGTTGTATATTATACTTTATAAATAAGTCAGAATTAGTTTGTAATGTGGACTGCAAAAAATTAATATCAGCATTACGTAACACAAAACCATGAGCCCCCTTCCCCCAATGTAACACTGCCTTCAAACCCACCTCCCCTGGCTTTAGTGTTATGTAGTTTATGGAAAACTCCTATAATAAAAGTCAAGCGTTTTTATAATAAAATTGGTAATCCTGGTTAATTTCAACTTAAAACAACATACTTGTTCAAAGAATGCCCCAAACCATTTAATGTAAATCCCCATTTAACATATGAATTTTAGGCCTCCTTGAGGTGGCGTTAGATAGGGATTCTACAATATGAATAAAAATGAACGTGTCTCCATACATTTTTCTTCCTTATTCAATAAATAAGAATGTAATTTATTGCTTTAAATTTAACATTTCTAGGATCTTAACAAACTTTGACATGGCAAATGATTTTGTTAATACATCAGTAATATTACTTTCTGAAATGTCTTTTTAATATATCAATTATTCCATTAAAAGATCCATCCAGATAAATATATTCACATGCACGATGCAATGTTTGTTTCAATGTTATATTTTCATTAATATAAACTGCCTATGCATGCCCATTGCTTGGTGACATAACTGGTTAATTTTTTAGGTTCTCTCTTTTACTGTAGGTATTAGTCTATTTCTGCTGTCATAAATTCATGAAAAATCGTCTTTTTAATTCTATTACTTGTGTAACAATGTTCAATGCCTTTCTAACATTGAACATGGAATAATTCTCCTTAAACTTAGTTAATATACATCAAATCAACTCGTTAAGTCATTGCCTTAGAAACAATTTGATGATCGTCTGTAGCCTTTGAAAAGCATGACAATAATACATTTTGAAGTTGGAATAAAAATGTGTACATTCTTACTCTAACACTTATTTTAAGTAAGTATTTAATTGAAATCCAAACTGCTCCTTGTGTACTATAAAACTGAATAAGATTCTGCAAAATTTATTGCTATGGAAGCAATGGTTAAATGAGGATGTGAGATCTTAACAATCCCATACATTTTTAAGTTAATGACTGATGAAGAGAACACATCTGAGAGAGATTGATGATTGTCTATAATTCTCTGGATTTCTCTATATTTATTTGGTTAATGTGAAAAATATCCCACCCACCCCACGAAAACCATAGGCCATAAGTCACCTACAAAGTAATGTAACTTCAAATGAACACTACAAGAAACCAGTCTTAATAACAGAAACATCCACAAATGTAAAAAGTTTGAAGATATTAACAATTTAAATAAGGGATGGATCACAGAATGATATATGCAAATAACATATCATTCTGGTTGGGTGTGAACTGTTGTCACTAATGAGCAATATATTTCCTCTATGTCTTATGCAGCTCTCTCTTTTGGTAACACATGTGAACCTCTTTTTAATTTCTGTTAGATTGTTCTGATTTCTTTTCGTCAAGAAATGGTAAAGAGTGTATGTGACATATGGGAGAAGAGCATAATCTGTGCTTCTTGAGCTCCTGTCTCTTCCTCAACCTTTTTCTAATACGGTGTATGAATACTAGTTTTACTTTATGTATATTCATAGTTGATTCTGTGACCCATCTCAATCAGGTTTTTCGTCCAGTTTCCCTGATCCATTGAGCAAATGCTGAGATGGCCCCTTGTTTTGCTTCTGGACATAAATGTAACTTCATTTTCTGTGCACGTCTTCTAGAATTCAGTGGGAAATACAATTCTTCAAATTATCGTTTCCATGTTGTCGTGGCAGGAAGTAATAAGAGCCAAAATTTATTGCTTATTTATCCTTGAAAATAGATTTTATTACATGGGTGTTTTTTTGTTGTTTTTTTCTCCCTTACAAAATTCAAAATTTATTGCTTATTTATCCTGAAAATAGATTTTATACATGGGAGTTTTTTTTTTTTCTCCCTTACAAAATTCAAAATTTATTGCTTATTTATCCTTGAAAATAGATTTTATTACATGGGAGTTTTTTTGTTTTTTTTTTCTCCCTTTCAAAATTCAAAATTTATTGTTTAGTAGGAAAATTTAAGGATTCCGATTTATTGAAAATCAAGAATTTTGAAAAGTGCCAAATTCACTGTTCCCCATAGCACGTCATACGCAGTTTTTAACTGTTTTTTTTACGTAAAAAAAAATAAAATAAAAATAAAATAGATTCATGAATAAAAGTATCAACACAGCAAAGTAAGCAACATTTAAAAATTAGGCATTTCCGCTCCCGATTTATTGAAAACATTAGAATCGGTAAACACCGGCGGAGGTAGCTCAGGGCATTAACTGGAGCGCCTCTAACCTGGTAGCCTTAGGGTTCGAGTCCCGACGGTTGCAGGATTTTCGACACAAGACAGCGACGCTACAGTAGCGACGTCGAATTCAGACGCTGTCTGGAGAACAATTCTAGCGGCCGGCTGCTCTGATTGGTAATTTTCCGTGGTTTAGATCACAACAGGCGAATGCCGGAATGCCCTTACAAACGGACCACGGATCGTACACGATCTTTCCTTCCTCTTCCTTGTCTTGTCCTCATTTCTTACTTACACGTAGACTTACACATTCTACACTACCACGCACATCGGGAACTTAGAGCTTGTCGCGGCTGGGGTGGTGTCTCGCTGATAGGAGATACCTGTTTGGGGAAAACCTCATGAGCCGACGTATAGGTCGGCGCCGGATCTCGCCTTCCAGCTGAGGAAGATAATCACCACCTTCCACGATAAAACATGCATTACACTGACGGGACTAATGGCCTTAACTGATGACGCGCCCGAAATCACCAATCAATCAAACAGCATCGTTAAACGAAATCCAGTGCATTGACAGTCTCACTAACAAAATAGCTACCCACACATCCGGCTCCACTTCCAGCGCAAGTAGCAAAGAGGAGAGCTCAGCAAAACGCGGTGTTGCCAGACCTTAAGCATTTCCCACTAGATAGCTCTGCGATAACCACCAAATTATAGTCTCTGGATACAGAGAGTAGCGCATTCCTTTGCGCCATCGGCGCCACCATTTTATATCCAGTTGAACTAACCGGTATTGCAGGTGAGTTAGAAACCACCAATCTACCGAAAACTAGTGATAATATACTCGAAATTCTTCATAATGCGTCCGATTGCTCTCATTCCTACTTAACTTGTGAATGCTGCCTGGCGGGGCTTTCGAGTGAAAGGATGGCGGAAATTCGAGTGGAAATGGCGGCGGGCGTTCAGGTTGCGCTATTCTCTGTATCTACAGACTCTACAGCAAATCGTCAAAAAATTATTATTTTCCTTTTAAAATATTAGAGGAAGTATGGAAATTAAAAAATAGGAAAACGTTATTAATTGTATAAGATATTTATATTTTTCATTAAACACCTATATTGGTCATCTATATAAATAAGTACAACAACTAATTATATAACAATGTACATACGTACACAATTGTATACGATTTGTTTTGAATAGTTTCACGCTTTGTATGAGTTACGAAACTTAAAACGGTATCATTGTCTCACTCATTTTAATGACTGAAAAAGAGACAATGGTACCTCTTAAAAACCTTCGTTCAATCGAAATCATTTCTTTGGGCGTGTTTATTGCTGCGATTCGTCCCTTTTCATCAAATATGTAGCCATATTCTACCAATCTTTGGTTGTGACAAATAAACCCCCAATTTTAAACAAAGGAATTCATTCAAATGATCACTTGCAAGTGTTTTTACTACGCATAGATATATTTTAATAAACGTACCTGTAATAATCATCGGAAACTATTTTTAGATTTTGTGATACACAATAGATATTTTTAGAAAAAGTTGTCATTTGAAAAACTCAACGAAAACCCTCAAAAAGTTTGCCCCCTAAAACATCCACTGAAGACCAAACACCCCAAATTTAGGGTGGAAACTCCTAACCTGGGAACACTGACAAAACCTGCGTCAAGTGAAGCAGTGTGCGTATACTTCGATTAATTCAGATCTGCTTTTAAAGCTCATCAGCTGTAATGGTGCCATTCAGCCACTACAGTGACGTCACTATAGTGGAGTTCAATCTTCCAATTGGATGACAACGTAACAGTAGATTTACGCCAGAGGAAGCTCTGAATAAATCCAAGTATATATACTTCGATTTATTTACAGTCTGTTTACGTTTGATCAGCTGTTACGGTGTTATCCATTCGAGAGATTAAACGTCACTACTGCAAGCGGTGTCATCCAAGCTCCCGATTGGATGACACTGTAATAGCCGATTTACGTCAACGGACTAAGTGTTTTTATTTTAAATTTATTGTTAAATAATGTGTGTGGTGTGCGCAGAGTCAAGACTACGCCCGGAGGCAGCTTCTGCGCGGGGCTGCGGAGTCGGGCGACGCTCTGCGCCTCAAGTTGCTGCTGCGCACGTACGAGTGGAGCGACGAGGCGGTGACGGAAGCGCTGCTCGCTGTGACGTCACGGCGCACCGCCTACGTCATCGCCCGCGCGCGCCCGCACGTCTTCCAGGTAGGCAGCTACAGCAGCATATACTTTCTCGCATTATTTGTAACTGCTACGCAATATTATACTATACAACATGAACCTGCAAAAGTGTTTTCAGCCACCTTTTTTTTTCGTACTGAGATTCGAACTCAGGTCGTCCCAATTAACTCAGCGTCACCCATACCACTACGCTACAGAAACACTGTGTTATTCGAACTCTGGCCAACACTTAAAAATGTCAACACAATATTTTCAACATACAGTTTTCGATTCGGACTGCTTTCAATTTACTATAGGAACAAGAGTTATCCACTTTTTTGTTACCAGCGCTGAGAAATACGAGTTTTTCTGCCCAAAATTTGCAGTTTTCTGGCGCACGATACTTTCTCTTCTTACGAAGTAATTGCGAGAAAGTAATATAAGCAACTTCAGTTAAGCAACATTCGCACATGCTACCATTTTCATGTGATGGCTGACGATTTATTCAAATTAACACGCAAAAGATAGGTTAAAAAAAACTTACGGATCGAGTATTGAATATCCAGCAATGATACGGAATCGTACTCACTTACTTTCCCCCATACGATGCACTAAACATGACCTCTTCAGAGCAAACCTGTATAAACTTAGCTGTATTAAATGTGACGTTCAGATGTAGAGTCGTTATGATCAACTGTTGACTCTATATTTAGCTTATCTATATTTGGCAATATTGTGAACAAATTTAATTATTAAAATACATTGATTACTCAATAAAGGGGCCTCAGCTTGCGTACATTTACGGTTGCGGAATTTATTTCCAACTTTAATTGCCTCTGCTATAAGGTAACAATATATCATAAATGGGCAATTGATCTATGAAACTTTTCAAACAATTCGCTGTTTCGATAGCTTAGTGGTTGGAGCAGCGGTTCCCAACCTTATTGACGCGTTTCGATTGGAAGGGTTTGCTTCATCGACTCTCTCGATTTTTTCTATAATATACAGCATACAAATTTATCATAATGCAAATAATTGCTCATAACTGACTTAAAGATAATAATTAAATAATCTGAACAAGGCTTGAAAAAAATATTATACATTTTTTATCAAATCGATTCTACTACTATTTTCAAACTTACAAATATAAATAAGATCAAAAACAGCATTCTATAATTATTATAACTGCGAGAGAACACCGAATTTTTTTTATTAATGTGAAGCATGTGAAATTCAAAAATATGAGAGAATTTGTAATTTTGTAATTACGCGTTATATAGCTATGTATAATTAGAACTAATAATATTATTAAAATTAATAACAATACTAATAGTAATTGTAACAATAATAACAATAACAATAATAATAACAATAATCATAATAACAATAACAATAATAACAACAACAACAACAACAACAACAACAACAACAACAACAATAATAATAATAATAATAATAATAATAATAATAATAATAATAATAATAATAATAATAATAATAATAATGCCAGTCCGGATAGCCGAAACCGCTAAGGCAGTAGTGCCGTGGCGATCTCGGACGGAAGGATCGCGGGTTCGAGTCCCGCCTCGGGCATGGGTGTGTTTGTGTATGTCTGTTTGTGTGTGCCGTCCATTCATCCTTCATTATCATCATTTCATCTTCCATCCCCAGGACTAACAACCCTGGGGTATAAAATCGGATTCAGCCTATTGCTGATCCCCTAATTAGTTACGTGCAAGACTTGCAACGTGATAAAATGATACTGAGCCCGTGCAAGTGCATGTCCAGCGTGGTCCAAGATGGCCTATTCGCGAGCAATAATAATAATAATAATAATAATAATAATAATAATAATAATAATAATAATAATAATAAAATTCACAAATATTTTTTGTATTAAATTGATAGTGTTTGTGTTCTGTTGCGTAGGCGTCAGCGCCCCTGGCGGTGCAGGACGCGTTGCGGAGGGAGGATGTGTCCACACTGCGCGAGTTGCTGGACGCCGGCGCGGCCGTCGACGAGCCGCACGGCTTCTTGAACGAGACGCCGCTGCACGTGGCCGCCTCCTACAGCAACTCCCACTGCGCGCAGGAGCTGCTGCTGCGCGGGGCCGACCCCAACGCCCGAGACAAAACGGACCAGACGCCGCTGCACAGGTGCGCACTTGCCACTGCTCACTCGTTTCAGCTGGGAGAGGTATTAGGTCTAATCTCCCAAATATCCTGAATGTGCGTCTCATCGTAATCGTTTGCATCGCTTCAGACGCACTTTTGCATCGCTTCGGACGCACTCTTGCATCGCTTCAGACGCGCTCTTGCATCGCTTCAGACGCGCTCTTGCATCGCTTCAGACGCGCTCTTGCATCGCTTCAGACGCGCTCTTGCATCGCTTCAAACGCGCTCTTGCATCGCTTCAAACGCGCTCTTGCATCGCTTCAAACGCGCTCGCATCTCTTCAGACGCACTCTTGCATCTCTTCAGACGCACTCTTGCATCTCTTCAGACGCGCTCTTGCATCGCTCAACGCGCTCTTGCATCGCTTCAAACGCGCTCTTGCATCGCTTCAAACGCGCTCTTGCATCGCTTCAAACGCGCTCTTGCATCTCTTCAGGCGCACTCTCGCATCTCTTCAGACGCACTCTCGCATCTCTTCAGACGCACTCTTGCATCGCTTCAGACGCACTCTCGCATCTCTTCAGACGCACTCTTGCATCTCTTCAGGCGCACTCTCGCATCTCTTCAGACGCGCTCTTGCATCGCTTCAGACGCGCTCTTGCATCGCTTCAGACGCGCTCTTGCATCGCTTCTCAGCTGTTTAAGAATTCTGAATTATTTTGAAAACTCTTTTATTTGTTCTCACAATCAAGTTGAATGTCCTAATTAAACAAGCCTCCTTACGCTGCGCAGAGCGGCGTATCATGGGCGAACGGCTGTGCTGTGCCGGCTAGTCCACAGCGGGGCGAGCGTGAACGCGCGCTGCCTGCGCAAGCAGACGCCGCTGCACTGCGCCGTCTCCTCCAGGCACGTGCGCGGCGTCGCGACGCTGCTGGACATGGAGGCCGACGTCACGCTCAAGGACAGCTTGGGCCTGACGCCCTTGCACTCCGCGGCCTCTGCCATCGACCACATCGTCCTGGTGTACTTGCTACTCAGATATGAGGCGAACCCCGAGGCTCAGACCAACAGCGGTACGTTTCACTTGTGTATCTTTGACTGTACTTGGGTTTTTCTAACCTGGCCGATGACAGTTCTTCAGCTGTTACGGTGTCATCCAATCGAGAGCTATAGAGCTATTTTCCTAAGGATGAGCCAAAGTGACAGCTAGTGCCGGCAACATAACTGAAGGTTCTGTGGTCATTGTGCCCTTGAGCCCATTAGACTCCCTTCCGCATTCGTTCGTTTGCAGTTGGCTGACTTGAACTTGAATGCGAGATGCTACCGGTGCACGTGTTTCCGGCTTATGTGCTCTTCTGTAAAAATTTTTTTTCTTTATATATACATTAATTATTTTTTGTGATAAATTTATGTTTATTTTAAAACCGAGACTTGAATGGAGATGCTTACCGGGCACGTGTTTCCGGCTTAAAATCATTTTTCTTTCCATTTACATTCGTGGCAGTTTTCTTGTACTGATTGTGAGAGCATGTTAAGAGATTTTCCACGTACGTAATTAAATTTAAATATTTCCCGGACTCACGTACGTGCATATACCTCAGCGAAACTCTTAGACTTCTTCGTAGGGATGTTTTCATAGGAGCCATTATCACTTTACGATGGGGCGTCGCTGAACAGCTGTCGCGGCGGATGGATACTTCTCTGAAATAATGAGATGTTCACTTGTTTTCGCGAACTGTCACTTTGGCTCATTCTTAGGAAAATCGTTCTTTAAAACGTCATCACGGTGACGTCACTGTAGTGACGTTTAAGCTCCCGATTGGACGAAACCGTAACAGCTGATTAGTTGTCATCAGCCAGGTTACAGAAACCCGAGTATATCTGGGGTGGCCAGAGCTACATTTATCCCTGTATTACTAGGGAATTTCTGCCCGCTATAGCGAATACTATTCTCTATCTTCTGCGCATGCGCAGATGCACTAAAGTGATGCGAAACTTGAACTGCGCGTGTGCAGAAGATCGTTAGTGCTAAAAACGTTGGAGGATGCACAATTTCCCTTTATTTCATACAATTGATTACATCGGCATATTTAGAGTACAATACTTTTTGTCCGAATAATATTTCATTTCAAAACTTTCATTCATTATTTTTTAATATATAAATACTTTTCAATATAAAAAAAATGTATTCTAAGCAGGGTTGGGGATTATACTTTAAATTTAGTATTTATGTACTTCGCTAAAATACTTTAAAACATTCTTAAAATATATTAGGTTTTGAATAGCTAAATACACACGTATTTAAAATACGTCCAAATCTAAACCACAGTAAATGCGATAATCTTTAATTGTAACCTTCTATTTAACAATATATTGTAATTGTCAATTACAATAAATTACTAATTGACTGTCAAATTTCTGAACGATAACACTCAAATATAAAGCGATATCAAAAGTATGTCTAAATTAAATGAACAGAATTTCCCTTTAAAACTACTAGCTTTTCAAACAAATCATCAGACAATAAACCCCTAGTTGTCAAATGTAAATAACCCGCAAAGGATAACAGTCGTTTAACTGGCGCGGATGAACTAAAAGTAGTGTGGTAAGGAATAAACTGTTTTATCGTGGGATAATTGACCAGCGTTATTAATGATTTATTTTTATCATTTAAAAATAAAGAATTAAAATTCAACATGTGAAAGAAGCTTTTTCAAATACAAGCATTTAAATACTGTCCAACCCGGATTCTATGTCGTATAAATCCTCCATCTAGTTATCATCGTTTTGGAGGATTCAACGAATATCTTTTGTGTAGGTCTCCGCCCCATCCACTACGCTGCGACGGCTGGCAACTTCAAAGCCATTCGGCTGCTGGTGAACGCTGGAGCTGACGTCCACGCACGCACTTGGGACGGGGACACGGCCCTGCACATAGCCGCATCGGCCGACAGGTGAGTGCACGAGGAGACGCGTACCCACACATTTTTACTTTCTCCATCCTACGGAGTAGACAAAGTAGGGAGTTTTAGCGCTACGCGTAAGGTAGCGACGTTATGCACTAACAGCCACGTGACGGACCTTTGAAGTCATAACGTCTTACCTTAGGCCTAAGGTACGACCTTATACCTTCATAAATTGTGCACACCTACAGGAGACACTATCCTGGTTAGGGGGAACCCCCACTAACCGACGGTAGGTCGGCGCCGGATCTCGTCATCAGCGGGAGATCACCGCCATCCCCGAGAACAAATATGCACTACACTTACGGGACTAATGACCAAAGTCGTTACCGGAAAATAAAGCCCGGAAAATAAAGAATTACGAAACGTTGACGCGCCCGGAAACACGAAAAAACCAACCAAACCAACTACAGGAGACTCTACGGTCACCTTACAAGTGGCAAAATGGCCGCGTAAAAACAAGAAACGTTGGGGATTGTTCCATCTCCGACAAACCGTTTCTCGTATTGAGGCAGTTACAACTATTCCTTACTAACTCTACAACGTTGGCAAGAATTAACGGTAAATGTTGGAAAAGTGACAGAAAAGAAATTTGCGAAAAAGTTGAAATCATATCTCTGGGACAGGTTATGTCTTACTCTCATAATGAACGCTGTTTGAAAATATTTCCTACGTTCTCAAGAAGAGTCGATTGAAAATTCCAGACTGCATACTCATCGCAGAAGCCCACACAATCTAAAACTCCAAACACAATGTACATTTATTATACTCTTGTATCGTATCGTGGTTTAAAACTCTCGCCGCTAGCCTCGACTCTCTGATATATTATGCAACTTCTTTGGTCAACGCTTGAAACGTTTCTTTTGTTATAATGCATAACGCAATTGCTAAAACTCTTCTGAACGTTGTTCATTATGACCGTATAAAGTCGTTAGTGACGTGATCAATAGAGTTTAAGGATGCCTCCTTACGCCTGGCGCTAAAACTCCCTAGTAAAAATGTGGCAGTACGCAGTACGAAAGTCAAATGTGTCCCTAAGGCGGCGGTCACAGTGAAACCCTTTGTGGCCGAAATTTCGGTCGGCCGACGGCGGACCTTTGCGTCCGATATGCCTGATCGGTTCAAACTCGTTGTAGTAAATGGAAATATACGGGCATATTGAATCCGAACGATCTCTTCCGACGGTGCCCGAAAACATCGGCTGTCCAAAGATGATCTTGTTCGTTTGATTTTCTCGATTCAATTCGCCCGAAATCAGCTGGAGAGTCAAGGTCATCTTGTAATTCATAAAATACCTCTGATACATTTTCATGACTTTGACCGTGCTTTCGCAAATGTTTCTAACAATCAACTGCGGGATTATGAGAATGTTCGGCTGATTCGAATGAAAACGTTCGGGTGGTTTTCGGATGAAATAAGTCTGACGATTTCGTTCGCAGTCGTCCGGGTAGCAAGCGACCAATATTTCCGGTTCACTGTGACCGTAGCTTAACACTTTGGCTAGTACAGAACGTTATTTCACTTAACCATTTGGCTAGTACGCATTGCCTTTTGGGTTACAGGTTTCATTGCTTAATTTCAGGGGAAACAAATGACAGGAAATACCTTGTGTTCTTTAACTACGAAAAATTTAAAAACAATATCTTGGATTGTGTTAATTTATTAAGCAAAATTGAAGAGTTAAAGTAGAGAACACAGTACGCCCTTGGAGAAGCGGTGTGACGGGGAGGGGGTAGAAAGGATGAAGGGGGAGTAATGGAGACAGGGAAGTGGAGGGGACTTCTTAAGCCCTCCATCAAATTACGCTAAGCGCTCCGAACAGTGCCGGCACTAGACATGGGCAGACCAGGCGATCGTGGGGGGGTCCTTCAAGTCAAGGAGTCCGATGGGGGAAAAATAGTAAAGAATTGAAAAATAAATTAGAACTCGAGAAAATCGTTAACGTAATTTTATAAGTCGCGGCACAGTAGTCTGAAACTTCATAACATTTTCAATTAATTTTTTTACCTTATAAGTAATGACCATAATTAAATATTTTAATGTAGGACTATGAAATTAATCAAAAGATACTTACATTAAAATAAGTTCCACTGAAATTCATATTATTTATTCCACGAATTTAACAACAAGTGATTTGATTAAACACTATCTAAACACGAATTATTTTAGCGTTTTAAGATCACCGTCGAAATCGTATTATTTAATCACTAAATACTTTTAAAACTATTATTTTAAATATATATCCAAAAACTTTATGGCTTAAACGTTGTAATTTTTGTTATTTGTTGAAATAAAATAATTGAGTTTCTTGATACAATTTTCACACTTTTAATTTTTTTGCGGGATGGCACGGGAGCGTTGTGTGTCGGCATTGCTCCGGGCCCAAAATTGTCTAGTTCCGGCACCGGCTCTGAAATGAATAGAACGTACCGATAGGCGATTTGCACATTTGAAAGTTAAGAGACGACCTCAAGGAAAAAACCTCCCAGAGGCCCCCTTCCACACAACACTTACACGTATGAGTGGCCCGTTTCTTACTGCACTTCCACTCGAAACGAACACACAACGCCTTTCCTTTGGCCAACCTCTTCGGACACTTACACACAGAATGTGTAAATCCTGCTGCAATCAAACCGAGTTCTTGCGCCCAGCCAAAATAGCCATTTCGGCGCAACGCGTAAAATCGTATCACCAACACTCGACACTCAAAAATACAAATCACAAAGAATGAAAAGAATGCTAGTTACTTAACTGTAGACTGCAACGTAGCTGACCATTTCGACAGCTACCTTGACACATACAATCACGGAGACACCCGTCAAGACTCAACGTAGCTGACCATTTCGACAGCTCCTTAATCACGGAGACTTTACGTAGCTGACCATTTCGACAGCTACCTTGACACATACAATCACGGGGGCACACTGTCAAGATATACTCTTTGATCACCACGATCGCAGCACTATTTGAAAATAGAGATCCGACAATATACTATACTCTGATTTAAACGTAGCTGCACTTCAAGATCAAGAGCTGGAAGGAGGGGGACAATGTTATCCAATCAGGAGCTCCAATACCAAAAATTAAAATCCTAACGAAGCTCCCGATTGGATGGCAGTCTTACCCTCTCCTTCTCGATCGTGATCTTGAAGTGCAGCTATGTTTAAATCGGAGTATAGGGGGAAACGACCTCTCCTAACTAATGACTTCACGTTCTTGAGCAATTACGAACCATTCGAATTATTTTCATAATGCATTTTTTACAATAATTTATTTAGGTTGCCCACGCTTTGCTTAGTACCGGGAGCGGTAGCTCAGTGCTTCAACTGATGCCACTGCAGCGCCTCTGACCGGGAGGTCCTAGGTTCGAGTCCTGACGGCGGCAGGATTACTTTGTTTTACTAAGTTTACTTTGACTTTACTTACAAAACTTTGAATGAAGTGTCTGTTCGTAACGGTTAGTTATGTGGTATCAACTGAGTGAGTTAATTTCGTAATGTTTCCTCGATTGTTCTACTGCAGAGGTAATTCAATGGGATAGCGTTCCCTCACTAAGCACCTGATGATGTAACAAAACTAGTTACGAAACGTTGTGCAATTGCTGAAATAAATGATTGTCATAAAAAGCAAATGCTGAGATGGCCCCTTGTTTTGCTTCTGGACATAAATGTAACTTCATTTTATGTGCACGTCTTCTAGAATTCAGTGGGAAATACAATTATTCAAATTATCGTTTCCATGTTGTCGCGGCAGGAAGTAATAAGAGCCAAAATTTATTGCTTATTTATCTTTGAAAATAGATTTTATTACATGGGAGTGTTTTTTTTTTTTTTTCTTCTTCTTTCTTTCTTCAAAATTCATGTAGTATATGACTTAGTGTAGGGATCACAGAATTTTGAGAATGTGCACACAATTCACTTTTCCCCATAGCACGTCATACGCAGTTTTTAACTGTTTTTTTTTGACGTAAAATAAATAAATAAATAAAACTTTGGATACTTTTATTTGTAAATCGTTTAGTTGCCTAACGCTCGCCTTTCGTGTCGGGCAGGACGGCGTGCGTGGAGGAGCTGGCGCGGTGCGGGGCGGACGTGCACGCTCGCGACCGCAGGGGACTCACGCCGCTGCACGTGGCGACCGCGCACGGCCGCGTGGAGGCGCTGCGCGCGCTGCTGCGCCTGGGCGCCGACGTGGAGCTGCAGGCGGTGCCCACGGCGCGCACGCTGCCCACGCTGGCCGTGCCCAGCATCACGCCGCTCATGATCGCCGTGCAGAGGCGCGACGAGGCGTGTGGACGCGCGCTCATCGAGGTGAGCTTTACCACCGACGCTCGGTTATAGTCTATAATGAGGTTTTTACATAGCTGCGTTTGACATTCCATCAGCTGTTATGGTGCCGTCCGATCGGGGTCTTATCCGTCACCAGTGCCTGACTTTGACTTTGACTTTGACGTGCACCCTAGGCTGTCAAATGTTTTAGTGCCCTTTTAATTTGCTTTATATATAATATATAATAATATATAATAATATATAATAATATATAATAATATATAATATATAATATATAATATATAATATATAATATATAATATATAATATATAATATATAATATATAATAATAATAATAATATATAATATATAATGTATAATAATATATAATAATATATAATATATTTTTAATAAAAAATTGTCGTACGTAAATTGTTGCGTCTACTTCGACGCAACGCGTCTCCAAGCCCCTTGGGGGGCGTTGAGCGCTTTGCGCTTCTGGGAGTAATCCTCCCCATTACTGCGCTTGTTTTATGGAGTAATCCTCCGTTAACGTTGTCGCGTCTCGTCATAGTCGGTTTTCAAGAGGACCGCCAGGTAGCATCTCCGCGTACGCGCCTCCTACCGCGCGCTCCTGCGTCACTACCCAGCGGCCAGAATTAGGAAGGAATAAGGATAGGGGTAGGGTTTAGGACACTTCACAGGGGTTGGACTAGCCCATGTGAAGCAGCCGAACTCGTTAATAATTGTAATAATTGATTACACGTATAAATAATTCTCACCACGATATTGATTTCAGAAATATACGATATTTTTGTATTCATTTTATCTGTATATATCAAATGGATATATTTGATTTATTAACCTTTTTTTTTTAATATTGACAAAAATATTTCCCCCCCAAAAATTCTAAAGCTCACCTTATGGAATTTTGAATCCTCTGAAATTAGTTCGCCCCCAAAAATTGCACGCCCCAGGCTGCAGCCTACTTGGCCTGTTCGATAATATGGCATTGCACATCACTATGGTGGCGTTCGTGACCCATGTCTCTCGTGGGCCACAGGTGGCGTTCAACCTTCCAGTTGATTTACTTCAAAAGCAGCTTAATAAAAACTACAGTATAAGCTCTGACAAGCTTTGATGCTTTGGAATTTAGCAGCAATGGCGGATCCGGGGGGGGGTGCATGGAGGCCATGACCCCCTGCCCCAAAAAGCCTAGTTTCCACTCATTATCCCCCTTTATTTGGAAAAATTGATTTAAATATTTATATTGAAATTATGGAATTATTTAAAAAAATAAATGTAGTATCATGTATACACTACAAAAATAATGTACAATATTACAACTATGTGTATTATTTTACAAACATCTACAATCCCCCCCTCCCAAAATGATCGGCTAGAAATCAGTTCCTGCTCTGTAGTACGATAATTTTAAGTAGACTAAAACTTAAAAACCCTCAAACTGGATTTTTCTTGACAAAAAAAACTGATGCATGCATATAACAAAAAGCAACGTTACACAATGTAGTAAATTGCGCTTTTGAAATGTTCATGAAAGGAAATGAATAGCACAAATAAAAAGAAAATAAGTCTGCAATTTTAAATTTATTTCAAATATTTATTTGTAGAAATTACTTTTTGTAAAAGTGGTACATTATTTGCAATGTAATCTTGGAGATTGTTTTGTTTCATTTGCACTTTTATTCATTATAAAGTTCCCCAAAATATGCCCAAATTCCTGTATTAGGATTGCTTGCTAAGTCGCACAGAAACTCTCAGAAGCAGAATGTTCGGATTATTGGATTTCTTGGTAACGATACCAATAAAGCATATAAAAGTTCAAATGACACTACCTCATTTTTCCTTCTTATAACCACCTCTAAATCTCTTGCTTCTCGAGTTCAATAGTTTCTGAAACAGTTGTTACATGGTACATGAGCGTATGATCTGCTCTTGCTTACTTTTTTTATAAACTAATGCAAACCCAATAGAATAAATTATGACAAATTTAAAATTGTTGACGGCTCATCACAATTTGAAACCTCTGGATAACGGAACCCCCTCACCCTCGTCAGCCGCTAGCTGTTGAGTAAAATATATTATTGAAATAATACAATTCAGTTGGGTAGCTTCGTCATAATCCAGCTTTCAGTAGAGGTGGATAAGAATTCAGGTGCTCTAAATTTGGCAATACATGTTTAAAACCTGCTACCAGGTAGCTTTCACAATACCCTTGTTTGTGCACACCACCATGAGCACACGTCATGCAGCAAAAGTAATTTAGGAGCTAATGGACAAAGTTTTGAGGGGTCCCATGTGTGACCAAACTGAGGCTCCCTTAATCATGTTGAAATAGTAACTGCTGTGTAAGAAATGGAAATTAATGACACTAACCTTTGAAAATAAAAAAATGAATATTAAAATATTTGTACATATCTATTAACTAATATAAAATTTAGCTAAAGATAACTGGAGACCCTAAGCACGTGTTTGGTCTGTTCATTCCTGTTCAACACTTACTGGCTTGGAAGTGGCTACAGGTTTAGTAAATGACATAATGGAAAATAAAAGAAAGAAAGATTTCCAATTCTATTGTAATTTTCACAAATAGTGATCATTCAGATTGTCCCAGCTTTCAGGCTGTATGTTAAGATCTGATTCACAGAGTTCAGGAGAGTTAATACTTAATGTTGTTCACAGGCTGGAGCAGATATACCTACAGGTATTCTGTTGGGCTACTTGGGCCTGCTGAGGCAGAATGATGTGGGCCCACAGGAAGAGGACAATCCAACAGATAGTTGAATATATTTTTATATTATTTTTTTGTTATTTTTCTTGGCAGTGGTATTTTCTTAGTATTAAATCATTTATATTATATTATTAAGACCCATCGATTTGTTTTTGATTAATATTAATATCTCATCATGCATGCATTCAAATCTCTCAATCTTGTAAACTAGAATTTTCTTATTTGTGTTGACAAGAGCAATTTTATTGCTTTATTGGTGCTTTTCTTCATTATTGAACATTTATAATTTTTTTCTCAAGATTTTGTTTAAATTAGTATAAGGTTTTAAACTCAATTATTGTGCATCTGTGATATTATGTATATTTTATTAAAAGTTTCATATTAATGAAAAATGACATACCAATAAGAGTACAATCTATTAGCCTACATTCTCCAATATCCCATCTCTCATCAAAGACTTCAGGCACCTACAAAGCATGTTTCAAATATTTTAGAGCCTTTCAACTTTTTAGTACTCTATTAATAAAGGAGGGATTTTCTTTTCTTTCTCAATACAGTCAAATAGTCCTTTGTCTTGTCACATTCTATAAGCATTTTCTTATTAAAAAATGCATGGAATGAATTCTTTTGCAATATTATGCAAGCAAAAAAAAAATCAAGAATTTCACCTTCTGGTAATGACATATCCAAAGAATCTTAATACTGTGAGATAAATAAGAGTACATATTATAATAAATCTCTCTTCATGAAATTCAGACAAAATGTATGTGATATACATTTTTTCTATCATTATACAGGAAAAGCATTTGTTATGGAAATCTGAATTTATAATTTATTAACATTTATTTAAAACAGAAAAGTATAAAACATACATTTCTGGAACATATGTGTCTTGTTATGAAACTAAAACTAGCAAAGTTTACAATTAAATTTACCTGACTGTATATTTTACATGGCAAGTTTATTTCACTTTTAAACAATATACAAAGGAATCTTGACAATTCAATTTTCTTTTGATGCCAAACTGGTGCATGCTTTTCTCTTTTAACTTGTGGCCACGGCGGTCACCTGCTCTCCTCCTCAAGGTGGTGCTAGTGGGAGAGGGGATTAAGCAAACTTCCTGACAGTTTAACTGTTTGAAACCACCAGCGCTTTCCAACCCAGTCAAACATGGTTGAGAGTGCATTTCTCTCTGCCTGCTGTGCTTTGCGTTTTAAACTGATCACCCAGTATAATCAACTTCCGTACTAAATATGTTACTTAATTGAAAAGTGGGGAAATCTTTTTATTTATTTTTTGGTATTGTTTGAGAAAAGTATAGGTCTGACTAGTGTAGAGTACCAATATCATGGGTTCAACCCAGTTCAATCACACCATCATAGGACCAATGAATTTTGACAGGCTGGAAATTCTCAGTGCACCACATCAGGCTTGTGGCATGTAAAAGCTCCGGCAGGTGCCAGGCAAGATTAAATTGCTCTGACAATTTTCCATCCTAAAATGTTCTCACTCTCTTGAGATCAGACAATTCACATTTTATTAACTATGATTAATGTCTGGGAGAGAAAGTGTGAATTCAATGCCCACAAGGCATATGTGCTTGGAAGATCCTTTAGACCAGAGGCAGGGATAGGTTTCAACGAGAGTCGAAATTGAAAAATATAAGACCAGACCTGGGGTGAATGGTTTGCTTCCAACAAATAATCCCAGAACTTCTAAATAAAAATGCTTTTTGTACCGAGTTTTTGGCAAATTTGATGTTTAACAAACACTTAATTGTGCATTGAAGTTATTGGTGATATGTTCCAGTATTAAGAATAGCCATTTCTACGAAATTCTTTCACAATCCATACTTTATCACCATTCATAATCTTCTGTGAATTACACATTTGTCATTCAACACATTTCCATATAAGCATTTTTGATTGTGTTTATGTAAAAAAACAAACAACTGCTTCAGCATGTGACAATGGAAAATGATTTGTAATTTTTAGTTTTTGATATATCCTAAATTGAGGATTGCCAATGAAGAGATTGATTATATTTATTGACCTGTTACAACCCCTGAATAGATTATCTATTCCTGTAATATAATTTTATTATACATTTAAAATTAATCTATGGATGAACTGGGAACCCTTTTGCACTGTAAGTGTATTACTGCTGTGTATCACATTTTCTGAAACACATGTTAGAAATTAAACCGATTATTTGTGACAAATTGTCACAGTGTTTTGTCATTAGAATTTAACTGTTTTCTCTATTTACTCCAAAAATTTCTGGAATTGGAATATTATCTCTTCTTGAATTAAAATTTACATGTAGGCTATAATATGATTAACTCTCAAGTTTTTTCTCATTGTTTTTTCAGCAAATCACAAAATACTCGTTTCCACTCCTTTTCTTTCTTCTGAATTCTAAAGACTGTGACTTATCCTCTGCTGATCTTCAGCTCAAATTTTTTCAACAATGCATATTAACAAAGTGAGCTATAGATAATTTCACTTTCTTAGAAAACTCTGACATCACTCTGAACAAAATTAGTAATTGAATCCATTGTTGTAAATGAAGATTTCAACATCGGGGAAAAAACATCAGTAACAAAAAGCAACCTACCCAGAATACACTTAATCAAAAAAACCAAAAACAAAAAACTTTTTTTAAATTTATTTTTATTTATTTTATGTCAAAAACAGTTAAAAACTGTGTGTGTCATGCTATGGAGAAAAATGATTTCTGTGCATGTTTTCAAAAATTCATTAAATTTGATAGAAAAGTTTAAATCCCAAGTAAAATAGTTTCTGCTTCACAACTGTTGCTTTATAATTAGAGGCCATACTGAGCAACAAAAGGAAAGTAAAATTAATTTTAACAGTGACATTTAATGTATTATTTTCCATTTATACTAATTCTAAACAACCTGTAACAAGTATTGTACCACAGCTTCTGTGTCAATGTCCCCTATCTCAATCAGATTTTTCATCCAGTTTCCCTGATCCTTGAGCAAATACTGAAATTACTTCTTGTTTTATTTCTGGTAACAACATAACATACGTTATTTCCTCTATGGTAGTATGACATAAATGTAACTTCATTAGCTGTACACATTTTAGACACGTTAGAACCCAGTGGGAAATATTCAAATTATCGTTCTCCATGTTATCGTGGTAAGATGTATTATTCCTTCACGGAAGACATGATGAGAGATAAGAAGCCAAATTTATTGCAGATTTACCCTTCAAAATAGATTTTATTACATTGGAGCAAATATTTTGTGAACAATCTTTTCAAAAACTGCTCATTTCTTCCTGTATTCAAAATTCAATTAGTGTGTTGCTTAGGGTAGGGACCACAGAATTACAAAAACCTGCACAGGATTCACTTTTCTCTGAAGCATGTCACACGCAGTTTTAATGGTTTTTGACGTAAAAAAACAACAACTAAGTTTACCCATTGCTTTGCATTGTGTGCCTGCCACCACGTCAAGAACGCTTGCTTTGCTTCACTAGTTGACTTGGAGCAAGAGAAGAGGTGTCTTATGTTGGCGGAGAGAACTGAGCTGACAATTGCTGCACTAAAGATCAGTGCTCTGCACTCCCCCCACCCTAACATAACTTCAATTATCTTACAAAAGGAGAATGAAATGGCAAGCCCTTGTACATAAAAAAACAGAATTTGAAGTGAAAATCAAGGGTGATTATTTAAAAAGTTATTTAATAAAAATTTTAATTCCAAAAAAAATTTTTTTCTATTATTTATAATTTACATAAAATTGACATTGACAGACACTGTAAAAGTGAATGAAACTTTTGAAAAACTACAAAAATAAAATGAGTATTCTTTGGCCTAATTTTATATATAGAATTTCAAAGACAATGGCATACAAATGAATTGGCAGTGTATTTGAGAAAACATTTGATAAAAATATTCAGTCCAAAAAGCAGGGAATAATGTAGTATAAAAGGAATCCAAACAACAAGAAAATTTAAGATTACCAAACAATGTTTTCTCAGAAAAGAGTCGTTAAAACCAATACCCGTAAACATTTTGTTTCAAAACAATTAATTAAACTAGTTCAATTTTCAAAGTTATCAAAGAAAACTATTCTCATTTTCAAGCTAACCAAAACACCTATACTGATGATACGGAATTCAAGTGAAAACAATTTGCCTGAAATTAGACTTCCATATTTTCAATAATGTAATTAATTTTTTTGGACAATAGAATAAATAAATATGGTACATTACTGTACACTCCGAACTATATAGACAACTATTAGCTGTCTAAAGGATCATTCCTCACCAGGTGCAAAGTCACGAGCTGCTAAATCTGGTAGTTTGCAAGTATACATGGAATTTCAAACAAAGATTTTTAACATACAAAATTATTTCATAACAATCATTCAAAACAACTCATTATTCATAAGAAATAATTTCCATATTTATCAACTGTTTACAAAATCAAATAAATTTTAAAATATGTTTCACAAAGAATGTGAAACAAAAACTTCTACAAATTTCATTTACCTATATTAATGGCAATTCACTTAATTGGAGAAAACAAAGTAAAGAATTTCAGTGAAGTAAATTGCAATTCATAGACTTTAAAGTCTAAAAATTATTATAAATGTACTGTAAATATTTAAGATTTTATAATTAGATTTGTAAGTGGGTTTTTTATTTTTTTTAAAAAACATAATCTTAATTTTACAATTTAACCTTTCTAGTCTTCATTACATCCCTTTGCAAAATCTCAAGAAACCTCTGTATTTTAAGTTTTGTAACATCTTGCACATAAATGTTTTCAACTAAATCTTAGTTACAACCGTAGAAAATGCTTTATAAGCAGTTACTACTGTCCATACATCACAAAGTTAATCATAATATAACTACTTTCTCACTCATAAAACCGCATAAAAATTATTTTAAATGGACAGAACAATTAAAAAAGATAAATCACTTCAGTTCATAGATTCAAAAATCCTTAAAAAGGGCCTGCCAGGGAATATAGAGAACAATGAAAACCTTTTAAAAATGAACACAAGGACAATAATGAAAATGATTTAAATGCATTTCTTGCACAATGAAAGCAGCTATCTTTTTAAGATGCAAAATTGTTTCTCGATTCAAATTCTCATACAAACCTGGATGTCCACATTCAATATGAATCAGCCTGACAAAACAATGAAGTGTATATCTCTTGAAAGTTCATTAACAAAATTCCATATCGAATCTGTCTCACTACAGCCAAATAATAATGAATTATTATTATTTGCATGGAAGAAAATCTTAACTTCGACAAAACTTTTTGCAGTTTATCCAGCTTTTCCTTGATAATAACATTCCTCTTCCATGATGTGATGAGTAACTTTACTCACTTCTATCCATCACCAATCCAACCCTTCTACTCAACATCATAAATTGCACTACTCAACAAAATAGATTTTGAAACAAGTCACTTACAGCAGTTGCTAACAAAATTATTTGTCTTCAATATTGCATTTTTCCTCTTCATCCTGTGCCTTTGGGCTGTTCCAAGATTGAACTTCTCCAGAGCCACATACTGCATAGAAGATTATCATGATAGCATAGAGTGCAGCTATTGTGTAAAAGGCAATACTCCATTGTGCTAATGTTTGCTGTGGAAGTAAAGAATGTGAAATCAAATCTCAAAAGTAATAAATGGATGAACTATATAAGTCATACTGAATATATTAAAAGATAATCAGCATATTTTATTATTGAGTTCTGTGTGGCATAACAATTTTGAGTAAAACCGTATTATCAATCTTTATTTTATTGAAAGTGAATAATAAGAAGCAAATGGACTGTTAATGCATATTACTATGACTACAATGGAACAAAAGGTTTCAAATGGGTCTCCATAATGGGTTTAATGCAGAGCTGTCAATTGGCCGTGATAAAAAAAACAAAAAAACAACAGAATTATAAATACCTATGTGTTATTACTTACATGTCCTGTGGTTAAGTGTCCAACTATCATAGGCACAAATATGCCTGGCAATGTTGCAATTGTGTTGGTAATAGCCATAAGCATGCCTATAGAAAAAAATAAAGTCAAAGAAAAACTAAATTATCGCATTCTCTACAATTAGTTTTCATAAAAATAAATATCAACTGATTGTTGATTTATTCTGAACACATTTACAGTCTTGAAAGGAAAACATACCTGCAAAGTTTGGTGCAATATCTATGTGATTTGCCAAAAAGCCAACGAACATTCCTCCAATGGAAGTTACGGCAACTATAATGAGTGCAGTGCCTGCATCAGCATCACATTTGATGAAGCTGATTCCTACCAGACAAACTGCTGGTATCACAGATGCTGGAACATTAATCATTAAATATAAACTTGGAGATACTGCTTACAATGGCTACAAATATGCTATGTACTTTTTATCGAATGATTTTTTACATTCTAATATGCTTACGTATACATTGATAATACACATAACATAAGAAGTTATGTAATTTATCTCTGTAGGCACATTTAAATATCATAGCTCTATTTAAGCTCTAATTTATTGATCTTTTTTTTACCTTGGCACCTACAGAAAAATGTTTTTCTATTTCTTTTATTTTGCTTTTATTAATTTACACCTTTAAATCTATACTTCGATTTTTTTTAAGTGGTCGATGACATTGGATAATTGTTACACATCCTGCCTTATAAAATGTATCTTTTTAACAGTGGAAAGATTATTTCTGAGACCACAAATTCCGTTTAGAAGGGCGTTTGCGAATTAATTCAAAAGATTCACTTTATAAGGCAGGAGGTGTAACAATGCCTTCATGTCATCGGCCACTTTCAAACAAAAATCGAAGTATATTTGCTAGGTTATAATCCCAACCCACCCCCGGCTCACCTATGCCCGTGGCGATCTTCCTGGCGGTGCTTGTGGTGATGGAGCCCCGGGTGCGCAGACGATCTAGAGCCGTGGCCAGCACCACGCTCACCACCCACATCAGGAAGTACGGGATGGCGGCGATGCCTGCGTTCTGAAACGCAAACCACACAAGCGACACGCCGGTCAGCTTCCTCATACACACCACGGGACGTGAGATCAACACTCCAGGTCTTGCGTTGCGGAATACCAAATGATTGATTGATTTTTTATGTTTCCGGGCACGTCAACTGCTTTCTGTCATTAGTCCCGTTAGTGTAGTGCATGTTTTTCTCCGGCGATGGCGGTGATCTTCCCCCGCTGGATGGCGAGATCCGGCGCCGACCCACCGTCGGCTAGAGGGGTTTCCCCCTAACCAGGAATCTCCCACAAGCGGGGCACCGTCCCCGCCGGGAGAAGCTCTAAGCTCCCGACCGGTCTCTCGGAATATGTGGTAGTGTAGTACATGTTAGTGTAAGTGTGTGTGTAAGAGGAGAAGATAGGACAAGGAAGAGGAAGGACAGATCGCGCGCGGTCCGTGGTCCGTTTGGTAGGGTACTGCTCCGGCATTCGCCTGGTGTTGATCGGAGAAACCACGGAAAACTACCAATCAGAACAGCCGGTCGTTAGAATTCTTCTCCAGACAGCGACTGAATTCGACCTAGCTATCTACCTAGTGTCGAAAATCCTGCCGCCGTTAGGACTCGAACCTAGGGAATACCAAATCAAACCGATACCCATGACAAGTGGTTGGCTCCAGTTACCCTGTTGTAAATATGTTTAATAGATAAAAAGTTTTCTGTTCGTTAAATGATATGTTTTTTTAAAGCGAGAGGATATGAGAAATTCTACATTTCATAAAAGTAAACGGGGGAAAACGGCAGCAAGTAAAAAGTCTGGGAAAAAAACTGGACAGTAAACTTTGAAATAATTAGCCATTTCACAAGTTGCCCAAATGTCAGTAATACAATAGGTTAGTTATAAAGGGGCATACTGTACGCACATGTTTTCCTGAGTCCCGGAATACCTACCCTATCTCGTTTACTAACATTAGTTGAATGATAGAAACGAGCGTTATTGACAAAATCTGATAACTCTGAAATGAATCTGATAAATCTGAAATGTTCGCTCTCGAGGCATTGAAATTGACACTATTTTGCATCGAAAAATCAAGCTACAGATTTCGTGAAATGAGGGCTCAATAAAACGTGCACGGATAGTAGCAAGATCCAATGGCATCGAGATTGGTGTGCATTCGTTGTCCCACCAAACACGTTACCCAAGCCGATTTTGCTGTTTCCGTTATGGGTAGGTTTGGTCAAACTTATTTTTTTACGGTTTTGGCACATTTCGTTTAAAACATGGTAGGCCTATTAATTTCCCCCGAACAATGATTCTCAGGTAAATATGTTTTATGAACAAGGATTGTATGAGGGATGAAAATTGGGGACTGAGGTAAAGACATATCGTTTTATCTCATTGTCCCAGTTCCCATACTTTTAAGAGGTAATTCTAAAGATTTTTGCATCTCTTTTTGGTTTAAAACTGCGTGTATTTTCTCGCATCTTGCACTAATTTTAATTGTCTTTGGAACGGCAGCAATAGTCAAGGCTCCCGAAAGGTGTACTACATATAAAAAGCTTATTATTTATCTGAGTTATGCATTACACCAACATTTATTATCACATAAAAAGTCAACATAAGGGCAACTCAAGTTTAATAACTCGTAGCTATGAGTTCTGTACTCACCTCCTTAATGTTCTTGTGCAGGACGTGTTTCATAAAGCTGGGCAGCTCTGTGAGGATCATGTACCAGCCGCAATTGCTGCAGAAATGAGCGACCAGGATGGCCCAGAAGGGAAGAGATGACAGCACTTGGCGAGTAGGAAACGGCAGTCTCTGCGGGAAAAAACACACAAAGCGAAACTAATGGAGTTTGTCAAAGAATGAATATTTTATTTACTCCCTTTTATTTGATTTAAAATTGGAAAGACGTGAAGGATACACACTAATTTTCTGAGCGATTAAACAAAATTAAATCGTCTCACAAGCATCTTAAAAGAGTTTTAGAACAGTTTTAGACGCTTTTCTTGGTAGATTCGAGACTGTATATAATGATCTATGTATGTAAAAAAGAACTATCTTTACAGTTGTGAGTATTCATGCATTTATTAATTCTTTTTTAAATAAAAAAGTACCGTCAAAATTAGAGTTGCACGGCGTTGTTATTCAAATAACCGTACACTGAGCGCCGATGCAGTATCTTCTGCTCTAATTTTGACGACACTCTTTTTTAAAATATATTTGTGGATTAAAAATTATCAGTTTGTAGTGAATGTGAACTCTTAGTACACATACCTAATCAGTCATTCTTCCATGGAAAAATTTTCAAATATACTAAAAAAAGAAAATAAAAAAAAGTCCAATGAATCTGTCGAACACCAATGCATGATGGTTAGCTTGTCGGCGGTAAGTGTCACATGTGCAACTTTTTTACAAAAAAGTTCACACGTGTTCATTGGCAAAAAGTGAAAACCTTCTATGTTGTAGAAGTTTGGAACATTTATTCCAAGACGTTTTTTAAATGTAATGGAAAACATGTTGTATGAGAGTATCCACCTAGGATCCAGTAAGGAATCTATAGCGCACCAGGATCTCTCCGCAATGGCAGGTGGTAGTGAGAGTGTTAGCAACAGAAATTATGTTACAAGCTGCAGCTACAAGTAACCGTAAATTCAGTACTCACCACAATCGCAATAGAAACTGGAAGTGATGTCATCTTCACTTGATTCCCAGTGATCTGGATGCTACCAACTTACTGCAACTTTTAATACAGGAGGCGCTGGTTCGGCTCTGTGCTGAGATACTTTCCTGGCACCCTATAGTTGCCAATGAAGAAAAAAAATCATTGACCACCATCATGCTCACCTTTCCGTGCACGGAATCCCCTTTGGCGGCGGCGATGTAGTCGCGCTCCTGCTGCGAGATGAAGCGGGCGGAGTCGGGGCTGTCGCTCACCCACAGCATCCAGAAGATGCACCACGGCGCGGCCAGCAGCGCCATCAGGTAGAACACCCACTCCCAGCCCATGTACGCCGTCAGGTAGCCCGTCAGCAGCGTCGACCCCACCGTGCCCAATGCCGTCCCTGGACAAAGTAACGGAGCCGAGTCACAACGCGCCCGCACCAACTATACTTTAAAACCTTTGACTGACTTTATACTGAAAAACCTTTGACTGACTTTATACTGAAAAACCTTTGACTGACTTTATACTGAAAAACCTTTGACTGACTTTATACTGAAAAACCTTTGACTGACTTTATACTGAAAAACCTTTGACTGACTTTATACTGAAAAACCTTTGACTGACTTTATACTGAAAAACCTTTGACTGACTTTATACTGAAAAACCTTTGACTGACTTTATACTGAAAAACCTTTGACTGACTTTATACTGAAAAACCTTTGACTGACTTTATACTGAAAAACCTTTGACTGACTTTATACTGAAAAACCTTTGACTGACTTTATACTGAAAAACCTTTGACTGACTTTATACTGAAAAACCTTTGACTGACTTTATACTGAAAAACCTTTGACTGACTTTATACTGAAAAACCTTTGACTGACTTTATACTGAAAAACCTTTGACTGACTTTATACTGAAAAACCTTTGACTGACTTTATACTGAAAAACCTTTGACTGACTTTATACTGAAAAACCTTTGACTGACTTTATACTGAAAAACCTTTGACTGACTTTATACTGAAAAACCTTTGACTGACTTTATACTGAAAAACCTTTGACTGACTTTATACTGAAAAACCTTTTGCGAACTTATAATAAAAATTTTTAAAAAGACTGACTTTATACTGAAAAACCTTTTGCGCAACATTATGAATAAAAATTAATTTCTATGCCATTTGCGATAGCCAAAGCATTAATATTTTCGGGGATTTTAACCTTTTAACTCGGCATGCCGGGTTGAGACGACCAATTCCTTTCACCTCAATTCCCGGGTATATGTCCGTAGACGTAAACGGATTTTCCTCTGTGCGGCGAGATCCGTGTGGACACGGAGGGACGCCTTAGCGACCTAGATCACCGCTGATATCAAGGTTCATTTCCCTTCTCCTGCGTTGTAACACTACGTACCAAACCGAGGCTCCGCGTTGAAGGGTTAATACCAGCAATTCCCTAGCCTTTTCGTCGATTGACTATTTTAAAAGAATAGATTGCTCCATTGAGCCCTTCAATTTTTTCTATTATATATAGCATAAAACAAGCATAGCACAAATCATTTAAAGCACATAAATCACTTAAAGATATGACAATTGGACAAAGTATATGAACAGAGTTTTTTAAAAAAGGGCTCATTGGACGTTTTATTATTATTATTTTTACTATTATCATTTGTAATTTTCCAATTATTAACAACTTTTCAAAAACTAACTCTCAAATTCAATTAAAATCTGTTAATTTTTCAAGTCGTTAGTTAACACGATCGAACGTTTGTGCAATTTGCACCAGGTTTGATTTTAATTTATGAGAAAGATTTGAAATCTCAAAGAAAACAAATGTTATTTATTATTAGGCGTTTTTGATATTTTGCGCAAACGTCAAAGTATCAAATTCATTAATACATTTTTGTAATAAATAGGATCTTGATTATATCGATAATTTCATCTACCAGCCGGGGGATTGCTAGTGCTGTTGGGAATCCAATTGGGTTCACGCGAGCGTGATGCCGTACGCACCTGCGTAGATGACTCCGGAGACGACGCTGCGTTCCGCAGGAGGGGCCCACTGGGCGATCATCGCGTGCATGGCAGGGAAGGTGAAGCCCTGCCGAACAAACATACATTTTTCAATCGTTTAAGGGTGCTAGCAAGAAGAAATAGAAAGAAAGGTGGGTTGTTTGGGTGGGTTGATGGGTAGGACGCTTGATGGGTAGGATGGTTTTCCCGGAATGTGAACTGCTATGGACATTAGTCCCGTTAGTGTAGGGCAGGGGTCACCAAACGTTCCTCTATCGGGGGCCGGATGGAAGGTTTTTAAGAGCATTAATTGTTTTTATTAAAGAACGACAGAATAGTTAAAAATACAGAAATTACTTATTAAAGCGCAAGCAATAAGCTAACAATTCTGGACATATTTGAAGTAATTAATACTCAATGAGTGCTTAAATTTTAAAATTAAAGTTGGGTTTTAAAATTTTTAATTTTTAAGATTTAAATTTTTAAAATTTAACAGGAGACACTTCTGTTATAAAACACAGAAATCTTAAATCATTTCGCAATCATTTCGTAAAACGTTCCGCAATGAGAGTAATAAAATTGGTTTTAGACTAACAAGTGAATTTGTAGCTCAATTTTTGTTTCGCCTGTTTTTAAAATGTCCCTCAAATGACTGGTATGTGGATCAAAGAGTGCGTAACATTAGGAAATCGTATTGAAATATGATGGAATAAAATGTTGTAGACAATGTCACGATTAAATTGAATTAGAATATACTTTAGATTGGCGGGCCACATACAACAGTGCCGAGGACCGGATGTGGCCCAATATAAACAAGCTAGTTTGGAGGCTGTTATTTTTGCGATTCTTAGCTATTATCGTTTTTACAATAATTGAAAAGACAACTTGTTGAAGACTGAAACATTGTTTGTTTGCATTCTGTATTGGTGGAAATACACTTCAAACTTATAAACCTTCAAACATGTTATTCGATCATTCGGCTTACCTGGCTGATACTATCTCTATATCTCGCTCCCAGAGCAAATTTATTATATTGTTTTAATCAGGGCTTGATTTCCAACGGAACGCTACTGAACCGTGTTCAGATACCTTGAAAACAATTATTAAATTATACTATAAATACCTAACTATTTCTTTGAAATAAATAATAAATTTGGCGCGTTCCGCGATCTAAAATTTTGTAAATCAAGCACCAATTCTAATAACTGTATGAAAAATTATTTTATGCCTCTAAGATGATTCCTGGTTCCTGAGCAGCGAACTAGCCTCCTGGGGTGTGATCTCGGATTCTATTACCGGTCGGGGCAAAAATAATTAATAGTACTAATTGTCTCGCTTTAGAAAGAAGTCATACGTAAGCAAAACCTCTCTCTCAATCGCGCTATCATTCATAAATGTGCATTGAGAGAATATCAATTTTTATTACTAGTATCCCCTGGAAGAAAGTATGCACTTCACGTTACGTTCAAGGGAGATACTGCCTGTTTTACAGCTTCTTCAAAAGATGAATGGAAAAGAGAGAAAAAAATCGAAGGTCAGCATGATAAGATAGCCGGCGCGTAGCACTGGTTTTACGATGTTTACATGCGCAACGGGTGTGGAAGACAACTGAATGACCCATTCAGGAGATCGACGCACGTGGTTCAGTTAGTACTACTAATCGTCCAAGGTTCAGTCAGTAGAATGTCAATGTAATAACTCTACGTACTGACCTTATTATATGACAATTACAGAGGTGGCCTAATTATTAGTCTCGAGTTATTGAATGTATTTATGACCATACATCTTCACAATAAACAGTGTTTACAGGATTATAATGTTTTAAAACTTTCAATTATACATAATTAACATACTTGTGAGACATGCCGAAAATCACTTTTTAATCCGTTCTTACAATGTCAGAGTCATTTCGCTAGACGCGAGTGAGTTGTTTTATGAGCTAGTATTAAGGCCTTCTTTCATCCAGTTTCTTTCAACTATTGATTGAACAGTTTTTACGAGATTAATATCAGGGTTATTGGTACACAGACAGATCAATATCTTTAAGATAATTTCCAACTTTTTTTTCTTATTGTTGCATGGAGCGTAGTTATGCACGAATTTGCTTGGATATTTCAAAATCAATTATTCATTATACCTTTCCCTTTATACCCTCATTATACCTTTATTATGTATACATTTCCAGTACCATTAACAGACATTACACTTCAAACCACTTTCTTTTGTCAGGCGTTTCTCAGGAGACATTATATTCCATTAAATAAAGGAACAAATATTTAGTCTAATAATTTGGCTACATCTGTACGAATACACAGAGCAGCTGTGGGATTTACCATACAGAAGTTAGTTTCTCGTCATGGCATAATGAAAACGCATGACATGAAAATTCCTCGTGTTACTACACGCAATGACATGCTATTTTATTTTTAAAAGTAATTGCAATTAACTTCACTGAGATTATTTTTATGAATACTGATATTTCCTGATGCTTCGAAGAGTGTTGTGTTTTATTTATTTTTTTTTTTGAAACTAATTGATCACACCAAAAAGGATGCCATTTGAACAAGATGTCGGATTAGCAGAGACAAAAGAAACTTTTCAAGGTAGAAAACAAAAAATGGATGAGGAGAAGACGAGAGAAGAAACGAAAAAGTAGGAACAGGAGGAACGAGAAAAAGAATAAGAAAAAGAAGAGGAAATGGAAACAAATATAAATTGATGACAATCAGGAAAAGGAGGATGATCAGAAAAATGAATAGAAGAAGAGAGAATGATAATACGAAAGAAGAAAGAGAAAGTAGGACCAGAGGAAAGAAGAAGGAAGAAAGAGAAAGAAGGACCAGAGGAAGGAAGGAAGAAGGAAGAAAGAGAAAGGAGGACCAGAGGAAAGAAGGAAGAAAGAGAAAGGAGGACCAGAGAAAAGAAGGAAGAAAGAGAAAGGAGGACCAGAGGAAAGAAGGAAGAAGGAAGAAAGAGAAAGGAGGACCAAAGGGCAGAAAAGAAGGAAACAACAAAAAGCCGCTAGATTTAGGCCGAGGGGGGGGGGAAACTCACCGCGCCGACGCCCTGCAGCACCCGCAGCGCCACGAAGGCCCGTGTGCGCGTGGTGGCAGACGGGCGGCGTGAGCGCGCAGCCCACCACGTTGGCCACCACGGCCGCCAGCATCACCCACTTGGCGGACAGCCGCTCGGCCATGAGCGCGCCCGGCACCTGCGCCACCAGGTAGCCCACGAAGTACGAGCCCAGGATCTGCCCCTGCACCGTCTCGTCCCACACGAACGGGCCGTCCACCTGCGCACAAACACACACATGAAAATACATGTGAACAGGTGTGGTCGTCCGACTGACATGTAGGCATGGCAATCACGCATATAGTCAGGTTTCGGTCCATTTGTCCCCACGAGGTCCATCGGACCCCCCCCGCCCACGAGGTCCATTGGACCCGACCCCCCCCCCGCCCACGAGGTCCATTGGACCCCCCCCCGCCCACGAGGTCCATTTTACTCAGAACAAAAATGTCTAGTTCTCAAATGTTGCTGACCATGCTTCATTGGCACTTACAGTGCAAATTATACTTCTCCTATAGAGTGCGAAGCCTAAAACATTTCTGTATTCCCGTTCCATTACACTTTTTGTATATGACTCCGGCTCCGTGAAGAGCATCTTCCCTAAATTGCCAAGTAAAAAAAGGGGAAAATGAAGGATTGAACATATTTGAGGATATACAATGTTTGATTGAGTCGGGTGACTGGGCCCTTTCACAATTTTAGGGGGCACGACCCCCATGCCCTGTGCATACGTTTATGCTCTTACCCCATACGTCATATACAGTTATTATTACTGTGTGACGAAAATTAATCGAATCAAATCAAACCAAATCACGTCATGGCTGTGCCCTGGGCCCCTTTCAAAACGTATAGGGGGGCTGCCCCTCCCCATCCGTATGCTCATGCTAATCTTTCGTCAAAAAGCCGTAAAAGCTGTGTGACATGAAACTAAATTAAATCAAATCAAATCACGTCATGGCCTCTCTACCTCCCCCCTGTTGAATCAAATGAAACCAACTCATTTCCGGGACGTGACCATGGGCCCCTTTCAAAACTGAGAGGGGTCCAGACTCCTACCCCTTCCCTGGGCGTACGCCTATGCTCTTCTCTCAATCGACACAAAGAGTTTTATTGCGATCTTTTTATTTAAGGTGGCATCAACATCTAGGTCATTAGCGACCAGTATTTGATTTAACGGTATGGTAATTGTGAAGATGAAACGATATGTGAATGATAAGGGGTGAAAAGACGAACACAAATACTCCCATGTCCGAGGCAGAACTCGAACCTGCGACCCTTCGGTCCGAGATCGCTACGACACTACTGCCTTAGGGATCTGGGCCACCGGATCGGCACTTTTTTGTATTTTGTTTATTTTTTTTCTTTATTTTTTCGCGAACGAGTGAAATGCAGGCAACTCACCTTGTGGGCGTGACCATGGGCCTCTTTTGAAACTTAGAAGGGGGTCCAGTCCCCTGCCCCTTTCCTGGGCGTACGCCTATGCTCTTCCCTCAAACAACACGTACAGTTTTACAGTGTTCTTTTCGTGTTTTGTTTATAAGATTTTTTAGCGAACGAGTGACATGCATTGAACTCACCTCGTGGACGTGACCATGTGCCCCTTTCAAAACAGAGGGGGTCCAGTCCCTTGCCCCCCCCCCCGGGTGTACGCTTTATGCTCTTCCCCGAAACAACACGTACATTTTACGTGTTCTTTTCGTGTTTTGTTTATAAGATTTTTTAGCGAACGAGTGACATGCATTGAACTCACCTCGTGCACGTGACCATGTGCCCTTTTCAAAACAAGGGGGTCCAGTCCCCTGCCTCCTCCCCAGGTAAACGCTTATGCTCTTCCCCGAAACAACACGTACAGTTTTACCGTGTCCGTTTCGTGTTTTGTTTATAAGATTTTTTAGCGAACGAGTGACACTCACCTCGTGGGCGTGTCCGGGCGGGGCGGGGCAGGCGCCGGCGCCGTCGCTGCCCTCGGCGACGTCGTCGGCCGCCGCCCGCAGCTGCGCATGCGCGTGGCGCAGGTGGGTGCCGTTCACCATCGCCACGATCGCCACGCTCAGGTTCACCTTCAGCCCGTAGATGATGGCGAAGCTCACGGCCGCCAGCCCCGTGAACACCACGCGGCTCGGCACGCACAGCCCTAGCACGACCAGCCATGTTACTGTTCGATGTGCGCGTAGGCTTCCGCGGCTCGAGTCGATGACTTCTTCTTCGCTGTCCGGGTGACGCCGCGTAGTGGGCTGAGAGGCCGCGTAGTGGTCAGCCCACTACGCGGCGTCACCCGGACAGCGAAGAAGAAGTCATGTTACTGTTCGCCCAAACTAATGGTCTTTATCACCCGTTACCTTCTCGCACACCTCCATCCAATTCTCTATTGTTATCCATCCAATTCTGTATTGTATTGTTTTGTTATCCGTCCAAGGGGAGGGGAGGGGGTGCAGTGCAGTGCAGTGCAGTGCAGTGCAGTTCAGTATCTCAAAGCGAATTTTAATAAATATCTATTTCTATATCTAATTCTGTATTGGATTGTTATCCATTTCATTTTGTACTGTTATCCATCTCATTCTGTATTATTTATTTATATATGTATCTTATTAATTTACGTATTCTTTATTTATATATTACTTATATCAACACTGTGGTGTTTCTGGAAAGTCAGATTAATATATTAAGGTGCCCTACATGGCACGAATATAATGGGCTCCAAATAATATTAAAATGTTGCGAAATCAAAATTAATGTTGAACCATACTAACCTTTGCAATAATAAATATAATTATTTTAAATATTTACGAGCTAGTATACAACTTTTATTAAAAATAATTGGGGATCCTATTCAATGGGTTCCTCATGTATGTGCTGATAGTTGTCTTACATTACTTCACCCCTGGGTTTCAGTTCAATGAAAGTCTCGAATGACAAAAATGTTCCAACCTTCTCGGTCGAATATTTATACTATACATGAAAAGTGGTTTTCTCTACAACACAGAATAAAATTGGGATTGCCTAAAATCACCGCTTCCTTCGTACCAAGAATGCCATTACCATTTCTATACATGTCGACTATTCAGGTTAAGCATTGATGTCATGAGAAGATATAGTTGGAAGAAACTATTGAGTTGGGAGTCTCTTGACAATTCCTCTAATCCTCTTATACCTGAAGGTCACGTTGGCTTTGAAACGCAAGGGCAGGCTCCATTTCTTTCAAAAATAAAATGTACAAAGGAAACCGAATCCTTTGTTTGGTGCTCCTTTAAAGTATGCTCTCTTGACAATTCACACTGGTCCTGCATTCTCAGCCAGGGGTAGTTCACACATATTCAAAAGAACTGGTTTAACATCTTCGAAATACGTTTGGGTCAGATTCACAAATTCCGGAGTAGTGAAGCACCGGCCTTCCATTCCTTCTATAGAACTTGGGAAAACATTTAATGAAAAAAAATTAATGCACCAACAGTTTCTGTCAGTTATAGGTCGAATGAAGACTATTTTAACATCCGTCAAAATTGATCTGTATAATAAAACGTTTTTAACTTTGAAACAATTTTTGGGATTGAATTCATGTTCTGCGACCTCAAAACTATTGTGTGCACATTTGTATATCCAAACATTGCAAATTTTTTTTATGATCAAAAGTCTCAAAAAGTACCATTTCGTATGATGAATTTCGTTTAAATGTTAACCCCTTTGGTGGCACGGGTTATCCAAAATGAAATTTTGCACAGATCATTTTAAACCTATTGTTTTAAGTTAAACATTCAACGCATACATGTTGAATAACAAAAAAGAAAATTATTTAGTACGCAATTTTATGTATTACATTGCGAACCTGACCCATTCTCTGATATCAGCTAGTTAATAACACCTAACGATTCTACTTAAAAAGCAGGAGAAAAATAACGTATTTTTTTTATTTTTCAGCCCTAACTCGGTAGAGTAGACTGTGCTCAATACGTACGGAAGTGCAAGGGTACCTCCCAGGGATATAGAAAAATAAATCAAGTTCTTTAGTTTCGAAGTAATGCGTGCGTCGTTACAATAGAAAGAGACTGAAAGTAGCGAAAGGAAAGTAACTAAACATTTATTACTTCTGGCGAACTGCTTCTAACATTCAAAAATCACCAATTCATTCTTATCAATGAAACAATTGTTGCATTTGTGGTATCGTAGGCTTCCGGGGCCAGAGTCATTATCTAGACTGTCCGGGTGATGCCGCGTCGATGGCTGGGGTGCCGACGTTTCGACCGACATATCGCGGTCCTCTTCAGCAGTACAGCCCTGAAGAGGACCGCGATATGTCGGTCGAAACTTCGGCACCCCAGCCTTCGACGCGGCGTCAACCGGACAGCCCAGATCAATTGTTGCTTTTCATGAGAGTAATAATAACTGTAGTACAAAATAAAATTTTATAACAAGAATAAATCCGTAAAAGATAAAAAGAAATAAACAGGGAACTTTGTGTTTATAAAAATTATTCAAATGGCAATAAAACTATTTAACTTATGTCTTTACTATTTGTCCGAACAATTGCCACGATCAGTCATACTCTTCGTCAAAGTCAAGATTATGACCGACTTCTGTCACACTGTCGAAACATCGTCTACATCTTCTACTACATCAGGCTCAAAAGGTGCGACGCGCAGGACGTTTCAAGGTCGTCCCCAACCGGTCTCGGTTCTTTTTTTTTTTTTTTTTTTTCTGAAGTGTTTTGTATGCTCTGCTATATCGGGAGATGCTGAGGGGAACTCCCAACACAGTTACTTGCATTCCTTGCAGGACGAGATGAAAGGAAACTTTTCCTGTCTCGTGAACAAGCAGCAGATGCATATTATATAGAGGGCAAACAAGGAGTAACAAATCGAAACTTACGAACTCTTTAAAGTGGCGTGATAATTATATTTCCCTTTTATTTAAATGAAATTAATGTTTGTTTCGTTTCGTTTTGTTTTTTGGTTGGTTTGTTTCATTCATTGTAACTTAGGTGTGCGTCCAGAAAGTTTAAAGTAGATTAAGAATTCGTTTCAAACGAAACTGAAATGAAGAAATTGAGGAGTTACAATGTTTGATATGTTGCTCCACGTAGGGAAATAAAAGGAGACGATCTCATAGATGAAATCAACGTTCAAGATTATTTTTCGATTGGAAGTGCCTGGCGAGCAACAGTCTAAAAATCACTGTAGTATAACATGTTTGAATGTCTTTCACGTGTCAAAACACTACTTTTCATTTCTTCGTCAGGTCCAAAACCGTTCCCGTTTTACTTAGAAACCTTTCTCTGTGCGAGATCGATTTTTAAATATTAATCCTGACGAATATTCGATAATGTTAAGAATTGTCTGAACGACTATCCTGATTTAATCTGTCTGATATGAGTTTTTCAAAACTTGTCATTCGTGTAAGTATTAATAATTACATCTGCATCATAAGAAAAAAATGCAAATACGGAAAAGTCGCATCAGTGCGAAAAGACAAGAGGCTAAATATTTAAACTACGTTTGTTTTAAAATGAAGACGAAATAAACAATATTATTACTACTATTTCGATTATTTGTAAAATTGGGTTTGACAGCTCAAAGAATTGACTTACAACTGTGACCAGATGATGAAAGGTAGAGTATTATTATTATTATTATTATTATTATTATTATTATTATTATTATTATTATTATTATTATTATTATTATTATTATTATTATTATTATTATTATTATTATTATTATTATTATTATTATTATTATTATTATTATTATTATTATTATTATTATTATTATTATTATTATTATTATTATTATTATTTTTATCATTATTATTATTATTATTATTATTATTATTTTATTTTTTGATACAGATAGATGTTACGTTTTAATAGGTTAATAACACCAATTTCAACGTTATTTTTGTTATTAACTGTAGTTTGAACATCACGAAAACGGTCACTAATAACAGAATAAAAATGCTAATCCCGGGAAACAGACGCACTTCAACAGAAATTGAGAATACGTTCGTACTATTTCATGAAATTCCTCTTGCTAACGTCATTACACAACTACAGGAAATTGAAACAACTCCAAGGTTGTGAAAACGCTTCAATGAACGAACTTGCACCATGAAGGTAAAGCCGTAAAATTAAATTAGAACAAAAATGTTTCAGTGAAAGTTTCAGCTTGATTAATGATGCAAGAATGGAATGTGCTCTTGTTCGTGACGAACAATCGTCCAAGAAAACTACTATTATAACGTAAAAGTTTGGATCGAACTATTGTTGGAAAATAAAATCGATAACAGCATTTCAAAAAAATAAAAAGACATAAATTTGTCCAGTAAAATCTAAGAAAAGTACAAGTTGTAAGGCTTTTCTCTCTATCAATAAAGTCAATCTCAATGTTATTTTACATATGACACTATATAACTGTTTTAAACCAGTCAATTCTTAATTATTCACATAAATGTTAATAAGAATGCAGGTTTTCCTTGTTAAAGTGAATACTGTTCATATGGAGCCATTATGATGATCAGGGCTGCAGCATCTTATTATAAATTAATTTATGATCTGTAACAATCACACGTTAAATGAGTAAAATAATGTGAATGTATCGGCAGATAACGTTTCTAAAAGATGTCGGGAATCACATTTTGGTAGCCAATGCCTCTAGAATGTAACAAGTGACTTGCGATGCCTTTATCCCAGTAAAATGGAATAGATTATTCTGTGAATTTCGTTTTGAACCTTACAAGACCTTACGAAGGAGCATGATACATTTTACACGAGAGTAAATAACTTCACTTGCAAGTAATTAGCTTTTGTAAGTTTATAGTTCTGTAAAACAGTCTTCGATGGGTTCACAGGATTGACAATTTTACACCGCAAATTACAGAACGTACTGATTCGTTTTTGTTGAGAGGGGAGGGTGGAAGATAGCGATATACAGTAGCAGTAACAAGTACAGATTTTCATTTGGTAAAGGGTTCATGGGGTCTTGAAAAAATAGTAGGTGTTAATATTTATTGACCATTGAAGAGTTTAATATTGAAGATGTCGAGAAACGGCTCATAATTACCACTTAATTAGTAGTATTTGCTATTAATTATCATTGAGAGATAACGGCGGACCGTTAATGGAATTTTGAGACACCAAGTCTGATTTAACATACTAGTTACAAGCTAGTAAGACTAATAACTTCTTTTGCGATGTATTTACCTGGTTACGCGATAAATAATACTTTATATCTCTGAAATCGAAGACGTTATCAAACGTATGAATGGATTGTTATTGACTTTTCAAATAGTGAGTCATGCTGTATCTTCTTCCGATAGCGCGTTTCATAGTGATAGAAAGAGCATGTGGTCTTTTTATGTCGACATTTCTAAATATTTTAAAAGCTAAATACTAACTTTCTCTATTAAAAAATGTTTCAACTTTAGAGTTCATAAAATTACTGTAATTCAAATAATTACTCTAGTCGCAAAATTTGAAAATAACAATAAGGACAACAGAACAGTCATACCTCTCGTTATCGTTTAGCATAGTTTTTGTATGACCCGGTTTCCCCCAACTTTCTCTCTCGAAATTTCTAAAGTGATTAAATATGGGTCATACCAAATTCATCCGCTTGCCCGCGTAACTGCTACTCATGACCCAAAATCCAACACCCACACAATGCTACACATTCATCGTGATCAGTGTTTTTGTTTCTTGATGAGCTAGCGTCGTCCTGCACGTTTATCCGTAACATTTTGCAATGAATTATTATTTGCTTATCTAGTGCGATTTCTAAATAAGCCACCTTGGACCCCAAAAATCTTCCCGAGAGCCAGACCTTTCGACAAAGAAAGCGAGCAACACAACAGACTTTATGATACTAAAACGTATTTTTAGTTAATATTTTAGTACGTCTGGGACGGATTAATTGCATTATCGATATTTCTTGTACGAAATATTGCTTCAGTTTTCGATCATTCTGTTTTCATCGGATATTTAAACATGAAAATCAAAGTTCCATAATATAACTTTGGTTTAATTTCCAAAAAACCTTGCATCCGCATCTGGGCCAATGCTCATGAAATACGTTCAGATCAATTTCAACAGTTTTTAAGTGTGTCCCAAGAAAATAAATGGACTGTTATTGTGTTTAATATTCGCGACAGAACTACGTTTTTCGAATAATGCTCCAAATTAAATCCTGAAAACATTTCTTTATTCGGGAATGGAAAAAGGCTCAATTAGTGATTTTTTTTCGATTTTTTGACCTTTCCCAAATTTGTAAAATTCAATCAAATTAATTAATAAAAATAAATATGCCAAAAACTACCTTATATTCAATATTTTTTTAAGTTTTGTTTTATTCACTGAAGCTGAAAATCAATGTTTTGGCGAGATGACCCACGACCTTCAGAAGGTCACAGGACTCGACAGCCAGCACACAGTCACAGCAATGCCGGAAGAAATTACGAGTTTACCTTATCGCACGACATGCGTGAATGAACTGAACAGCCAATTTTGTTTTACAGCTAATTTGCAGATGTATCTGTAAGCTTCATGGCGGGAGATCTGTTGAAAGGTCATTTTCATTACAGAATAACCTGTATTGTACTACGTCATTCGAAATGCCCAGTTCATCAAAGGGCATAACTCAGGAATAAAACTCTACGGTATATTCAAAATAACATGATGAAATATACATGGACTATTCAGATGCTAAGACATTTCATCACAATTAATTTGAGCGGCCAGAGGTTATCTTCATCATTTCATTCATACGCAAATTATATGGGTATTATGAGACGATCGTACACCCTCAATGGTAATCCACTTTTTAAACCTTTTTATCATTTCACATCCGCACACTTCACACTAAACGGTTGTATTCGGTGGCAAAACTAGGATTTTTATGGGGAATAGGTTTAGTATCCAAACGCCTTTATATCTTCTTATTAAAAATGAATATTCAACATAAGGTTTAAATTAATGTTAAAATTATTTTTAGTTAAGCGATTTATAGTTATTTTAATATATCGAATTGAGATATTGAATGGCACTCGTTACTACAGAAAAATAGTAAAAACTATAATTTTGAACACTGAGTCATCGACTTCGGGAGTGGTGTGTGCGTGCGTGTGCGAGTGTGTGTGTGTGTGTAAAATAACATAAGCACCCCGCCCTGGAGTACGTCACTGGAGGTAATCATACTATATTATTTATCCCGACTTCACCAGGAAAAATGGTATCAATTTATGTCACTGCAGTCCCTCTGACCTCCTAGATTCGAGTCCCGACAGTGGCAGGATTTTCGACAATAGCTTTTCAGCTAGGTTGAATTCAGTCGCTACCTAGAGGAGAATTCTAGCGGGCGGCTGCTCTGAGCGGTAGTTTCCTGCGGTTTCTGCGATCAACATCAGGCGAATGCTGGAGCAGTACCCTACCAAACGGGCCACGGGTCGCGCGCGATCTGTCCTTCCTCTTCCTTGTCCTCTCCCCTTGCACACTCACTTACACTAACATGCACTACACTTCCACACATACCGGGAGACCAGTCGGAGTTTAGAGCTTGTCCTAACTGGGGCGGAACTTCGCTTGTGGGAGATATCTGGTTGGGGAAACCTGCTAGCCAAGGGCAGGTCGGCGCCGGTTCGCCATCCAGCAGGGGAAGATCACCAGCACCTCCCGAGCAAAAACACGCACTAATATTACGGGACTATTGACTGTAGTAGTTGACGTGGCCGGAATCATTAAACAATCAATATTCAATCAATATTCCCGACTTCAATTTCGTGGCTGAAATTGGGGCAGTGACCTGCGCTTTCACAAAAATTTGAAAAATCATACTGATTATTCGCGTATTGGATGCGTCAAGAAGCACCATTACTTATAATCACATTCTTATACATGCCATACCGAAAATAAAGATATGTTTTCAATGGTATACATCAAATGTTTAACTCTCTTATCGTTTGTCATATTACGCAGAAAACTTATACAAACAATCAATGTCCTTGTAAAAAAATAAAAGGCATAAGGACTGAGTTATGCGATATCCAAATTTTTACTTAGAGCGATTGTATCAAATTTCCTTGGAAGCATTCACCTTCAGTGAAGGGAATGCGTATAATCGGAGAGGGGAAGGGAGACAACTGCGCTGGGAAAGAATCCCCCCCACTCTCCGTGCGGGAGAGAAACATCCACCCCCTGAGTAAATAACAGAATTTTGGCAATTTGATTTTTTAAAACAACTTTACTTTTATTTATTAAATTAGGTATCTGGGCGAGAAAATAGATATTTTGACGAAAAAATGGATACGCAGACTTGGAATTTTAATAGAAAAGTAACAACTGTAATGACACTTTTACTAATTAATTTTTGGATTAATTATTACTACTAGATTTCATTCCCCCATGACAATCTTTCTTCTCTTCAAAGGAACTAATTTAATGAGTACCTTGCGTGCTGTACAACAGAGCTATAAGCTTGGATAAAATCGCCATCATTTTATGTATCTTGTATCTTCAAAGTGTGACAAATTATTTGCCCTATAAACTCCCCCTCTTCCCACCTGAGTTCGGAGCACAAAATAAGAGGCTTGCTACTGCTCCCCTCCCACGCATACATAACTGAATCGGATTTCGAAAAGGTCACCATTTCAATTGTTGCGAAAGCAAGAAATGCTGAACTTTCATTCAAAATGTGATTCCAATCTGTTATATGTGAAAGCATTGTGATTCCAATTTGTTATACGTGCACGCTGTGCTTTAATATAACAGAAGAAGACGTGGTTGCCTCTGTAATTACAGAGTAGTGGAGGGTTCTTTTCCGAAAGATTTGTTTTCGAAAACCATGCGAGCGACGAACAGCTAATATGAGGAGTGATTTGAATTTTTAAAACAACTTCACTTTTATTTATTAAATTAGGTATCTGGGCGAGAAAATAGATGTTTTGACGAAAAAATGGATACGCAGACTTGGAATGTGGCTTTCCCAAAGTTCTCCACATGCACATACAACGCACTGTCAGACGAGATCACGAACACCCGTTTACCTCCACTTCCGACAACTACCTCCGCGGAGCATTCACTAGCCTACCTGTATCGCGAATCTTGTCAGCGGGGACGTAATGCACCCCGTTGGTGTCCTTGGCGTCCGCGTTGCCGTTGGCGGCGACACCGTTGGTGCCATTAGCACCATCGGCGTCCACGGGCACCAATTGCACCGCGCCTCGCAGCGGTCCCATGGCGACGCGAAGTGCTTGTTAGCGCCGGAGGTAGTGAGGTTGACGCCTGTTCCGGCGGCGGCGCTGGACTGAATGAGTTGGCGCGCGCCGCGGAGCTTTTACCGCACGACGCCGCCGCCGCCACCGTCGCCGCTGCCGCCGCCGCCGCGCACGCGCCGGAACCGAAGGGCCCGCCCCGAAAGACGCGCGGGCGTCGACCTCAAAGGGAGCTGCATCCCGTTACGTTGTTATATACAGTCGACTCCGGTTATAGTGGATATAATCAATTCATTATATACACGTTTTGGATTTTTATAACTTTATTTAATAACCAAATACTTTTACAATACTTCATCATCATCATCATCATCATCATCATCATCATATATTATTATTATTATTATTATTATTATTATTATTATTATTATTATTATTCACTAGCAAGCTAATAGCCTGTTCCGTCTTCACTCCAACCATATTTTCCTTCGACGTTCTATTTCTCTTCTTCCGAAAGGTTTATAAGATAATACTGATTTTGTTATTCTTGTATAATCCATTCTATGTATATGTTGTATCCTGAGTTGTTTATTTTCGTTAATTCGGTAATTCGTGGAAAATATGTTTAGATCAGATCTTTTACGAAATATATGGCAGTTATATTGTTACCTCACCTTGGTTCGTTTACGTCTGAGTCCCCCACATTGTTGCCATAATTATTGATTTGTTTACGACATCCTTGCGTTTTCCTCAACTTTCAAAGGTCCCTTCCCGACATATTTGTCAGTTATATTGTTGTGCTTGATCTTCGTGTCATTCTCGTGGTCCCTGATTCGGAGTTGTCCTCATTCTCATTTCGTTTACGTCATTGGGGCTCTCCCTAAAAAAATTCACATCATTATTGCACTCCTCATTCACTTAGATGCACTCAACTAGAAACGTGTCCTTATTGCACTCATCATTGATTCGTTTACGTCTTTGTTACACTCTAATCTTCCGAGTCATGGTGGCCCATCATTTACGTCAATGTTTAATTCTGTCGAATTTTCGAAGTGATTGGCCTCAGAGGGCACTGCATCTGATAGTTCGTGCGTTAATTATTGACCCGTTTTGCGTATTTGTGGCACTCTCCTGGAATTAGTGTCGTAGTCACCCTCATTTTTTTATTTTCTTTGTTGCATTTTCTTTACTTTGTTGCACTCTCTTTTCTTTGTTGCACTCTGTTCTCTTTGTTGCATTCTCTTCTGGTTGCCTACTGTTTGCGTCACCCTTGCATTCTCTTGAATTTTCGAAGGGTCCGAAAGATCAGGTGGTTATATTGTGGTGGTCGTTTCTGGTCCGTTTATGTTGCTATTGCTCTTAGAAGTCGCATCTTTGTTGCACTCTTCCATATTTTGTTCACGTCTATGATGCGCTCTCTCCCGAGACCTGGTTGCCTACCGTTTTTACATAATCCTTGGATTTTCGAGGATTATCGTTTACATTCTCATGGATTTTCGAGGGGCCTAGCTTGACAGACCGGCATGCATTGATTTCCAGGGGTCCTGCATCTGGCTTATTGCGTTCATTGCTGGCTCGTTTAGGTATTTTCGGAGCTTTTCTTTAACCATTCTTTATTGCCCTTTTGGTGCGTTCACATCTTTGTTGTATTCTTCTGTTCCTCCGTGCCATTGTTGGCCTATTTTTTTATCAGTTTAAGTCATCGTTGCATTCTCTTGAATTTTTGAAGTCTCCGTGCCGAAATATATGGCAGTTGTATTGTTGTGTTCATTCTTGTTTTGTTATTATTCCGGGCCCTCCTCTGTTTCAAATGCTTTTTCAATGCATTTAAGTGGATGGGATTCTCGGAATCCTTCATTGTTGCACATAATATTTGTTCGTTCTCTTAAAGTTTTTTTGTCTCATTATTACACTCGTTCTTTGTTCCTTTATGCTACGATTATGTTTGTTTGGAGAAGAGTGTATCAGGGTGACAATGTGTAACTTTTAAAAAATGTTTTTCTCTTGGCAACTTTTCACTCAGAACATCTCCTATCCCGAATATGTGTGCATATTTCCGTTCATAAATCAAATGTTATTGCAAATAATTTCATCATCCATATTATCGTAAAATAGTTCCCTTTTCGAGAACAGGAATTCCTGACAGATTTAGTCTTACTAAACGCACTAATATTATGGGAATTCTAATATTTCTTTACAACATGTGCCCCTTCCTTTTATCACCTCCTCCCTCCTCTTCCTTCTATTTTTTTTCTCATTTTTTCACCGGGCCGGAAATTGGAGAAGGGGCTGGCCCAACCCTAACGGCCGTTCACCTCAGAGCATGCAGTGAAGGTCACCGTTGCACTCGTGTTACATCATTCATCTACTCGACCGTTTGTTATCATATTTTTCTATCCACGTTGATTCTCTCTTTTTGCTAGCTTTCCTTGTTTCCTTTTAAAAATAATTCAATCCTTCCTAGTAAAAAAAGTCTTGAACTTTTTAATTTCTTGTTATGGACTATAACTTCAGCATTATCTTCAACAGAATCCTATATATTTTCTATTTAGTTACTAGTTATTCTGTCACAAATGTTTTTATTAAATAAATTATGTTAGTATCTATAAGTTGTCATATTATTGTTCTCTTTTCATTCTTTCCTTCGCGCTCCAAGGGAACGTGGGTGTAAGGGACCGGAAGCAGAGCATCCTACATTTATTCATTTATTTTACGTCAAAAAACACAACAAAAACAACAACAACAACAACAACAACAACAAACAGTTGCGTGCGTATGACGTGCTATGGGGAGAAGTGAATTCTGTGCACATTTTCAAAATATTACGATAGATATAAAATATTCCGATATTACATTCCGAGAGATCATTGACCTCTTTTGGATACTGCATATGACAGTGACTATTATTATCGGAATAACTACATATAGGAATCATCTAGCTTCTGAGGCCAAAATTAAAACAATGATTTATTATTAATATTATGAGGAACATGCTGATGGTTTCTGCCCACCTGAAATAATTCTATCTATATTTCACTTACTTAGTCTTCTTCATTTCAGGACGTTTATTATTTCGAATATTCGTACCCAACAAAAGCGCTTATTAAAATCGTGAAAAATGAGTATTAACTCGTTCTGACACGGACATTATAGAAATTGCCACTTATATGTATATATGTATATATATATATATATATATATATATATATGTATATATGTATATTGTATATATTATATATCAAAATTCAAAATTTAAGTAGTATGACTTAGTGTAGGGATCACAGAATTTTGAAAATGTGCACACAATTCACTTTTCCCCATAGCACGTCATACGCAGTTTTTAACTGTTTTTTTGACGTAAAATAAATAAATAAATAAATAAATATGCTTAGAACAATGATGATTTGCTATGAATGTTACAAAAGTTTCAAACAAGGAACTTGCATAATCATTCAGATCTCAATTAGTTCTATTCAATTTATTCAAAAATAATCTTAGCCGCCCATGTCCAGCAATACAGATTCCTCCTACTATCGGAAGATACGTTTGTGGTACAGAGGCTCTCCAGAAATCTACTTTTGCAGTGAAGAAAATAGCGCCTTATCATTGTTTAACTCCAGTTTTTCCACGGTTGTAAATATGTTACCGGCAATAGTTGTCACTGCACGAGAGAAATATAGCGGCATTATCATTTGCGTAAACAATAGAGCTCTGCTTTCTGCGAGACACAATCGACCGGTGCTCGGTGTCCTACCAGGGAGTAATTATATGGTCTTATCTGGCGTTCGGTGTAAGACCGGCGGCGCTTGCCGCGTCCGCGCTCTTGTGAATTTCGGAACGACCGATTCAGTTGGCTCAGGGCATCAACTGATGACACTGCAAAGGCCTCTGACCGGGAGTTTCTAGGCTTCCACTCCCGACGGTGGCAGGATTTTCGACTTAAGCTAGATAACTTCGTCGAATTTAGCCAATGTCTGGAGGAAAATTCTAGCGACCGGCTGGTCTGATCGGTAGTTTCCTGTGATATCACCGATCAACGCCAGGCGAATGCCGGAGCAGTACCCTACCAAACGGGACACGGACCGCGCGCGATCTGTCCCTCCTCGTCCTTGCCCTATCCTCTCCCCTTACACACACACATACACACACACACACACTTACACTAACATGCACTACACTACCACATATTCCGGGAGGCCGGTCGGGAGCTTAGAGCTTGGCCCGGCTGGGGCGGTGGATCTCGCTGGTGGGAGAGTCCGGGTTAGGAGGAAACCCCACTAGCCGACGGCTTTCTCGTGGTTTCTCCGATTAACACCAGGCGAATGCCGGAGCAGTACTCTAATAAACGGACCACGCGCGATCTTTCCTTCCTCTTCCTTGTCCTACCCTCATCCTTTACACACACACACACACACACACACACACACACACACATGCACACACACATTTAAATTCTCTAGACTGCATCACATGCCGGGAGACCAGTCGGAAGCTTAGAACTTGTCCCGGCTGGGCCTCGCTGATGGGAGATACCTGGTTGGGGAAAATCCCGCAAGCCGAGAGGTAGGTTGGCGCTTCATCTCGTGTGCTAGGGGAGAAGTTTACCGGCTCTTCTCGTGATAAAACATGTACTATACTTGCCGCTATCGCGTCCAGAATCAGTAATCAATGAATCAATCAAAAATCGGACGAGCGGACCAGCCGTAGTTTCGCATCGGTCGCACAGCGCCCGATGTTCAACTGTTCAGATAAATATGTGAATGTGACAAAGAAAAGAAAATACTTTCGTGTGACTGCATCAGCTGCTACTGACCTTAATGTAACATTAAGCAATTTGTAAACTAGAATAAAAAATGGCTATGTAAAAAATAGTGTGCGACACGCGGCAAAAGTGATTTTAGTTTGGTCCTAGGATTGCGTCACTCGCCCTAAAGGTTTAGTGTTGCAACCATTCCCACTCTCAAAATAAAGTATACCTGTTACCACTCTTATCGTAAATAATTATTTCACGTTTATTTTTTCTACGCGTTGTCAAGAAAATAAGCACTACCAAAATTCTTCCATTGCAATATCTCAGAAATATGTAATGCGAACCCCTAAGACTAATCGAAAAAGTTTAATGCTTTCGTGAAATTAGAAACCATTGACAGTTTCTTAGTAAATCGTTATTTTCAAAGGAAATTGAAAGGAAAACGAAATACGAACGTTGATAAGCAACGATCTCTAGTATGTATACTAAATGTAGTAGCCATCTTCATCTAAATATAGATGGCCTTGGCTCAAACAAGCAGGTCGCATAAAAGTTCTTTGTTAGCAAATTTGCGGGGGTGTTGCTATGCTGGTGCAACAGGTGCACCGCATAAAGACCGCCCGAAGTTACAGACTCCCAGTAAAGACTCATGCTAACCCCGAATCAAGATGATTTACGGTTCAAAAGGTTTGGAAGATATCCCACAGCAAAACATTTCTGAAACATACGAGTATTGCACATGGCAATACTCGTAATAACCGAATATTTACTTTAGGTTATTATTGATTATTGCTGCAATTGCAAGTGAGAGAATTATCCTGAGGAAAAACCTGCTACAAAGTACTTACTGGTAGGAGAGCGTATTGATAGAGAAGTTCACAGGGTGTTCACTCATTCGGCTGCACTTTTAATCACTTGGCCTTTTACGTGAGTATAATTCAATTCGTAAATATATTTATAATAATATATGAATGAGGGGAAATATTGTTTGAAATAAGAGGCTCCCTCTACTGCCCCATATTTTTCTGCCCCCCCCCCTGATAGTGAGTAGAATTATTCGTTCGCAAATGCATAATGTAGAACTAGAAACACCTTGGAATTACAAAGTACAAAGTACACTGCTACAAAGTACTTACTGGTAGGAGAGCGTATTGATAGAGAAGTTCACAGGGTGTTCACTCATTCGGCTGCACTTTTAATCACTTGGCCTTTTACGTGAGTATAATTCAATTCGTAAATATATTTATAATAATATATGAATGAGGGAAATATTGTTTGAAATAAGAGGCTCCCTCTACTGCCCCATATTTTTCTGCCCCCCCCCCTGATAGTGAGTAGAATTATTCGTTCGCAAATGCATAATGTAGAACTGGAAACACCTTGGAATTAATGTGTCGTGTGAAACGCAAGCATCGCAAGTTGCTCAGTTGTATGCTGTACCCGTTTTATATCGAGTAATTAAGGAACGATTTTTTTTATAATTTGTATTCAAAATGAGCCCGAGTCGGGAGGTGAGCATCGGACAAGTCGCTCAATTGACTGCCAACACAGAGACAACGCGATACGGTTGGCTGTTTAGTGTTTCCATTTGTTGAATTGTTCTCCAGGCTGTGACTGCATTCGACCTTGCTGTAGAGCCCCAAAAGCCAAGAATCCCCATAACGAAAAGTAAAAATGCTATTGTAGTCAGGCCCTTGAAAACCACAAGGCGGAACAAGAAGTAAATAATTTTTGTAAAAAAAAACCTATTTAGAGGTGATGCAGCAGTTTTTTGATTGATTGATTGGGTTTTTCGTGTTTCCGGGCGCGTCAACTGCTTTGTGCATTAGTCCCATGAGCGTAGAGCATGATTTTTCTCGGGACATGGCGGTGATCTTCCCCCGCTGGATGGCGAGATCCGGCGCCGACCTACCGTCGGCTAGTGGGGTTTCCCCTTAACAAGGACTCTCCCACCAGCGGGAACCGCCCCAGCCGGGACACGCTCTAAGCTCCCGATCGGTGTCCCGGAATATGTGGTAGTGTAGTGCACGTTAGTGTGTGTGTGTGTGTGTGTGTGTAAGATGAGAGGATAGGACAAGGAAGAGGAAGGACAGATCGCGCGCGGTCCGTGGCCCGTTTGTTAAGGTACTGCTCCGGCATTCGCCTGGTGTTGATCGGAGAAACCACGGAAAACTACCGACCAGAGCAGCCGGCCGCAAGATTTCTCCTCCAGACAGCAATTGAATTCGACCTAGCTGAAAAGCTAGTGTCGAAAATCCTGCCGCCGTCAGGACTCGAACCTAGGACCTCCCGTTCAGATGCGCCGCAGTGGCATCATTTGATGCATACCGCTCGGGTGCGATGCAGCAAAATTTGTGCCATATCTGTAAGTGAAGATGGACTATGAATTCCCCTTACTCAACTGTTATTCTGCCATACATTATTCTGTTGTTTTCTCTCGAAAAAATTATCTCACTTGAAATTTCTGCGGTAAGGAGAAATAACCGTAATTAAATATTCCATTGAGATGTGAATATATTTGAAATTTTTTTAGACTTTGTTAGGGCCCTCACTCCGGGCCTCTGACTCCGGGGGCCTGTTGCAGTGCATCGGTTGCACTCCCGCCTAGCTACACCACTATTAAAACTCCAAATTTACGTTTGGCAATCGGAGTTAGGTTCCTTATTTCGACATTCTACAATCTGAGAACCTATTCTTGTTTTTTTTAACGTGGCATCTAAGGGTATTATCTTCAAGATGGAATAAGGCACAATTTGTTTGCGTCTCTCTTAGTCCTGCCACAAGAGGTCGCATGATCGCGACCGTATCATGCACTGCTGCAGATCAAGCGGCAGGACCGAGAAAGATGCAAAAAGTCGTGCCTTATTCCATCTTGACGATAATACCCTCAGATGCCACATAAAAAAAACAGTATAGCTACATCTCTGAGTACATGTTTATGTAACAACTAACAGTGGGTAACGTTACCTTAGTTTAATTACAGTCGTATTGCTAGATCTTGTCTAAGCAACATGCAAGTTCATAACGAGGACATCCCCAAAAGAACAAATTCACATGTTCTTGCTGTAAAGGGAAGAGATAGTGAAAGAAAACGATACACCTTAAGAGAAAAACTTTTTCTATAATTTTTAATGTAGTTTTTCCTTATTTGTTTCATCACTTTGAGCATTGCATGTTTGCGACCCTTTTGATAAAAGATAAATTTAAGAGGATTATTAAAATAATTGATCCACATAAAAGTGGCGTGAAACACACTTGATAAACCTGAGTAAATTACATAGTCACATTGACTGGTTACATTCGTTTTCCATTTCTGTCCTTTGCAAGAATCTGCTTTTACTTCGCGTCGACCTCTATGGCCGACTTCGTTGTGATAGATCTTATGTCGATCGTCTTGGTCGTCATCATTTCAACGATATAAATGAATTATTCACAAAAATATTTAGGAAGAATCCCGATTTGTTTTGTTTCTCTTATTGGATTTCATGTTTCTCCGTTGTTGGTTTTTTTATTAATCTTTGTTCTACATATTCAGTCTTTCAAAGGATTGTATTGTTTTAAATATTTTTTTCATACAAACTTGTCAATATAGAATTTACATCTTTAATTTTACAATTACATTAGAACTTTATGTAGGTTAATCCATATAGAAACCTCTAACTTACTTCATATAATTTATGTAATTAATTCATTATTTCAAAACTCATTGACACATTGACACACAGAAGACATTAAACGATTAAAATCGAAACACAAGCTTAAGTGCCAATTAAAATAAGTTCTACTGCATAAGTGTATCTATACAATTAGAGACTATACCGAGCATTAAAAGGAAAGTAATATTAATTGTACCAATGATATTTAATGTATTAGTTACCATATGGATTGTACACTTCTACAAGACTAACACGTATTATATCCCTGTTTGTGGGTCAATGGCCGCCATCTCGATTAGGTTTTTCATCCGGTTTCCTTCATCCTTTGAGCAACTTCTGAAAAGGCTTTTTGTTTTTCTTCTGACCGTAAATATAACTTCACTATCTGTGCACGTTTTCTAGAGTTTAGTGAGGGAATATAGTCATTCAAATTATCGTTTTCACTGTCATTCAAATTATCGTTTTCACATTTCAAATTATCCTTTACCAAGAATATGTCACATAATAAACATATTGACATAGATCCAAAAACTATGATACGCATTATTATTTGCTTGTGCAACAATGAAATCCGCTTCTAAATCCTTGCACGGGAATACGCGTTGCGGTTTCGTTGGCCATGCATTGCATCATGTGCGGATTCCCTGAACACTCAATCTGCAAACGACCACCGTTGCGTCATTCCCGCTACGGAATGAGTGGCATCTTTTCTTTTAGAAGATCCCCGAATATATCCGTACATATTATAAAGGTTGGTGCCAGCACGGCACTTTTTTAAAGATACGTCCTAATGGTATTTTTTTCAATGTATTTCCCTTATTACGACACAGTACGAAGACATGAATGTAATATCGATTAGCAGCAGGTGGTACAACAGCCAGCTTCCATTGCGTAGGCAATAGAGACGAGCAATAGTCGTGGAGAAATGTGCAACAAGTCCAATTTAAATTCTAGAAGCCACACGTTTTGAAATTTAAATAAAAGGCAAATAGTAACTATCATAATTTTACTTCTGTTATTCTAATGATAAAATTCGAAGCATTTGGGGCTAGTGGAACTGTTAATATCATGAATCCAGGAAATATTATAATCCACATAATGAAGAAGAAGATGAACGACGACAACTACATCAAAGAACGGGAAGAGGCATAGAAGGATTGCTTTACTCGTTTTATGTGTAGATTAAAAGTAGATTTAATGGCAATTTGCATGCTGATTGCAATATATATTTGTGCATGTACGAGATGATTACAAACTATTACAATCATCTCGTATTTAACGGTAAACGTTTCTATTCGGGTTGACAATAAACAAATTAATAATCATTTTAGTAACTGAAAGGAGCTTTGCCAGCCTAATTTAGAGAAATGCTGCGAAAGATAATTTAAAAAGTATTCATGCCATTCAAAACAAAATATTTGAGATATATTATTAAAATCCCTCGGTTTATATTCAATAAGTGTATTCAGCATGCAACTAAAAATTCCTAGTATTCTCGATTTTATAAAAATTCAAGTTCAACGTTGTTCTTCTGTATATTCTAACACTGTTCTCTCAATTTTTAAACACGGCAAAACTAGTGATTATTTTCTCCGATTTTCCAGAAAAAAATGTCGAAGTTCAAGATTTTCAAAGGTGAGCTTCTTGAACCATAATATAGTGGCCCCTTTTACTTTCCCGCGCTTACGAAAGTACAGCCATTATGAAAGAAAACTTCGTAAGGAAAGAAGGTTATGTAATTATGCGTCGGAAAACGGCGATTTTTTTTAAAGAAAAACTCTTATTGCCCGGCCCTGGAAACGAAAAAATGTATAAATTCAGTTGCTAAATATAGAAAAAAAATGCCTAACATGTGGTGTAGCCAGAATCCATGTTTTGTGGGTCTTTGATATTTTTTACTTTAAATCTTTTCCATGGATACAAGAAGGGACGATTAAAACTGGTGCGGGTCGCATTTTCGTTAAACTCTCTGAATTTTCGATAATTGCAAATTTAAAAATAATAAAATAATGTCAGAAAGTATGTGCTGTAGTGCTACAGCGAGAAAGTATTTATATTGTTCACTCCCTCCTTTTCATTCTGTTAATTGTTTTTGGAATAATTTAACTGCTCATATCGAACGTTACCCGTTCAAAATCTCAGTTCGACTGCACCAAGAGTGATTGCTTTTATTTACAATATGAACTTCTTGAAAAAATGTATTTTGTTGAGCACGTAATATAGTTTGTTAAGCGTATATTAAAAAGTAGCATTTACAATTATAAAGAAAAAATGCAAGATATTCATGTCAACGAGACTAAACAGATTTTTAATTTTTCAAAAAATTATCTTATTTGCCTCTCTTACAAATATTGTAAAAACTTTTAAACCACATCTGTTTCATTCCAGTTACAGAATATTTCGTAAGCCAAAAGTATTCCCATCCTATTGCAGGAGGTGGGAAGCTTAAATCTAAAGAATAATAATCTTTACTACTTGGCGACAATTACAAACCTAAGAAAATACATTTCTTCCAAATAAAAATTTACATTTCTTGTTAATTTTAATTTGTATATTTTCCAGTAGGCCGCCTTTCCTCCGTGCCGAAATAGCTCAGCTGGGAGAGCGTTAGACTGAAGATCTAAAGGTCCCTGGTTCGATCCCGGGTTTCGGCAGTTGATTTTATCTTCTTCAAACATGTTCTAACGCGTTCACTATGCTCGTTTTGAGACATATAAGCTTATCTCTGCGATTAATTACATTAGGAAATGACCTTGTCGCGGCGGAACAGAGATAAGATATTCCGGCAGCGCTTCAAGGCGCCAAGTTCAAAATGAGTAAATATTCAAGGACAATTACAATCTCCTCTGCTCATTGGAAAATTCCTAGCTGAAGATTTGAGCGAAATTTATGAGCAATGTATATTTACAGAAATTTATTTTTAACGTTTATTTTTGATTAACCTATTTTAGTGTTCCCCATACTTTATTCACAGTGCACTATTGGATTTATTTAGAGAATACATCCTACATAGAACACAGTTTAGTGAAAATAATTACATTTTTGCGAAATCTTAAAATAAAAGTTACAAAAATAATTAAAATATATTTTTTCGATAATTTTTTATTCTCTTATTAAACGTTTTCAGCTTGTTGCGTAATGAAGGGCATTATGATACACCTTCATTATAGTATCACCAATCATTGACTAATTTGACCAATCATAGTACATCAATCATTGACTAATTTGACTAATCATAGTACATCAATCATTGACTAATTTGACCAATCATTGAATTATAGTTCCACCAATCATTGACCAATTTGACTCATGACAGAGACATTTACATATCAGAAGTAATCAATAATTGGTCATCGTTCTACGGAACGTTTCGTTGGATTGTGTATATTACTGTGCCGAGACAACCCCGTGGTATAGGTGACGCTAAACCTCATTTGCTCACCCCTGCTTGCAAAAATCAGAAGAAAATTAAGTTCATAAAAACGACCACAACAGTATTTCAATAAATAATCAACTACCAACCCATTAACCCGATTGACCACAGACAATATCACCCATTGAGGAGGCTTTGGCATATCGTAACATATTCAAAGAGACGTTTAGAAATGTTTACATAAATTTTGTATTAATGAAATTTTAATTTTTAAAATAAAGTCAATAAATTAATTCCAATCGATTCGTCTGACTGCAATGAATCAAATGAGTTTTCGTGGAAACATAGTGCCGCCTTGGGGGGGGGGTGTTACTATTTTGATAGCAATATAAAAATTATCTGTTATCATTTATCGATTCATATATCTTTTCTATAATTATTTGTAGTTAAAATGCTGGGAAGAAATTCTGGAGTTGAAGAAAAGATGCACGGATGGTACTTATCCCTCATACGTCACTGTTCTTTGACTAACCAAATCAAAATCAACACAAATCAAATCCACCACCGTCGACAGCCTCTAACCCTGGAAGCTCTGGGTGAAAGATGCTGCAGAAGCAACGGTGTTGCCCCTGAACCATCGCAGTCGGTCCTCTTCCAGCAGCTCCCGACCTAAAGCGCCGGGAATGTTGGAGGCGGCAGCCAAAAGCGCCTGATGCAACGGAGGTGTTTAAATCCAGCCACGCTCCGAATGGGGGAGGGGCCAGACAGTGCCACACGATGGGATATACCCCCAAATTAGAGGCCTAATTATTAGATTAAACCATAGATTGATCGATTGATTGATTATTTCGTGTTTCCGGGCGCGTCAACTGCGTTGGTCATTATTCCCGTTAGTGTAGTGCATGTTTTTTCTCGGGAGATGGCGGTGATCTTCCCCCGCTGGATGGCGAGAGCCGGCGCCGACCTACCGTGGGCTAATAGGGTTTCTTACCTTAAACTTCTTAACTTAATAAAAAGCTACACAAATTAATATTTCTTATATCAAACATGAAAAGCAAAAGAGACGAAAAAATAAATCAAAATTAATCAAATCAAAGATGAAATAATACATCTATTTAAATATGCGAAAATTATGCAAGCAGTGAAGAAAATGTTTCTAAGTCAATAGAAATATTTTAACCCACTTGCGGTTAAAACTTCGGATTATGTTGCTAAGTGACTAGGAAAAATTTGCTCAGAAGAATAACGAAAGGAATAATGGTTTACAAAACTGTAATCGATGGAAGTGATATTTTGTTATTTGTTTATCAATATTATACATACAACATTAAAAAGCCAGTTTCACTATGTTCCCTAAATCATTTGTACAATTGTACCGGCTCTTTCAGGATCATGGTCATTAACCAAGGAATCACGCGGAGAATGAAGCAGAGTTGAAATTGGTGTTGTGCGGCGGCAGAGGTAGTGGAAGCCAGAGTTGATAGAGTTGGGTTTGCTGGTAGCAATAGGGGCGACCGGTAGCGGTAGCTCAGCGCATCAACTGATGTCTCTGCAGCGCTTCTGTCCGGGAGGTCCTAGGTTCGAGTCCTGATGGCGGCAGGATTTTCGACACTAACTTTTCAGCTAGGTCGAATTCGCCGGGTGTTGATCGGAGAAACCACGGAAAACTACCGATCAGAGCAGCCGGCAGCTAGAATTCTCCTCCCGGCAGCGCGCGATCTGTCCTTCCTCTTCCTTGTCCTATCCTCTCCTCTTACACACACGCTTACACTAACATGCACTACACTACCACATATTCCGGGAGCTTAGAGCTTGTCCCGGCTGGGGCGGTGCCCCGCTGGTGGGAGAGTCCTGGTGAGGGGGAAACCCCACTAGCCGACGGTAGGTCGGTGCCGGATCTCGCCATCCAGCGGGGGAAGATCACTGCCATCTCCCGAGAAAGAAACATGCACTACACTAACGGGACTAATGACCGAAGCCGTTGACGCGCCCGGAAACACGAAAAAATCAATCAATCAATCAATAGGGGCGAGGAAGTGCACATGGCGGCGGTGGTGGGAATGGCAGTGGTCTAATGGTGGTGGTGGAAGGTGATGTAAATGTGGAAATGGATGTGCTGGTGGAGATGAGCCGCGTCGAAGCCGGTGTCGGGAGCGCTAGCTCAGCGCATCAACTGATGCCACTGCAGCGCCTCTGACCGTGAGGTCTTAGGTTGGAGTCCTGACGGCGGCAGGATTTTCGACACTAGCTTTTCAGCTAGGTCGAATTCAGTCGCAGTCTGGAGGAGAATTCTAGCGGCCGGCTGCTCTGATCGGTAGTTTTCCGTGGTTTCTCCGATCAACACCAGGCGAATGCCGGAGCAGTGCCCTAACAAACGGGCCACGGACAGCGCGCGATCTTTCCTTCCTCTTCCTAGTCATATCTCATGCACTACACTACCACATATTCCGGGAGACCGGTCGGGAGCTTAGAGCTCATCACGTCTAGGGCAGTGCCCCGCTGGTGGGAAAGTCCTGGTTAGGGGGTAACCCCACAAGCCGACGGTAGGTCGGTGCCAGATCTCGCCATCCAACGAGGGGAAAATCACCAAAATCTCCCGAGAAAAAACTTGCACTACACTAACGGGACTAATGACCGAAGCAGTTGACGCGCCCGGAAACACGAAAAAATCAATCATTCAATCAATCAATCGAAGCCGGTGTCGATGTCGATGTTGGTAACGATGTCGGAATCGGTGTCGGTGACAATGTCGATGTCGGTGGCGATATCAGCGTCGCTGGTAATGGCGGTGGCGGCGGCGGTGATGGAGGTAGAAGACGGATGATTGTGGTGAGGCGGTGGTGACGCCAGAGGCGATAGCATAGGCGGTGGAAGGGGAAGTGAAGGCAGTGGTTGAAGTGGAGCTGAAGGCATTGCCGAAAGTGATGGCGGAGAAATCAGCGGAAGGGAAGTTACCTATCGCAGATGGCGGCGGGAACTGTGGCGGCAATCATTCCCCACTCAGTGCCTGACTTTGACTTGGGTGCGCTAAGCTCTCAAATGTTTTAGCGCCCTTTTAATTTGCTTTTCAAAAACATTAAAGCTATTTATAATATTTTTAATAAAAAATGTACGATATTTCTAACCGACGCAAATATTGTGTACGTATTGATTATACGTATTGATTACGTACGTTGATTACGTACGAGTATACGTAATTGATTATACGTATACGTATAAATAATTCCCACCACAAAATTAATTTAATAAATATACGATTTTTTGAATTCATTTTACCTATATATATATATATATATATATATATATATATATATATATATATATATATGAGTAATTAACACTTTATTTTGTAACAAATATGGAAAGAAATATTTCTATAACGACATAGCCGACGCCAACCTACCGTCAGATATGTTTTTTTCCCCTTAAACATAAGAGGCAGTGGAGAATGTTGAGGCGGGAGACGAGACGAAGGCGACAGCAGGCGAGTTGGCGAAAACGTCAAGAGAATGCGACTCGAAGAATGCGCTCGGGGTTGGGGTGACGGGTCGCCAACCTACCGTCGGCTAGTGGGGTTTCCCCCTAACCAGGACTCTCCCACCGCCCTAGCCGGGACAAGCTCTAAGCTCCTGACCGGTTTCTCCGGAATATGTGGTAGTGTAGTGCATGTTAGTGTAAGTGGGTGTGGAAGGGGAGAGGATAGGACAAGGAAGGGGAAGGGCAGATCGCGCGCGGTCCGTGGCCCGTTTTGGTAGGGTACTGCTCCGGCATTCCCCTGGTGTTGATCGGAGAAACCATAGAAAACAACAATCAGAGCAGCCGGCCGCTAGAATTCTCCTCCACACAGCGACTGAATCCGACCTAGCTGAAAAGCTAGTGGCGAAAATACTGCCGCCGTCAGTACTCGAACCTGAGATCTCCCGGTCAGAGGCTCTGCAGTGACATCAGATGCACTGAGCTACCGCTCCCGGTATTCACAGCGATATTTTGTTGAAAAATCATGTTTTCTTTTATTTTTAATTTTTAATTTTTTTTAAAATAAAAGGGTAGTATAGCATAGGGTAATACGTTGTAGAATAGCAGCAATCCACAGCAATATCGCTGTTTTGCGTCATCTTGTTTACCACGCTGCACATTTCACCTGTGCAATCTGAGGAAGTTTGGGATCTGCTTGTGTGATGTTATCGCAATATGTTACATTGCTGTATGTTATCGCCAGCCGTGTCATTGCCTGAATCAACAGTGAAACACAAAATCGATAAAAAAACATGATGAAAACTGAATTTGATTCTTTACAATCGATTATAATTTTGTACGTACTACTAACATACTGGTAAACCAAACAATAAAATATCTTTGTCCCCGATGAATAAGCTTATAAGTCAAAAAAACTTTATTTCGCACGAGAGCAAAAAACAACTGTCAACTGAAGTAAATCAGGGATTAATGATATTTAAACGAAGGTAATATTGAAATTACACTTTTTGTATGTAGGTTTTTTTTTGAATATCATTAACCCCTGCATTTACAGCATTTGTTTAAAGTGGTTTTTTTTTTGCTCACCTGTAAAACTAGGGGCTTTTGACTTATCAGCTTATACACCGGGGTCAAAGATACATCCCTTTTACGTCCTGAAATTAAAAATGGATGGGAAAATAGTTTATTAGTATTATTAAAATAGTTAATAGTAAATGTTTATTAATCTATAATTAAAACATCGATGTTTTCTCGTCGATGTTTTCATCGACATCGAAAACCCTTTAGCGATGTATCGATGTTTTGGTAAAATTTGCCATCTCTAAGGGCATCAGCAGCTGAGCTTCGCATCCAGTCGTCATTGCGCCAGGCGCCCCCGCCGGCGCCGCCGCTCACCGCCATGATTTTGCGGAGGGGGAGGAAAGGGGAAGGGGGAGGGCGTGCCGGAGGAGAAGTAGGTCGCCTCGGGCGGTGACCTGCTTCCGTCCTCCCTCCCACCCTCCCGCGCCGCACGCGCCGATGCCCACGCATGCCTAGTCAGTCGCAGCGCCACCGGAGTAAAGGACCACCTCACGGTATACACGCACGTTTTCTTGAACCCCGAAATGCCAACCCCCACTCCTTTCTCAACGTTAGTTGAATTAAGAATAAATTATAGCAACGAGCGTTGTAGAGAAAATCTGTTAATAAGAAGTGTTCGCTCCCGTGAAATAGAAACTATGTTTCAACGAAAAACGAAATACAAATTAGATATGAAATTCCTTATGTCAAAGTAACCAAACCGGGAGCGGTAGCTCAGTGCATCAACTGATGTCACTGCAGCGCCTCTGACCGGGAGGTCCTAGGTTCGAGTTCTGATGGCGGCAGGATTTTCGACACAAGCTTTTCAGCTTGGTCGAATTCAGTCGCTGTCTGGAGGAGAATTCTAGCGGCCGGTTGCTCGGATCGGTATTTTTCCGTGGTTTCTCCGATCAGCACCAGGCGAATGCCGGAGCAGTACCCTACCAAACGGGCCACGGACCGCGCGCGATCTGTCCTTCCTGTTCCTTGTCCTGTCCTATCCTCTCCTCTTACACACACAATTACACTAACATACACTACACTACCACATATTCGGGAGGCCGGTCGGGAGCTTAGAGCTTGTCCCGGCTGGGGCGGTGCACCGCTGGTGGGAGAGTCCTGGTTAGGGGTAACCCCACTAGCTGACGGTAGGTCGGCCCCGGATCTCGCCATCCAGCTCGGGAAGATCACCCCCATCTCCCGAGAAAAAACATGTACTACACCAACGGGACTAATGACCAAAGCAGTTGAAACGCCCAGAAACACGAAAAAATCAATCAATCAATGATTCCGGGCGCGTCAGTGGCTAAGGTCATTAGTCCCGTCAGCGTAGGGCGTACCAGTCACATTGTTCCTTCTCGGCATTCAAACTTGATCCTTGAAAAGTTATTGGCAATGTGCAAATATTACTGGTTAATGCAAACTATTAAGAATAAAAGTGTAGATTTGTAAATATGTAAATATAGTTTTACATTAAAATGTACGAACTTGTTTTGAGCATTTCAGTTTACAAAATAATATAGACAAAAATTACAATTTTTCATTTTGAGTATGTAACATATGACTGTGCCTTTTTTCTGCTTATTCTTGACATTTTCAGTGCCTTTTTAGGCGCCTAAAAGACAATTTTTTTAGTGCCTAAACATCCGATGTCTATTAATAGCCAACTTTTCTTTTTCCAATTAAAATGTTTTCAAAAGGCGCCATATTAATTTACACAACTTTATTGGATGTAAGTTACATGTAAGAGTTCATGAGTGAGGTAGATTAAGTGATTTGCCATTTTCGCAGTAACATCCACTAACGGCACGACCATTGATCCTTCAAAAAAAAGCTTCAACTCATAAAATGTAGGCTCTTTTATCCTCTTATATTTTATGTCAGGTTAATATTTACGAAAAATGGATAGACTTCAAGTTATCTTGAGAGTTATTTTAAAACATAAAAAATCGTGATTTTGACACTTTTTTGCATAAAAAACGTGTTTACGTGAAAAATGTTTGTTGGCAAACCTGATATTCGTATTCACCAACCCAGAAAACATATTGGAACCAAATTTCAAAACTGCATCAAACCCTTCTCGTATTTTTTACCATTTCACTGAACTACGAGGACCTTCTCGATCTTACGTGGAGCGCTCAACAGGTGAAACACGAAGAGGCGGTCGATTATTTTTCACAAAATAAAGAGATCTAACAACTATACGCTTGTGCTCCCCGAATGCGAATCGAGGCGAAAGGCTAACGGCCAGTTGGCCCCTTCCTCCGTAAACGAGTGATTTCGGCAACTTGGCCTGAATCTTGATGCACCAGCGCCCGTCTGTTCCCGAAGTGTGTCGCGGAGCACGGGGCTAATTCTGAGAGAAAACAACGGCCTGCCAGTGTCATCATCAGCTGGGGTTTACCGCATCGCAATAAACATTTGAAGAATTTAAATACAAAGTGGGCCACCTCCCTAATTGACGGGGGCTAGATTTTTTTTCAAATTCCATATGTACAAAGTTACAATATATTATTTTAAAACAGCGGTTCACAGGGGCGGTTTAATGCATAAGCGAACTATATGTAAATTCATTATCTGTGCAAGTATTTTAGAATTCAGTGGGAAATATAGTTCTTCAAATTATCGTTCTCCGTGATGTCCTTGCAGGAAGTATTATTTCTTGACTAAGGACATGATGAGGGATAAGACCCCGAATTTATTGCTGATTTACCCTTGAAAATATATTTTATTACATTGGAGCAAATATTTTGTTGACAATCTTTGCAAAAAACGCTCATTTACTTTGGCTTGGGGTAAGGATCACATAATTTTGAAAACGTGCACAGAATTCACTTCTATCCATAGCATGTCACACACAGTTTTTAAGTGTTTTTGACGGAAAATAAATAAATAAATAAATAAATAAATAAATAAATAAATAAATAAATAAATAAATAAATAAATAAATAAATAAATAAATAAATAAATAAATAAATAAATAAATAAATAAATAAATAAATAAATAAATAAATAAATAAATAAATAAATAAATAAATAAATAAATAAATAAATAAATAAATAAATAAATAAATAAATAAATAAATAAATAAATAAATAAATAAATAAATAAATAAATAAATAAATAAATAAATAAATAAATAAATAAATAATGCGGTCGGAGTCAACTGCTTGGTTGAGCGGTCCTAGACACAGGTTCCAATGTTTCGGCCGCCATTCTGCAACCTTCCTCAGGGCTATATGCCAGTGTCATCGTCACCTGGGGTTTAGCTCATCGCAATAAACATTTGAAGAATTCAAATGCAATGTGAATCGGGACTAATGACCACAGCAGTTGACGTTCTCTGAATCACCAATCACACAATCAATGAGCAGAGTTGGGCAAAATAGTCGAAGAAAGTATTTCAGATACTTCCTCAAAAATATTTTAGATACCAAATACAAAATCCTTCGATAAAAGTATTTTAGACACAAAATACAACCAATATTGATCCAGTTTCTCAATTTATTTATCAAAATTTGATTATGATTTACAGTTGTATGCAATTGGACACATTTTCCATCAACTCTACTAGTTTTCAAACATATCACTAATGCTTCTTCTTGTAATTCCAATTTATAATTAACAACAAATTTTGTAACAAGATCATCAAACTTTGTTTGGTCGTTTCCTTTTCCCTGCATATTGAAGAAACAAGACGTTAAACTGTTTTATCTGGATAAATCCAGTTGCTAAATTTAGAAAAAAATCCTCTAAATCCGGTGTAGCCGTAATCCATGTTTTTTGGGTCCTTGATACCGGAATCTCGAATGACGGGCCGGGAGCACTAGCTCAGTGCATCGACTAATGTCACTGCAGCGCCTCTGACCGGGAGGTCCTAGGTTCCCACACCCCACGGCGGCAGGATTTTCCACACTAGCTTTTCAGCTAGGTCGAATTCAGTCGCTGCCTGCAGGAGAATTCTAGCGGCCGGCTGCTCTGATCGGTAGTTTTCCGTGGTTTCTCCGATCAGCACCAGGCGAATGCCGGAGCAGTACCCTAACAAACGGGCCACGGACCGCGCACGTGATCTTTCCTTCCTCTTCCTTGTTCTAGCCTCTCCCCTTACACACGCACACTTACACTAACATGCACTACACTACCACATATTCCGGGACACCGATCGGGAGCTTAGAGCTTGTCCCGGCTGGGGCGGTTCCCGCTGGTGGGAGACCCCTCAGTTAAATGTACATTTAGTACATTTAGTGTTGAACCCCTCAGGGCGCATGCGCTACGTTACCAATGTTCTCAACAAATAGGATTTCACGAGACTTCTACTTTTGACTAATGACCTTTCGCGGGCCACAACAAATGGCACCACGGGCCGCGTGCGCTCCGCAGACCGCCATCTGGACAATCCTGTTGTAGACCAATCATTTTTATAGTTCTTAAATTCTCTTATCGCACCAGGATGATTCTCTAAAATGCGTAAAGAAATTATCAGTTTCGTAGTAAAAAGAATTACTAGAAAAAGTCTCAGTCTATTGCACATCATTCTGTGCATTTAGAATTTCTAACATTACTGGTTGTTATTAACTTCAAGTTTGTCTTAAAATTTGTGTTGGCATTGTAGGAACCACTTATTTTTGCCTGTTTGAAAGTCTTACAAGTTTCACATAACTCTGTCCCTTTTGCACCTAACTCTTCAATGACATTGAAATATTTTCAATCCAGATTTGGTTTATCAATTTCCACGACGTAAGATTGAATGAATGAATGAATGCCTTATTTTACGTGGCGAGACTCAGGCCTGCTCTTCCGTCTGACTACGCAAATTTCGTTACGCTCGTTTCACCTACTACGGGGAAAAGAAGGTATTACTTGGGCGACGAAATAGGCAATTTGAATTTAGCCCAGAGGCATCATTTAGGCTTGAGGATCTTTTGCATGAAGTAAATCTACGAATATGGGATAGCCGTTTTTACTTCCCCTCCGAAGGAAGGCGTACAAAGGATTTTTTCGCCCTTAAAAATCCACTGCTTCCATCGGGTTTGAACCCGCGAACTTGAGTTACACCATCGCCGCCACAGATTGGATATTTAAACGCCGCAAGCACACGCTTTTAACCAGCCCAATTCCCTTTCAGACAGCGATTTATAATGTCACACTATAATGTAACGTCCGCGTGACGGCCTCTAAAATCCATTGGTCCATGTCTTCAAATGCCCCCAGAAATAAATTTTCTTCAACTTACTTCCTTCGAAATAAAAATTCGCGTTATCGACCTATGTGACCTATTTGAAAATACAAAATACTATTGAAAAGTATTTTCCATAAAAATAGAAAGAACATTATCAAATACGTATTTTCGATGTGAAATACAAATTACAAAATTATCGAAAATACGTATTTTAAATACATGTGTTTTCAATACTGCCCGACTTTAAAAGAGCCAAGCCTCACCCGTGACCAGGCGGCTATCCTTGCCGGCGGCCCTAGAAGCGATTGCTTTGGTCAGGCCTGGCCTTTTAACTCTTGTCCCACAAGCATACGTCTTCACAATCATGAAACATCTACAAACTTTAATAAAACTTAAGTGACAATGTAGCTTACAAAACGTGAATGCAAAACTGATGTCGCACAACATTCAATCTAGAAAGTTGTACACAAAACGGAATTATATTTAATGCCAAGGAATACCAACTGGATCTTTGCTAAATAAAGGTCAAACTTGAAGGAACCTGTAACGGGATATTTGTGCATGTTAAAAAAAAAAAAGAAAAATCAAAGTTTGGTTCGATGTGCATAAGTTCGACTCTTATATCGTATTCTGCTTTTCACCTATTTGGTACTTTCCTTTTCGTTATGCGTATACAGGCGGTACGTTTAAAATTCGCTCTTTACAATACTATATTTGAGAACAACCTTCATAAAGATCGTGAACCCCTGGAGGTTCCTAAGTATGTAGTTCGAATCAAAGTTTCAGTGTCAATTTACCGATATATTTTCAGACAAATACCGCTGTTTATCTGTGAATGTTAGAGCGGAAAAATATATGTATCGTTAACATAATAAAATTTATGAATTATTATCCCTTTCGGAGAAAGTCGACACTTTTTCTAATTATTTCTCTAAGAATAACAAAATAATAAAACACAGTTACTCTGCTGAAAGAAAATGGATATATTTCACACAACTGACAAAATTGTACTAAATATATTCTATTATTTATTAACAAAGCCTTCTCAATACATGAATTCTGAAAGAATCCTAATTTACGTGCTTGATATTATACAGTATGCGACTATACAGTCTCGTAACCACAGCCCTCATGAACACAAACTCGGCTCGGGTAAATATTGAAGTTACTGGAGAACAGAATTTATAAAAGAGCAAAAAATATGTGCATTTATACAGTTTGTGTAAAAAGTGAATATATACCTGTTCTCTTCACTCAATAATAACTGATACGAGTTTTAAGCGCCAGAAAATTAAAAGAAAAAGAATAATTTATTGTATTCTCTTTCACGATGATGATTTACCTGGAAGTAGAGGCATCCTGCACTTGTAATGTAGAACGTGTCACCAAAAACACGATCACAGCTGTGGTCAAGACAACCTTCCAACGCCTGCCTGCTCACTGTACTCTCATCCGGGTTTTGTCTTGCGAATCTCCGTGGCGCTTTGTCGCAGCTCGGTGGCTGGTTAGATGGCGTTTAGCGCTGTTACTGAACAACGCATGTAGTTGGTCCTGTTAGGTGTCAAGGTCGTAGAAAACAAATACAGACGGAGAGGCGAGGATCTGACTGGATCTGACGGATTCTGAATACAATGCGGTAACTACCTTACAATCTTCAGTTGTTTGCCTACAGACACACGGAGTATTCACTTGGATATTAAGATTAGCTTGCTTCTATTTAGTAGGATTTGTTGAAATTAATAATAATTCCATATCCTTGAACAAGTGGCAGGGATATCATATTAATTTTTTTGCGGTAGCATAGTGTGTGATGTTTATTATGTTATGAAATCTTCTAAAATAACTTTTAACATCCGAAACTCAAAAGAAATTTAGCTAATTGTAAAATCTGTTGAATACGGTGAAAACAGAACTAAAAGTTGTTACAAATTACCCTGTGCAATAGTTATCAATCTTTTTCTTGTTAAGTGCAGTGCTTTTTGACTCTTGATACCTTATAAAAGGTTTTTTTAATTATATCGGTTGTCGCACCAACTCTGTATCTTCTAAACTGTTCACGATACTTCACTTCCAAAACTTCACTTACGAACAAAGCCAATTGAAATTTAAATTTCCAATATTTATTTCTCCAATAACTTTCCATTCTCAAAACAAAAGAAGACCATTTCTTTAACTTAGAATAGAACGCTTTCAGTAGGGATTGCTTATAATCACTTTGATGTTATTGACTTCAGAGAGTTTATTTACAGATCAATGACAAAGGATATTAAAACAATTAAAATCTATACACAGATTTAATGGACAAGTAAATTTTTCTCTTGAGGTGAAGAATCCCACTCGGTCCGGGTAGTTATTGAAGTTACTGGGGAACGGATTTTATTGTAATAAAAGAGAAAAATATGTGAATTTATATAAAAATTCATTATAGTATTTAAAATTGCTCTTCACAAGCATTTTCCAAGCTCAGATCGTCATCGATCAGATCTTATTGGTTTCCGAGCGGATGAAGATATATATTCCAGAACTACATCGAACACATTTAAGAAGAAAAAAATAGACGTTTGCAGATTATGACATACATATAATACAAGAAAACATACATACTATAACATATTATAATGCGTTATGGCAACACACATAATCGCGCTTTACTCGGAACCTTTGGAAAAACGCAGAGAGAAATCGCGTCTTTGTGCATTATTCAAATCAATAAGAGGGGATCGTCCGTGGGGTGAAGTACGGGAAAGACTATCTAAACCAACTTACGTCGCGCGGAAGGATCATGGTTTCAAAATTCGGCAAAGAAAACAGAGAACAGATGTAGGTAAATTCTCATTTGTAAACAGAACGATACAAAATTGGAACAAATTACCTGCTGCAGTGCTGGAGACTTTCCCTCAGAAAGTCAAAAAATTTAAAATTAGACTAAGTAAATATGGTTAATAGGTTAATTTTGTAAAATTGTATTTGGTAACATGTTAATATTTTAATGTTGTTTGATGTTTGTTTTGTATATTTGTAGAAATTTCTTAGAAAACGCTACCACCGGAAATATTCTATGTATTCCTAAGTAGCAAAATAAATATTCTATTCTATTCTATTCTATAACATTTTCTGTTTCTCTATACATCAGACCTAAGACACTCAATAACTTCCGCAGCCTCGATCTGGGAAGGTGCGGCCTCTTCCGTTTTGAAACCCTTGCAAACCTTCCAAAACAAAGTGATACGCACAATACCAATGCCCCTTAGTATGTAACCAACAGACAACTTCATAGAGAACTAGACAGAAAACCAATTACATTTCCTTACTGTCCACGTTCTTTTCTAACCTCCAAACTCCTCATTGCACCAGCCATTTTAACCTCGGTAAAGCCGGCGTTGCTCATACAAGAATTAAATCCCATCTCCCCAAATATCTGTTCTGTCCCCATAATCTAGAGAAATATGTCATCTCATCTCTCACTATAAATCTTGCTTTCCTCTTACCTTCAATTTCATAAAACTACTATTAGTCGTCATAGAGTGGGGATGGTCTAGCTCAGAAATAGGCGTATGATGGTGCGCTAATTTGCAGTTACTCGTACCTTTGGGCTACTGTTTCCATCCATCCATTATATTACATAAATAAAAGCTAATATTCACTTGTAAAGTGGTAATCCTACTAATCCGGTTAAATAAAACTTATAAATAGTCGGCCCGGTAGCCGAGATCGCTAAGGCAGTAGTGTCGTAGTGATCTTGGACCGAAGGGTCGCGGGTTCGAGTCCCGCCTAGGGCATGGTTGTAATTGTGTTCGTCCTTTCACCCCGTATCATCACCATATGGTTTCATCGTCATAGTTACCATACCGTTAACAGCAATAGTGGTCGCTAATGACCTAAGATGTTGATGCGACCTTAAATAACCAATTAAAAAAAACTTAAAAATAAAACTTTTACTATATTTTTAATATTTTCAATTTTTTTCACTTGCCAAATTTTAATTAAAAATGTAGGTCCCCACCTAGATGGCTAGACGGCCAAGTGGTGCAGCACCTTGGGTAAGATTCCTCTGCCTTTTGAGTAATTGTTCAGAAATGTATGACTATAAATGACTAATTTACTGTAATTGATAATTACAATATATTGTTGCAATAAAATATTTATACTGGAAAATTATTGTATTTTTTTAATATGTATCTATTTATCAAAAGCTAATGTATTGTGAGTATGTATTTAAATACTTATTTACAATGTATTTTGGCGAAGTATTCAAATACCAAATTTAAAGAATTTTGCCCAACCCTGTTGGCGAGCTACACTGTGGTCCACAGAATCAGCTGATTTCCGTCACGTAGGACATGGCTGCATGAGCTTTCTCCTCGAGCGACACGTAAAAACCTTCCCAGAAACTCGGCCGCGAGCTCGCGTCTTGTTAATCATTCTCGCACCGCAGAGACGTAAACGTCAGACCACAGCATCCGACTGCCGAGGTAATCGAGAGATAGGGACTTCTCTGACGTCGACGTGTACGGCTCAGCCGCACACGTGAACGTCGGTTCTTCAAAGTCTGAAAAGACAACACGAGTAACGGTCTACAACAGACCGAGTCAGAAGGCTCAGGGCATCAACTGTTGACACTGCAGCCACTGTGACCGGGAGGTCGTAAGTTACCCTCCCGACGATGGCAGGATTTTCGACATTAGCCAGATCGAGTTCATGCCGCTGTCTGGAGGAGAATTCTAGCGGCCGGCTGCTCTGATCGGTAGTTTTCCATGGTTTCTCCGATCAACATCTGGCGAATGCCGGAGCAGTACCCTACAATCGAGCCATGGACCGCGCGCGATCTTTCCTTCCTCGTCCTTGCCCTACCCTCACCTCTTACACACACACACACTTACACTAACATGCACTACACTACCACGCATGCCCGGTCGAGGGCTGTCCCGGCTGGGGCGGTGCCCCACTGGTGGGAGATATCTGGTTGGAGAAAACCCCACTAGCCGACAGTAGGTCGGCGGCGGATCTCACCATCCGGCGAGGAAGAACACCGCCACCTCTCGAGAAAAAATGCACTACACTTACGGGACTAATGACCCTGGTATTTGATGCTCCCGGAATCACTAATAATAAATCAATCGACTAGAACAGGCGTTCGCAACGAAGTCAGTATCGACCCCCTTGTGGTCGATGAACTTTAAGGTTGTCATCGATGATCAAGGGGACGATAGGGGATCTGAAACCGAATATATACCGGGGATTGGTAGGTATAATCAATATACCACTGATTACAAAAATATTTAATGAAACTGATTATTGTTTTCTGATATAAAGGAACAAACCATGTAATTATTAGCATATACATCCTCTCATGGAGGCTCACTGATTAGTGTGCTAGCTTTCCATGACGCAATCCCGGGTTCGGTTCCTGGTCAGGGCTGATTATAGAGTGCGATGTCCTTGCAATGTCCCAGAATGTTGCTGTGTGACAATGAGAAAGCTCACTTCGCACGTTGAGTAGGCCAGAATAAGGTGTAGGGATGTGTATGTGCTAACAACACGTACCATTTAACCCATGGCCGCGACGCCGTTGGTAGGCCTTGGCCACGTAAGGAGCTGTTGAGCCAGTACAGACAGACAGACACTCCATTGATTGTAACGAAAATTGCGCCTTTTAAGTAATCTATTTTCATACATAATGGTCCTCCATATAGAATAGTGAATTCATTCAGAAGAATCATACACATTCAAGAGGAGGGAATTACAAATAAATTAGTCTTGATTCGTATTCGTCGTTCTTCCTTAGGATTTACTTAGCTGCACTGGTGCATTTGCTTAGCTTCACTGGTGTAAATGGTGCAATGCACCGGTCCCTTGAAATCAGGACCCCGCGGGACGGGTATCAGCATAACTAAAAGCAAACTGCACGCCTTACTTATTTTCTCCACTCTCTGTTTGAATTTATCTAAAATATATTCTATTTTATATAAAATAGAATAGTATTATATTAAAATAGATAGTATTTATATAAAAAAAAACTTCATATCTCGATTATTGGACAGAGGGGACCCTTTTGGATCGTACCAGGGTGTGCGAGAACCTGGCTATGCAACCCCTAAGGATGTTTAGCAAACTCAACAAATTATAGCTATGCATTGACAACGATATTCTACCCCGGAAGAAATTATTTCCTGCAATACGCACTGAAGAAATGTGGCCAGAAAAAAAATTGCTCAATATTTTACAACCATTGCACAATTCAGAAGCAGAAGCGTCTTCCAATTTTGTAAATCTAGATATTTATCGAAGATTGTTGTAGGAAATGGTTATCTTTAAGACAATTATGCGCAATTCTTTGAATTATGGTTGTGTGTGATATGTTGTACAAAACAACATAAGGAGGTCGATGGAGCCGACAATTCTTTTCAAAGGAGTCTATGAACGAAAAACTCCGGGAATCCCTGGACTACAAGTTTTCACCTTAATCAGTAAGGAATTTCAGTTGTTTCTACTGTAAAGAATGTGCTTGCGAGGTCATTTCCGTATCGGTACGCTGTCAAGAGAAATGATCGTCACGGTTATATTCCCTATACCGTAGCGGTTTTGTTTTTTGTATGTCTTGGAAAGTTATTGAATGTTAAAGGAAATGTATGTCATCTCTTGTATTTTAAATAGAAATTGTATTATTAAATTATGTTTTGACCCAGTCAATTTTCGACCGGGCTAGACGGGTTTCCACTAGCCAGGACTCTCCCACCAGCGGGGCACCGCCTCAGCCGGGACAAGCTCTAAGCTTCCATCCGGTCTCCCGGAATATGTGGTAGTGTAGTGCATGTTAGTGTGTGTGTGAAAGGGGAGAGGATAGGCCAAGGAAGAGGAAGGACAGATCGCGCACGGTCCGTGGCCCGTTTGGTAGGGTACTGCTCCGGCATTCGACTGGTTTGATCGGAGAAACCACGGGAAACTACCGATCAGAGCAGCCGGCCGCTAAAATTCTCCTCCAGACAGCGACTGAATTCGACCTAGCTGAAAAGGTAGTGCCGAAAATCCTGTCGCCGTCAGGACTCGAACCTAGCACCTCCCGGTCAGAGGCGCTGCAGTGACATCAAAACACGCGCATGATTATGCTTCTCTCTCTCGTACGAAATGCATTTTTTTTGCGATAAAAGAACAAAAATAAAATTGGTGTCTAATGAAAAGACGCAACATTTCCGCGCGTGATGAAATTGCAATTCAATTTCAGCAGCGGTGCGCGTGCGTCGCCGGCGGTGCATCGTGCGGTTCCGAGAAGGCAGCTGCCGGTTCGCCTCGTGCTGCCAGCGCTTCCGAGAAAGTGACGTAGGCAGCGCTGCAAGAAAGGTCGCCACCAGCGGCGTGGCGAAGGAATGGCAGATTTCGCACGTAGCACGGGCGTTATACAGTGATTATTAGGGCCCGGATTTTAATGACAAGGCATATTTTTTTCTGAACCTTCGGTAATTTTGAAACAATTTATGCACGAATACAGGTATTGTCGATTAGAAAAACGTATTTTTATCGTGCATATAAAGTCATATTTACACAGTTTTTAGTAAAAGGTCATATTTGGGCCAAATTCGGCCATAAATGCATATATTTTCAATTTTTAAAGACGTTTTAGTAAAGGTATTGGCCAAATTTTGCCCAAATGCATACATATGTCATATGTTAAGGACACAAGAATAAAAGCTTGAAAGTGTGTCTCGCATGACAATGTATCAGGTGATATTGTCACAAATAAACTAAAAAATTATACTAAAAGGATTATTTGAAAGAGAAGGATGCAGTAGTAGAACAAGTCGTTTGGTTTGATGGGTTTTATTGTACTGTACTTGATTTGTTTTACAGATACAAGCATTTTTTTAAATACTAGATAGTTCCAAAGACTGCAAGCCGTATGTACCGTACTCCCAATCTGTTCTTGAGTGAATTTTGTTTTTGTTATACCTAAAAATTTACAGGCATTTTTTAAAAAATAAACTTGTATAACGTCATATTTTATTTTTTAAGGTCATATTTGCTTGCATATTTTGCTGATTTTTAGGTCATTAAAATCCGGGCCCTAGTGATTATCAATAGTATTGGAACACCTAGGAAATTTCAGGATGGTTGTTAGTGATTCCGGGCGCATTAGTCCCGTAAGTGTAGTGTATGTTTTTTCTTAGAGATGGAGGTGATGTTCCCCAGCTCCAGCTGGCGAGATCCGGCGCCGACCTACCGCCGGCTAGCGGGGTTTCCCCCTAACCAGGATTTTCCCACCAGCGGGGCACCGCCCCAGCCAGGGCAAGCTCTAAGCTCCCGACTGGTCTTCCAGAATATGTGGTAGTGTGGTGCATTTTAGTGGGAGTGTGTCTGTAAGGGGTGAGGATAGGACAAGGAAGAGGAAGGAAAGATCGCGCGTGGTCCGTGGCCCGTTTGTTAGGGTTCTGCTCCGGCATTCGCCTGGCGTAGATCGGCGAAGCTACGGTAAACTACCTTTCAGAGCAGCCTGCCGCTAGAATTCTCCTCCAGACAGCGACTGAATTCGACCTAGCTCACAAGGTAGTATCGAAAATCCTGCCGCCGTCGGGACTCGAACCTAGGACCTGCCGCTCAAAGGCACTGCAGTAACATCAGTTGATGCACTGAGCCACCGCTCCCGGTATTTCAGTAAATGAATAAATTTCAGGTGTAAAATAAAACAAATGAAAAATTTAAGGTCGCATTGAAAACAGTGTAAATTTTGTAATTGTTATTAGCAAACAAAAACATAACATAGCTTATTGGTCGACTTAAAAAGAAGTTTACAAACATTAGTACGCAAGAAAAGGCCACCAAAAGTATTGGAAAAGCCATATGATCGGTGGTTAAAAATTAAATAAAATTGTAACTGTAAACAAATTAATATTTGGTGAGATGTTCTTTGGCATTTATAACGGCTCCTATTCGTCTTGGCATTAATTCTACAAGCTTTGCTGTCATAAGTGGCAAGATATTTTCCCATTACTCCTAGAGTGCGCGCTAAAGAAAATTTTTCCATAGAATCGGTCCGTTCCTAATTTTTTTCTTCAAAATATCCCATAAATATCCAATAGGATGAATATCTGGAACTTGTGGTGGCGTTTCCAGATTTCGTGGTGTATTGGAAAGAATTGACATTCTTGCGTTTCAAGCCCTGTGCATTTTAATCATTGTCCTTCTGAAATATGAAATCGTCTTCCCGTCCCATTTTTTCAGCACTTTTGTGTAGTTTACTGTGCACAAAATCGATGTACATTGCACGGTACATTGTACCATGTATAAAGTGAAGATTCCCTACACCAGAAGCACTCGTACATCCCCCGCCGAGTATTGAACCACCTCTGTATTTCACAGGGGCCAGGAGGTTCCCCCATCCCCATCTATGCCAAACATATTAAATTTACTTTCATCAGTGAAAATAAATTGGGTCCACATTTATTGGCAACTATTTCAAAATTTTTTAGTAAATCCTAAGTGTTTTTTTCTGTTAATGTCATTGATCTAGAATTTCCTACGCGCCACACGTCCATGGTACTCTCTGTTTCATAGTATTATGCGAATGTACTTGAAGAAATGCTAGAAGGAAGTTTTCGAGCTCTGAGTTTTGCATGTACTTTAATATCTCGAAAAAAATTATAATATAAATATATATCATATAAAATAAATGATATCAAACAAAAATCAAGTCTATTTTATGTGTAATTTATAAATATGTTTTAAAGAGTAAGTTAAGTTGATTCATTTGTCAGTGCTGTTTGTTTTTTAGTTTTTGACGTATCATCTAACAACAAGACACCAGATAGGAAAGTGGAATTAGAGGCCGGCTGTTGTAACGGGTAGTTTTCCGTGGTTTGTCTGATCAATACCAGACGAATGCCGGAGAATTTGCTTAACAATCAAGCCAAGGTACGCGTGCGATCTCCTCTCGTCCTTGATCCTTCCCCTCTCCATACTACACACACGTGCATGCACTGCACACAAATGCATGGAGGCCAGGCGGGAGGTGTCCAGGTTGGGAACAGAAATTGGAGAGATGCGAAGAGAAAGAGGGGAGAATGAGAAGAAAGAGAGGGGAGAGACAGTCCAGGTTGGGAAAGAGGTGGGAAGAGAAAGAGATGGGAAGTGAAAGAGCGGAGTCAGAGATGGGAGAATGGAGAAAGAGATGGAAGAGAGAGAGGAGGGACAAAGGTGGGAGAAGAGAGAGAGAGAGAGAGAGAGAGACAGGAGAAGAGAGGAGATACAGGTGGGAGAGAGAAGAAAGAGCAGTACAAACACAAGGCGAGGAAAGAAAGAGGGGGAAAGAAACAGATTAAACAGGAGGCAACGCGGTGTGTACTGTGTGCGGCCGCGAAGCCGGTGGCTGCGTGAGGCCATCGGAGCGTGGAGTGGAGTGGGTCGTGGTTTGTGAAGGGGGGGGAGGGGGCTTCGCCGACGAGTGCAGGCGCGTGCGCGTAGTCACGTGCTACCCGCACCGCGTGCCTGACCCCCCACCCCCCCACCCCTTCCTCCCTCATCGAATGCGGTCGGCGGCTACGGAGCACAGTGGGCCGAAACTCAAGTACTGGAAACAAATGCTGCTACAACAGTACTATGCTCGCACTTTTTCATGATCCTCGAGGACCCTAGTCCTCGCTCAGCCCGGCATAGCACGGCCCGGTAGAAAATATGAGCTCCACTCGGAACGTCACGGCTCCGTTCGCAATGCTGCCCACCTTCTTCCTTTCCAATGCGGACTTCGTAGTTTTCGGTCTCTCTTTCTATCGACCTGTGCGTACCATGTTTCTTCTTGTTACTCAATTATTTATATAACTATTAATTATTTCTTCAAAATTTAAAAATATCTTCCGTTGTGTCTCATAGCTATATACTTCCAGACGAATTATTACTCCGAGTTTTCTGTCCATAAAGTTGACAGCCCTGCACTGCCGTGACGTAGACAGAAACCGCCTCTTCCCGCACCTCCCGCTGTGGAGTATCAAGAAAAAGTGCACGATTAGTACTTACTGTAGGGTGGCCAGATATTTTATGGCATAAAACACGATATTTCTGAAATATGGAAGAAAAAAAACTGAACAGGAAGTTAAAAAAAATGTGACCATATATTGCATTATTGCACTGCTTCACTGAGACAGGTACAAATTACTTTTTATACGTATAAAGACATATTTTAATAACTAACTTATGAACAACCTGCTAAACATGAACTCATGACTACTTATTCAGGGACCTCACTATGAACATTGTACTTATCAGATTTGATGATATGCAAGAGTTTGGAATTACTTAAGAGGTTTTAGAATTCCTTACAGCTCAATTCTTGAAAATGAGTTTTTAAAATTACAATTGCTTAAATAGTTTCGGTAGTAAAACATTCTTTTTTTATCAATCCGAAGGGAGTTCACGATTGAAAATACTCTTTCCACCACAGCATTTCCACCTGGAGAAAGCCGGAGCAAAACTCACAACCCCTTCAATATTTTTTCATGGATTGCCTCTACTTTTAAATGTGTGAAAGACATCACACCATATTTTATCAATGTATATATTATCTTTTTCCCATTTCTCCAATTTTCTGAATAAAAGTATGTTTAATGTAAGAGCTAGCGAAGTAGCGAAAACGAGAAGGCGTCTAGGGAGAGTGAGGTTATGGCCAAGAACGAAAAACTGGGATATTTTTTTATTTATTTATTTATTTTACGTAAAAAAACAGTTAAAAACTGCGTATGACGTGCTATGGGGAAAAGTGAATTGTGTGCACATTTTCAAAATTCTTTGATCCCTACACTAAGTCATATACTACTTAAATTTTGAAAAAAAAAGCTCCCATGTAATAAAATATATTTCCAAGGATAAAAAGGCAATAAATTTTGGCTCTTATCCATGTTGTCCTTCTTTCGGGATTCTGTCCGGATCCTTCCAGCTATTCTGGTTGAATTGTAGAACAAATGAGTTTGGGACACCTACAAAGATGAAATACTGTGTATTATATTTCCTTTCCGTCACACTATGACTTACGATCTGATTTTTCAATTGATGAACGTTAATAAGATTTCGAACGTTAATAAAGAATGTTAATAAGTTTTCGCACCCCGTTAATATTTCGTCGGCACAACAGGACGCATAATTAAAAACGGGACGTCTGGTCACCCTAGCTTACTGCATTTTTTAATTATTTTGTCAAAGAACAGAAAAAACTGTATGGGACGTATGGGGGAGAAGTGCTAGGCGCAAGTGTTCTTGAGCTCTTAAATCCTAATCGCTATCTTTTAACCCTAAAGAGGTGAATGATCAATTAAAGTACCAACAAAACATTTGAAACTAGACATTTTCCCCCCTGAGTTACAGAAAACTGGTTGCATTGGTAAATGAATCACATAATTGAGTTGTTAGTATTTATAAGAAAATAGTAACCAATACCGCCGGCTCTAGTCCTACCATAACTAACAAAAGGAGAGCTCAATTAAACGTGCCCATAGTAAAGCTACATTTACATATTTTTCGTATAATTTTTAACATAACACGAATATTATAATACTATTTTTTAGCCAAAAAGTTTTTAAAAAATGGGTACATTGTTGAAATAATTTCTAAAACTTTCTATACATTAAGAATTTAAAAATATCCAAGATCTGTTACCGCTCTCAATGCGAAGTCGTGCATTGGGCGTGAATTCAGGCAGGTGCGTATCACTGTGAATATTTATTGGGATACACGAACACAGTGCTCAAACTAGGAAGTCTGATAACTCCCTAATGATTTAAGCATTTCCGGATCCATATTGTATGGGACTTTCTCTCTCCACTCAGTGTGAAGAATTCATTTCTGGAGTTTTGCAGTTGGCTTTTGTTACATCCTATGTAACAAGTGTCCACGCACGTTCATTAAATATGTTTTCAGACAAAATATCTGCTTCATTCGAATGTAACAGGTACAGTAAATAATAGTTGTAAGAATGAAATATTATGAGGCGGGATTATTATGACTAGGGAGCGAATTTTAATAAATGTTTTTTTTTTTTTTTCTTTAATAATTTTTTACCTTTTCCCGTCGCTTTTAATGCATGATTTCATCGATTTTAATGTCATTTTTAATGATACTTGCTTCAAATTATATTTACGTGATGCAACAAATGTTTTTCACAGAACTTCTCGGATGCCTATTCGATTTGTTCGCTCAGAAATTGTTTTGACAGCCGCTGTGAATATGTAATTCTTGTGACGTATATCAGCGCCATTGCCGGTTCGGCCGATTTAGGGATAACTAGACATATTTCCTGGTAAAGAACAGTCCAAACCAAACGTTGGCAAGCTGAGTTCACTTGAACGAATTGAAGAAGCCTCAATTACATCAGGAACGTATCCAATCGCTTGTGTTTCATCCGAACTGGTTTTGATAAGTTTTTACGTCATTTTTCTTGGGTTTAGGGCATTTTAAAGCATTTTAAGAGTTTTTTATTGATCATTTTTAGGAATGTTTTAGGCCATCAAAATGCGCCCCCTAATTATGACCATTTTAAGAAATAGCAAAGTTTCTTACAAACACTGCTTATATTTGACAGAATGCCACCGAAATCCTATTTTGTAGTAGGTCGTGTGTAGTAATCGGGTAACCTTCATATGTTCATCGGTTACTGAATGAATGAATAGCCTTATTTTACGTAGTGAGACTCAGGCCATGAGGCCTGCTCTTCCGTCTGACCACGCAAATTTCGTTACGCTCTTTCGACCTACTAGGGGAGGAAGAAGGTATTACTTGGGTGACGAAACAGGCAATTTAAATTTGGCTCAGAGGCTTCGTTTAGGCTTGAGGATCTTTTACATGCAGTAAATCTACTAACATGGGACAGCCGGCTTTACTTCCCTCCGAAGGAAAGCGTACGAAGGATTTTTTTTCATCCTTAAAAATCCACGGCTTCGATCGGGTGTGAACCCGCGAGCTTAGGAATAACAGGCCGATACGCTAACCGTTACACCATCGCCGCCGCAAAACGTTACTCACGGTTCGAGTCCTTCCGGACTACCGTTGTGGGCTACAGACTCGTGTGGGTCTGCAGGTGGGGAACTGGCCATTTTTTCCAATTCTTCTGCAACATTCTGGAAGAATTTTTGAGAAAAAAAAAGGTTTTGGTGATTGTAAGCACCTTTCAGGTTTTAAGGGGGTTTAGGCACCTTATGATGGTAATCAGTACAGACTTTTTTTGTACAGAAGGAAGCACATTAAAGTATACTACTTTTGAGTCTAGGCTCAAAAATGGTATACGCTATGGTGCTTCACGCTATTGAAAATGTTCGAGCTTCGATTCCTCTCGATTTGATTGGTTCAATAGCCGGATCCTTCCAGCTATTCTGGTTGAATTGTAGAACAAATGAGCTTGGGACACCTACAAGACTGAAATATTATATTTATATTATTTATAGCTGAATTATTATATTTCCTTACTGTCACACTATGACTTACGATCTGATTTTTCAATTGATGAACGTTGATAAGATTTTAAATCGTTACAAAAATTAAACTAATGGTTCTATAGAATTGCACAGGCATTTTCGTTCTAGTTGGCTTCCTAATCTCCTACATATGAGCTAGCTTTTCGGTTGTTTCTTAACACTATTCCCAACTGCTGAAAATATTTTTTCATATTTTCCCCATTTTTTTGGCCCCTAATATCAGAGTAGAACTTGTGGTGCTACAATAGCTCATACTTTCGCGCATTATTTCTAACGTAAGCAATTTTCGAAAATTCAGAACGAAAAGGAGACCTGTACCGTTTTTTATGTCCTACTTTGCTTTATTCAAAGAAACAATGTAAAGAAAATCTTCGGAACCGTTTTTTGAGAAAAAAAAATTGCTTTTTCTCCAAGCAAAAATTACGCGAAAACTACTTTGTTTTTACAAATAATGTTCATGGCCTTGTTTGAAGAACTATTTTTTAAAACAGATTATTTATGCTACAGTGACACTCAAAGACCATAGAATAGTTTCTGAAGAGAGGCGTAGCTTATTAAAAACCCTACATTTAGCTTACTGTTAATTTTTAAAATAGTGTAGTTAATGAAAGTGTAACGAATACCTTATATTTTGATAGATCGAACATTGTTTTCTGTTCTAATTTGCAAAAGAGCTCAAGGGTTTAAAAGTTCATGTTTTGACACAAAATATTCAAAATTGACTATTATATGATCTTCATAGGGATTAATCCAATTTTCCTCATCTTTTTTAAAATTTATTACGAGTTCTTCAGGACATTTTCTTACACTGTTGAGTTTACTGGATAACTCGGCTAGTGAGGGAAAATCGTGATAGTCATAGTTCACAAATTTTGATATTTCATAATTGACATACATCGACGATTTAAAACAGGGAAAATTACTTCACTAATCACAAACATTTAACTAAGGACGATTGAAAATTACGAACGCAAAATATAGCTTCTACATACACTGCGAGCTGCTAGCGCTATTCGCATTCCTTTCTCAACCACTTACCCGCGGTCCCTCTTTAGGAACTTTAAACGCTGAAGTAGGTATAAAACGCATTGCAATATTTCTTTTTTTAAACAAAAACGCTCCATTATAAAAATACTCCCACTAATACACTTGAAATACACTCACTACGTAAGCAGCGAACTACGAGGAAAAATATACCATACTATTCTTTCAATATTACACACATAAACCACTTTATTCACTACACTCCATTTCTGAAACTTGATATTCAATGTCCGCCATAATTTCATATATATATGTCTATATAATATATATATATATATATATATATATATATATATATATATATACATATGATCTCTTCAAAATAAAATATTGTGTTTATCCTAAATTCTAGTCAAGAAAACCAAGTTCAATGCAATCCCCTTGCCAAATCATAAGCGCGCGGAGACAAAAAAGTTAATATTTACGACCATTTGACAAATTGTTATCAACACACTATTTAGTGAATAATTCAATTAACGCGATGGATTACTTTTCGTTTCTGTATAAAATACCTTCTCTTATTCTGTGTTTGATTAAAGAACACCAACACCTTTCAGTAGGGAGATAATTTTTATGCTCCAAAAAGTCTTCAAATGTGCTTTTAAAAATATGCAGTTATGACCTAAAAATTCAAAAATATGCAATTTAAATTGCAATAAAAATTAATGATATTTCATTTTCATACATAAATCTTTCTTGATAAAATTCAAGAGAAGTGTGCTTAGAATGAAAATATATATTTTTGTGCAAACATAATATACCCTATCTTACTTCGCGGGTGAAATATTAGGAGTAAATAATATCGTACGTCTTATGCATTTCTTCTACCTGGTTTAAAAAATGTGATATCAAGCTATATCCTTCATTTGCACAAGTATGTTATCATCTATAGAAAAGAAAAGAAAAAAAAAACGCCAAACGTGGCAAGCTCTTTTCAATTAATGAACGCTCACAAATAAATAGATTCCATGAAAAGATAAAACGTTTTATAGACCAGTCTCTATTTTAAACGAAATATGGTGGTTGGTGTTTAATACAATAATTTGTTAAATACATGAAATAATAAATATGAATTTCAGTAGAACCTATTTTAATGTTGGCGTTATTTCATTCATTTCATAGTCCTACCTTACAAGCAATGACTACAATTATTTAAGATAAAAAATAAAACGAAAATTTTATAAAATATCAGACTACTGTACCGCGACTTACAAAATTACGATGACTATTTTGTCGAGTTCAATTTTTTTTCAACTTTTTGCCGTCAATCCCATCATGGGGCCTCTTGATTTGCGCGGCTCCGTGCGATCAGCCAGACTGCCCATGCCTAGTGCAGGCTCTGGGAAACAAGTAGGGAACTGAAAACTTGTCTCGACTGGGGTGATCCCTTGCTTGGAAGATACATGGAGAGAGGAAGTTCGCAAACCAACGTGTAGGTTGGTTGGTTGGTTATTTCGTGTTTCCGGGTGCGTCCACTGCTTTGGTCATTAGTCCCGTAAGTGTAAGGCACGTTTTTTCTCGGGATATGGCGGTGATCTTCCCCCGCTGGATGGCGAGATCCGGCGCCGACCTACCGTCGGTTAGTGGGTTTCCCCCTAAACAGGACTCTCCCACCAGCGGGGCACCGCCCCAGCCGGGACAAGCTCTAAGCTCCCGACCGGTCTCCCGGAATATGTCGTCCCCGACCTGTCTCCAGGCATGTGTGGTAGTGTAGTGCATGTTAGTGTAAGTGTGTGTGTAAGGGAGTGAGGATAGGACAAGGAAGGGGAAGGTCAGATCGCGCGCGGTCCGTGGCCCGTTTGTTAGGGTACTACTCCGGCATTCGCCTGGTGTTGATCGGAGAAACCTTCTCCTCCTTCGGGCCACCCACGGGATTCAACAATGTTGTCCATTCGCCCTGCTCGCGGCGGCGGGCGCTCGCCCTCGTGGCCTCGTGACCCGGTCCGCGCCCGCACATGTGAACGGCCGCCTCCGGCCCCGCCCCCTCACCGTGGCATTTTCCGTTCCGGCCGCGCCAGCGCCCGCGTGCGCCAGCTCACGTGATAGGCGCCCGCTGTATGACAGCTGGAGGACCTGCGCCTGCGATCTCAACGTGAGGTAGACGCATGCAGGGATGGTACCCCTTCACCATCGATATTCGATCAGCCAGGTAGAACATGTAGATACATTTTAAACTCTACAGTGAAGACAAACGCATGGGCTCATTTGTCTACCATCAGCTTGTTACCGAATCTATGTGTAAGTTTTATTGTTTAGCGATTTAACATTTGAAAAATGTTGGGGCTTTACGTAATTGTAAAAAACAACACTTGTTCTACTGTATTGATAAAGTCGTTGAACCGCTGTTTTTCAATAATTAAAAATTATTTTAATGATTATTTATGAACGTGTAATGCTTATACAAAAATAGAAAAATTAAAAAAAAAAATAAAATATCGCCCAAAAACAGTTAAAAATGCTAAAAAACACGCAAAACTACCACCCCAATATTCAGCCGACTCCGAGACGATTCCTTCTACAATCATCTAAAAATTCGTTCTAAAAATTACAAAATAGTCTGAAAATGTTGACAGAAGTAAAATGTTATATGTAAATTTAAAAGAACTGAGGGAAGTAGCGGAGAAAGAGAAACGATGTTATTCTTGGGTTTTCATAACGTGGAGCGTAAAGGACTTGTGGATGGACAATCTTCACGATCACGATCTTCACAATGGCACAGCTTTTTGCGTCATTCTCGGTCTTGCCTCGATATGTCGCATGATCGCGACTGTATCGAGCAGTCATGCAGATCAAGTGACATCTAGCGGCACGACCAAGAAAGACGCCAAAATCCGGGCCGTATTCCATCGTGAAGACAAGTCCCTCATGCACCACGTTATGAATATCCAAGTAGAGAACAGATAGTGCTAAAATGGCGAGAGACGTATCAAGGACAGTTGATTGATGGTTCCTGGCGCGTCAATGCGGTCTTCATTAGTCCCGTACGTATTGTGAATTTTATATCCTGTACGTGTCGATGTTCCTTCCTACTGTTGGAACGCGAGATGGGGTACCGACTTTCACGTTCGTTTACTGTTTCCTATTCGTGATGACTCCGCCAACAGGTCCGTTCGTTGAATGTTAGTGATTACGGGTATGTCAACGACGAATGTAATTATTCCCGTAAGTGTAGTGCATGTTTTTCATTGGAAAGATGTGGTTATCTTCCCTCGATGAATTGGGAGATCCGGCGCCGACCTACCGCCGGCTAGCGGGGTTACCCACAACCGGGTATCTCCCACCAGCGGAGCACCGCCCCAGCCGGGACCACGGGAGACCGGGAGAGTCTACGACCCCGACCGGTCACTCGGCATGTGTGGTAGCGTAGTGCATATTAGTGTGTGTAAGTGGTGAGGATAGGACAAGGAAGAGGAAGGAAAGATCGCGCGCGGTCCGTGGCCCGTATGGTAGGGTACTGCTCTGCCATTCGCCTGGTGGTGATCGGAGAAACTACGAAAAACTACCTATCAGAGCAGCCGGCCGCTAGAATTCTCCTCCAGACAGCGACTGAATTCGACCTAGCTGAAAAGCTAGTGTCGCAAATCCTGCCGCCGTGGGGAGTGGGAACCTAGGACCTCCCGGTCAGAGGCGCTGCAGTGACATCAGTTGAAGCACTGAGCTACCGCTCCCGGTAGGGGGTTCGAGAGGAAGCAGCCGTGCTCCAAGGGCCGAGAAAGGGCGCGCGCAGGCTCCGCAGGGCGGCACGTGGCGGAGGCAACGACCGGAGGCAGCGTGGCGCCGGCGCCCCCGCGCCTTCTCACGTGCTGGCATCGCCCGGGGCGGCCTCCGCCATCGATCGCCCCGCGCCGCCCTCACCCGCCGCGCGCCTCTGGAGCGCCATCCAAAACGAGTGGCTCTTGAGGTTTTTTTCATTGATTTTTTCGTGTCTCCGGGCGCGTCAACTGCTCTGGTCATTAGTCCCGTTAGTGTTGTGCATGTTTTTTTCTCGGGAGATGGCGGTGATCTTCCCCCGCTGGATGGCGAGATCCGGCACCGGCCTACTGACGGCTAGTGGGGTTTCCCCTAACCAGAACTGACGTTATTACTCCCGTAAGTGTAGTGTATATTTTTTCAACGGGAGGTCGCGGTGATCTTCCCCCGCTGCGTGACGAGATCCGGCGCCGACCTATCGTCGGCTAGCCGGTTTTCCTCCAAGCAGGTATCTCTCACCCCGGGGGGGACTGCCCCAGCCAGGACCAGCTCGAGCTCCCAATCGGTCTTCCGGAATATGAGGTAGTGTAGTGCATGTTAGTGTAAGTGTGTGTGTAAGGGGAGAGGATAGGACAAGGAAGAGGAAGGACAGATCGCGCGCGGTCCGTGGCCCGTTTGGTAGGGTACTGTTCCGGCATTCGCCTGGTGTTGATCGGAGAAACCACGAAAAACTACCGATCAGAGCAGCCGGCCGCTAGAATTCTCCCCCAGACATCGTTCACGAAACGTACGTATATGGGGGTTTTTATAACATGGCACGTAAATCAGCTGTTGACGGTTTCGTCCAATCAGAAACCGGGAGCAGTAGCTCAGTACATCAACTGATGTCACCGCAGTGCCTCTGACCGGGAGGTCCTAGGTTCGGGTGTCGACGGCGGCAGAATTTTCGACACTAGCTTGTGAGCTGTCAAATTCAATCGCAGACTGGAGAAGAATTCTAGCGGCCGGCTGCTCTGACCGGGAATTTTTTATGGTTTCTGCGATCAACACCAGGCGAATGTCGGAGTAGTACCGTAACAAACGGGCCACGGACCGCGCGCGTTCTTTCCTTCCTCTTCCTTGTCCTATCCTCATCTCCAACACATACACTACACTAAGACACATGCTAGAAGATTGGTCGGGGACTTCGATCTTGTCCCGTCAGGGGCGGTGCCCCGCTGATGGGAGATACTTGGTTGGGGAAACCCCTGTTAGCCGACGGTTTGACGTTACCGTATCTGACCATCCAGAGGGGGAAGACCACCACCACCACCTCCCAAGCAAAAACACGCACTACGCTTACGGGACTAATGATTTTAATAGTTGACGCGCCCGGAATCACTAACAATCAATCAATCGGTAGCTTAATCGACACCACAGTGACGACACCGTGATGATGTCGTAGCTTTCGATTGGATGACACCGTAACAGGTGATTTACGTCACGTTCCAGGTTACAAAAACCCAAGCATAGCCGGGAGCTGTAGCTCAGTGCATCAACTGATGTCACTGCAGCGCCTCTGACCGGGAGGTCCTAGGTTCCCACTCCCCACGGCGGCAGGGTTTTCGACACTCGCTTTTCAGCTAGGTCGAATTCAGTCGCTGTCTGGAGGAGAATTCTAGCGGCCGGCTGCTCTGATCGGTAGTTTTCCGTGGTTTCTCCGATCAACGCCAGGCGAATGCCGGGGCAGTACCCTACGAAACGGGCCACGGACCGCGCGCGATCTGTCCTTCCTCTTCCTTGTCCTATCCTCTCCCCTTACACACACACTTACACTAACATGCACTACACTACCACATATTCCGGGAGACATATTCCTAGAGCTTGTCCCGGCTGGGCAGTGCCCCGCTGGTGGGAGAGTCCTGGTTAGGGGGAAACCCCACTAGCCGACGGTAGGTCGGCGCCGGATCTCGCCATCCAGCGGGGGAAGATCACCGCCATCTCCCGAGAAGAAACATGCACAACACTAACGGGACTAATGACCCAAGCAGTTGACGCGCCCGGAAACACGAAAAAATCAATCAATCAACCCAAGCATAGCAATAGATAGGCTCCTGTACCGCTATGAGCCCCACGCGTCATATGAATCACTCCATGCTGAGCTCATACTAGTCATGAACATGTGTTATTCTTTCAGCTTTTTTGTTATTTTTGGTCGCATCAACATCTAAGCCACTATTGGAGTTAACGTTATGGTAACTATGAAGATGAAACGAAATGGTGATGATAAAGGGTGAAAGGACAAGCATCAGGACAGCCATGTCTGAGGCGGGATTCAAATCCGCGACCCTTCGGTCCGAGATCACTACGACACTACTGCCTTAGCGATCTTGGCCACGGGGCCGGCAGTATGAATTGTTTTGTTGTACTGAATGTCATTACATCATGTCTCGCGCCAGCGCCGCTGTGAGCCATACGCTTGTGCATTGCTCCACGAATTACCATTTTCCAGTTAATACGTGGAAATGGTGAACTTTCTATATCATGTATTGTGTACTGCAACATACTGTACTGATGCTAATTACAAAACTGTAAGTGTTGCGCTGTCACCGGTAACAATCCTTTCGATGTGTGTCGTACGTAATTGCGTCATAAATAATAACGCAGTTTTATTGTGCAACATAATATTCGCTTCCGCGGCATTTAAAGTGTCATTGCTACTCATGATTTGTGGCATTCCTGAACGTGTGTTGTTCCGTAACTATGAAACGTATTGCGTCGTTTTTCCAGTCAAATATGCTGAAACAGTGTGCCTGCCAATAATTCCTATTCTTCGTTTTTTAAACGTAGCATCTCAAGTGCACGCGCGAAAGAGGGAGAGGGAAGGCAGACTCCAAAAGGCCGCCGTAAAAATCGGAGCTGGAGTGATGTAGCAGCTCCCCATTGGAGTCTGCCTTCCCTCTCCCTCTTTCGCGGGTGACTTTGAGACGCCACATAACGCAAACGTTGAGAAAACCCAACTATAACTGTGATTAATGCAGTGTGCTAGTCAAATCACTGCACCGTCATGTGTCATGTGCAACAGTGATGGTCACCTCTGCTACTTATAAATCGCAGAGGTATCAACGTCATCGCTTCCAGTGATCACCTGCACACCGCATCCTCGCACCTCCAACCCGCAAGCAGATGACGTCACATGTCTCCAGGACGCTGTCACTTGTCAGAGGGCCTACACAGTGAATCACATCAGTATTCCTCTGAACAATGGGCCATATTTTCTTTATTTCAGCACTATTGCAATGACTTATATCAGTCTTCGACTGCATATGCCTTCGGCTATTATTATTATAACATTTTCAAGAGAAAATGCAGTTACTAAATGTATTGTAACCGCTATCTTGCGTTTACAAGCTAGGATTTATCCAATTTAACTTCTTGTCATCGTAAAGCGCTGTACATATGATAAGAGTACTCGTATTGACCACTAGAAGGCGCAGATATTTGCCATTGCTTCAGAAATTGTTCGCTTCAACGCACCGACCAATCACAAATTTCTTCGACAAGCTCACAAACTACGATGAAGAAACGAATTCTCGTCCATTTTGCCTGTGATCTGCGAGGACAAAAGTTGTACTGGATGATTGCCAACTTCGGAGGAAAGCGATGGATAACGTTTTCTAAAAAGCTCATTAGAGGTAATGAAGTTACAATTTCCCGAATGGAAATCTTTAACGTAAATGAAATATAAGATTTTTTATATTAACGTGTCAAGAATATTCATGAAATTCCATGAGAAGTGTACCATGTAATTTCAAATGAAAGTGCAACATACAGTGCAGTTTAGAGTGCACCATAGCATGCACTTAATTTTAAATACAGCTTTTGTATATACTGTTGTATAAATGGCAACACGGAAGGAATGTTCTTAGACTGTGGTTCAATCATGGTGGAAAGAGAAGAGACGGTGCGTCAGAGTACTTTAGTACTCTGACGCACCGAAATTTGCTGGTTCAACGCTGCATAGTTTGCGTCTTGAAGCACGTGACCACAACATGGGCACTTCGTTTGAAAAGCCACACCAGACTCTGGCCGCCATCTTGCATGGAGAACGAGACGTGTTGAGAAACATTTCGAAAGTGGTATAAAGTGACGATTTTCAACGGTGCCCAACCAAAAATAACCCGATGGAGTAATATCAAGTTACAACTTCTTTTTTAAATGCTTCATGTATGTAGGAATCTCAGGTTTATGACTAATGGAGAAGGATACAACACGAAGTGACGTCCCAAATTCCCAAAAACCCGTTATCTCCCAAAGATAAAAAAAAGGACACACCCGTTAACACATCGATTTGGTTGAAAATACTGACCGTGGTCGCAAATTCTGATGAGTTCTAGACAATGGAATAATAAAATCAGTATCCTCAGAGTAAATCGAATAATCAATATCTGTAGAGAAAATTAATAGAAACATTAATAAATTGAGACTAAGTTCATAATGTTCATCAATGCAACAAAACAAATTTCCGGAATTTTTTTTTAAAAATTGGAAAATAATCCGTCATGATATTCAATTGTATTCAAATCACACGTAGTAATTTTCATTTTCAGTAATAAAACACATTCCAAATCAGTGAACCTAGAAAAAACAAATGCATTAGTCTCATTCTCTTGGGTTACAACCAATTAAGTTATTGTAAAAGTATGAATAAGAAAGAAGACATACATATTGCTTGTATGATTTTTTTTGTAATTAGATATTATGTTGGTTAATTCAACCGTGGAAGCATGGTGTATGATTGATGGTATGAGCATGGTGCATATTCTTTTTCTTTTGTAACACAAAGAATAGGACTTCTTAAAACGCACGAACACGATGCATTGGCGATAACTCTAAACGTTCCAATAGCTTTATTCAAAATGCAGCATGGTGCATGTATCCATTGCGGATTTTCTGAAAAACAGTTAAGTGATTCTGTTACTGACTCTCCTACTTTTGACAAATCGACTATCAACAAAGTTAAGAGTGTCCTAGATTTAGACAAAATATATTATTCCAGTCTCTGCTAATAAAGTCACTGATGTCTGATATTTTTGCACTTTGATATAACGTAGATGAATTATTTCCTAAATATTCAAAAAGTTTAGGGTATACGGGCCTTATGATTGCTCGAAAAAATCAATGCAACATGTACCAAATGAGCAAATTCTCACCGCCTATCTTTTTATCAAGACATTCATTATTTAATAACTACTTTTTGTAAACGATGTATAGTTTGTTATATTTTTTGTAATAAATCCCATAAACAATATATATATATATATATATATATATATATATATATTGAGATATACCACAAAACTTTCCTCCCTCTCTACATCTATATCTGCTAAAGATCTTAGCGTCCGGCTTGCTGGGTCAATGGGTCACGATATAATTATAATCCTTATTACCTCTATAATGGATTATAGGATCCGCCGACTATACAGCGCAGCTGGGAATCTGAAATAGAATGTTTCTATTCCTAGTTCATTACTGTTTGGATTGACTAAATGAAAAATCACTTTCTTTTCTATAGAACAAAATTTAACAAAGTTTATTTTTACTTTTTTTTTATCAAACAATTTAATGAATTTAAGTTAGGCCTTTGATCATGATCTTTTTCAATTTACAATTTTACACCGCGGTTAACTTATCTTTTCTTCGTTGATGTCCCTCGTAGACTTCTCAGTCGAAATATCTTGCGATCTTGCCGTAGTCCAAAATTCCAACGAAATCCTCTTCTGCCCTATCCAAGCTGGTCTCAAACTATCAAAATTACCAGTCCCGATTACGTCCTATGACATAGTCCCGAACTTGATTACCACTCCCGACAAAGTTCCTATTTATACTTCAATATTGCTTCCACATGAAAATATCTACGATCAGTTCAGAAGCGCCTTTCAGAGCAGAATGAAATCTTCCTGCATGATTCATCCCTCGAAGACTTCGTATTAAACTACCTTCATTTTTTTCATAACATTTGACCGTCTAAACTTCTCCGCCCAATCCCAAAGTTTCTACTTTCGGCATCAACCCATCTCTTAATGCATTTAGAAAAACAAAACTACATTGTTTATTCACGGTCGTTGCTATGCTCTAGCTCTCGTGATATTTCGTAATGCATGTTCCACTCATATTGTCTCCAAATAAATGTTAATTTATTTTAACGTGACATATCGGTATGTCACAGCTTCCCCTCTCCAAGCGTCATTTGGTTTGCTACAACCTAACTAAATGACAAGACTAAAATTGAACACTTTCTTCTTGCTTCTTCACACTAAACGACATTAACACTTTACACTTTGCACTGCACTAGGTCTTGTTACTTGCTGCCTTAAAACTATTTACATTTTCCTTTCGGAATGTGCCAACAATAACCATTTCATCAGGTATTCTAATAGCCGTATCTGCCTAATATTTGCTCCCCATTAACTTAATTGAATACACATACACATTAAATTAAACTCCCTACACAAACTGACAAAATACACATAATAACAAAACAATAACAAAAGAAAAACTATTACACCTAATATTTACAACTATTTACAAATCTCTGTTATGACCAGTATATTTAATCATGCGTGTCGTCCCTCATATACGGCTTCATGTTCCTGTAGTTATATGTTCCCATTTGCCGCCCATTTTCATCATTCAAAATCGCGGCATTCTTGCTGAATACTTTACAAATTCGGTACGGTCCTTTATACAACGGGAAAAATTTATAAAATAGCTTCTTATCCACTGACGACACTTGAGGTACTCTAATTAACACTTCATCACCCTCCTTATACTCGCCTCGAAAGCATTGTTTCTGTTTTAGCTTTCTTTTGGCTGCTGCCTCCCTCAAATTGTCATAAATTATTCGCGTATCTCTCACATCATCTGGGATCCCACTTATTTCTGGAGGTATCCTAATCCTTCGAAACGGATCCTTTTCTCCTTTCCTACCCATGTGGACCTCTATAGGCGTGCTTCGCGTGCTCCCATGCGGAACATTATTCAAAACATAGTTCAATACTGGAACGGCCTCCATCCATCGGTTATGGCTTTCCGAAATGTAGACTCTAAATAAGCGTGAAATCTCCTTCATAATTCTTTCGCTGGGGTTAGCTTGAGGATTCCGTACCGTCGTGTAACATGTTTGGATACCAATTCTTCCCATGTCTTGTTCCCATTTTCCACTAGTAAATTGCGTCCCCAGATCACTAATAATTTTTTTAGGTATACCGAATTCTGGGTGTAGTCCAATTTGCCAGTACGACGCAGTAAAATCCAGTCCCGTGAATATCCGAGCTCCTTTTACCTTCCACATCATTTCATCTAATTTCGGCGGTTTTTCATGACGAGCGATGGTCTTGCTATTGAGTTTTCTAGCATCAACACAAAATCTGATCTTATTGTCTTTCTTACGAACTATCACTATTGGGCTTACATACGGTGTCATCGATTTTTTATTATACCATCCTCAAGCATCGTGTTTATTTGTTTACGTACTTCGCTTTTATATACATGGGGGATCGGATATTGTTTCAGATTAAAAGGTTCCTCATCCATCAATTCAATTTTAAATTGATATCCCTTTACCGGCTCCCTTGAACTTCCAAAAATATCTCTATATTCATTGACTAACATTTCAATGGCTTCACTAGCATCTATTCCGTTTTCGTCGACCGCGCCCTCTGCTGCCATGTGGATCTGGTCCCTGGTCTCTTCAATTTGTTCCGCAATATCGCAAATACACATATCTTCGCCCTCCTGGTCTTTGATCCCTAAACAATGTTGTTGCCCTTTGTCACCTCGTAACAATACACTCCTGTTACCTATGTCGACCTTGGCGTCACACATTTTTAGGCCATCAATCCCCAAAATAATTGGACGAATCAAATTCTTCACTACAATTGCCGGAAACTAAATTGTGATCCCTTGAACTTCCACGTCCACCCAAATTTGCCGACTTCTCGTTTCGATGCGCCTTCCATTAGCTGTCCGAATATCCAAACTCCTGGTGGGTAGCTCATCAATTTTATTTCCCTTTTTCTTTAACTGCTCATACAATTTTTCCGACACTGCACAAACATTAGCACCTGTGTCAATTAAAATGTCTACAGGTATATTCCGAAATATCCCCTTCAAAATTAAACACGTGCTATTCTCCGCCCGTTCGTCCGTATCTTCCCTTAATAAATCTTCCGCCGATACTTCAATGCTCTTCAACTCCTTAATGTCCGACATATATTTCCCAGATTCAGATTCTTGCACCATTTTAATGTTTCTAAGTCCCTCCTGTATTCGTTTTTCTAATTTACAATCCGAATTAACTAATTTAGATTCTATGTTTTCATTTGTTTCGCCATGTTGAAGCGACATTGCATTTAAATTATCTACACGCGATTCGACGATTGTCAACTTTTCGCATTGTTGGTCATGTAAATGTCCTACTGTCACAATGTTTTCCTGTAAATGATTAACTTTGGAATTAATTTTGTTGCCAGATTCTTTTAATTCCCTCTGCATTTGGTCGACTTGATTATTAAAAGACTCAATTTTTGCGTTCATTTCTGCTAACATCTTAAGAATTAAATTATTAGGGTCCATATTTCCTAACGGTGCAGCCATTATTTCCTTTTCTTGTGGTTCCATTTCAATAATTTCACGCGAAATTTCTCCCTCGGGGTTAGTATTAGCAGACACCATATCATCTACATTAACATTCTCCATACGCAATTTTCTGCTCCTAGTATCCATTTTGAATTCTAATACAAATTAAAATCTCTCTATTAAATTATTTTAAAATCACACCAATGAAATGGTCTTGGCCCTTTCTTATAATTAACAATTAATTTCAAATGTCAATCCATAAATTTCAGATTCCCTTTGGATCACTATATTATAATTTATAAGATTAATTTTATCCGTGTCACCAATTGTTATAAATTATAACAAATTACGCCCCACGTTGGGCGCCATTTTGAGATATACCACAAAACTTTCCTCCCTCTCTACATCTATATCTGCTAAAGATCTTAGCGTCCGGTTTGCTGGGTCAATGGGTCACGATATAATTATAATCCTTATTACCTCTATAATGGATTATAGGATCCGCCGACTATACAGCGCAGCTGGGAATCTGAAATAGAATGTTTCTATTCCTAGTTCATTACTGTTTGGATTGACTAAATGAAAATCACTTTCTTTCTATAGAACAAAATTTAACAAAGTTTATTTTTACTTTTTTTATCAAACAATTTAATGAATTTAAGTTAGGCCTTTGATCATGATCTTTTCAATTTACAATTTTACACCGCGTTAACTTATCTTTCTTCGTTGATGTCCCTCGTAGACTTCTCAGTCGAAATATCTTGCGATCTTGCCGTAGTCCATAATTCCAACGAAATCCTCTTCTGCCCTATCCAAGCTGGTCTCAAACTATCAAAATTACCAGTCCCGATTACGTCCTATGACATAGTCCCGAACTTGATTACCACTCCCGACAAAGTTCCAATTTATACTTCAATATTGCTTCCACATGAAAATATCTACGAACAGTTCAGAAGCGCGTTTCAGAGCAGAATGAAATCTTTCTGCATGATTCATCCCTCGAAGACTTCGTATTAAACTACCTTCATTTTTTTCATAACATTTGACCGTCTAAACTTCTCCGCCCAATCCCAAAGTTTCTACTTTCGGCATCAACCCATCTCTTAATGCATTTAGAAAAAACAAAAACTACATTGTTTATTCACGGTCGTTGCTATGCTCTAGCTCTCGTGATATTTCGTAATGCATGTTCCACCATATTGTCTCCAAATAAATGTTAATTTATTTTAACGTGACATATCGGTATGTCACAATATATATATAAAGAGAAACTACAAAACTTTTATTATAATTCCATGGAAATCTGTTTTCATGTAATATTTTCGAAAGGTTATACATCGGAGAGCAAATCTTTTAAACAAAAATTAAAAAGATGTGGTACTTAGTGCGGCTTTTGCTGGCCTACTGCGTAATAGCCTATGAAGCTACTAGATACACGAGCGAGTGACGCTCAGTATAAAATGCGTGTATAATGTACGTCGTGCGAGCTAAGATGAGGATGTAAACGTGACATTATAATGAAATATGTTTACTGAACGAATACGGATTGAGTGTGCTTATTTGACCACCTGAAACACTAGAATTGGTATTTGATATAAATGAACACTTACCTCTTTAGAGAATTTTCTACTGGTGGTTGATGTGTTCACAAGAAAAATTTACGAAAATATGGGTGTATGTGTTGTAGATGTTCAACTTCGGTGATCTATATCTGTAAACGAAGGCAAAAAATACATTAACCACACTATTGTGAATAGTAATTCACTGCAAATAAAATATGTTATTATTTGTAAATTCCAAAAACATCTTTTCAGGGTATAAGGTAACGTATCCATTATGCCCATCCATTTTTCTTAATGTCAGATTTAGTATTAGTTCTATACAAAGGGAAAAGTATTATATGTTATATTAGGCAATAATTTGCTAAGGGTACTACAGAATGGCACAGACATTCTCATATTTATAATTTTGTTAATTTTTAGAAAGGGTTACTGCATTCTCATCCTAACTGCTATCTATCGACGCCAAAAGACGGTTTATATATATTCTCAAATTGTTCGATCGCCTAAGAATACAATTGAAATATTACTTTAAGAATATTATAGAAGTCCATAATCTGGTCGTATATTCTTATTCTCATTAATACACCATCCCGTCAAAGGCACTGCAATGACATCAGTTGATGCCCTGAGCCATCACTCTTATTTGTTACTAAAGACACACTTTATTATAAGTATTCGCAGTAATTGAGTTCGCACGAAAGTGGGCTTCACTACTAATCCCAACAAAATTGTGAAGAAGTGAAACTTCATACTTTCTCAATTTAGACTAAGAAATCACATTTTCACAGCTAGAGATACAGTTTATTTAAAAAAATAAGTCTCTGTACATAAATATGTCTTCTGTTGCGCCATTCTAAAAAAGTGTAGACTTGCCTCAAATTATTCAGCCCATCTCTTCTCCATCTTCCCATTACACCGTTAAGCAAGAGATCCTTCTCAGGGTTCACCCGCTGTTTAGGGTGGGGTAACATTGTGTAACGACCCACACTTCTGGGGTACTTATTCACGCGAAAACCACGCTCTCTGATACGGCGAAACATGTCGTCATCTTCAGCTCCCCACCCCCAATAGCTATTGCTAAAGCCATTCACTTTTAAAAACTGAATCTTTGTCATTGCCGACACACCTCCAAAAGCTGAAGTACCGAATAACCTGCGGAAAAAAATGTAGTACATGAAAAAAACACTAGACACATAGCAACTTTCAAGTAATAAGGTGGTGATTTGTCATTTTCTTTATCACAAGTTTCAAAGGTGTAAAAAGGAAAGAAGGGGAGAAAATTCCTCGTTGACAGTGCCAAGCCATCAAACATAAGAATTTTATTTACTTTTCTTTCTCAGAGCTTCGATTTAATCTTCAAAAACTTTAAACATAAAATCAATGTCAACCTTCGCAATCAACTTTTACTTTAAGCCTTTATTCTCGCCCTACTATGAATACTTGGCCAGGATTCAGGTTTTGTAGTTCTTTGATATCAAAAAATGGATGTACGGCAAGACGCCAACGCTACCGCGTAATTCTTTGTCGTTCTTAGCTACATTTGAGGGAAAATATTAAAGATAAAATTTGGAACCATTGTTGACAAAATAATTGTTTAAGTTGTTTCAAAGTTGCCAGTTTCTCTTAAATTAAGCAAAAGCTACTCATAATTTCGAACAATTTAATTTGAAGATTCATAAAATGAACAAATTCTATTAATGAAAAAAAGTCAATCTTCATCATCGTTATTGTAGAATGTCGCTGAAAAATTTTGTCTTTTTGAAATTTTCGAAAAGGTATGAAGTGCAACGAAAATGCGAGCTATGCAATAATTTCTTTATAACTCCAGCTGTATCAGAGGAATAATATTAAGGAAAAAATTGATGCCATTTTTGTGAAAATTTTGAAAATGTGGTGACTTAAAACAAAGTACCACAAAAACCAGCATATTCCTCAAGGGGTCTTGACATCAGTCAGCGACTGCGGAATGTGAATTTTGGTGAAAATCGTACGTTTAGCTAATAACGTTGTTCGCAGACAAGACGGGAAAGAGACGACTGATTGAAATCCAATTTTTCGGTATCAAGGACCCACTAAACGCGGACTCTGACTAAATGACGGGTTAGTGAAAGCAATTTGCTATATGATACACAGACAAAATTTAACCGCTTTTCCATTACTAGGACACAGCAGTGCGAGTTTTTCTGTCGAAAAATCGTTTTATTCCCACAATACTCTCTCTATTTTGCGTAAGCAGAAGGCGGCAAAGTAAATACACTCATTTTACTTATGAATTACGTTAGTAGTTACTTTCAGTAACACCTTTCATGGCAGATAATTAGTACCAACCCGTATTTATTCACATTAATAGCAACTGACATGTGCCTTGGTTGATCTGGACACGTGTACAAATTTCTGTCATCCTCTGGTACAAGATCCACATCGTGGAAGATGAAGCACTGGAAATCATACCGTTTCAGAGATTCCACGAAGCCCACATTGAAGAGGGAGCCTCTGTTAAATGGGAAATTATCTGCAACAATACAAATAGTACAATATAAATTGGTTTACTTGCTAACAAAAAGGATCTCCTTCGAGGGATACCGCCTTATATTGGCATCGTACGTACGGCGATGAGATTTATTGTTTATTCTGGAAGCGTCAACGGCGTTAATCCCGTAAGTGTAGTGCCTGGTTTTATCGGTGGAGGTAGCTGAAATGTTCCCCAACTGGATGGCGAGATCCGGCGCCGACCTAGGTCGGCTTCCAAGGATTATCCCCAACCAGGTATACCACATGAACTTGAACTTAGAATATTTCCGCATTATGTGTACAACGGGAACTTGTAAAATTTACGTGTTGTTCCATTGCACTCGGACTTGTAGTATTTTTATGAGTGAACTGGAAAGTGAACTTAGAATATTTTCGCGGTGAAGTAACAAGACTTGACTTAGAAAGTTTACTAGTGAATTGTACATTGCTAGGTTAGGTGATAGAAAATAATATTAGAAGGATATTATTCTGACGTGGAAAAAGTAATCAGTCAGTAATATGTGCTCACCTGAGGCGAAAGGCGAAGAGTATAGGCAGTGCTTTTGAAGTGGTTGGACGAAGTATCGTCTTGGACGCTGATGATTGTGAATTTCAACAAGAAGGAAGATTGGTCTACCGTACGTGGCGACATCGAGAGACATTCGTGCGAAGAAGCAAGAAAGGATAAAAGGTTCTATAACGCTGTTATTGCAATAACGAGAAAAGTGATCATGACCTAACGATAAATTGTAATCAATGATAGTTGATAACTTTCGCATGCATAATAAATTATAATTCATAGTTTGAAAGAATTCTCATTTGCCATTACGTGCAATCCTAGAGTAGACATTTTAGAATTATTTTCAGATTCCTCGCCACTCCGTATGGATGTGGACGCCACTCGGTATGGATTGGTTGCATAGTAAGTAGTAACAATTATTGGATAAAAAACCGTCGACCGAGATTGCGGGATTTACATTTATATCTAATATACCGAAGACAGTAATAGATATTAAGGAATTCAAGTGAAACATTTTCTTGGCGCCAAATTATTTAAAAGTCGGAAATTCGTTACCATTTACATTAGTAATTAATAGACATTCAGTATATTTACCCAAAGAAAATGTTCCTCAAAGAAATACTTACTTTTGAACACAACTGCCCACTGGTACTTCAAAGCAACATCTGGAAGTTGCCTTTTTGAAATATTGCAGTTAAAAAAATTGGATATTCTGAATCACTGGGCCGCAATTAAGCACACAAAAGTTCATTTGAAAAATGCTTTCTAGGCAATAATTTGCGTTGCAGAACCTGGAAACACACTATATACCTGTAAATTGTTTATTACTTACAAAAGAAATTAATATCTTTGTTCAGAAAGAAAAAATTACCAAAATCTCCAGAAATAGAAAAACACCCAGGTCACACAATTCGACGGTTTTTTTATTTCTTGGTTAATTTTTCTTTCTGAACAAATACTATATTAATTTCATTTGTAAATGATAAACAATTGACATGATTCTGAAGTTTTATTTTACATGCTTCTGCAATGAAAATGTTTGCCTAGAAACAATTTTTTCAAACCGGGTGCTTATTGAGGCTCAGACATTCGGTATATCCAAATTGTTTATTATACAAAATATGCTTCCAATTGTCGCAAGAGCTTATTTTCGAATTTTCGACGATTCCTCCCCGGATATCCTAAATAATTCCTTTGCTAGCAACTCTCAACGACATGGTGACACTGCGGGAAACTTTCCTGACGCCCTGTACCTCTTGCACTGACCTGGCGCACGAGCCGGAGGCGGCCTAGTGTTCATTCAATTTCTGGGCCACTGGAAATTAGTAACATAGACGCCGGTGATAGGGTAGCTACTTGTAGCGACTTCGCAGTCGGATTGACCCTCATGGAGGGCAGACGAAGACCCTAAACGACCTGGCAGGTCATTTATGTCCAGCCTCATTTAGGCCATTTATGCCTAGACCTCCGAGAAAAAATCTCCGGTCCCAGTTTGGGAATTATGATCATAGGCAGATCCCTGTTGATATCGATAGAGGTAGCTTCTATAAAGTGCAGTATACGTAAAACAATGTTCAGGATTCACCACTGGGGAGAACGTTTTAACAATATGCTACTTGACAATCATGTCCAAATCAGGACATAGAACAAACCCATACTCACGAGAAAGACTTTCGTCTATTAAATTTTTTTGCAGAGACAAGCTTAAAACGTGATTAACAACCACGTGACCAGTGGTGTGTGGAGTGTAATAATTGCAATTGCAATAGCGAAGCGTTGCCGTGTCTACTCGTAAATTAGTACATCTGACCTGCCTGCTCGACGACGATGATGCGGTAGTCGATCTGCTGGCGCTGCAGGAACGGGTGCAGCGCGTGGAGCAGCGTGGCGAGGTGCGCGGCGCGGTCGCGGTACGGGATGATGATGGCGACGCGATGGCGCGCCAAGCACGTGGTGGGGCGCCACGCGCCGCCGGCCAGCAGCTCCGGGAAGCGCCGCTCCAGCTCCGGCAGCGCCGGCAGCGGCGGCGCCTCCTCGCGCACGTGGTACCCCCCGGAAGTGCCAACTACCACTACTACTACCACCACTACAATAACTACTACTTCTACATTAACTACGACTACAACTACAATAACTACGACTACCCCACCCCCCACCACCACCACCACCACAACCACTACTAACAATGCGAACTACGACTATTGCTACATTAACTACGACCACCATCACCACGAGATGGCTAAGGAAGTAGTGCCATGGCGATCTTGGACCGAAAAAACCCTTCCCAAAAGGAGTCGCGTACACTTGTCACGGGAAAAAGTAACTCAGCCTCGACAAAGTGCAGGTGCAAGTTCGCGTGGTCCCAGGTGACGAATTCGCGACCAAAATAGCAATAAAGGTAATAATGCCTGCAATAAGGTCTAGGGTCTCTTAAATGCACAGATTTTATATCCATTATATTCCCTCCAACCGTTTATTGGATTTGGAAACTCGATGTGCATACAATGAATGTGTGTTGGAACTAGCATGTCCCAGACCTTGGAGAGTGTGTGCATTTTGGAACCAGTTTCTTACATATTTGTTGAGTGTATAGCTTGGGAATCGGTGTGTTTCAAGTCTCTATAATGTATGGGTTTTGGAATAAGCCTTCTATGGCGAGTATGGTTTTTGGATCCATTGTAATCCACGGCCTTAGCGTGAATGTGTTTTGGAAATTGAGTTCCTATTTATTTTTATTTTTTATTGTTTTCTTCCTGTTCGGCAGTTTTGCCTTTCAGGGGTTTCAATATTTTTTATTTGTAATACATAACTTTTTTAAGGATTTACGTTTGATCATATAACCTCTCACTTCTCGTATCTTACTACTAACTAATTTTTATAGGATTTTTTAATACTTAATGGTGACGATAAGGGGTGAAAGGACGAACACAAATACAACCATGTCCGAGGCGGGACTCGAACCCGCGACCCTTCCCATGGTCCGAGATCACTACGACACTACTGCCTTAGCGATATCGGACACCGGGCCGACGGAAATGGAGTTCCATGCCACTGCCACATTTGTTTTAGATTCAGCATTCTGTGTCTCTAGAGAGGTTTTGTGTTTTTGTATACTTACAATATATAAAGTTTTGGAAGCGTGTTCCATGTCCCTAGAGTGTATACATTTTGGAACCCTTTCGTTGCACGCCTCTGGAGAGTATGAGTTTTTGAGCCAGCATTCCAGATCCGTTGCGTATTGGCCTTGAAACCAGGGCACGAGTATTCCACACCCGTAGAATGCCTAACTTTGTTGAACCAGAGTCTGTTGGGTGCAGACTGCGTGGGTTTCGGAACTAGCATTCCATGCTCTTAGAGTGAATAGGATTGAATGTAGTGCTTGAACAAGCATCCTATATGCCTAGAGTGAATGAGACTTAGTACAAACCAGTGGCGTAGGAAGCGCGTCAATGAATGCGAGTGTGCGTTGCGTTCCTTCGTTTTCATTGGTTTTATGATGTCTATATATATATATATATATATATATATATATATATATATATATATGTGTGTGTGTGTGTGTGTGTGTGTGTGTGTAAGCCACAAATTTAAGAGTTCAAGGGAGCGGAGTCAGGGTAAGAAGCGACACGTAATGATGCAACAAACAGCTGTAATATGAATAATATATACAGATTAACAGAAATACAAAGATAAACAAATATACTTAAAACTAAAGATTAAAACCGACCTGAATCAATACAATGCCGATAGCCTTTGTATACATCAATGCCATCAATGCTTTCAGCGCGGAGTCTTGTTAGGAACTGCCTCTCACGCGCGTGTCGACAAGCGACAGGGCAAGCCAGACATGATTGCCAACCTAGGCAAGCCTGATTACCCACAGGCTTATATATATATATATATATATATATATATATATATATATATTCCTTTCTTTGGGCGTTTCAGAGCTCCGTATATGTTACAGTACCTTGTTCTGTAACACTGTGGTTTCGCTGAAGAGAGTCACGTCCGTTCCCTATGTTCTAAGACCAACGTCCTTCGAGACGGTTGCCTATTGGGAATATGGGCTTACAATCACGTGGACTAATGCGCCCCTGCAAACGCACCTGGTATACAAGCTCCAGCTCCAATAAATTGATTCTTTGGCCTCCAGGCGCGGTAGCGTATGGACTTAACGGAAGCAGTTCAAATATTCTTCGCCAGGGGGTCTTGCATATATAACAGTTAAACATCTTAATTAGTATAACTTTTTCTTCACGCTTCTAGACCATGTTGTCAAGTTCGAATTTTAGATCATTAAGGTCAATCGGGGCTTTTATGACACAGAAAAGCAAACTTTTCACCGTATCTTCTACACCGTCTGGAGCAAACACAGACCCCGCCTCATGCGCCGATTAGCCTCACCTGATGGGGCTAATACTTTACACTGATGGAGCTAATGTGATAGAGCTTAATGAATCTTTACGAATTTTGTTTGGAAAATAATGAACGGTATACAGTGAGAAAACTTAGCATCTTGTGTCTCAAGCGTATTTTTTTCCTTGGCTGTGCTGAAATACATTATGAGTTCCTGTTATATGATCATTAATAATTGAATCTTTTCCTATTACTATTTGTTATTAATTTTGTATATCAATAAGTAACTATACAATGGCGTCTGAACACCAGGTCTCAGAAAGTAGTGAAGGCAACCAGTGTTTTATCGACAAACTATTTGCATCTTTTTACCGCAACCTCTACCCAATTTTTCAGGAAACGCCACTGGTATTATACGCGCACATTTTCTTGAGCCCTCGATTCGTTCGTAGCGCGAAGAGTGGGAAGTTTGGTTATGTTGGCGAGGAATTTTATATCACATTTGTAGCTCGTTTTTCGAAGCAAAATAGTTTCTATTATACGGGATCGAACATTTCTGGTTTTCAGATTTTCTTCACAAAGCTCGTTGCTATCATTTATTCTGAATTCAACTCTTTTGGGCAAAGGAGTGAGGGTAGGTATTCTGGGGCTCAAGACAACGTGCGCGTATAATACCCAATCTTTCACGGGACGCCAGTGGTACCAACATGTTCCACGCCCCCAGCGTGCAAGCGTTTGGGGAGGCTGATCGTGCGTGCACTAACCGAGGCCTGGCGGGACGGGCGGGCAGCGCCGCAAGCCGGGAGGCGGTGAGAAGCGGAAGCTGACGTGGGTGCCCAGTCCCGCCAAGGGATTGACCAAGCATCTCCGGCTCCTCGCGTCCTTTCTGCGGCCCCAGCTGCTGCGAATCCGAGCTGTTCCAACACATGGGAACACCGCTGTTATAGCTCGACAAATTAGAAAAAAATCTGGTTTGCGCAGGCGCGAAAAGTGCCGAAGGGCAAGATTCCCTCTCTTCGCAGTCCACGTTCCCCGCCTCACGCGCCGCCGCCGCCACCGCCGCACAGGTAGCGGTAGCTCAGTGCATCAACTGACGTCACTGCAGCGCCACTAACCGGGAGGTCCTAGGTTCGAGTCCTGACGGCGGCAGGATTTTCGACACTAGCTTTTCAGCTAGGCCGAATTCAGCTGCTGTCTGGAGGAGAATTCTAGCGGCCGGCTGCTCTGATCGGTAGCTTTCCGTGGTTTCTCCGAACAACACCAGGCGAATGCCGGAGTAGTATCCTACCAAACGGGCCACGAACCGCGCGCGATCTGTCCTTCCTCTTCCTTGTCCTATCCTCTCCCCTTACACACACACTTACACTAACATGCACTACACTACCACATATTCCGGGAGACCGGTCGGGAGCTTAGAGATTGTCCTGATTGGGGCGTGCCTCGCTGGTGGGAGAGTTCTGGTAAGGGGGAAACCCCACTAGCCGACGGTAGGTCGGCGCCGGATCTCGCCATCCAGCGGGGGAAGATCACCGCCATCTCCCGATAAAAATCATTCACTACACTAACGGGACTAATGACCAAAGCAGTTGACGCGCCCGGAAACACGAAAAAACCGAACCAACCACCGCCGCAGCCTCCGTCCAGGTGAACGGGAGGAAGAAGGTCATTGGCGAATCCCAAACATTATTTCAAGTATACCGTACTTTATGGGAGCTACCGCCACCGTTGTCTCTTCTTTTGAGCTTTTCTGAAATCTCAATATTATGAAATTCTGTCCTTAATAATTGTTCTATAAGACAATTTAAGAAATTTTCAGCTTCTTGATCATTAACACACTCCATTTTCACAAAAATACTTGAGAGAAACGTGACTACGAACGACCAGAGAAGGTCTGTTAACCGCAATATTTTGCGGTGCCTACCGACCCTCCAGACGCGCATCCTACTCTCTCCCCGCTCTTTAAACATGATGAACCCTAGGTTATCGCGGTTGGCATAAAAATCGAAAAGTTTACAACATTCCAAAAGACATTTCTTTGAGCGGCGATAGATGACAGCAGACCACACCAAGGCATACTATCAGACCACACCAAGGAAATTAGAAAACTTTTCTACGAGAAACTCTGTGCCATTCTGTCCTCTAGTTTTTCTAAATTGTCGTGCTATAGTTGTTTGGTTGGCTGATTATGTGTTTCCGGCCACGTCAACTGCTGTGGTCATTAGTCTCGTAAATGAAGTATATATTATATCTCGGGAGGTAGCGGAATTTATTCCCTGCTTGATCGTGACATCCGGCGCCGACCTAAGCCAAGGATCCCCCATACGACCAACTTAGAAGAACATCCCATTATAAATCGTTTATGTTCGTAAGCTTCTGATGTACTACTCGCGCAACTTTTCTTTAACGATGTATTGAAGAAATGCGGGCCGAGTAGGGGTATTAGTTAAAAGGTCGGCCACTAGAGAATTTACAGTTATGCCAACCTCTGGAAAATCAAAGTCAAACCTGCTATTATCCGCGCGCGTTTAGTTTAGTTAATGCCTTATTTTACGTGGCGAGACTCGCGCCATCAGGCTCGCTCTCCCGTCTAACCACGCAAATTTCGCTACGCTCCTTTCAGCACCTAGGGGAGAAGGGAGGTATTATCTTGGGCGACGAAACACGCGGATCTCAATTTTGCTTAGAGGTTTCTTTTAGGCTTGATGATCACGCAGTAAAACTACTACATGGGACAGCCGGCTTTACGTCCACTCCGAAGGAAGGCGTACGAAGGATTTTTTGCCCTTAAATACCACGGCTTCGATCGGGTTTGAACCGGCAAACTCGGGTACAAACGTCCGGTATTTTGACCGTTACACCACCGAATCCGCACGTTTTCTTAAGCCCTCGCATAGCTAGTTGCGAGAGGAGTTGGGTTATTTTGACAAAAGGCATTTCATTTCAAATTTGTAGTTGGTTTTTTGATGCAAAATACTTTCTATTATACGAGAGCCAACATTTCTGATTATCAGATTTTGTCTACAACTCTCGTTGCTATCATATATTCTTAATTCAACGAATGTTGGCAAAGGAGTCGGGGTGGGTATTCCGGGGCTCAAGGAAACGTGCATGAGCGTATAAAATACGTGTGCGATCAGGTCATCGCTCTGGATAGGCAACAGATGGGACAATAGATAGGAGTTTTAGGTGCCTCCCTTGAAGGACCTGGACCTGTCTCAGCCATTTCTTTAGATAATGGTAAGAAAGCTGAACAGAAGTTCTCGACTATGAAAGCAACTAACCTTGCCTAGCTTCTGTTTCGCGCCAAACAAGTTTTAATGCTTAGAATGTTGTCATCAGTGTTCGCTGAGAGCTTTTGCCTTCAACTGTTAATTGCTCAAGGGAGGGGGAAGTAAGGTCTTCGTTCAAGAAAAGTTGCGCGAATAGTGTGTAGTAGAGGCAGGTTGCCCTAGTTACGGATTGTAAATAAACAACATGGCCCAATAATAAAAGTCTGTAATCCATGTATTGAATAATCTTTTAAGGAATCGAAATACAGAAAGATTAAATTGTGTTTTCCAATTCCCAATGTTTGATTCGTAACAGTCACATAAGATTTAGGCTGACCTGCAGACGTATTGCAGCACAAGTTTGCAAGGGCCACCACTAGAAGCAACTTCGAACACACCATATGCATCCTTAGAATCCCCATCTCAGAGACCCATCCTCAGAGGCTGCCAACTGTTACCCAGACGCACGCTAGGAGTTCATTGGTTCTACTCACGGAAACAACAGGTCAGGATGTAACGGAGATCAATTATCACGTGCGCTAGCAACCTGAGGAGAAAAATTAAAGTGAAGGGTGGGGAGAACAATATGTGTCAACTTTACTTAAAACCGAGGAAACTCCATTGGAAGATTCAAACCACTTTCTCCGGACAAGTTTCTCTTCATTAAAATTATATTTATGCCTTTGTATACTTGTGGACTGTGCACAAAATTGTAGTGTCTCTCTAGGATTTTAAACAAATTGCCTTTATGTAGATGATAAAAAAACGATTCTCTTATTTTGACGATTTTACGTCTGGAGAAATCTCTGGAACAACAAAACCGATTTCAATGCGGTTTCAATGAAAGAATGTTGGGCCTAATTTTAACTATTTTTTCAATTTCTTTTTTGTAAAGACGGATCTTTGTTGCTTGTTTCTTCATAAAAATCTACTGTTTATTTCCATCTAAATGAAATTTTGTACAAGTGTTCTTAAAAAGGAGAGAAAAGTTATACAGTATTTAACATTCTTATTCGTAGAAAATTGCTTTTACAAGGTAATATCTAATTATTTAGGTCAAATTTTTTCAAAAACAGTCATTTAAAAATTAAAAACAATATCATTACTAACTGAAAAAATCATAAGTTTTGTATTAGAATCTGTTAGTACATTAATTTAAAAAACTGAAAAAGAGAGTAATGTACAGTTTTGTGCAACTTTGCTATTCCTTCACTAGAAGTAATAACACAAAATAAAAAATAATAAAAGAAAATAATCAATGGTTTTAGTATTTTGTTAGATATTCCTTGTCATTTATCACAGGTAGGTATCGCCTCTTCATGAAAAGAAGAAGATTCTTGCAAGTTGTGGGTTTTATTTTTTCCATTCTGCTTCCACAAGATGTTTTAATTCTTCATTTTTCACACCAGTTTTGTAAACTTCTCTTTAAAACTGACCACAATTTTTCTTATAATAAATATTGACAAATGGATTGTTGATGAATTTCTTTATTATGAATAAAATTATTTTATATCAATTTAAAATAAAAATTAATAAATATACAATAAATTATTATCACAAAATATAATCCATATTATTAAGCTGAACAATATAAACAAACATGACAGAAAATATTCATTAAATTTCTTCGGTTCAATACCAAACTATAACAATTGCCAGTGACCAACAGCTCTACTTAGTTCTGAATGGTAGGTATCATTGAGGGCATCCTTTTCTAACTTCACAACCATCATTTTGATATTCATCACAAATGTAAATTTAATTTAATTGCTTCCATTATATTTGGATGAAAACCTACTTTATAAAAATGTTTCTAAAAATGTTTTAAATCAAATATTTTTACAAGTAGCTAATTAATTATTTTTTCCATTATGTTAGGACATGTATTATTAATTTAACCCCATTACCATTGGGTCCTAGTCTTCTATACTAAAGTTATCAATACAATGACAATTCTTATCTATCTATATCTATCTATATCTATCTTCTATCTATTATCTTCTATATCTATCTATATCTATCTATCTATCTATCTATCTATCTATCTATCTATCTATCTATCTATCTATATCTATATATATATATCTATTATCTATTCTATCTATCTATCTATCTATCTATCTATCTATCTATCTATCTATCTATATATATATATTATTATATTTATTATCAATTTTTTTTTTTTTGATATGGCTTTTGTGAGTTATTTTTATTTACATTCTAAAAATTTTAAAAGAATTATAATATTGTCCACAAATGCCCTCAAATTGAAAATTCTTCACAGGACAATATTCTTTACATCACTTCTAATTACAAATTATACTGAAATCTGTCTGAATATGTAATAAATATTATATTTAATGGTGGAGATATTTATACACAAATGTTCAAAATGAATAAATAATAATTTAATCAGCTTCCACACTAATAAGAGGGTTTGTAGTTGCATTCACATATACATATGCCCTTAAATTCACAGATCTTAAAGAAGATTGATATACAATGTGATTTCAAATTTTGTGAAATATTTGGTCTCATACCAGCACAAAAAGGAATACACAAGAATATTATTGAATCCAAAAATGTTGTTCTGTCCTTTTATATAAATGCAAAGGTTTTCAATACATATTATTTATTAAACTTCAATTGCAGCAATATAAAACATTGTAGAATAGCAATATCTATGTTCAAACTCTTTTACAATAGGGGCAAATCAAACCTAACTTCCTTAAATTAATTAATGAATTTCAAAGGTAAGTTTAAGGCACGGAATAATTAAAAATATAAAATGGATATTTGGACATTAATATCTAAACAACGTCCTGAAAATAGACCTTAACATATTATAATGTTACATTTTATGTGTGATTAGACGTCTTTTAAAATAATGAACTTTCACACCTTCATAGAAAATTTAGATGAAGAATACATGACTAATACAAAAAGCTTTGTTTTAGATTTTCTCTTCTCATGTAACTTTTATCTCACTGCGCAATTCACATGCCAACATATGCCAAAATACATGAGTTCATCAAGAATAGAGAATGTGTTTAATGTTAATCATTCTGTAACTCATCAACTGGTGAATAATTTTTGGTTCCTGTATTTCTGAATGTTTTACAAGATAAGAAATTTGAATTCATAGATATATTCTTTTTTTCTGAAGAGATTGGGAACAAAAGAAGTAAATTTGACATTCAATATTTACAAAAGTATTTGAGGTTTGTGCTAAATGAAAATGATGCATTTGGATAGTTTCCTTACTCAACTGTTATCTTTCAAATGCATTTTCCCCCTCCAATTTATTGGCCTCTGAGAATGAGTTATTATAAATTAAATTAGTACACTAAAAAGTATAAGATATAATTTTCATGTGCTAAAGACAATAGATTTCCCAAGAGATAGTCATCTGAAAAGTTAACTTATAAATCACTCCAGTAAATGCAAGTCCGATTTGGAAAACAATCCTACAGATGAACTGAAACAGCGTACTTGTTAAAATCTATGGTTTTGTAATAATTCATAGGCCCGGCAAACACATGTGATAATACAGGTTTTTTACCATTAAATGTATTTAATGTAGTATTTTAGTATGCATACCAATAAAAATTCATGTAAAAATATATGTATCGATATCAGTTTTAAGATGATTGCAATATCCATATGGCTACACAGAAAAGGGGGGTGTCAATATTTGAGCTGTTGGACATGTTCAATTTCCTCCATCAGTACAGCTTTTGCAAGGAACGTAATATCATTGCTCAAACATACTTAAAGAAACAATCCACTGTTACACAGTTATGTTAGTATTTTCATATTTTGTACTAATAGGAAATTGAAGAAAACCAATGCAGATTATCTCAAATTACTCAATAAAAGAAAGTATGTCAGACCTCAAGGTAAACTGACCAACAGCATTCTACAGGTAAAATGGGAAATTCAAGTTTCATTGTATTCATTTTAAAGAGGACATTAAAATAATACTGATTATTTATTTACTTCCACAAGAATCAATTTTTCAACCATTTCTGAAGACAGAAAAGAAAGCAGCTGCATATTTTATTTAAAAATCATATATTAACTTAATTGATGTTACTTAACTACAGTGGAAAAAACGTTAAAAAATCATCAAATAATATTTCTTTCAATCATAGTAATTCAGCTAACCCTACTTCTACAACAAGGATCGTGATTGTTTTTTATAGTGAAAATTTTAGAAATAATATATACTGTGAACTGGGTTAAAACTGATCAGGCAAGGTAAATCTGATGATTCATGCCGGAATTAACTTTGGAATTGTTTCTGCTCCACCTTTCCTGCCGGAAAGTGATTTACGGAATTTATCGGTTAAGCAGAAACCATTTTACACCTTCGTCAGTCTATAGTTCAGTCTATAGTTAAAGAACATTTACAATTTACATTGAAATCAAGAGCTACCACAACACCAATTGTTTGATAAAAGTGAAATAAATGTTTCCACTGGGAAGTGCTCTATACTATTTAGACAGTTATTTTGCTTTATACTTTCCAAATTTCAATAACTGTTTGTCTAACAAACCAAATTGTATGAATGTGTTGATTTGTTGGGCAAATGCAATCATGGTTAGAGTTTATTAAAAAAAAGAACTTGGTCCTGACGTGAAACAAAATTATATTTAAATCGTTGTGGTAAAATTGAAAATCAGTTCAAAGGCAATCAGCCTGGTTCAGAAAGGGTGACAGGGTTTCTGAGTCAGTGTAAAGAATTTTCTGTTAGATTGGCTCAGAATACTAAAGGAAGCAAAGCTATTGTACCTAAGGAAACAAAGAAAGAATATTTCACAATTCCTTTGTGTTTTTCAAATTGGTTAAACGATGTTTTATTTTCACATCATCTCTAGAAATTGTATCAATATTTTAATATCAATAGGGGGCCTATGGTTTGACTATATTTAGGGTTCCTTATGATATTAATCCGGATCCGAATACAGGGCAGCATTCTCTTTTCCGATTTAGAAGTAACAGCCACGTCCTTTAAATAGCGACTTTCGATAGCAAGTGACAGGGCACAAAACGTGCTCCGTCAACGAATTTTGGCAAGAGCAGCAGAAAACGCAGGAAGTTTACACAAACCATTGTTAAACTTGTGATTGAGGTACTGAAAAATTTGCTGTAGCCAAAAGAGAAAGAACAGATACAAGTATAGTAAGGTAAGGTAAGCGTTGTTAAGGGATTATTTTTTTCAATTATCGTGTACGAATTAGAGCTTTGTACACCTACGTGCGCGTTAGGTTGGTCTTTTCTGAAGGCATCTGAAAAAAAACTGACTCCATTGTGCCACAAGGGCTCTTTTGCATTGCGACCACGTCGCAGTACATCACAGTAAAGCTTTTTGCACTAAAACGTTTTTGCAGTTTTTTGCTCAATTGAATATACCGCTTTGTTTCGACAATCCTGAAGAGGAAAGATGAAACAAATAATGTTTCGTAAAAGAAGCATTTGCATTCAACTGTAGAAAAAAACAGGTTCGTTATTACGTTAGCGAGATATTGTTTCTTGTACGACCTTCAGTGTTTTCTGGCGTCGTCCAGTCGGTCTCGTCAAAACACCCTCATTCCCCATCGTGCAAAATCAATCATTTAATTAATTAATATGTAGCTTTGTTTAGATATATTTGAAAAGTAGAGATGCAACAAACAAATAATGCTTTGTAAAACACGCGATTTTAGGCGACTGTCGAAAAGCGAATACGTTTCGTGAGCGAAATCATTTTTTCTTGCACGACCAAGGGGTTTTCTTTTGAGATGAGAGTTTGGTACTGACAGTTACGACGCGTCTCTACGTTTCCATGGCGACGGCATGCACTGGGCCAATCGGGTGTCAGTCACGTCAGCACCTGCCGCCCCGCTTTGCCGATGAATGGCCTCGTGCACTTTTCGGTTACGAGCGTGGGACGCTCCGCTCAGTCTCGGACTCGAGTGGAACAACTCCTGAAGGATTGCAAACGATGAGGTAGGATTTCCCATGAAGTTTATGTTTTCAACCACCCAAGGTGGTGAGAGCTCAGTTCATAGTCTTCTAAGGTCGTAGTGTCGCATGGTTGTTACCGTGCAGTGAATAGCTATAGTGAAGGCGAGAGACATCGCGCCCTTGTGAGTTTAGCAACCGCGCACCATGTGCGGTTGTGTGCGTACATGCGGACGTACGGTAGATCATAGCCGGATCCCGCCAACAAGCGGGGGAAGATCACCGCCATCTCCTGACGAGGGAAGCATGCACTACAATTACGGGACAAATGACCTAAGCTGTTGATGCGCCCGGAATTACCAACCAACTAGACTGTGGCTGAATCATGGTGGAAAGAGACGGTAAACTACTCTGACGCACCGAAATTTGCTCGTTCAGTGCTGCACAGTTTGCGTCTTTGACCACAACACAGGCATTTGATTTGAAAATCCACACCAGACTCTGGCCGCCATATTGCATGGAGAACGAGAAGAGGTGAGAAACATTTCGAAAGTGGTATAATGTGACGATTTTCAACGGTGACCAACCAAAAATTACCCGATGTAGTAATAACAAGATACAACTTTTTTTAAAAATGCTTCATGTATATATGAATCTCAGGTTTATGACTAATGGACACAACACGAATTGACGTCCCGAACTCCCAAAAAACCGTAATCTCCCAAAGATACAAAAATAATACACCCGTTAACACATCGATTTGGTTGAAAATACTGACTGTGATCGCAAATTCTGATGAGTTCTAGACAATGGAATAATATAATCAATATCCTCACAGTGTATCGAATTATCAATATCTTTAGAGAAAATTAATAGAAACATTAATAAATTGAGATTAAGTTCATAATGCAACAAAACAAATTTCCATGGTACTGTCTATTTATTTAGATGTGCGTGTTTCTAACAAAGATATTGGTGCTGATCAAATAAAGATAATCCGTCATGATATTCAATTTTATTCAAATCACACGTAGTAATTTTCACTTTCTGTCATTAAACACATTCCAAATCAGAGAACCTAGAAGAATACAAATGCATTAGTCTCATTCTTTTCGGTTAGAACCAATTAAGTTATTGTAAAAGTATGAATAAGACTAAAGATGTATATATTGCATGTATGATTTTTTGTAATTAGATATTATGCTGGTTAATTCATCCGTGGGGTGCATTTCGTACGATTTTGAGCATATTCTTTTTCTTTTGTAACACAAACAATATGACCTCTTAAAACGGAGGAATACGTTTGATTGGCAATAACTCTAAATGTTCTAGTGTCTTTTTTCAAAATTTAGCACGGTACCTGTATCTATTGCTGATTTTCTAAAAATTGGTAAGTGGTTCTGTTACTGACTCTCCTACTTTTGACAAATTGACTATCAACAAAGATAAAAGTGTCCTAGATTTTGACAAAATATATTATTCCCGTCTCTGTTAATGAAGTCACTAATGTCGGATATTTTTGCACGTTGATATAACGAAGATGAATTTTTTCATAAATATTCAAAAAGTTTAGGGAATGCGGGCCTTATGATTGCTCGAAAAAACGCAGCATGTATTGAAAGAGCAATTGCTCACCGCCTATTTGTTATCAAAACTTTCATTATCTAATAACTATTTTTAATTTGAAATCTTCATAAAACAGAGTTTCATGGAATTATAATAAAATTATTGTAGCCTCTCTTTAATATATATATATATATATATATATATATATATATATATAATTAAATATATTATTAATATAAAAATATATTAAAGAGTGGCTACAATAATTTTATTATAATTCCATGAAAATCTGTTTTCACGTAAGATTTTCGAAAGGTTATACACCGGAGAGCAAATCTTTTAAACAGTTATTAAATAGATGTGGTACTTAATGCGGCTTTTGATGGCCTACTGCGTAGTAGTCGATGAAGCTACTAGGTACACGAGCGAGTGACGCTCAGTGTAAATTGCGTGTATATTGTACGTCGTGCGACCTCAAGATGAGGATGTAAACGTGACATTATAATGAAATATGTTTACTGATCGAATACGGTTTAGTGTTCTTATTTGACCAACTGAAACACTACAATTGGTATTTGATATAAATGAATACTTACCTCTTTAGAAACTTTTATACTGGTGGTTGATGTGTTCACAAGAAAAATTTACGAAAATATGGGTGTGTGTGTTGTAGATGTTCAACTTCAGTGATCCATATCTGTAAACGAAGGCAAAAAATACATTAACCACACTATTGTCAATAGTAATTCACTGCAAATAAAATATTTTATAAATTAGAAATTCCAGGAACATCTTTTCAGGGTATAAGGTAAGGTACCCATTATGTCCATCCATCTTTCTTAATGTCAGATTTGGTATTAGTTCTATACAAAGAGAAAAGTATTATATGTTATAAGATATTAGGCAATAATTTGCTAGTGGTACTACAGAATGGCACAGACATTCTCGTATTTGTAAGTTTTTTAATGTTTAGAAAGGGTAGCTGCATCCTCTTTCTAACTGCTATCTACAGACACCAAACGATATTTTTTTTTTCTCAATTTGTTCGATCCCCTAATAGTACAATTGAAATATTACTTTAAGAATGTTATAGAAGTCCATAATCTGGTCGTATATTCTCATTCTCATTTAAACTAGTCGTGCTAAAACAGCGTATACTTTCTCGCCCAACTTTCACGCAAAATTACACGGAAAGTACTCAAATTTTCGAAAAATTGTACATGTCCTTATTTCAAACTCTATCTTTAAGGAACAAATTTCCTTCCGCCCCTCAACCAATAAGAAAAGAGTAGTTTCGTTTTGTGCAGCTTTGGAGTGGATTTGGCACAGAGGCTGTCGAGCGTCTGGTCTCCTCCTGTGAAGGCGAGTTGCGGGCATAGACAGGGCTCTATGCTTGCGATGTGTGGCAGACCTAGAATTTCAGTGGTCACAATAACATCTTTTGTGGAAGTGTCGTTTCTGAGGACAATTTATCCCCAAAGAAGAGAAATATGAGATCTAATTATTTTATTTAGAATGTCGCCAATAACAGATTAATGATAAACCAAAGGTCATTGAGTTTTAATTTTACAATACGATTCCGTGCCTGAATTTTCTTGGGCCTCCCCAAGTTTGCGGATACTTTTAAACCATGTGGCTTGGACTTTCACGTGGTAGACTTTCACGTGGCATGGCTTGGACTGTCACGTGGTAGAATGCGAACCTCCCTCCCACGCTCAACGGCGGTCAAGTGACGACAAGACAAGTTTAAAAAGCAGCCGACTCACTCAACCGGCGGGTTTTCTATTTCAAAACCTCGCGTTTTGCGCAAAATTTACGCCCAGGGTGGAACATTTTCGTGCGTTGAACGAGTGACAAAAGTCACAAGAATGGCGCGGTAGGAGCGTGCACTCGACGCGGGGCCTCACTACATTAAGAGGTGAAACCACAAGTGGGCGCTTGGGAAATACCGGAAAGTGTGTATTTACGGAGCAGTTAATGTAATTATTGTACATTCTTTGTAGATAAAACTTGTACATACTTTTAAATGTCTGTGTCCCTTTGTCCATGAAGCCACACTATCAATACGTCATTACCAAGGTCGACGTCACGCCAATGACTCTCCTCGAATTTTTCATTTCGGTAGCTGCTTCTTAAAGCAAACCAAATCGCGTGCTACCCTGCTGCTCCAGCCATTTTCACATGTCCAAACATACACGTGGCATATTGGTTAACGGGAAACGAATCACCACCTCTTTCTAATACTGATTAATTGATTTAATAAAGATTCCCGGCCCGTCAACTACTAAGGGCATTAGTCCAGTAAGTGTAATGCATGCTTTTTGCTCGGGAGGCGGTGGTGACCTTCCCCCGCTAGATGGCAAGATCTAGCGGTGACTTACCGCCGGCTAGCGGAATTTTCCTCAACCAGGTATTTCCCATCAGTGGGCACGGCTCCAGCCGGGACAACCTCTCAGCTTCCGAAAGGTCACCCGGCATCTGTGGTAGTGTAGAGCATGTTAGTGTAAGTGTGTGTAAGTAAGAGGTAAGAAAGAACAAGGAATGGCTGGGAAAGATCGCGCGATCCGTGGCCCATTCGGGTACAGCATCGGCATTCGCCAAGTATTGATCAGAAAAACTACGGAAATCTACCGATAAGAGCGGCTGGCTTCTATAATTCTCCTCCAGACAGCGACAGAACTCGATCTAGCTATCTGGCTTGTGTCGAAAATCCTGCCCCCGTGAGTACTCGAATCTCGGACCTCCCGGTCAAGGGCACTCCAGTGACATCAGTCGATGCCGTGCGCCATCACTCTCGGTCTATTTGATACTAAAGATAAACTTTATTATAAGTATTTATAAATCTAGTTTGCACGGAAGTGGACTTTAGTAGAAATCCCAACAAAATTGAGAAAAATCTGAATCTTCGAAACATTCCTCATTTTAGGTTAAGAAAAACCTTTTCCACTGGCAGAGATACAATTTATTCAAAAAAGTGAATCTCTATACATAAAAAAGTACTTACATGTCTTCTGTTGCGCCATGTTAAAAAGAATGTAGACTTGCCTCAAATTATTCAGCCCATCTCTTTTCCGTCTTCTAATTGCACCTTCAAGCAAGAGATCCTTCTGAGGGTTCATCTGCTGTCTAGGGTGGGGTAACATTGTGTAACGACCCACACTTCTGGGGTACTGATTCACGCGAAAACCACGGTATTTGATACGGCGAGACATGTCATCATCTTCAGCACCCCATCCCCAATAGCTATTGCTAAAGCCATTCACTTTTATAAACTGAATCTTTGTCATTGCCGACACACCTCCAAAAGCTGAAATATCGAACAATCTGCGGAAAAAAAAGTACTAAATGAAAAAAACACTAGACACATAGCAACTTTCAAGTGATAAGGTAATGATTTATCATTTTCTTTATCACAAGTTTCAAAGGTGTAAAAAGGAAAGAAGGGGAGAAAATTCCTCGTTGACAGTGCGAAGGCATCAGACATAAGAATTTCATTTACTTTTCTTTCTCAGAGCTTCGATTTAATCTTCAAAAACTTTAAACATAAAATCAGTGTCAACCTTCGCAATCAACTTTTACTTTCTCGCCCTTACTTCTCGCCCTCTATGAATACTTCGCCAGGATTCAGGTTTTGTGGTTAATTGAAATCGAAAAATTGATTAACGTCAACGCTACCGCCTAATGCTTTGCCGTTCTTTGCTACATACGAGGGAAAATATGAAAGAGAAAATTTGGAGCCATTGTTGAGAAAATAATTGTATAAGTTGTTTCAAAGTTGCCAGTTTCTCTTAAATTAAGCAAAAGCATTATTTCGAACAATTGAATATGATGATATTTGAAGATTGATACGATAAACAAATTCTATTAAAGAAAAATGTCAATCTTCATCATTGTTATTGTAGAGAGTCGCTGAAATTTTTTTTTTAATTTTCGAAAAGGTATGAAGTGCAACGAAAATGCGAGCTATGCAATAATTTCTTTATGACTCTTGCTGCATCAGAGGAACAATATGAAAAAAAATTGATGCCATTTTTGAGAAAATTTTGAAAATGTGGCGACTTAATGTAAAGAACCACAAAAACCAGCATGTCCCTCAAGGGGTCTAGACATCAGTCAGCGACTGAGGAATGTGAATTTTGGTGAAAATCCTACTTACGGTTTAGCTGCTAACGTTGTTCACAGACAAGACGAGCAGAGACGGGACGACTCGTCGTAATCCAATTTTTCGGTATCAAGAACCCACTAAACGCGGACTCTGGCTAAGTGACAGGTTAGTAAAAGCAATTTGCTATATGATACACAGACAAAATTTAACCACTTTTCCATTACTAGGGCACGGCAGTGCGAGCTTTTCTGTCGATAAATCATCTTATTCCCACAATACTCTTTCTATTTTGCGTAAGCAGAAGGCGGGAAAGTAAATACACACATTTTACTTATTAATTACCTTAGCAGTTACCTTCAGTAACAACTTTCATAGCAGATAATTAGTACCAACCCGTATTTATTCACATTAATAGCAACTGACATGTGCCTTGGTTGATCCGGACACGTGTACAAATTTCTGTCATCCTCTGGTACAAGATCCACATCGTGGAAGATGAAGCACTGGAAATCATACAGTTTCAGAGCTTCCACGAACCCCACATTGAACAGCGCGCCTCTGTTAAATAGAAAATCATCTGCAACAATACAAATAGTACAATATAAATTGCCTTACTTGCTAACAAAAAGGCTCTCTTTCGAGGGATATCGCCTTATATTGGCATCGTACGGCGATGAGATTTTTTGGTGAATCTGGACGCGTCAACGGCTTAGATCATTGATCCCGTAAGTGTAGTGCCTGTTTTTTATCGCTGGAGGTAGCTGCAATGTTCCCCTACTGGATGGCGAGATCCGGCGCCGACCTAGGTCAGTTTCCAGGGATTATCCCCAACCAGGTATCCAACATTGAACTTGAACTTAGAATATTTCCGCATTAGGTGTACAACGGTAACGTGTAAAATTTACGTGTTGTTCCATTGCACTCGGACTTGTAATATTTTCATGAGTGAACTGGAAAGTGAACTTTGAATATTTTCGCGATAAAGTTACAAGACTTGACTTAGAAATTTTACCAGTGAATTGTGAACTGCCAGGTTAGGTGATAGAAAATAATATTAGAAGGATATTATTCTGACGTGGAAAAAGTAATCAGTTAGAAATATGAGGCGCAAGGCGAAGAGTATAGGCAGTGCTTTTGAAGTGGTTGGAGGAAGTTTCGACTTGGTCGCTGATCGTCGTGGACTTCAACAAGAAGAAATATTGGTCTACCCTACGTGGCGACATCGATCGACATGCGCGCGAAGAGGCAAGAAAGGATAAACGGTTCTATAACGCTGTTATTGCAATAACGAGAAAAGTGGTCATGACCTAACGATAAATTGAAATAATCAATGATAGTTGATAACCTTGGCTTGCATAATGAATTATAATTCATAGTTTGAAATAAAGCTGATTCTCATTTGTCATTACGTGCAATCTTAGAGTCAACATTTTGGAATTACTTTCAGATTCCTCGCCACTCCGTATGGATGGCAGATTGAGTAATAGGTTGCGGAGTAAATAGCAACACTTATTTCATAAAAGCCCGTCGACCGAGCTAGCGACATTTACATTTATATCTAATATATCCAAAGACAGTAATAGATATTCCGGAATTCATGTGTAACCTTTTCCTGGCGCCCAAATTATTTATAAATTCGGAAATTGGTTATGTTTTACATTAGTAATTAATAGACATTTCAGTATATTTACCCAAAAAAAAATTTCCTCAAAGAAATACTTACTTTTGGACACAACTGTCCAATGTTACTTCCACGCAACATTTGGCAGTTGCCTTTTTTAAATACTTAAGTTACAAAATTGGATATTCTGAATCATTGGGCCGCAATAAGCACACAAAAGGTTATTTGAAAAATGCTTTCTAGGCAAAAAGTTGCGTTGCAAAACCTGGAAACACACCATAAACCTGTAAATTGTTTATTACTTATAAAAGAAATTAATATCTTTGCTCAGAGAGGAAAAAAGCCAAAATCTTCAGAAATAGAAAAGCCACCAAGTTACACAATTCAACCGTTTTTTTATTTCTCGGTTAATTTTTATTTCTGCACAAATATATTAATTTCGTTTGTAAACGTTTTACATGATTCTGGAGTGTGGTTTTACATGCTTCTGCGATGAAAATGTTTGCCTAGAAACCATTTTTTCAAACCGACTTTTGAGTGCTTCTTGAGGCTCAGCCATTCGGAATATCCAAGTAGCCTATTAGACAAAATTGGCCGTAAGAGCTTATTTTGGAATTTTCGACGTTTCCTCGCCGGATATCCTGTATAATTTCTGTTGCTAGCTACTCTCAACGACATGGTGACACTGCGGGAGACTTTCCTGACGCCCTGTACCTCTTGCACTGACCTGGCGCACGGGCCGGAGGCGGCCTAGTTTTCATTCAATTTCTGGGCCACTGGAAATTAGTAACATAGACGCCGGCGATAGCGTAGCTACTTGTAGCGACTTCGCAGTCGGATTGACCCTCATGGAGGCCAGACGAAGACCCTAAACGATCTCGCAGGCCATTAATGTCCAGCCTCATTTTGGTCATTATGCCTACACCTCCGAGAAGAAATCTCCGGTCCTCCAGTTTGGCAGTTACGGGTGTAGGTAGATTCCTGTTGAAAATGATGGAATTCTAAATGCCACGTGAATAATACAGTGCAGCTATTTTATTTGTATACGGCGATCGTGGAAAATTCTACGTGGCCGACGGGCTCTCAATCTCGGAGGAACTCTGCTCAAGATCTGGCACTGCAAAAGGCATGCTTTCTTGTCATGTTGCATAGTCCGTTTGTGATGCTCGTTCGAAGTTGACTCTCAAATAGAAAGTGTTTATGTATGACACATACGCAAAATGTGTCAAACACTTATGTGCTCGTATCCCGAAGCCTTTCTTACAAATTTTAACAAATTAAGAGGTAATTACAGTCACACTTCCCAACCGCACACACGCCTTTAATTTCCTTGAGCGCTTACTCGACGTTTATGATGACAGAATTAGCATACGTGGTTTGATGCCTGCACGCTCTCCTGAATTGACTCCATGCTATTTCTTTCTTCGGGGATTGGTGAAAGATTGCATACACGCGACAAATCCCCACACAGAAGAATTACGGCACACATTACAGTAATAGATGTCTGCAATACTACATAACATTCTCTACCGAGTGAATCAGAACTTGTTTAGACGTTAAGAATGCATCATGAATAACGAGTTCCAACATCTACTACAACGTGAGAACAATTTGAACTTTCCGGTAGCGAAAAGGCACCTTCCTTCTTCGGCGATTCTACCGACCCCCTGTGTCGATTTCTCCGGCACCCGTGGCCTCGTTCGCCGTGGCCAAACTCCGTGCAACCGGCAAATTTATAAAATGGTCGTACTGTGTAAACGAAATGTCCTGGAAACATCAAAACAAATGGAAATCGTTTATGAATACTGGGCCGTGGAATGTACGAGGTCTTAATTTGAAACGCTTAGAACTCTTCAGCAAAAACTAAGAAAATCGGATGTGGAGATTGTTGTCTTCTTGGAAACGAAAAAAAGTGTGGAGGGATAGCGCTTGTTAAATATTACATTCATCTGTTTAGTAGGGTATACGAAGACAAAAGCATTTCAATATTCAGAATTCGATGGCGGTAACAATACGGGGTTTGTTTGTCAAAGTTGGGGATTGATGCTGATAGAAGTCAGTGTATTAAGAAGGTGCAAACATTTCCATTATTCTTTTGTTTCGAGGGCAGGCAAACAGGTTGTTCCTACATTCAGCAATAACAGATATACTCAGTCCTCCAGGCATCGGCAAGTGAATGAGGATAAAGTCTTTACGCCATCCCTTTCCTGGGCAGATGATCACAATGGCAGTTTTCCATTACCTTTCACAGGCTATGTGATGGTAAGGTGATGCTGATAACGCATGCTGATATAAAACAAGTTGTCAGACCTGAAGGCTTAACACATGTTTCTCTATGTATTACGATGCGCTGAATCCGAATCTGCAGACAGATTTACGTTATTACCTTCCAATTTTTTAAATCGCAAAATACGTCACGATGATGTTTTTTATTTTAAAAAAATGGAGATTGTTGACGCAATTCTGACTTCAGATTCGGATTCAACGCGTCGAAATACATAGAGAATTATGAGTCAAGCCTTTGGGTCTGACAACTTTTTTTTGTGTGATTCAGTTCATTTTGTTTGTGTGATGAAATCGAATTTACACCAAGAAATACTCCATAAGGCGACGTTTTTTCCGCTAATTGGTATTCAATGTTCTTTATTTACTGATATTGGATAATTTATAAAGACTCGATGTAAATCCAATATATAATTATAAAAATCAATGTTTGTACTTTATATGCTGCCGTACTGTTCATCCGAATGCAATAAAAACGTTGGCAACTTATTGCTCGCTTGCTACTTTCTCGAAGAACAAACATAGTATAATGGAAATGTCTGTCGTACATAGACGCGCGTTCATGATTTCATGCGTTCATGCTGACTCAAGCGCCCCTGAAGAGACCTTAACGCAACCCGCCGCACTCTCAAGTATTAAGCACTCTTTGCTGCATATTCTACCGTTGCTATTGTGAAATATCGACCGGAATTATTACATGGGTATTATCTAGGGCATCTTCTCCAAGACAGTGTCAGAACGTATGTCTGCCTAAACATGAGGGAAAACCAGTGACGAATTCACCAATACACCGCATATGCGGCCGGTATACCTAGTAATTCGAAGCGTGTAATAAATATTTCATGAGTTTGGTTATCCTCTAAAAAATTAGATATTTTGAAAACTTTAAAAGAAATAACTCTGTTTTGCTACCGAGAGCCAGTCTTCCGCATCCGTAAGCGCTATGAACAGAGAGTATGACTGTGAAGTTTCAACGAGCGAGAAGTTTCAACAAGTTCTTAATGCTGTCCAGAGAATTCGCTAGTGCAGATGAATGAACCCGCATGCCAGCCGCGATAACCTGGGGCTCCTGATGTTTCAAGGATGAGGAGACGGGAGGATGCGCGTCTAGACGGTCGGTAAACACCGCAAAATATTGCGGTTAACAGTCCTTCTCTGGTTCTTAAGTTACGCTCCTTCCAAGTGTTTGTGAAAATGGAATGTGTTAATGATCTAGAAGTTAGTAGTTTGTGTAATTGTCTTGGTGGTTTGTGTAAATCCCAATATTATGAAATTATTATGAAATTCCGTCCTTAATCATTGTTCTATAACAATTATTAAAGGCGGAATTTCATAATATTGGGATTTCAGAAACGCTCAGAATAAAAGATAACGGTAAAGGTAGCTTCTATAAAGTGCGGTATACTTAAAATAAAGTTTAGTATTCGTCACTGCGGAGAACGTTTTAACAATATAATACTTGACAATGATATCCAAATCAGGACATGGAACAAACTCATACTCACGAGAAAGTCTTTCATCTATTAAATATTTTGCAGAGCGAAGCTTAAAACGTGATCAACAACCACGTGACCAGTGGTGTGTGGAGTGTAATAATTGCAATTGCAATAGCGAAGCGTTGCCGTGTCTACTCGTAAATTAGTACATCTGACCTGCCTGCTCGACGACGATGATGCGGTAGTCGATCTGCTGGCGCTGCAGGAACGGGTGCAGCGCGTGGAGCAGCGTGGCGAGGTGCGCGGCGCGGTCGCGGTACGGGATGATGATGGCGACGCGATGGCGCGCCAAGCACGTGGTGGGGCGCCACGCGCCGCCGGCCAGCAGCTCCGGGAAGCGCCGCTCCAGCTCCGGCAGCGGCGGCGCCTCCTCGCGCACGTGGTACGCGCCCTCTGGAACGCACGTGCACGTGACAACTACCACCACAACTACCACCACTACAACTACTACCACTACCCCACTACAACTACAATACCTACGACTACCACCACCACCACACCACCACTACTACCACCACTACCCCACCACCACACTACAACTACCACCACCACCACCCTACTACCACCACCACCACCACCCCTACTACCACCACCACCACCACCACTACCACCACTACTACCACCACCACCACGACCACCACTACTACTACCACCACCAATACTACTACTACTACTACTACTACTACTACTACTACTACTACTACTACTACTACTACTACTACCGCCACCACTGCGATTTCGAAAACGCATCTGGGATATAAGACTCGGCTCCAAGAATTTCAGTGGTAAGTTGTAGTTGACATTTACATAATTGAAAAGATTGAAGGCGTTTTCATTGTCAACAATAGTACTATTGTTGACAATGACAACGCCTTCAATCTTTTCTATTTCCAATAATTTCATTCATTGGCCTCCATGTACGGTAGCGTATGGTCTTAACGGAAGTTCAACTTTTCTTCGCTAGGGGAAGTCGCATATATAACATTTAAACATCTTAATGAGTATAACTTTTTCTTCGCGCTTCTAGGCAATGTTGTCAAGTTCGAATTTTCGATAATTAAGGTCAATCGGGACTTTTATCACACAGACAAGCAAACCTTTTCACCTTATCTTCTATACCGTCTGCAGCAAATTCGCACAGGAAACTGAATATTGTAGCGTCGTGTCGCTAAAAACAGTGTGGGCACGTGGTACTTGGTGGGCACCGGATGCGTAGACAAAGACAGAAGCTATGACGCACGGGTTTTTCTGACAGGGTGTGCGCATCGCTAGGGCGGAGGCAATGGAGGCGGCGGGCAGCGTCGCGAGGGCTATTTAAGGGCCGTGAGAACAATAGTCTTCCTTCTTTGTGATCCTGGAGGCAGCAGCGTAGGTCGTTCGTGAGAGGTGCGAACGTGCAGGCGGCGCAAGGAGCCGGCAGTGATTGTCGTAACTAGTGAGACATGTAGTCGGTCTCAGGGCAGGCGGTACTACGCACGGCGAAACATAAGGCAGTATGTTGCGGTGTGGTAGCAGTTATAAATATCTCTCCTAGCAGAGGGGTCTATTTAGTTAGTTAATTGTATACAGTGCATTGGTTATTTGTGACTACGGTCTAAATTGTGAATAAACCTGCTGTTATTACAACCCACTCTTGTCTGTGTACTGATTACACCCGTATGACGCCACAATATGTACCTTTTAGTGCTTAAGACGTGTACGAAGTAAAAATAACAAGACCTACCAAAACTCTCAAATTAGCCCCACCTGATGGGGTTAATACGATACACTGACGGAGCTAATGTGATACAGCTTAATATCTTTATGAATTTTAATTGGGACACAACGAACGGGCTACAGTGAGACACTTTAGGGTCTAGTGTCTCAACAGTATTTGTTTCCTTTGCTGTGTCCAAATACATTTTGAGTTCCTGTCATAGAGTCATTAATAATAGAATATATTTCCTATTATTTACTATTTTTGTTTATTTTGGATATCAATACGAAACAATATACTGACATCTGAGTACCAGGTCACAGTAAGTAGTGAAGGCAACCAGTGTTTATTGGACAAACTATTTGCTCCTTTTTATCGCATCCCCTATCCATTTTTTTATGGAGACGCCTCTGGTACTATACGTGCACATTTTCTTGAGCCCTCGCTACGCTCTTGCGAGGAGTGGCGAGTTTCATTATTTTGACACGGAATTTTATATCAAATTTGTAGTTCGTTTTTTCATGCAAATAGTTGATATTTTTACACGGGAGACACTTCTGGTTGTCAGATTTTGTTCACAATGCTCGTTGCTATCAATTATTCTCAGTGCCAGATTACCCAATAAGCTGAGTTGGCTGAAGACTGGGCCGCGCAAGTTTTGGAGACGAACAAATTTCAGAGGGTGCAAAATTTCATAAGGCGAACTTTTGAATGTTTTTTATAGAAATATTTCTTTACATATTTGTAACAAAAAGTGTTAATTAAGCACCTATAATTAATATATGGATAAAATAAATACAAAAATATTGTATATTTATTAAATGAATATCGCGGTGAGAATTTTTCACACATAAACGTATAATCAATTATTTACACGTACACAATATTTGCGTCGGTTACAAATATGGTTCAATATGTTTTGTTCAAAACATTATAAATAGCTTCAATGTTTTAAAAAAATCAAATTAAAAGGGCGCCACAACATTTGACAGCCTAGGGCGCACATAAGTCAAAGTCTGGCACTGCTTATTCTGAATTCAACTCTTTTGGGCAAAGGAGTGGCGGTAGGTGTTCTGGGGCTCAAGAAAACGTGCGCGTATAATACCCAATCTTTCGTGGGACGCCAGTGGTACCAACATGTTCCACGCCCCCAGCGTGCATGCGTTGGGGAGGCTGATCGTGCGTGCACTCACCGAGGCCTGGCGGGACGGGCGGGCAGCGCTGCATGCTGGGAGGCGGTGAGAAGGGGATGCTGACGTAGGTGCTCAGACCCGCCAAGGGTCTCCGACTGCTCGTGTGCTTTCTGCGGCCCCAGCTGCTGCGAATCCGAGCTGTTCCAACACACGGGGACACCGCTGTTATAGAAGGATTTTCCTGAGAATTAGCCAGAGTGACAGTTTGCTAAACAAATGAACATATGTAATTCACAGAAGTATCCCTCCGCCGCGACAGCTGTTTAGCCACGCCTCTTCGTAAAGTGTTGGGTTATGGCTCTCGTGAAGACATCACGAAGCAGAAGTGTAAGAGTTTCGCTGAGGTATGTGCACGTACTCGAATCCGGGAAATATTTAAATTTATTTACGTATGTGGAAAATCTTTTAACATGCTTTCACTATCAGTAAAAGAGAACTGTTACGAATGTAAATAGAATGCTCTCAATCACAGCTCGTCACACAATAGCACAATAGCACGTGCAGCAGTTCGCATCGCACATTCAAGTCTCGATTTTAAAATAAACAAAGAATTTATTACACAAGAAAAAATCAATGTAATGTTTATAGAAAAAATAATTTTTACAGAACATTACATAACACTGCACTTCCTAATTTCAATTATTAACGCTCTAAATTTTTGTCGGACGAGGACGTCACAAAAGCAAACGTCGAAGCTATTACAAGTTAGCCAACACCAAACGAACAAATGCAGGAAGGGAGTCTAATGGGCTCGAAACCACAGAACCTTCAGTTATGTGGCCAGCACTAGCTGAAACTTTGGTTCATTCTTAGGAAAATCTTTCTTTATAGCTCGACAAGTTAGAATTGATTGATTTGATTTTATCGTGATTCCGGGCGCGTCAACTGCTTTGATCATTAGTCCCGTTAGTGTAGTGCATGTTTTTATCGGGAGATGGCGGTGATCTTCCCCCGCTGGATGGCGAGATCTGGCACCGACCTACCGTCGGCTAGTGGCGTTTCTCCCTAACCAGGACTCTCCCACCAGCGAGGCACCGCCCTAGCCGGGACAAGCTCTAAGTTTCCGACCGATCTCCCGGAATATGTGGTAGTGTAGTGCATGTTAGTGTGAGTGTGTAAGTGGAGAAGATAGGACAAGGAAAAGGAAGGACAGATAGCGCGCGCTCCGTGACCCACTTGGTAGGGTACTGCTCCGGCATTCGCCTGGTGTTGATCGGAGAAACCACGGAAAACTACGGATCAGAGCAGCCGGCCGCTAGAATTCTCCTCCAGACTACGACTGAATTCGACCTAGCTGAAAAGCTAATGTCGCAAATCCTGCCGCCGTGGGGAGTGGAAACCTAGGACCTTCCGGTCAGATGCGCTACAGTGACATCAGTTGATGCACTGAGCTACCGTTCCCGGTCGACAAGTTAGAAGAAAATCTGATTTGCGCATGCGCGAAAAGTGCCGGAGGGGAAGATTCCCTCTCTTCGCGACCCAAGTTCCCCGCCTCACGAGCCGCCGCCGCCGCCTTGGTCCAGATTGCCGGGAGGGAGAAGACTAGGGACGGCAAAAAACATCGATGTTTTCCACCAGAAACATCGATATATTAACATCGATATTTTGCTTTCGATGCTTTCTTTACATTGATATTTTGCTGTAAAAACATCGATGTTTTTGAATTGTATTTTTTTTAATAAAAGGGTTTAAGCACGTTGTAGAATAGCAGCAATCCACAGCAATATCGTTGTTTTGCGTCATCCTCTTTATCACGCTGCACATTTCGCATGTGGAATCTGTGGGAATTATAGGTGGTTTTACTTCGATGCTGTATGAATGGAAGTGACGAATAGGTAAAGTAGCGAAACACAATGTTCTTTATTGTTAATTTCATTCTTTACATTCGATAATAATTTTTACATACTACCATGCTGGTAACCAAACAATAGAATGTATCCCTTTTACGTACTGTAATTAAAATTTACGTACTGTAACTAAAATTTTTACAGTACTTTTACGTACTGTAACTAAAATTCACTTTTCCCCTTAGCACGTCATACGTATTTTTAACTGTTTTTCTGACGTAAAATAAATAAATGAAAATAAAAATTCAAAATGGATAGGAAAATAGCATGTTTATTAGACTACAATTAAAACATTGATGTTTTTTGTCGATGTTTTCATCGACATCGAAAACCCCTTAGCGATGTATCGAAATATCGATGTTTTGGTAAAATTTGCCATCACTAGAGAAGGCAACCTGGAATTGTCAACCGTCCCGAACCCTAGGGTGTTGAAGGCCCGTATCTCTGTTCATCCTGCCAAGTCCAATGGCTTTTGGGCGTGAGAAATACCACGTCGAGAGAAATGACATTCCCTCCCTTCTCCTCACGTACAATTGCCACAATTGTTTGGAATTTTCTTAGCTCGGAATGGAGTTTCTATGCGCTTCTTGATGTGCGTGGGTATCAGAGGCAAATCCGGAACATTATATTTGTATACCGCACCTTATCGAAGCTACCTCTGCTGTAGTTTTCCTTCAAAGTGAAATCTACATATCATAGGCCTATATGAATTCAGGAGAATTAAATGTAATTATAGAGATTTCTGGAAAGTCAGTGTATGTTTCTACGTAGTTTCCTTTATTAAACGATGTTTCTGATTCATCGCGGGCCCTGGAAGCTTCTTCTTGTTTTCCTAAGTGCCTGACAACACCAACGAGTCTTGTTAGTATCGGTCTGTTCCTCTTTACCATTCCGTTGTGTTTCAAAAATTGGAAAGTCTTCTGAGCATTTAGTTGCAATTCTACTCGGATATTACCGAAATTACGCATTGTAAATTCACAAAATATACGATTTGTCTTTTCGTACTTGTCTAAAGAACTAGCAAGGGAAATTATATTGTTGAATCCTTCTTTTGACCAAATGATACAACACTTATCTCTGCTAAAGAGAAGACACTGTCAGCAAAAGCGTTTGTTCAATTTAGGATAACCCGTTAACCATTTGTGTTTAGAATAATTAGAAGCACAGAAGTGTCTGCCGTACTCTCGCTTCCCCTCTTGATATTTTGCAGTCAAACCTTGACGTTCTGTTGTGGGCCTACCGTTGTCTTTTATTTTGAGCTTTTCTGAAAACCCAATACTACTAAATTCAGTTTGTAATAATTGTTACAAAGCACAATCACAAGAACAACTAGCTTTTGGATCTTTAACGCGGGCCATTTTCACAAAAACATGAAAGAAGCGAAACTTGCGAACGACCTGCACAGGGCTGTTCACCGCAATATTTTGCGGTGTCTACGGATCGTTCAGTCACAAATCCTCCTCTCTCCCCACCCCTGAAACATGTGAAGCCGAAGGTTATTGCAGTTGGCATGCGGTGTCTCCCCTACCAGCAAATTCTCTGGGCAGCATTAAGAACTGTTCGAAACTTCTCCCTCTTGCTTACTGTATAACGCAGAAACCTGACGAACTGAGGAGGCTCCTAGTAGCAAAATAGTGTTATTTTTTCGCGTCTGCTGTGAATATGTACTAAATCTCAAGAACTTTTTAGGGGATTACCATATACATGAAACATTTCTTATACTTTTCGAATTACTAGGCATACCACCGATATACGCGGTGTATCGGAGAATTCGCCACTGGTATAGATCTCCGATTTGTTGCTTTGTAGTGTTTTCGAGTTTTTACATTTCTGTTGATATTGCTTCGACTTCAATCATGTCTCTCGGAAACACAACAATTTTCTGTGAAAAAGAGCTTTAAACTTCGCATTCTTTTAAACCCTTAACGCCATTTTTTTAAAAACGGCTCCTAATTTTTCAAAGAAAATAGCTATTTAGAACGAGGTTTTAGCCTTCTTTAATATTCTTAAAGTAAAATCAAGGTTCTACTATTTAAAACTCGAAAGGTTGAGAAAATAAAAAAAAAGAAAACTTTGGGCGGCGATAGATGACAGCAGGCAAGACAATCAGTCCACACCAAGGAAATTAGAAAACTTTACTACGAGAAAGTCTGTGCCATTCTGTCCTCTAGTTTTTCTACATTGTCGAGCTATAGTTGTTTGGTTGGCTAATTATATTTCCGGCCACGTCAACTGCTGTGGTCATTAGTCTCGTAAATGAAGTATATATTATATCTCGGGAGGAAGCGGAATTCATTCCCTGCTAGATCGTGAGATCCGGCGCCGACCTAAGCCAAATGATCCCCTATACGACCAACTTAGCAGGACATCCCATTATAAATCGTTTATGTTCGTAAGCTTCTGATGTGCTACTCGCGCAACTTTTCTTTAACGATGTATTGAAGAAATGCGGGCCGAGTGGGGGTATTAGTTAAAAGGTCGGCCACTAGAGAATTTACAGTGATGCCGATCTCTGGAAAATCAAAGTCAAACCTGCTATTATCCGTGCACGTGTTCTTGACTCCTCGCTTCGCTAGTTGCGAGAGGAGTGGGGAGTTTGGTTATTTTGACAAAAGGCATTTCATTTCAATTTTGAAGTTGGTTTTTTGATGTAAAATAGTTTCTATTATACGAGAGCCAACATTTCTGGTTATCAGATTTTGTGTACAACGCTCGTTATCATACATTCTTAATTCAACGAATGTTGGCGAAGGAGTGGGGGTAGGTATTCCGGAGCTCAAGGTAACGTGCATGTGCGTATAAAATACGTGTGCAGCCAGGTCATCACTCTGGGTAGGCAACAGATGGGACAATAGGTAAGAGTTTTAGGTGCCTCCCTTGAAGGACCTGGACCTGTCTCAACCATTTGTTTAGATCAAGGTAATAAAGCTTGAATAGAAGTTCTCGACCATGAAAGCAACTAGCTTTGACTAGCTTCTATTTCGCGCCAACCAAGTTTTAATGCTTAGAATGCTGTCATCAGTGTTCGCTGAGAGCTTTTGCCATCACCTGTTTATTGCTCAAGGGAGGGGGAAGCAAGGTCATCGTTCAAGAAAAGTTGCGCGAGTAGTATTTAATAGAGGAAGGTTGCCCTAGTTACGGATTGTAAATAGACAACATGGCTCAGTAATAAAATAGTCTGTAATCCACAAGTTGAATAGTCTTTAAAGGAATCGAAATACAGAAAGATTAAATTGTGTTTTCCAGTTCCCAATGTTTGATTCGTAATAGTCAAATAAGATTTAGGCTGACCTGCAGACGTATTGCAGCACAAGTTTGCAAGGGCCACCACTAGAAGCAACTTCGAACACACCATATGCATCCTTAGAATCCCCATCTCAGAGACCCATCCTCAGAGGCTGCCAACTGTTACCCAGACGCACGCTAGGAGTTCATTGGTTCTACTCACGGAAACAACAGGTCAGGATGTAACGGAGATCAATTATCACGTGCGCTAGCAACCTGAGGAGAAAAATTAAAATGAAGGGTGGGGAGAACAGTAAGTGTCAACTTTACTTGAAAACGAGGAAACTCCATTAGAAGATTCTAACCACTTTCTCCGGACCAGTTTCTCTTCATTAACGTTATTATATTTATGCCTTTGTATACTTGTCGACTGTGCACAAAATTGTAGTGTATCTCTAGGATTTTCAAACAAATTGCCTTTATGTAGATACTAAAAAAACGATTCTATTGTTTTTACGATTGTCTGCCTGGAGAAATCTCTGGAACGACAAAACCGATTTCAATGCGGTTTCACTGAGAGAATGTCGGGCATAGCTTGAACTACTTTTTTCAATTTCCTTTTTGTAAAGACGGATCTTTGTTGCTTGTTTCTTCAAACAAATCTACTGTTTATTTCCATCTTAATGAAATGTGATACATGTATTCTTAAAAACTAGAGAAAAGTTTAAATTTTTTTCAAAAACAGTCGTTGTAAAATGAAAACCAATCTCAATACAAACTGAAAAAACATAAGTTCTGTATTAGAATAAGGTTATTAATTACAAAAAAGAAGAAAGTAATGTTCAGTTTTGTGCAACTTTGCTATTCGTACCCTAGAAGTAATAACACAAAATAAAAAACAATAAAAGAAAGTGAACTATGGTTTCAGTATTTTATTGGATATCCCTTGACTTTTATCACACCTTTTCATGGAAAGAACAAGAATCTTGCAACTTGCTTTTATTTTTTCCATTGTGCTTTTACACGACGTTTTATTTCTTCTTTGTATTTCACGCCAGTTTTGAAAACTTCTCTTTAAACCTGGTCACAAATATTCTACGGGATTTAAGTCCGGGCTTTGAGGTGATATTTGGAGTAATTTTGGCACGTTCCGTATTAACCATGTCACATTGCGCCGGTCCTTGTGCTTACTATCATTGTCCTGCTGCAAGCGGTAAACAGATGGCAAGCCCATTTTCTCAGCACTTTGTTTTACATTGTTTTCAAAATGTCGAAATAAACGTTGGTATTCATAATTCCATCAATGAATTAGATCGTACCAACACCCGTATCAGACATATGTAAAATAATCCCACAACATAACTGATCTACCACCATACTTCACCGTGGGAATTGTATTTATGAAACAATCCCCTGTTTTTGGCTTCCTCCAGACACGGCATATCTTTTCTCCCTTTCAAAATTTATTGCTTATTTATCCTTGAAAATAGATTTTATTACATGGGAGTTTTTTTGTTTGTTTTTCTCCTTTAAAAATTTACTACATGGAAGTTTTTGTTTTTTTTCTCCCTTTCAAAATTTAAGTAGTATATGACTTAGTGTAGGGATCACAGAATTTTGAAAATGTGCACACAATTCACTTTTCCCCATAGCACGTCATACGCAGTTTTTAACTGTTTTTTTTTACGTAAAATAAATAAATAAATAAATCCCATCTGAGCCGGAGAGGTTTATTTTACATTTGTCAGACCAAATTACACTATCCAAAAATTATTCTCCCTTATTCACATACTCCCTGGCAAATGCAAGTTTCTTATGATTTTCTCTGCTTACGAAAGGTCTCTTCCGTGCTATGCGTCTATGAAACCCGTTCTTTCATAAAACACGATGAAGTCTCGTCACACATCATCTTTACAGATACGTTTTCCACTAGGACTCGTAATTGAGGAGCACTTAACCGAGGCGTTCAACGAATTTGAAGTACAAATCGTTCCTCGCGTTATTCAACCTACGTTCCTTTTGTTTTATTTGCAATTTTTTCGTAGAACCTTCCTCTCTAAACTGTCTTACAATGTATTGCACAGTGGAGTGGCTTTTGTTAACAATTCGACTTGTCACAAAGAATAGTCCTTAAGTGCTAAGTTGACAATTACCTCTTTCTCATCCGAAGTGAGCTCCTCCTTCTTTGCCATTTCGATGCCGACTGTTGCCTACTGGCGGAATTCTCCCTACAGAGCGCTTTGAGACCTTGGAAAAGCGTTAAGGGTCGAGTAACTCGACGCGGAAGAATTGCTTATTGCCGCTCACTTCGACTGTACGAATAGCAAAGTTGTAACAAAAGAGATTTGTTTTATTCAATATTAATATAATGGAATGACCCCCATCTCGATCGGGTTTTTGTCCAGTTTCCCTGATCCATTGAGCAAATGCTGAGATGGCCCCTTGCTGTGCTTCTGGACGTAAATGTAGCTTCACTATGCGCACGTTTTGTTGAACTTTCCTTTTGCTTGTAGTGGTAGTAGAGCTTAGGGTGAGTTTCTATTTTGTTAACAATACAGAAAAATCAAATCTGTTTGTTCCTTTACTGTTAAAAACAAGTTTTCTGTAATTTTGCAACGAAAATATCTAGTTTTTGAAATGTTAATCCCTCGCTTTTTTAAATTTATTATTCTTATTACTATGATTTTTCATCTTTCAACTATTAATAGTTTAATTGTTGGGAAGGGATTCTGAAACTCAAGAAATCGTGCGCAGATGATTTTCTCCCTCATACGTCACATACAGTTTTTGACTGTTTTTGACTAAATAAATATCACGATAAACATACATTCATGTAATCATTTTTATTGACATTGTGTATTTGCTACTAATGCAATTGGTGCACAATTTCAACAAAGACATTATTTTAAAATATTTTACGACAGGATATAATAACTTTTTGTTGCTAAATCTGAGTGTACGAGTAAGAATGTTAGATACTGTATTTGTATATTTCATAAAACGTATCGATCCCCCATCCCTATAAACTTAAAGCAAAATTGAAGTGCACACTCTTTCAATTTTTTGGCGAATGTTTCCGAAAGCGTAAGCAAGTGTATAAAAGAACATAAAAGGTTTCTTAAAGGTCGTACATACAGTTTTCGACTAAATGCTTGTTGTTTCGTTACGAGAGTACCATTACGCTCTGAATAATGTCAAGTAAATAGTACATCAGATTTTCAAATTGGTTCTGTAATAACAAATTAATAAATAAAAAGAAAACTGTTTCAGTGCAGTTTTCCATTTCAGATAAACAATTCTGTACCCAATTGAAAATGAACGGTGTACCATTGACTGATGTTAGGGTAACAAAATTTTTGGGTCTATCAATTCAGTCAAACCTCAATGGGACGTGCATTTAAATGAATTCAACACAAAATTAAGTTCATTATGCTACGCGCTAAGAAGTTTTTCAAATTCAGTCTGCCTTCATTCTGCTCGTTGTGTATCTTTCATGAATCTTCCTTCCCGCCAGAGATACATGGCATAATATTATGGGGAAATACATCTTAGAGCCCCCAGACTTTTAAATTACAAAAAAGAATTGTACGAATAATAACGAAATCCCACCCATGTGATTCTTGTAAGCCTCTCTTTATTAATCTCGAATTTTACCATTACCCTGTCTGTTGATTTACGAATCGGTGATTTTTGTCAAAAATGACTTACTTACGGGCAGGAATATATTTTAAGCAAACGCCGTTATCTATAATACTCGACGTAGTAATCATATTCATCAGGGGACAGTATCAACAGCTCACTACAAAAAATTCACATACAACATATGTATGTGCTTTGCCAGATGACGTTAACCGATTAAATTCGATAGAAAAGTTTAAATCCCAAATAAAATTGTTTCTGCTGCATAACTGTTTTTATACAATTAGAGACTATACTGAGAATCAAAAGAAAAGCAACATTCATTTTAACAGTGATATTTAATGTATTATTTACCTTTTGGACTGTATAATTCTAAACAACCTGTAACAAGTATTGTACCGCAGTTTCTGGGTCAACGACATGTCCAACAAACTCTCGATCAGGTTTTTCTTCCAGTTTCCCTGATCCTTTGAGCAAATGCAGAGATGGCCCCTAGTTTTGCTTCTGAATGTAAATGTAACTTCATAATCTGTGCACGTCTTCTAAAATTCAGTGGGAAATATAGTTATTCATAGTATTGTTCTCTGTATTGTCATGGCAGGAAGTATTATTCCTTCACAAAGAACATGATGAGAGACAAGAGTCCAAACTTATTGCTAATTTACCCTTGAAAATAGATTTTATTACATTGGACCGAATATTTTTATTAATAATCCTTGAAAAAAAAAAAAAAAAACGCTCATTTCTTTCAATACTCAAAGTTCAAGTAGAATATGGCTTAGGGTAGGGATCATAGAATTATGAAAGTGTGCACAGAATTCACTTCTCCCTGTAGCATGCCACACAGTTTTTATCCATTTTTGATGTGAAATAAATAAATAAAAGTCAAAATTGTTATTGGAAATTTGCCGGGAGTATGCAACAACAACATTTACAGCATCCTGTAGCAATTGTGATGGGTGTGAATGGCAGGATGGATTTATTTACTTATTAATTAGTGATTCCAGGGTGTTAACTTCCAGGGAAAAGCAAATTCCCTGACGTTTCCCAATTTTCTAGGACCATCACCACACTGTAAAGGGATAGAATCCAGACAACTTTATGTTTGAAGTTTTTTCTAAAGAATTTAGTACTTATGCTCAATTTAAAAGAAAATTTTATTTGTTAATTAAAAGTTATTTATAATATAAGCATGTGAAATATATTTTTTTTTCCTTTCATCGTAAATAGAACAATAAGTTACCTAAGATATTTTTTTTAAAAACCATCAGGGTAATGTATTGTGGATATGAAAGAGAAATGGAATGAAGGAACTTAAGAAAAAGGGAACTAATACTCACAATATCCATTTAAAAGGAAATAGAAAGGATAAATCATGAACACCACAATATCAAATTAAAATCTCTTCATTTTGAGAAAACTCCTCATGGATAACAAAACATGCATTAAATAATGCAGTTTACAGCTACATTAACACATATTTCGAGAATGTAAAACACTGATATACCACTTCCTAAAACATAAATCTCTACAATTGAAGGGGAAAAAATATTTCTGGATATGAGAACCGACAATTGTCTGTATACATAATTATAATTCAAGAGAGATTTACCATTTCATGTCATCAAAATGATGTTACACTGTATCAAGGAAATATAGGCACATATCACATTCCAGAGGTTATTCAATTCAAAAGAAACAAACTTTACCCTGCTGCTTTAATTATGCTAGGTTTTTGAAGATTCATCATTAACACAATTTTATAAAATTCACTAATAGCAGGATCAATTCTTGAACTTATTGGAAATAAATCTCACACTTAAAATAACACTTCTATTTTTGTTGTGAAGCTCCGCAAAATGAGTTTCAAATTCTTTTCATTTAACATAATGTTGTGGAAGAAATGTAATGTCCTACACAAATATCACAGAACATATTTATTTTTAAAAACTTTGTGCATACAATTTTTTATTTACCTAGTACAATACAAAAACATGAATTTATTTTCTGCCAGTCACTTCTGGAAATCATTTTGTCATCCATTTATTTCCGGAAGAATTTACAAAAACTTTTATCAATGCACTACAGGTTTCACTTTGAAACAGTCTGGTTTCAAGGTAAAACACATTGATACAAACAGATATGCACAATTTGGTAGATCTGGAGGATGGTTCAGAGTTCAGTGATGTGAATAGACAGAATATAACAACCACTGCACTATTTTCTTTTCACCAATTACAATTTACCTGCTCATAAAAAAAACATGATCAGTGTTAATAATAATATTCAACTGTAAAGAAGAGAAATTTCCTAAATTAAGATACCACAGAAATCTGTTCATGCTTATTTATGCTACTTGTGCCATAAATGGTTTTTGGTAGTTATTGTTACCAGAGTTGACTTGTTGAACAGTTAAATTAAATATGAAATTAATTCAGTTTTGTTTAAGTCTTTAAATATTAAATAATAATTACTGACAAATGGATTGTTGATGAATTTTATTATTATGAATAAAATTATTTTATATCAATTTAAAATGAAAATTTATAAACATACAACCAATTATTATCACAAAATATAATCCATATTATTAAGCAGAACAATATGAACAAACATTGCAGAAAATATTCATTAAATTTCTTCTTCACTGAACTATAAGAATTGCAAGTGACCAACAGCTCTATTTAGTTCTGAGTGGTAGGTATCATTGAGGGCATCCTTTTCTAACTTCACAACCATCATTTTGGCATTTATCACAAATGTAAATGTAATTTAATTGCTTCCATTATATTTGGTTGAAAACCTACTTTCTAAAGGCTTTTTAAAAATGTTTTAAATACAAATATTTTTACTTGTAGCTCACTAATTATTTTTTTCCATTATGTTAAGACATGTATTATTAATTCAACCCTCATCACAATTTGTTCCTAGTATTCAATACTGAAAGTTCTCAATACAATGACAGATATATATATATAATCTGATATATTTGCTTACTAAAAATGCTCTTTTATAACTAATTTATTTCCAGGTAATCTATTATCTGATATGGTTTTTGTGAGTTTTTTTTATTTACATTCTACAAATTTTAAAAGAAGTATAATATTGTCCACAAATGCCCTCAAATTGAAAATTCTTCACAGGACAATATTCTTTACACCACTTCTAATTACAAATTATACTGAAATTTGACTGAATGTTTAATAAATATTATTTTTCATGGAGGAGAAATTCATACACAAATGTTTAAAATGAATGTCTAGAATTTAATCAGCTTCCACACAAATAAGAGGGTTTGTAGTTGCATTCATATATATGAATGCCCTTAAATTCACAGATCTTAAAGAAGATTGATATACAATGTGATTTCAAATTTCGTGAAATGTTTGGTCATGTAGCAGCACAAAAACGAGTACACAAGAATATTATTAGATCCAAAAATTTTGTTCTTTCCTTTCATGTAAATGCAAAGGTTATTTATTAAGCTTCAATTGTAGCAATGATAAATATACTCCACATTAGGTACATTGTAGAAGAGCAATATCTATGTTCAAACTCTTTTGCAATAGGGGGCAAATCAAACCTAACTTCCTTAAATGAATTACTGAATTTCAAAGGTAAGTTTAAGGCAAGGAATAATTAAAAATAGAAAGTGGATATTTGGACATTAATATCAAAACAACTTCCTGAAAATAGACCTTAACATATTACAATGTTACATTTTATGTATGATTAGTCTTCTTTTAAAATAATGAACTTTCAAACCTTCATAGAAAATTTAGATGAAGAATATATAACTAGTGCAAAAACCTTTGTTTTAAATTTTTTCTTCTGATGTAACTTGTATCTCACTGCGCAATTCACATGTCAACATATGCCAAAATACATGAGTTCATCAAGTATATTTTATCCTATAGAATAGAGAATGTGTTTAATGTTAATCATTCTGTAACTAATCAACTGGTGAATAATTTTTGGTTACTGTATTTCTGAATGTTTTATAAGATAAGAAATTTGAATTCATAAATATATTAATTTTGTCTGAAGAGAGTGGGAACAAAAGAAGTAAATTTGACATTCAATATTTAGAAAATTATTTGAAGGTTGTGCCAAATGAAAATGATGCATTTGGATAGTTTCCTTACTCAACTGTTATCTTCCAAATGCTTTTTTCCTCCCTCCAATTTATTGGTCTCTCAGACTGAATTATTATAAATTAAATTAGTACACTAAAAAGTACAAGATATCATTTTCATATGCTAAAGACAATAGATTTCCCAAGAGATAGTCATTTGAAAAGTTAACTTATAAATCGCTCCAGCAAATGCAAGGCCGATTTGGAAAACAATCCTACAGATGAACTGAAACTGCTTACTTGTTAAAATCCATGGTTTTATAATAATTCATAGGATCCCAGGATGACAAACACTGTGATAATACAGGTTTTTACCTTTAAATGTATTTAATGTTATATTTTAGTATGCCTACCAATAAAAATTCAAGTAAAAATATATGTCCCGATATCAGTTTTAAGATGTTTGCAATATCCATATGGCTACACAGAAAAGGTAGCTGTCAATATTTGAGCTGTTGGACATGTTCAATATCTTCTATCAGTACAGCTTTTGCAAGCAACATAACATCATTGCTCAAACATACCTTAAAGAAATGATCCACTGTTACACAGTTATGTTAGTATTTTCATATTTTGTACTAACAGGAAATTGAAGAAAGCAAATGCAGTTTATCTCAAATTACTCAATAAAAGGAAGTATGTCAGACCTCAAGGTAAACTGACCAACAGCATTCTACAGGCAAAATGTGAAATTCAAGTTTCATTGTATTCATTTTAAAGAGGACATTAAAATAATACTGATTGTTCATTTACTTCCACAAGAATCAATTTTTCAACCATTTCTGAAGACACAAAAGGAAGCAGCTGCATATTTAATTTAAAAATCATATATTAACTTAATTGGTGTTACTTAACTACAGTGGAAAAGATCTGGAAAAATCATCAAATAATATTTCTTTCAAGCATAGTTATTCAGCTAACCCTACTTCTACAACAAGGATCATGATGGATATGCTAACATTATTGTAACATCAAACAACAAAACATCCTGAAGTTAAACTCCCCAAGGAATATCTATGTGACACCAAACATTGATCATTCATATAATAAACTTGTAAATCTTCCGCTTATTCTGAAGTACATTTGGCCGGGGCATTACATGAAACACCAATACACGTAATAATCACAGTATAACATCCAATCTGCATACATATATGACACTGAAAGTACAACATTTTTGGTCATTTGGGGCAAAAGTAATACAGGCATTATTAAAAGAATTTATGTACATGGTTCATTACATAAACTGTAAGTAGACACTATGAATATCATTATCATTTCTACAATACAATAACAAGATGAATTAATACCATAAGCTATCTACAGGTTTGTTGCACCCACTTCGTGAACCAGAATTTTTTTTTCCTTTCTAGATACTTTATTGAGTGCCTGCAGAGTGTAGGTATACTTTTTCAATTGGCAGAAAAATCAGCACAAAATGAGTAATCATTTTTTATGCCCTGTTCTAGATTAATTTTTATTCACACATATTAAATGTGTTAATTTACACAAGAAAATGACTTTCTAAAAAGTTCTTTATGGTATAAATGAACAAAAATCATAATGATAATAAGAACAATGATTGTTAATAACCAAAACTAAAATATTTTAAGAGAAAATTCTATCCAAAAATTTGGTTTTGAAAAATGTTATTCATAATAAATAATAACACTGTAGTAATGAACCAAAAGAACTGACAGAAGAAACAAAAATAATTAGCTTACCTATAATAAGGAAATGTAGGGCAATTTTATCAAGGATTTCATTATCTCTGCAAATATGATGTGGTCTTGCATTTAGCAAACTCTTAGTAATGCCCTGTTTTCCAAAGATATTTAATTAACATATCTTTCTTTTCTCATTCACTTACAAGAAGACTTCCATCCACCATCAAGGAGATACAGAAACAAAACAAAATCTCATAAAAAAAATGTATGGTACAAGATCAATAAATAAGACAGTCCATCATTATAATATCAAAACAAACATTGAAACATTCAGATGGTTGAGATTCATAAAAGTTCCTTTTTTATTTTTTTTTTAAACAAATGGCTGATATTCTGACACTTTACTTTTTATGTCTGCATTCAAACATACAAAAAGAGAGTTAAAAGAAATAAATGATCTCGTTAAAACTGAGTAGGATTCATTCAGTCACACGATATCTCCAGTGGAAAGATTGGGTTTGACTAAGTAGTTTCGGAACAATGTCACTTCAATTCTCCAAGAAATTTGCAGAATCATTTGGCCACAATCAACTATAACAATGTCCAAAAAATGACTATACAAAACCTTCTGAATAGATTCTATAACAAGTTGATACACTATTTCATAATTCTAGTGCCTAAGAGATATGTATAAATAGAAATTTACCATAAAAAAGAACTGAAGTATTGTCAACTATTTGCTGCTAATTTCAAATATTTAGACACTTTCAATATCATAGCAATATAAATCAAATAAGATATCCTTGCAAATTTAATCTTCTTGCCACAGTTCTGACATATGGCATGATTCATATATTATCAAAATCGCTTATCAAAATTTGAATGTTTTAGTGTATTCTACAAGTTTTTTTCGAAAATTTTATGGTTTTCAAATTTTTACGTGAAAATATTGACAATAAATTACATGAAAAATAAGAAAATGAGGTAAATCAAACAAATCCATGGTAAATGGATGCAAAGGAAGCGAATAAATAAAAAGATTAACAGGTATTCACTGATATTGACTGTAGTGAATCAGCTGATATGAAATGAGGTCAAAAAACATAATCACAATTCCTTTTATGAACCATTAACATGTTGAGCAATATAATATAATTTAAAGCAATACTGAGGTGAGATTATATTATTTTTAAACCCTTAAAATAAAATAAAAAAGCTTGAGAATGCCACTTCATGTACTTTACCCTCAAAATTACTTTTTCTAGCATCTTTGTATGAAAGGATTTTGAGAAAACCAACCACAAAATATAATTAAGCATTCAGAATATTTTTTTAAAATCTCATTTCATATCACAAGATTTCAAAGAGATTAATTTACAAGTTTCATCTCACCTCAAACCCCATGTCTTTTTGGAGATATTTCCAATCACTAAAACTGACAAATGAGAGAGTTGCATCTTGCACATTTACAACTTTAATGATAGACTCATTTATTCTGCTCCCGAAACAAAAAACAGGAAAATAATGATGATTACATTGAACATCTTGCAAAGAAAATGTACTTCAGTTTAATTTCTTAACGCAGAATGTGCAAAGACATTGTATATCTATTGTGAATAATTTTTCTCATCACATTTTGTGTCTCCTAAAAAACATGGGCTTTTGAAAGAAATTTATATACACCGCTAATAAATTTCTCATTTTTATACAGTCAGAAGACTTCAATTAAGAAAAAAACAAAACAAAAAATAAAAACCAACAAATTCCTGACCCAGTAAAACCGGTACAATATATTAGAAATCTAAACATATGCAGCATTAAACAAAAATTAAAAATTAAAATAGTTAAACCCATAAATACAGCAAGCTCTTATAAGCTTCAGGCTGTTAGGATTAATAACATGTTATAGTACCTCTAGTGAGTTTCTTCTTATACAAAGCTTTATCAAAAGACTAACACATTCTCAATTTTTCAGCCATGCCAACAACCATAGTGGCTGTGCTGGGTCACAAGAAACCACAATCTAGTGGAAGCGCACACATTGGGACAATGTTCCTGAGAGTCATTCCAAATATCACCTTAGCTTCACAATGAAGTCAAAGACATAAACCTGTTTTTAAACTCCATAATTCTACTGGTTTGCTTTATACACAAAAAAAACAAAACAAAAAACAAAGGAAATTTCATGAAATAACAATGAAAGCAACCCAATATTCTAGGTTCTGCACACTAATAAAAACAACAGAACAAAACCATAAATAATAGCATTTCCAAGAAAACCTTATTCTAGACTACATGGGGAGAAATGTATGATCATCCTGGACACTCATACACACACATACACTTGCACAGAAAATCCAGTAATAAAGTAATGATTTGCAAGTTTGTTGGAGGTGCGAGTGCAGGGTGTCTTTTTCATTGATTTAACTAATATCTCACAGTAGACTAGACACAGCCCAACTCGTCGACTAGTAGATATATTCTTCTCATTCTGTTTACGGGTTTTTCACTTCACAATTCCTTGCAAACAGGCCTGCTGCTTACTTCAGTACATGTATTTCAACTTGACACAGAAGTCTTGTAGAACCTGTAGATGTCCCTCCTTCAATTGATCATTAACTCGCACAGTTTTTCGTAAAACTTACGTTTTAAAAAAGTGAAGTTTTTGCAAGATATAAAACAGTGCAGCATTTCTTCATTGTTGAGTGAAGACTCTCAATTTCAGCTTAACTGTCAACCACTCACAAAGCTTGTATATTGCACATCTTTTTCAAACAAATAACTGAACGAGGTGACTGCTGGTCATTTTGGAAAAACAACCATTAGAATTAACTGCAGATATCCGTCCTTGGCATAATGCAGTACTTCCATTGGCAGCATCCTGCGACAGTAACATTTATTTATAAAACATTAAATTTTGTCATAGTATGTTTTATCTACAAGAAGCACCATTGCATACACAGAATTTTAATTACAGTTCTTTTCTAATTCTAATAATTATTGGTAACCGGCATACTCCTTGCTTCCAATAGTATGCAGTATGCAAGAAAATAATATAAGAATATAAATCAACTAATAGAAAGTCTATAGTTAAAGCACATTTACAATTTACATTGAAATCAAGAGCTATATAGTTCCATGAAAATTTTGCACATGCTACTCAAGGGTCAAAACAAATTACCATAACACCAATTGTTTAATAAAAGTGAAAATAAATGTTTGCACTGGTAAGTGCTCTATACTATTTAGACAGTTATTTTGCTTTATAGTTTTCAAATTTCAATACCTGTTTGGCTAACAAACTGAATTGCATGAATGTGTTAGTTTGTCCAATCATGGTTAGAGTTTATTAAAAAAAAACAAAAAAAACTTGGTCCTGGTGGGAAACAAAATTATATTTCAATCGTTCTGGTAAAATTGAAAATCAGTTCAAAGGCAATCAGCCTTGTTCAGAAAGGGTGACAGGGTTTCTGAGTCAGTGTAAAGAATTTTCTGTTAGATTGGCTCAGAATACTAAACAAAGCAAAGCTATTGTACCCAAGGAAACAAAAAGAATACTTCACAATTCTTGGCATTTCTCTCACTGAAACCCCTCCTTTCAACAAAACAAATTATGATGAAACCAACTTAACAAACAATCCTGGCCAACAAAAAATTATTGTAAAACGTGGCATTAAGCATGCCAGGAGACTAATAGATACATCCAAGACGAGTATCAGGGTCATTATCACTTCCACCATTAAGCATGCCAAGAGAATAATAGATACATCCAAAACGAGTATCAGTGTCATGATCACTTCCACAATTAAGAATGCTAGGAGACTAATAGATACATCCAAGACAAGTATTAAGTGTCGTGATAGCTGCTGCTGCAGCTGATGGATTGCTTCTATTACCATACAAGACAAAACATATATGGATCAAAAGAGGTGTGGAAGGTGCTTGGTACAATCAAAATTTAAGTGGATGGTTTCTCCACACTATGAAGAATGGTTTCAATATATTCTCCTATTATAAGTAAAGAAACTTCAAGGCAAAAAAGTGATGTTGAAGAGAATTAATCTAAATATCACAGTCTAAATGAAATTACCCTTTGTAAGAAAAACAATATTCATTTTATTCTTTTACCACTAAATTCAACGCATTGGTGCCAAATCTTCTTCATGCTGCTTAAAGCTGCTTGGACAAACATTCTAAATGAATGGAAGAAAGCAAATTGTGGAGTTGTTCCCAAAGCAGAATATCCTACTTTACTTAAGCAAACATTTGAGAAAATTGGTGTCGCTTCTTCAACAAATATTATTAATGGTTTTAGGAAAACTGAAATTGTTCTGTCCTCAGAAAGTCCTTTCTCTGATGGTTTCAATAAACTCAAGAAAATGGGGAAGGATCACAAATGTGGACACACTTGTTCATAAGCTTGAGAAAGCAAGTGTTGGAGAGACCCAGTGCTCCTTTGTTTACAGGAGAGGAGAACATTTGAACATTCCTCCAGTTACAAGAATTATGATTAGATATACATGAGAAGATGAACCTGAAGAAGTTTCATGAAGAGGGGAAGAAGATAATGAAATGACAGAAGCTGAAAGTGGAAAAGAAAATCTGTCAACTGAAGAAGAATTTGAAAATGAAAGTTATTTGTTAGGAAATAAAGAAGTTCGCCAGAATTGTGAGGATGATTTTAAAACAAGTGGTTGAATTGAATAAATTCTCAACAAACAAACAAACCAGATAATTTATTGGTAGAGTTAAAAAATGTTTATATACTCACAACAACATTCTTAATTTCATGAGAAAGAATTTAAACAAAAATAATTTAAAAAATTATCTTTTTCAATTTCCATAAATTTCAGATATTCAGGAAGTTAGAAAGACAGACGTTATGAAAGTAAAGGGATGTTGTACCAGGAGAGGAAGATTTAGTTTACTTGTTTATAAGATATCAATGTTAAATGAAGACTTTCATTTGATAACTTTTAGTTCTTTTTATTTGTGTTTTTGTTTGCTTTTTCAGTCTTTATCAATCTACTAGTAATGAATGTTGTGATTGTAACTCCATGAAGATATAATTTTTGTTATTAAAGCTTATAGAACTGCATTAATGGAAATTATATATAAAAACTAAAATTCTGATTGGTTTTAAAAAATCCGTCGGTAAAAAAAATACAGAAAAAAGAAGATTGGTTTTACTCTAACATGCTGGACAATTCCAATCACACTTAAATTAACAAAATAGCAGCAAACCTGCATTTCAATGGTTATATAAATTTGGAAATAGATAAATAGAAATTTAAACATTCTATTTACGAAATCTGAGAGAATCTGACAGCAACGAAACAAGTTTGAACAATCTCCATTGAGTCATGAATTTGGTAGAATAATAAGTTTTTGAGTTTTGCTCGGAGAAATCATTTAGGCATGAGGTTTTTTTACTGGCTGCTAATTTGTGACATGGGACAACTAACTTCACTTCCCCTCCGAAGACATAAGGATTGTTGCCACTTAAAATCCACTTTGTCTGGGTTTGAACTACTGATACATTTTATTTTCAGATTAATATTCTTTACAGCTTCAGGGTAGATAATATTAACTTGTGTACTAGTACATGTAGGTATTCTTCATTATGGAACACCCACCTGCCAAATGCACAGCTTTGAGAAGCACCAAGCGAGCGCTAACCGCGCCACAGCCTGGCGATGGCGCTCCATCAGCTAGGGGAAGCCAGTTCCACCAGAAGACGTGTGTATGTATGATAGAGATTCAGCTCCTTACGTGCATATCTGAACATTAAAAATATTAAACATTACACCATTAGTGCGTAAGCATTTTGTCTATTTGCACAAATCTGTCTCAAAAGCATGATTAATTTTTTATTACAAATTATTTCTTGTGAAAATGCAAAATAGAAAATGGTATTAAAGTTACAAAGATCTGAATTTCACCAATACATATACTAAGACAAATAAAACATGAAGAGCCCATCAGTTAATCCACTACACCACCAAATTTAATAAATTAATTGATAAATAAATAAATATGTCAAAAGATTGTTTCATTGTTGCAGCGGTTGTGTAAAGGTAATATTGTGAAGTGTTAGTTCAAATTACCATGAATTGTGTTATTATGTTTCGAGTTTGATAAGTTGTATGTGTTAGAGCTAACTTGCAATAATAATAAAATTTACTACTTAAGTTGTATCAAGTTTATTTACTCAGAAAATCCCAATAATCTTTCTTGAAGTTTTAGTGTTGTGACTCTAGTGAAATGAACTTGGAAGACCAAGTAGTACAGGGAGTTTGGAATGGTTGGGTAGTACCAATGCTCTCAAAAATTTTGCTGGAAGCTCATTTCAAATATTAGTTTCTTGAGCTCCACATCTAAATGAAATTTTCCAACGCAACCCTTTGATTACCAGGGAAAACCCTAAACATTTTCCCCATTTTATCATTTTTTATTATTTCCAAATTCATTTCAAATTCTGTCATCTCTGAATAATTTTCCTTAGTTTATCTGAAAAATCGTGTTGGAAAAAACATTTTTTTGGATAGTATTCTTATTACAGCTCTAAATTAAACTTTTATTTTCTTAATATGATTTGATCACTTAACCTTTGAAATGTTAAGTGATCCATTTCACCAATGAAACCCTAAAATATTTGACAATTCTTGTCAATCTACTGACTTTGAATGATTTTTTTTGGAGTCCACGACTCCACACTAGTGTATCTGTAACTATTATATTATGACTTTCTTTCTTTATGCAAGGAGATTATGGTGTAAATGGTAGTGTATATTCCTTACACTGCTGGGAGCAGGGTATGATCCCTGGCCAATCCATAGGAAAGTGGTGGACAAATTCTTGACAGGTTTTCTTAGGGCACTCCCTTTTTCTGCTTCTCTATCTAACATTTCTTCATCATTTATCTTATTAGATTTTCACTATCATCTCAACTAATCATCATTCATACGCCTCAATTACCTCAGTGGTTGAAGGGTCACTACACTCCAATCAATAAATAAATAGCCTGAAGCTTCTCAAGAAATTCTATAGAATATTTTTTTCAAATGAAAAAAAACATCCCCATATGTTCTTAATATTCAAAAATGTCTATACTGTTACTGACAAGAGTGACAATTTCCTTAAGAATGAGAGACTATGGCAGGGGTAAAAAAAAAGTCGTATATTGCCCCAATTGCTCCAACATGAATGGTAGCCTTACCTCAAACTATTCAGACCATCTGTTTTGAATCGCTTGCGTCCGGTGTACAACATTTCATATCGCTTAGGATTGGCTCGTTGCTTGCGGTGAGTTAACATCTTGTAACGAGCCACATTTGCAGGATAGCGTGCAACATGGAATCCATGATATTTGATCCTGTTTGACATGTCATCATCTTCACCTCCCCATCCCCAAAACATATTACTAAAGCCATTCACTTTTTGAAACTGAGCCTTTGTCATTGCACTCACACCTCCAAAAATGTCTGGGTAAGGTAATCTGTAATGCAAAAGTAAAACAAATAACATACAAATAATTTCCAAAATGCATAGTAATTACAGACAGAAGTGTATCTAGGTATTCAAGTGCCCATGGCAAACAGAATTTGCGCCCCTGTCAGGATACTTCTAATTAGGGTTGTTGTTCTTTATTTATTTATTTATTCAGTTAAAAACTGTCAAACTGTATTTAACAGTCAAAAACTGTATGCGACCTACGGGGGAGAAAATCATCTGTGCACGCTTTCTTGAGTTTCAGAATCCCTTCCCAGCAATTTAACAATTAATAGTTGAAAGATGAAAAACATCATCATCATCATCATCATCATCATCATCATCATCAACAACAATAATAATAATAATAATAATAATAATAATAATAAATAATTTAAAAAAGGCGAGAGATTAACATTTCAAAAACTAGATATTTTCCTTGCTGAATTATAGGTTAAAACTTATGAAATTGTATCGTATATCGAAAGTTCAAACTCGCAACATCGGCACATTTCTGTTGCTGACCAATTATGCCATGGAGGAGAACCCGGTATTTAATTTTACTCTACATTCTAGAGCAGTGAATTTATAAATTTTCCATTGAAATACATGACTGAAGAAATCGAGGATTGAAGTTCGCTTTCTCTTTAGTTACATCATCATCCCTTAATTTCAATTTTCTTAAAATGCATCGCCTGGACAGGGACTTGAACCCTGGACCCTTAGGTTAAAAGCCTAATGCTGTACCGACTGAGCTAACCGGGCCCAGTTGGGTATGCTCTAAATAGCACCCTTTGAGAGGGGTGCCACCCATGGTATGTGCCATGTCTGCCATACCATAGATATGCCTCTGAACAGACAGAAATACAGATAAAACATGCAATATATTATGTGATTGATAATGTAAAAAAAATTAAATACACTGCAGCAAACAAAAATCAGTCTTTTTGTTTATGTTCACTTTATTATAAAATGGGATATAACATACTTTTTTCAGAATTCATTATGGTTCAATTGTGAATATATTATGGTCTAAGGCTTTTTAACTTTAAAGACACAAAAAAGCAGCAGCAGAGAGAGAGAAAGAGAGAGAGAGTGGGCGAGAGAGAGGAGAGAGATTGAGTGGGCGAGAGAGAGAGATGAGTGAGTGGGCGAGAGAGAGATTGAGTGGGCGAGAGAGAGACTGAGTGGGCGAGAGAGAGACTGAGTGGGCGAGAGAGAGGATTGAGTGGGCGAGAGAGAGAGGGGGTTGAGTGGGCGAGAGAGAGATTGAGTGGGCGAGAGAGAGAGATTGAGTGGGCGAGAGAGAGAGAGTGAGTGGGCAGAGAGAGAGATTGAGTGGGCGAGAGAGAGAGACTGAGTGGGCGAGAGAGAGAGATTGAGTGGGCGAGAGAGAGATTGAGTGGGCGAGAGAGAGAGATTGAGTGGGCGAGAGAGAGAGATTGAGTGGGCGAGAGAGAGAGAAGAGTGGCGAGAGAGAGAGATTGAGTGGGCGAGAGAGAGAGATTGAGTGGGCGAGAGAGAGAGATTGAGTGGGCGAGAGAGAGAGAGTGGCGAGAGAGAGAGAGGGGGAGAGAGAGGGGGGGGGGAGAAGAAAAAACGAGAGAGAGGGAAGGGCCGGGATAGACATGGAACATGAGACAGAAACGCGCGAGGGAGGGGCGAGAAATTAAGGAAACTTTTTCTATGAATTAGTGATTTTTTATTAATGGACTAAGGAAACTGTTTCTATATTCTCTTCTTAATACATTCAATACATACCTGTATCTGAACACATCAATAGCCACTGACATATGCCTTGGCTGCTCAGGGCATGTGTATAAATTTCTGTCATCCTCTGGGAGAAGATCCACATCGTGGAAGATGAAGCACTGGAAATCATATAGTTTCAGGGCTTCCACAAATCCTACATTCATGAGCATGGCTCTGTTGAAAGGAGAAGTTCCTGCAACAATACACAACAAATTCATCTGCTGACCACTGTCACCTTTCTATTTTTTTAAACAACCTACTACTTAATCCCATGGATCACTAATGATAGGTATGTGGCTTATTTTGTGTTTTTACCGAGACGTAAAATACAGGACTGGGCACAGTAACACAATGTCTTTTGCCGCAAAACTGAAAAAGAGGATGATGCATATTGCTGTGGATTTCTGCTACTTTACAATGTGCTTAAACAGCTTTATTAAAAAAAAAAATAATAATAATAATAAAAAAATTTAAAAAAATAAAAAAAAATAAAAAAACATCGATGTTTTTGCAACAAAATATCGATGTCAAGAAAATATTGATGTTAATATATCGATGTTTTTTCTTTGCTATCCCTAACCACCGCCATTCAATCGTCTGCCCATACGGCATTGAGACCACTGACCTGCCTGCTCGACGACGATGATGCGGTAGTCGATCTGGGGCTGCAGGAACGGGTGCGGAGCGTGGCGAGGTGCGCGGCGCGGCGCGGTACGGGATGATGTGGCGACGCGATGGCGCGCCAAGCACGTGGTGGGGCGCCACGCGCCGCCGGCCAGCAGCTCCGGGAAGCGCCGCTCCAGCTCCGGCAGCGGCGGCGCCTCCTCGCGCACGTGGTACGCGCCCTCTGGAACGCACGTGCACGTGACGCAACGAACAGCCGCCGTCGAGTCATGGACTGCGAAAACTTTCTCGCAAGTTTTGAAGTGAAACTTCGTTAATGTCCACACACTGAGTTGTATAGCGTAACAAAAAGTACAGTTGCCTTTTATCTGCCTAAACTACGCATAGTGAAAAAAAAAAGATCATGGCTTTTCTAACTGTTTTTCGCAAGACATACACATTGGTCAAAACATTAATTTGATAAGTCTAATAATCGAGAAAAAACTAATACTATACTTCGATCAAGTATACTTCATCAAGTTCGTTGACACTTGGTCATCTCTGACGCTTTCATTTAATCGTGAGCTTGAACATCACCTTAGTGACGTTCAAGCTCCCGATTGGATGACAGCGTCACATCTGACCCAGTGCCAACGGACTTAATGTTATAATCGAAGAATAACGGCCTGTAACAGCAAAAATGCTGCTGAGCAGTGTGTTGACAATGGAGTCCGGAGGAGCAAAAATTCTCTTTTCAGAAACGGCACACTAAAAACTTAAGTGTACTCTTCCTCGTCGTATGACATCTGCTCTGTCATAAGCAGAGACGCACTGAGAATGACAATACAAACGTGTCATTACGATACACAAAATTGCGGCTTAACATTACCAAATATTAGCAGTTTCAGTCAAAATAGAAACTGTTTCATTGTTTTTTGTATTTTTCCCAAGTTCTTGGGTAGCTAACGAAACCATTGACACATCTCGTATGCTGAGAAGCTGCTTTGTTTTCCGTCAACTTATTAGGGTATTAGAAATTACGTAGTAATATCATTTATATAACATAGATTTAAAAAAAAAAAGGAAAAAAACGGTCTACGCAAATAAAAAAATAACAATAATAATAATTCGAAATTTAAAAAAATAATATGATGGGTTTATAATGATATTTAATCATTTTTTACTAATAATTTTACATTTGTAGAAATAACACAGTTAAGCGGAAGATTAATTTTGAGTTTACGAATGTTGGTAGTTTGGAATTAAAAATCGAAATTGCCAAGTGTTTGCCTCACGTTTCTTTTTCTATTTTGTTCCGGAGGTAGGAGAACCAGGGACGCCCAGAGAAAACCACGGTTCTGGGACACATGATCCCTGGGGAGTCTCATTTCAAACTTTCGAGTCCCTTCTCCCGCAATTCATAAACAAAATTCATTTCCCCACGCATCAGAAATAACTTACAGGGTGTGAGAGAGCGAGTGCGAGAGAGAGGGAGAGAGAGAGAGAGCGAGAGAAAGAGAGAGAGGGAGGGAGAGAGCGAGAGAAAGAGGAAGAGAGAAAGAGGAAGAGAGAAAGAGGAAGGGAGAAAGAGAGAGAGAGAGAGAGAGAGAGAGAGAGAGAGAGAGAGAGAGAGAGAGAGAGAGAGAGAACGAAGAAACATTTCAATAAACAATTTATATGTTTCTGGAGTGATACCACGCTTCTGCAATGCACATTTTTGCCCAGAAATCATTTTTTAAAAACAACTTTTGGATGTTTGTTGCGGCTCAGCCATTCAGAATATCCAAGTAGTTTACGCTGAAATGCAAAATATGCTTAAAATTGTCTTAATAGCTTATTTTTTCGTTTTCGAAGTTTCCTACCCGAACACCCTGCTCACACACACACAAACAGACATACATACATACATACACACGCACAAACAGACATACATACACACACACACACACAAACAGACAGACATACACACAAACAGACAGACATACACACACACACAAACAGACAGACATACACACACACACAACAGACAGACATACACACACACAAACAGACAGACATACACACACAAACAGACAGACATACACACACACACAACAGACAGACATACACACACACAAACAGACAGACATACACACACACACAAACAGACAGACATACACACACACAAACAGACAGACACACACACACAAAAGACATACACACACACACACACACACACACACACAAAGAGTCATACACACACACACAAACATACATACACACACACACACAGACACACACTAGTGTTTCGCGCTGCGCTGGCGTGCCGCGCGCGCACTCACCGACGGCAGCCCGCAGGACCCGGCAGACCCGCTGACCCCGAACAGCGGCTCCCCGGGCCGGGGCGTCGGGCGGCTCCGGGGGCTCGAAGAGCACGCCGCGGTGGCGCGCCGCGCCGGCCAGCGGCAGCGCGCGGGACCCGGCCGACGCGTTGATGGCGAACAGCGGCTCCAGCTGGCGGGCCTCGAAGATGGAGCTGCGGACACACCCGCATGCGTGCCTTGGTTACTGTTGCCGTTGGGTTCGTGACAGTAGAGAATGTTATCAACTCGGGACGTCGCTTTTGGTGCATTGATTGATTGATTTTTTCGTGGTTCCGGGCGCGTCAACTGCTTCAGTCATTAGTCCCGTTAGTGTAGTGCATGTTTTTTCTCGTGAGATGGCGGTGATCTTCCCCCGCTGGATGGCGACATCCGGCGCCGACCTACCGTCGGCTAGTGGGGTTTACCCCTAACCAGGACTCTCCCACCAGCGGGGCACCGCCCCAGCCGCGACAAGCTCTAAACTCCCGATCGGTGTCCCGGAATACGTGATAGTGTGGTGCATGTTAGTGTAAGTATGTGTAAGAGGAGAGGTTAGGACAAGGAAGAGGAAGGACAGATCGCGCGCGGCATTCGCCTGGTGTTGATCGGAGAAACCACGGGAAACTACCGATCAGAGCAGCCCTCCTCTACAATTCTCCTCCAGACAGCGACTGAATTCGACCTAGCTGTAAATCTGGTGTCGAAAATCCTGCCACCATCAGGACTCGAACCTAGGACCTCCCGGTCAGAGGCGCTGCAGTGACATCAGTACTGCAGCTGACATCAGTACTGAGCTACCGCTACCGGCTTCATTATGATTACGAGCGATTGATGATTACGAGCGCGTCAACAGCTAAGTCATTACTCCCGTAAGTGTAGCGCACATTTATCTCGTGAGGTGGATGGCGAGATCAGGTGCCAACCTACCGTTGGCGAGTGGAGTTTTCCCGAACTGGGTATCTCTCACCAGCGGGGCACCGCCCCAGCCGAGAGAAGCTCGGAGCTTCCGATCGGTATCCCCGCATGTCTGGTAGTGTAGGGCAAGTAAGTGTGTGGAAGTAAGGGGTGAGGATAGAACAAAAACGAGGAAGGAAAGATCGCGCGCGGCCCATGGCCCGTTTGGTAGGGTGCTACTCCGACATTCGCCTGGTATTGATCGGAGTAACCACGGATCAGAGCAACCTGCGCTAGAATTCTCCTCCAGACAGCGGCTGAATTCCACCAAGCTGACAAGCTAGACTCGAAAATCCGCAACCGTTGAAACTCGAATCCTAGGACCTTTCCGTCAGAGTCGCTACGACGCAACTGATGTGACGCATAAGGCGCGTTATTAACACAGTCGGGACGTTCATGGAATAAATGAGGTGGTCTTGATACGTACAGGACACGTACTGGATATTCATTTGTTCAAAAAATAAGGTTCGAATCCTTTTTTGTGCAACTATAACTGAATGATATTTAATTATTTCGGTTCAGAACCTTGTCAACTATTATGTTAATTAGCCTCCTCCGCTCGAACGTGAGATCCGCCACCAACTGACACGTCGCCTTGTAAAGTATTCCGCCTCTAGGTATCTCCCTCAAAGGGACTCCGCCCCATCCAGGACAAGTTCTAAGCTGCCCAATGGTTTCCCGACATGTGGTTTGTGTAGTGCATAAACGCAAGAGGGAGCGGTGGGAACACGGATGTGGGAACGGAATATAGCGCTCGATCCATGACCCGTTTGTTAAAACGGCATTCGGCTGGTGTGGATCAAAAAACGGGAAACTACCGATCTGAGCAGCCGGCCAGTATAATTTTCTTCCAGACACTTGTTGAATCCGACCTTTGTAACTACTGTCGTATCGAAAATTCGCCACCTCCGGACTCGAATCCTATTGGATCTTTCGGTTAACGAGACGCTACTAAGATATCAGTAATGCTATCACTGATCCGTCGCAGCCGGGAGATGTTCATGTCGTGAGAATGTTTGGAGAAACGCGTAGAGAAACCGTGACGTATTGCTTTATTCAGAGTAACACGGGGTGCCCATCCAAGGACGAAGGTGGGGGAGAATATTAAAATCAACATACGTATCACGCCGCCAATGAGCGTTGACAATCTAATTTTGTTTTTTCGTTTGTAAATTTGTTCATTAACATACAAAAATTATTAAAGGGCAAATTGCATCAAAAGAATTAGACATAGATTTCGAGATTCTGCAACTTTTGAAGGGAGGAAAAGAAAAAAAAAAAATCAAGTACTTTGTAAATTACATCTTTAGAAGCATAAAATTAAAAATAATTTTAAACCCGAAGTTAATTTATGGGATACGAGATAAAATAAAATGAAAAAAAAAAGAAAAAAAACAAAACAAAAAAAAACACGTACGAGTTCATGACAGAGTTTGATCATAATGTTCAATAGAAACGCATTCCTTTGCACACTTAAAAATCATTTTTCTCTACAATCTGCAGCCTACAAAGCGCCGACAATGTCGGAGATCCACAAACGCAGGCGGAATAGAGAGATCTCTCCGAAAAGAGGTTGGGAAAGAAAAGTCTTTTCGAAGAAACCGCAACTCAATTCAGTCGTGCTCCAAGACTCGAGAGCAGACTCCAACTGTCTAGGCAAAATTCTTTCGGTTTTCATAGGGACTTTAAGAGTTTTAATGCTAAGAAATACATACTGGAGATTTTAAAAAATATTTAAGAAATTTTTCATGTGAAACATTAAAAATATTTTAAAAAATTTTCGATTTCCAATGCCAATTTTAATTTAACGACTTCCCCGTTTCTTTTCTCTTCTTTGCCCTTTGATAATATTTCTGCTCTACTATTTTCGTTCAGTTGTGATTGATTGCCTCGATAATTGTCAGAACAATAAGATTTGTATTGCTAAAAGTTTATCATAAATTAGTTTCTTTTATAACGACTAAAATGGATCAGGAATTTAGAAATTATTACGTATTATTATTATGAAGCTAAAAGCAATTACCATGCAGCAACAATAATTAGTAAACTCTACCGTTTACAGTTTTAAAACAATTCAAGAACAAATTGACGTAGCAAAATTCAGCACACCTGTTTTCTCCCAAAGGCCCTTCCCTTTTTGAAAAATAAAAATCAACCAAACAAACGCAAACAAATATAAACAGTGAACGGATGGCAAAGCTTGCCTTTGCCCAAACGACGAAATCAGAGTCTGTGCCAGTACGAAGGCAACATTGTGGTCGAAGCGGATATTGTTTCGTAACCTTTCAGGCGAGTTATCGACGTGTCCTCGACTATTTAGGGAGCAGTTCAGTTTCGTGAGGCGAGATTCGACATGCAATGCACAAACCACGGCATGATTTGAGTCCGTACTTCATAGTAGAGAGGTCCCTTAGTAATATGGATAGCTATGACAATTATTGAGCCGTTAGAAAGCCGGAGCCGGTTGAAATTTGTAATCGCAGGCGAGAGCTGAAATCAGACAAACAATTTATTGAAAAAAATTCTTTGAGACCTACGCAATACTATTAGATTTCGGAAGTTTTAAACTGAATCCACTGTTCCAGCACTCGCAGATTTTCCGAATTCCGATAACTTTGTAAATGCGACAAAAATTCTAGCGACATACAGATCACAAACAAATTGAAAAACTCCAAAAACCTACTTCGGGAATCTACTATGCATCTGAGATCAAAACTGAAAAGGAATTCTTTATTGCCAATATTAAAGGAACACGCTAATGATTATTTTCCCTTCCTGAGATGGTTCAATCTTTATGGGCAGTATGAACCTCCTGTCAGGTTGCCTAGGTTCCAGGGGCACTCACGTCGACAGCTTCAAGGTGAAGGCAGTGAGGAGACGAATTGGGGACCCTGAGCGCCCCCTCCCCCTTAGCTCGAGTGGCCAGCAGTTGGGCACCAGGCTCTTTCGTAGCAATGGCCCAATACTCTGGGCAAAAAGGAGAGACTTGTCCCGGCGCGTACTCAAACGCCGATGCTTAATTGAGGAGGTTCCCGAGAGGGCTATCTGCGTTCCAGCGAGATTCGGATACCAGCATGAAGGTGTTCTTGTACTGGATGCTAGCGCCTAGGCGCCCACCCCAGAGAGCCATCTCCCAGGTAGGACAAGGAAGTGTGGGTATAGACGCAGGATTTTCAATCTGTCCCAGGACAAAGCAAGCCGCACCTGCCTGCCACGCCCCCGAACGTGCCTGAGCGCAACGGGGCACTTCGGCACGTGGCGAACTCACGAAAAGTGTCGTAGTGTGAGAGTGAATTCGTTGAATGAATTGGTATGCATATAATGTACTAAGCATTCATTGCGCGTGAATGTAAAAAATTAAATAAAATTAAGAAAAACAAAACAAAAGAAAGAACATTACTGAGTAATAAGGAGGGAGGGAATTACCCAAGTTAATTATGCCAAAATACACACAACGATACAATTAGATTAAGCTAAAATTAAGTTAGTTTTATGAAGTCATAGGCTTTCGCGGCCAGTCTTGCGAGTGCTCTTGGCTGGAGACTAGCCCTGAGGAAGGCCACGACAAGATGGTCGAAACTTCGGCGTCACAATTTTTGACGTGACGTCACTCTGACAGCCAAGAGACACTTTAATTTAGTCTTAGTTATTAAGAAAAGCTCCCTCCCCCCCCCACACCTCCCCTTCAAGCTGCTTAAGCCATAAGACAGTGGCACAGTCTAATACAAGTTTAAAAAATATGCCGTTTTTTCGCGCAGCATTACTTAACTTTCTCTATACTACGAATATTACTCCGTTGTAGCCGGAAGCTGATTTGTTTGCGTGCGGGGAGCGGGGTGTTTTTGAATTAATTGTTTTACTTATTCTCGGTTGCCATTTTATTTTTTGCCTATGGGCACTTAGAGCAATATACTTGGGAAAACTACTAGTTGCGGACTAGGGGGGGGGGACTTACAAGAACACTGAGCACATTCCTGAGACTCGCAATTAAGCCAGCTCCCAACTATACATACGTATATAGAAGGACTTTCCTAAGGATGAGCCAAAGTGACAGTTCGCTAAACAAGAGAACATCACATGTAATTCAGGGAAGTATTCCTCCGCCGCGACAGCTGTTCAGCCACGCCCCTTCGTATAGTGTTAGGTTATGGCTCCGGTCACAACATCCCTCTGCAGAAATATAAGTTTCGCTTAGGTATATGCACGTACGGGAGTCCGGGAAATATTTAAATTTAATTACGTATGAGGAAAATCTATTAACATGCTGAAAGAAAACTGAAAGAAAACTGCCACGAATGTAAATAGAAAGCTCTCAATTACAGCTCGCCATACAACAGCACAATAGACGGAAACACATGCACCAGTACGCATCTCCATTTTAAAATAAACATAATATTTATCACACAAAAAGTAAATTTAATATAATGTTTATAGAAAAAAAATTACGGAAGAGCACATGAGACGGCACTTCCTCATTTGAATTACTTCTCGTGGCGCACTATATTTTTGTCGGAGGAGGACAACACAAAAGGAAGCCAATTGCAAATGAACAACCCCTTGCTTTGCTTCTGGACGTAAATGTAGCTTCACTATGCGCCCGTTTTGTTGAACTTTCCTTTTGCTTGTAGTGGTAGTAGAGCTTAGGGTGAGTTTCTATTTTGTTAACAATACAGAAAAATCAAATCTGTTTGTTCCTTTACTGTTAAAAATAAGTTTTCTGTAATTTTGAAACGAAAATATCTAGTTTTTGAAATGTTAATCCCTCGCTTTTCTAAATTTATTATTATTATTACTATGATTTTTCATCTTTCAATTATTAATAGTTAAATTGTTGGGAAGGGATTCAGAAACTCAAGAAAGCGTGCGCAGATGATTTTCTCCCCCATTCGTCACATACACTTTTTGACTGTTTTTGACTAAATAAATAAATAAATAAATAAATATGATTTACCATCTTTCAACTATTAATAGTTAAATTGTTGGGAAAGTATTCTGAAACTCAAGAAAGCGTGCGCAGATGATTTTCTCCCCATTCGTCACATACAGTTTTTGACTAAATAAATAAATAAATAAATATGATTTACCATCTTTCAACTATTAATAGTTAAATTGTTGGGAAGGGATTCTGAAACTCAAGAAAGCGTGCGCAGATGATTTTCTCCCCCATTCGTCACATACAGTTTTTGACCCATCTTTCAACTATTAATAGTTAAATTGTTGGGAAGGGATTCTGAAACTCAAGAAAGCGTGCGCAGATGATTTTCTCCCCCATTCGTCACATACAGTTTTTGACTGTTTTTGACTAAATAAATAAATAAATATGATTTACCATCTTTCAACTATTAATAGTTAAATTGTTGGGAAGGGATTCTGAAACTCAAGAAAGCGTGCGCAGATGATTTTCTCCCCCATTCGTCACATACAGTTTTGACTGTTTTGACTAAATAAATAAATAAATATGATTTACCATCTTTCAACTATTAATAGTTAAATTGTTGGGAAGGGATTCTGAAACTCAAGAAAGCGTGCGCAGATGATTTTCTCCCATTCGTCACATACAGTTTTGACTGTTTTTGACTAAATAAATAAATAAATAAACAAATGCGTGAAGGGATTCTAATGGGCTCAACGACCACAGAACCTTCAGTTATGTCACTTTGGCTCATCCTCAGGCAAACGGCGCCTCACCTGAAGGCGTACTGCAGCAGCAGCAGGGCGGCCACGAGCGCCAGCAGGAGCTTATAGCAGTGCGTGCGCGCCCAGGCGCCGCCCGGGCCGACGAGCCCGCCGCGCCCGCGCCGCCGCCGCCACCGCCCGCCGCCCGCCGCGCTGCCCGTCGCCGTCGCGGTAGTCGCCGCCGCCGCCGCCGCCTTCGCCGCCCACGAGCTCCCGTTCGCGAGGTGGTGGTGGTGGTGGCCCGCCACCACGGAGAAGAGGTGGCGCGGAGACGGGGAGGAGGGCGGGGTGGACGAGGCGGAGGTGCAGGTGGAGGAGAGGAGGGGCGAGGTGGAAGTGGAGCCGTTGCCGCCCGCCGCAGAGGAGGCGAGCGGGGGCCCGCTCATGTCCTGGGGCGGGGGCTCCCATGCGAGGGCGGACCTGCGCACAAGCAAGCATCACCTAGAGACGTCGAAATGGGTTCATAAATCTCTGATGAGTCATAAACACTTAGTTTTACATGGGAAGCAAAAAACCAACTTTCAACTGAAGCAAATGAAGGATTTATGATATTCAAACGAAGGTGATATGGAAACAAAACTATTTGTGAGTAGGCTTTTTCTGAATAATATTAATTCCTGATTCACAGCATTAGTTTAAAGTTTTTTTACTCTGCAGTAAAATTAAGTTTTTTCGACTTATCAGCTTATTCACCGGGGTCAAAGAATATATAGTGAAAACAGAAAGAATACAAAATAAATATGATTGATTGGTGTGTGTGTAAGGGGTGAGGATAGGTCAAAGAGAAGAAGGAAAGATCGCGGGCGGTCCGTGGCCCGTTTGTTAGGGTACTGCTCCGGCATTCCCTGGTTGATCGGAGTAACCACGGAAAACTACCGATCAGAGCAGCCGGCCTCTAGAATTCTCCTCCAACAGCGACTGAATTCGACCTAGCTGAAAAGCTAGTGTCGAAAATCCTGCCGCCGTGGGGAGTGGGAACCTAGGACCTCCCGGTCAGAGGCGCTGCATTTACATCAGTTGATGCACTGAGCCACCACTCTCGGTAAATAAATATGTAAAATCGTATATAATATGTAATATTTAATTAGAAAACACATTTACATAATACGAAATTACTTTTATAAAAAATTTCCTAATTTTTTTAAAATAATAATACAAGCACATTAGCAGCCAGGCGAAGGCGCATAAAAGCAAAGTTATATGTACGTTCATCAATACAAGCCATCGTACAAACTGGCGATAACTACTGCCAGAAAACAATTACTACAGCGTGCAACATTCTCATCAAAGTATTATACATCGGCGATCGCCAAAATGTTTCGGAAATTACGATTAAAGGTCACGAAACTGCGTCAATGATACTTTGATTGTCATGATACTTGGACGATTTGTCAAGATTACTATTTTGAGAACAATAATTAGCAACAAAAAATGTAATTACATATAAATTCGGTGTCTAGTTATGTATATAATGAAACAAGTATGAATGATGCTTGAAGAATAAAATACCAAGAAAAAGCAAAAACAGTACATAGAATTAAGAGATTGTTTAAAGATTGTTATGCCAAAGTGCATACGTGTTTAGTGTATTATTAGATTAAGTTAAAATTAGGTTAGTTTTAGTTATTAATAGGGGACAGGCTTGAACCACACAACTTAAAACATTGCCAAAAATGATCAATAAAAGCAGAGAAAAATGACGTAAAAATGTGATCAAAACCAATTCGTATGAACGTCTCTCGCTGTTGGATAACGTATTGATGTAATCGAGGGTTGTACCATTCGTTCAAATGAACTCTACTCGCAATCTTTTGGTTTGGACTGTTCTTTACCACGCAATCTGTGTCTTTAAAATTGCCCTGAAAAGGGCCGAATCGACAACGGCGCTGGGAGGCATCACAAGAATGTTAAAATTAGATACAACGGCTCACATGAGGGAAGTGAATGCTGAGCGATCCAATCTAATAAGATACTCAGGAATTCTGTGGAGAATACATGATGCATCTCGTAAATATTATGTGAAGCAATTATCATTAAAATTATATTAAAATCAATGAAATCTGTGAAAATGCATTAAAAATGAAGGAAAAATGTAAAAAATGACTTATTAGTCGCAATCGACGAAAAATGAAGAAAGAAAAAATGTCATAAAATGAGTCGCTTCCTTTTGTCATGACTAGATATCGAATGTTTAGGGACTAAAAAATCGTACTTTATGCGCCTAAAAAGCACTGAAAATGTCAAGAATAAGGAGAAAAAAGACACTGTTACACAAAAGTTACATACACCAAAAAATGAAAAAAATGTTTGTAATTTTTCTCTATATTATTTTGTACACTTCAATGCACAAAACAAGTTCGTACATTTTAATGTAAAACTAGATTTACACATATACAATTCTTCTACATTGTATTCTTAATAGTTCACATTAACTAGTAATATTTACATATTACCAGTAATGTTTCAAGGATCACAATTTCAAATTTGCGATGATTGGGAGACAAAATCAGTTTAAATGCGGAGAAGGATCTCACAACATCTAATAATGTGACTGGCACATATTTTAGAAGTCTGACACTAGCAACACTGAAACCTTCTGAGAATTTACAATAATTTCCACTTAAAATTTCGGTGCCCTCGGTGTAGTGTCAATCGATCATGTCCACAGACCATGACTAGTATTTTTGAAATAGGGGAATGGAGAATAACAAGTTTGTATACTAGCAGGAATTCTCTCGTATTTTAAAATACTAAGACGTGAATTGAAGATTTCGTAATGAATGGTCACGTTGGACTATGGCCGATTTTCCCATATATTAGCGTTATATATAAACGTAAAACAAAAAAGGCCTCAAAAAGATATTAGGCAAAAAAGGTATTTATGCTAAAAAAAAAGAGCAAAAGCAAGCATTATAAAACTTCGTCATATGTCATCATTTGCCATGATTCATACACATATTATCAGCCTTTAAATAAGTTCGCTAAAATAAAATGGGCATTTCCCTAAACATCCGATGTCAAGTCATGACATAACATTAATGTCCGGATTAAACGGCATTCTTCTCAAGTGACAAGAAAAAAAGACCATTTCATTAAAATCCGCCCCCTAGTTATGTATATAATGAAACAAGAATGAACGATGCATGAATGAAAAAAATTACCAAAAAAGAAGGAAGAACAGTCCCCAGTATTAAGGGGATTCGGGGGTGGTGATGAAGGTAGGTATGCCAAAGTGCATACGTGTTAACTGTACTATTAGAGTAAGTAAAAATTAAGTTAGTTTGAGTAGTTATTAAGAAAAATCCCCTCCCTCTCAGTTGTTTAAGCCGTTTGCTCCTTTTCTTTAACTAGAATAAATGTCTTTCTGAATGCCTATTTTAGTAAAAAATAAATGGCTGTATACCTACCTATGTTAGGCCAAATAAACGCCCAGGATCTAAATATACCTGTAGTCTGCTCCACACTCACCTTCGCCCCCGCCGCCCCCGACTGCGCCCGCGTCCACCGCCCCCGGCGTGGGCTCCCGCGCTGCGCTGCCCGCCGCCGCCGCCGCCTCCGCCTCCGCCGCCGCTGCCACGCAGCTACAGCCGCTCCGCCGCCTCTCGGCTCCCTCCGTCTCAACCGCCGCGCGCAGCTCCCAGCTCTCAGCGCCACCTCTGCAACACACACGTGCATTGGATTGATTAGAGATTCCGGGCGCGTAAACGGGTAAAGTCGTTAGTCCCGTAAGTGTAGCGCAAGTTTTTTTCCACTATGGCGGTGACTGTGATCATCTTCCGCTGGATGTCGAGACCCGGCGCAGACTTACGGGCGAGATTGCAGGGATATTCCCTGTTCAGGTCCCTCCCACTAGCAGGGTACTGCTCCGCCCGGTACGCCTGGTAGTGTTGTGCATACAAGTGTGTATATGTGTGTAAGTGTGTAGGTGTATGTGTATGTGTGTGTAAGTGTGTAGGTGTATGTGTGTGTAAGTGTGTAGGTGTATGTGTAAGTGTGTAGGTGTATGTGTGTGTATGTTAGGGTATGTGTGTAGTGTGTGGTGTTGTGTTGTGTGTGTGTGTGTGTGTGTGTGCGCGCGCGCGCGCGCGCGCGCAAGTAAGGGGTGAAGGTAGGCAAGGGATAGGCGGAAGGGATAGTAAGGAGTGAGGATAGGCGGAAGGAAATATCGCGCGCGGTCCGTGGTCCGTTTGTTAGCGTACTGCTTCGGCATTCGCCTGGTGTTGATGGGAGAAACCACGGAAAACTACCGATCAGAGCAGCCGGCCGCTAGAATTCTTCACCAGACAGCGACTGAATTCGACCTAAATGAAAGGTAGTGTCGAAAATCGTGCCGCCGTCAGGACTCGAACCTAGGACCTCCCGGTCAGAGGCGCTGCAGTGACATCAGTTGATGCACTGAGCTACCGCTCCCGGTACAAACTTATAACTTCATAAATAGTGCACACTTGTACGAGCCTCTATAGTCACTTTACAAACCGCAACCGCCAATAAACAGGAAACGTTGAGTTTTCCCAAATTCAATAAACTAATTCTCGAATGTAAAGCAGTTACATTAATCTATTTATTTATTTATTTTACGTCAAAAAAAGTTAATTCTTGCCAAGTTGTTACGTCATACGCAGTTTTTAACGAAAAATGTTGGAAAGGTGGCAGGTAAGATACGAAATTAGCAAAATATAAGTTGAAATCAGCTTCGTGTTAGTTTATGTTTTATGTCCATTACGAATACTTTTATTTCCTACATTCTCAAGAAAAGCCGAATAACAATCCCAGCCTGCACACTAATCGTGCTTGGCCAAAAATCTAAAATTTCTTGCATAAGGGAGATATGTCTATCTTGACTTTGTAGCGTCGCGTGGGTCGGCGCCGCGGCGTCGGGCCGCGCCGGGCCGCGCCGGGCCGCTTCGGGGAAACCCGCGCTAAGCCGGATGCTCAATGGGGGTGGAAGCCACGGCGCCTCGCTGCGCCGGCTGGAAAACCCGTAGGAATCCAGGCTGGAAATTCCCTGAAAGGGACGCGCGCGGATGCGAGGCTATGAGATGTCGGTTGCAGCCGTGGAAGGGCTGGCCAGCGAGCCGTATGACGCCCGCTGCTTGAAGGGTGGGGGCGAGCCAACGGATATTTAAGGCCGCGCCGACGGGCGCCTGACGGGATACGCTGGGTGTCGAAAGACGAGAGGTATCTCCAGTGCATTCATTGCACGTGATCTTCGGGTCGAAGATCGGTTTGGCGACAGGCCATGTAACTGGTATAGTTACGGGACTCTATGTCCGACAGCTTCGCACCTCGCGTTGCTTTTTGCTGCTTTCGAAGCAGTGGTTCTGGGCGAGGCCTAGGGACGGTCGCGGGGTTTCGCGGCTAAGAGAACTGAAAGGTTGCCAAGGGGTTAGTTTTTTGTATTGTAATATTTGTACATTAACTGTAAATATATTGTAAATATCAATCAGAGCAGTCGTCTGTGTTTTTTCATCCTAGTACGTCACAACTTGCATCATGGTTCCGGTAATTGTCGACCCACTCTTATTTATTAAGAAACTTCTTTGTCCAACGTTTGGAATGCTTGTTTTGTTGTAATGCATAACGTAACGTCGCATTGCTAAGGCCTGATTCAGAATACAAACTTAAACGTAATGAAATGCTGTAAACTTAACAGTAAACTTTACACGTAAAAGCAAGCATTCACAATGACAAACGTAAGCTGGAACGTAAGTTTTGCCTGAACCAATCAGAATTCACCTTATTGAAGCTTGATCGATTCCTTTCTAACATGGAGGAAAGATCTTTCCACAATGTTTTTTTTCCTATGGATTTGTTTTTATAGTACGGTATATATGCGTTTGGCTATTGTATTAGTGCTCGCATTTCCTTTACTTTATAAACAAGGATTCTCTTGGACCACATTCACGGGTAATTCTTCAAAAATTATTTTACTCGCCGTGACAAGTTAAAGTCACTAGAAAAATGGCCCAAATTCTCACTTTGAATTCACTACACGCATCAAAACCGTTTGCAAACTAGTTCTCTATATTGCAATAATGAAATGACATAACCACAAACGACCTGAACACAATCTGAAATCGACCTTCATTTGCTTCTCGCATGTTTTTGTTGTGCATTGTTTCTTTCACGCTGCTCTCTAATTGGTCTTCGGTAGAATTCCCATATAAACAACGTAAAAGCTTGGTGCTTTAAGTTTACGGATTTACGTCTACGGTTACGTCAAGGCGTTGTGAATGGTCCCGTTTAAAAACTCATTTCTAGGTTTTGCGGCCACGTACCTTATACGTGAAGTTTGCATTCTGAATGAGCCCTAAAGATCATCTGCCCGTTGTTCCTTACGACCGTAGAACGTCATTAGTCACGTCAGCGGAAAAGTTGAAGAATAGGGAGTTTAAGTGCCACGCGTAAGGTAGCGACGTTATGTACTAACAGTCACGTGATGGACCTTGAAGTCATACTCATAACGTCTTATCTTAGGCCTAAGATACGACTAATACCTTCATAAATACTACATGCCTATAGGAGTCTCTACGGTCACCTTACAAGCGGCAAAATGGCCGCCTAAAAACAGGAAACATTGGGGATTATTCCATATCTGACAAACCGAATCTCGTATGTGAGGCAGTTACAATTATTCCTTACTAACTCTACAACGCTGGCAAGAATTAACAGGAAATGTTGGAGAAGTGATAGGAAAGAAATTCGCGAAAAAGAAGTTGAAATCATATCTTCGGGATAGGTTATGTCTTATACTCATAATGAACGCTGTTTGAAAATATTTCCTATGTTCTCAAGAACTGTCGATTCAAAATTCTAGAGTTCATACCCATCGCAGAGGGCCACAAAATCTAAAACTCCAAACACAATGTACATTTATTATACTCTTGTCTCGTATCGTGGTTTAAAAGTCTCACCGGTAGCATAGACTCTCTGATATATTACGCAACTTCTTTGTTCAACGCTTGACATGTTCTTTTGTTATAATGCATAACGCAATGTCGCAATTGCTAAAACTCTTCTGAGTGACCTTCATTATCACCGTATAAAGTCGTTAGTCACGTGATCAATAGAGTTTAAGGATATATCCTTACGCCTGGCGCTAAAACTCCCTGATGCATCCAAACGTCAGTTCGGTGCGTGCAATCAGAGGTCAGGGAACATTCTCACGTATGTTTTTCATTGTTGTGATACCGTCACTAAATATTCTAAAATTGCCACAAATCATGTTGGAAAAAAAAATGAGAATATATTTGGTTGTGAATTAAATCATCAAATGGATGTAAAACGACAGGCCAAACACACTGAATTTCAAAGAGCCCACGTTATTAACTTTCATCACGCTTTTAAACTCCCCTCAAAAACTAAATTTTAATCAAAGTTTTAAACATGTAATATTTCTATTTGGAATTTGCCCAAACATAATGTAACTAAGCAGATGTACTCTTTGGAGCTTAAGATCTCTCCAAGTAAGACAAGATCGACATTGACTCGTCTGATGAAAGTAGATGAAATTTATTGGAGAAGTCCAAGTAATTTCTAAATTCTAAAGAAATGAGAAAATTCCAATAAATTGGTCACTGAATTTAAACCTAATTACAATTCAAAACTTAGAAGACTACAAGTATATTAGTTAAACTAATTTAAAATTGTGTTTTTCTAATTGTTTAATTTTTTATGTTGGTAAAATAAAGCCAGTTGACAGAGATAACAAGAAATATTATAATAGCAATTTTCAAAGAGATATTAATTTTTTAATCATCCCAGTGCTATTTAATTGGTCATTCACTGGAGCACGGACAATTTAAATGCACTTTTAATTCTAAAGTAATACAACACACGAAAGACTTGCACATTTTAGAACAGTTGCGATTTGAAAAGAAATGTATATGAGAAGAATAACAGGAATAAGAGTGATGAGAAGTGTATACCAAGTATTCATAAAACTGTGAAACAATGTGTTTTACAAGTTAATGCTAAAAATTACCACAATATTTAAGAAGTATGTTTATATCGTGAAAATCGAATTCATTTCTAAATAGCTACCTTAGGAATGTATGAGAATTAGGGAAGGGAACTTATTACAATAAAAAAAAAGAAAAATATATACATATGTATTTATTTTTTCCAAAATATGTAAGCAAAAATGTAAAACACGTAAATATAAATTCATTATAGTATTTTAGTTAAGGAAACTTACCCCCACCCCAATCCAACAACGCCATAAACTATCCGCAACAAATATTTGTTAGTTTCGATCGAGTGACGAATGTGCCGTTTGAAACGATCAAGCACGTGGTTAAAATTATTATTTCTGTTCCACGTACATCCGCTCATCCTTGACTCAGAGTACGCAGTTTCCCAGAAGTAGGGGGGAGAAGAATTTGACAATGCATTGGTTCATAAAAAAGATGACTCCGTAACACATATCGCAAATGCGCATCTGAAATGTTACGTTTCGACGTATAAATATATCAAAATGTAACGAAATGTGCAGTAATGGGTAAAATATGTAATTATACCCAAATATAAACAAATATATAATAAGAAAATGTTTCCAATTCATTCAAAATATCTTGTAAATTTTTAAACACCATATTGTTGAATGTATGTATTTCGTTCCTACAAAAACATTATCCTTTTCCTAATGATGACTGTACATTATATTGCAGTGTAAGGAAATATTCCACCCTTGGGGAGAAAAAAACAACAACAAACAAAAAAAACCGAATGAGAAAAAAAGAGCAGCGTCTGACCCGAATGGCCCCCGTTGAGAAGAACGCACAGGCGAACTCTCGAATTTCTCTTACTACGACCAACACAACCTCCCATCTCCAGGATCCCTTGCGGTCCCATCCTTTGCAGGAGACGATTGGAGGTCGGCACGGCAATAACTGCCGGGCACTCTCTGCCGTGGATCCGAGGAACTTCCTCAGGGTGAGTGAGTTACAAGAACTCAGTATGTGACCCCGCATCGAGATAGAGCCAAACACTGCTTGGGATCACATTTCTACGCCATGCCTTATAACGCACTCAACATATTTTTCGGTTACTGTACGACTACAATGTTTTTGTGCTTCTCAAGATTTTCTGGTTAAATACTGTTGAAAACAAATTTTGATTATGAGTTAATATTAATTATCTCCACCGAACAACAATTACATACTAACCTCTTGTGGACTTTTTATCACCTTGTTTTATCATTGGTCAGCTGCTCGAGCGCGGCGAATTCAAATCCCATGGCCAGCCCATTGCCGCGCAGAATACTCAAATTCGAAGATTTCGATTTTGGGTTGTAATAGTGCGGTAAAAGAAGACAACTTTTCATTTCTCATATTTTTCGCTGTTTTATGCCCCCCACCGAACTTAGAAAATTGAGAAATATGGATAAAATAAATATGGATGTACAAAAATTCGTATTTACATTATTAGATTTTCCTTAGTTTTATTGTATTTACCAGTTTCACTCAAGTCCTTTTACTTTGCGTTTTTATTCAGAGAGAATGTATTTTGTGATTATATATTCTAAATTGTTGCCAATTATGTAATTATCAGTTCTACCAATTTTTTCACAATAGTTAAGATGAGTAGGCTTATGGTATGAGAAACACAACACAATGAAGACAATTTGATTATGATTATGATGATGATTATTATTATTATTATTATTATTATTATTATTATTATTATTATTATTATTATTATTATTATTATTATTATTAATTACTAGATAAGAAATTATAAAAATGACAATGTGCGTTGGATTATTTTTCTTATATTTCTATAGGTCATTAAAAATTTAGTTTTTTGATTCTGATTGAGTTTGATTTTCTTGTGTTGTTTAAAGGCTGAATTCAATATCACATAAATAGAAAAAACAATACAAATAAATCACACTTTCGGGTACCCGAGTGTCGCGCATAACATTACTTCAAAAATTATGTTAATAACACTCCAGATGTACTTCAGGAAAACTATGTATAAACTATGTATACATTTACAGTCAATAAGAGCATCAACATTAAGCAATACCTCTGCATGCAACTAAAATTATTAATAGGAACGTTAGCTCTACACCGCTCTTTTTACATTCGCGCACTCACTTCGTAAGAAGACAAAGCTGTGTGTCGGAGGCATCGTGTGTCGAAAAAAAGGGAATTTTCAGGGGGAAAATATTTATTGCCGGGCTCTGATAACGAAAAGTAGATAAATCCTGTTGCTGTATATACTTACTTCCTCTAACACGTGGTGTAGCGAGAATGCATGTTTTGTGGGGCCTTGATACCAAAATATCGACAGACGACAAAACGTCTGCGCGTCTGTAGACAACTCCTAAACCCATTCGGCAGATTTTCTCCAAAATTGATATTCCCCGATCGATCTGAACGAACTCCAGGCTTTGAGAGTTTCAACAGGATATTTTGATTTTTAGGGCACTTTACGGGAGGCCTCAACAACATTTTAAACCTTTTCTCAAAAATGGCATCACATTTTTTGATAAAACTTTGTTCTAGGATAGGGTAAAGAAAGCTTAAGAGAAAGGTGTAGGTCACATGTTCGTTGAAACCTTAGATTTTCGAAAATAGCAAAAGTGGAATTTTTTGAGGGGGGGGGCGTCTCTCTACACCTATAATATTGAAGGTAGGCATTTTTTCCATTGTTAAATTTGTTCCTTGAAGACATTTTGAAATAAGGTCATGTACAATTTTTCGAAAATATGAGTAGTTCTCGCGTAATTCTGCGCGAAATATAGACAACTTTTAATTTTTTAAACAATTATTTTCTCTAAAACGACACCAAATGCTTTATTTAATTTTTCTCCTAGTATGTATCCAAGAACTGTTCCAAAAAAGTGGCGCCAGTCCCATTCCGGCGAACTCTCTTTTTTCGAAAATTGCAAAAAGTTAGCATTGAAAAAGTACACATTTGGAGATACAGATTTTTGCATGAAATAAAATGTTAAAAAAATCTGATCTTTAAAAAGAATCATTTGGAATTTTTTGAAAAACTAGTGGTTTTTGCGCAATTTCTGCTTGAAATGAAGGCACATTACAGTAAAACATTTCAAACCAATTTTTTTTCCACGGATAGAACAAAGGACGCTGAAGGGGACAGACACATGCATGAAAATGGCGAAAAATCACATTTTTCAAAAAATACATTAAAAAATAATATAGACTTCGAATAACGTCTCTGCGCAATTTTACGGTCATAACTTCACTCTAAGCGGGATTTAATTTTTTTTTTTTTAATTTAAATGCCTCGACACTCCTCGCTTTTCACGCCCCTTTCTTCCAGTCAGGATTGTTATTATATGCTTATTTTTCAGTTTGTTTTCAGCATTTTGGAGATTAGGAGTTTGTAGAAGTTCCATGATAGAAGACTGTCTGCAGGCATGCTAACATGTTTTTGGCGCCGTTCTCTTATTCTGTGACTTGCTTTGTATGTATGTTTGGTATGTCAAATAATAGCAATTTTTTTCATGTTTCATATCAAAATCTTTGATGGCGATTTTCCATAATTTACATTTTTATCTATTTAGGGAACATTTTCTTGAAAACTACTGACTGAACACTGATGAAAGTTTGCAGGAATGCTCTGCAATAGTGAATTAAGAAATTCCTTGTCATTTTTTTAAATTTGAAAATAATTTTTAAAAATTTACTGTGTTATTATCCAAAATTACAAGTTTCTAACTTAAATAGTTCAAACAAAAATGTTCCTTAAAGTTTATAAACAAATAGAAAAATGATTCCTATATTACTGGCAAAAAAATTGTTAATACAAGTTCAAAACTTTTCCTAGAGTTATTCAAGTTTAATAATTGAAAATCCAAAATTTGACATTTTTAAAACAAAAATTGTAGTCAAAAAACATTTTTCATTTCGAAAGCGCATTTTCATGTTTGTGTCCCCTTAAAAGATAGGCATATGTCTCAATTTCATTGATCTCTCTCAATACTGGAAAATTGCGAAAGTCACAAATAATGTATGTACATGCTGTTGTAACACCACTATAGTTTATAAGTCAGCTGAACAGTTTAGCCGCTAACGTTGATCACTGACAAATGTTTTGCAGTCAAATGATTTTTCGGTCTCGAAAACCCTCATAAGATGGATTTTGAGAACACAATGTTAAAGGAAGTAATTTACCACATACAGGAACAATATTTCTCGAATTTTTCGTTACCACAACCCGACAATACGAGTTTTTCTGTCGACAAATCGCCGTTTTCGGCGTACGATTTCAATACATTATTTTCTTACGAAGTAAGGCGAGAAAGTAAAACGCGTTTCTTCAACCGTTATTCATACAAAAAAACTTCAGAATGCGGGGGGGGGGGATACGCAAGAACAATAGCGTCCCTGAATTCGTCAATTTCGAAGTCAAAAGTGCATCGATATTTGCTCCCAAATAAAACAATGGTCATTCAGCGAGCAGCTCGTGCCACAGTCATTAGCATATGAATGGCAGGGCAATTACGCTCTGCAAAATCGGTTACACAAAGTGGAGCGGATTAAATGTGCATTTTAATTAAACTTTATTAGTTCGACACCCAGTCTCTACAACGCCCAGCGGTTGGATGCAATAGGCGAGCTAATTGCAGTGCACTGAGAGAGCGGTCAAATCAATGAAAAACCACGTTCAACGCCGTTCTTTGTTGTTGGCAATACTGCAAACGGTGATCTTGCAGGCTAATATCCCTTAGGGCGGAACGAAGATACGCCATACAGAAAATACGTTTTGTTTTAAGGGGAGGCCGTTCTCACAACTGAAACAAGTAGAACTAAAACACTTTCTCGCCCGTATTTTCACGCAAAATTACTCGAAAAGTCCTCAAATTTTCGAAAAATTGTACTTGACCTTATTTCAAAGTCTATCTTTAAGGAATACATTTCATTAAGGAAAAAAAATCTCTATCTTTAATATTTTAGTTGTACGAGAAAGACAAAATTTTGAATTTTTGCAATTTTCGAAATATTATGGATTTTAACGAAGATGAGACCTGCACAATTCTCTTATACGGCCTTTACACTATCCAACAGCACAATTTAATAAAAAACGATGGAGCCATTTTTTTTAATTTGGAAAATTTTCCAGAGGTTTCATGTAAAGTCACCCCTCTCCAAATTAAAATACCAACTGAAATTTTTACACTTACTTTTAAATCTCGCGCCAGTTCCTCCGGATGCAATGACTTCGACCTCTCGTACGCTATTCGTATTTACTTTGCACGCGACTTTGACATGACTGTTTTAAGTCGTCCAGCCTTCCAGGTGAATTTTGTTTACGAGTCTTATGCATTCAAACCAACATTCACGAATGCGTGTTACCATTAAACACATGGGTAAGGTGAGGTAAAGCGCCTATCTTATATTATCCATTATCCATAATATAAATATATGAGTTTCATTACTTTTGTATTAATTTTCTTATAACTAACGTGTTTATATAATTTCTAAGGAGAACGCATAAAATATTATGTTTTTATCGCAATTCGAAAGTTCAGAACGTTAATTGTGTTAGTTCATGTATAGAAGAACATTAATTTTTAATTTACAAACACTAACAAATTTAGATTAAGGTAACATACAGAATTTATGATTTGCAATATTGTTACATGAACGCAGAGATCTCGCATCAATAAATTTGGATCTACAAATGTACATTCTTACGGAATTGCGAAAAATATGTACAGTATTTAAACTATGGATTATTAAAAAAACAAACAATTTCGACTTTAAACACCCGCGACTTCCGAAATTTTCAGTTTTATACGTGAATTATTTTTTCTGGGTGAAAGTTTTATGTTTGTATAATATTTTGGGGGTCAACAAACTCGAAAATTGAAGATAATGTATTTTGGGAAGTTTGTTTGAAAAAAAAACCTGCACTGTTGAATTCGGGTATAAAATTCAAATATTATGAAACTCAATGCAAAACAACCTTTTTTAAAAACTATTTACGTACTATAAGGAGAAACGCTTTTCTTATACCAGAGTGGAGTTTTATTGAGATATCCATTTTTTCTGAAATTCGTCCATAGTGCCCAGAAATATTACTAATTGTGTGTTTTCAAAAAGGTAAAAAATCAAACATATTCACTAAATATGACGCTTCTAGCTTTTTTACATCATACTGAACAAGTTAAAAAAATTGTAGACCAATCGGAAGGGGTCATGTTTTTCCGGCCGATTTAACGAGGAATTGCCTAACTACAAAAATTTTAATTATTTAATAAAAAAATGTACCAAAACAATACATTCAATTATTACAATAGTTTTAAAGGAGTGACACTTCAATTTTTTTTCGAACATGAGCGTTAACGCCTACGTTCCTAAATAACAATACCTAAATGTTTTTCATGAGTAATTTTTGTACAGAATTTTTTAAAATTATTTGAAATTCACTGATTGATATTAAAATTTCGTCAAGAATCTGAGATCTCGCAATATAACTGACGATGCTGATCCTTAAAGCCATATTTCGAAATTAAAGCATATAAGCGGCTTTTATTTTGCAGACAGTAAAATCAAGCAGACGAATTGATTAGTAATAAACACAGGACTGGAATGCGAGGTAACAGCTCACGACAGTTTAGCAACACCCTAGTCGTTACTATATAGAATAAAAATAACAGATAATTATGCAGAAGTGCTTTTTATTAATGTAAACATATCTGATATTCAACACTCACAAGAACATAAACGCAATGGGATACTATTACTTATTACATGCGAATACATTTCTTTTCAACGCTTATGTTTGAGACATATCTTCAGACAATATCAATACATGCTTATTACAAGTTGCGATCTCTCAGTTTATTTACTCGACTTTCTGCGGTTCTCCTTATCAACAGTATTGAAGTGTGCAAACAGTGTTGAAGAAGCTCCAGCAAGCCCATTTACACAGGACAAATCTGGTGGGATGTAGATAAGAGATGGACAATTTTCATACACGGTTTGGGGACAGATTTAATATGCTTTTCTCGATCGAGAAAGTGCAAAATTCGGTACTTCGTGGTTAAGAAAATACGTTTCTATACAGACACTTGTTGATAATTGTATTGAAATACCGTTCGGTATCTTATATAGAACTGAACATAAACCAACACTTTGGCTTACATGCGCATATCAGTTTGACAGCTGATAAACTGATTGCATTCGTTTGCCAAATACAACGCCTAGGGGGAAACTTACTGAACATTGCAGTGCTTCCTTCCTATTCGCTCTTCTTACGCTTATTTATGGGAAAGTTGTCGATCATAGTATTTCACTGAAAACTGCATTTCACATGATGAGTTTAAGTTAGATCATTCGTGTTCCACAAGGTCTGTATATTAACAACATAGAACCTACGTATGTTACTGGGTATTATACACACTTCGAGGAAATCTATCAAATGCATCCGGCATTATCGAAATTGTCAACTTACATCGCTTACTAATTAGTAAAATGTAAATAAGTTAAGTTACAAATCATAGTGTTCATCATCAAAGTACGTCTTAGGCCAACTCAAGACCTTCGACGCACCCTGAGCCTTATTGTTCATAGTCGTGGATTTGCAACAGTGTTCATTTAACTTCTTAAAAGTCCCAAAACTATGTATGTCGCTTGTTGATTGTTGTTTCAAATACGTTTATTAGTTTCAGTTTTCTGAATCGTAAACCAACTCGTTCAAATATTATTTCGTTTTTTCGTGATGCGTACACTCACAGAAGTATATCCATGTGTACATATATACGTGAAAATTCTACATTTCGGGAGCTGTCAGAGTTCTTAGAAAAGTCTGTTTTATCTCTTACAGCGCATGAGTAAGGTACGATTTTTTATTACTGACATTGGTCCATTATGCCTCGTATCCACCTATTTCAACAAATACTCATTTTAGTCCTTTCTAAGCACTAATTCGTTTATCTAACGCAAAAGTTGATAGACCTCATTGAATGCAAGGCCTTTTCTTGAGAAATTACGTGTCACACAGAGATGATTTCACAATTCCATTCAGGACACACGTATACACAAACTACACGAGTTTTAGAATTGCTATCACCCTTTCGTCAAATCGCTTCTCAAACACACTCCTTAAAAACAAAGGCTATCCCACATGCAATCTATCATCTACACACTTTGTTTGTAGCACATTTCTAACACATTCCTTTTAGATAAAACACATCGCTCGCACAGAGATTTCGGTATGGTCTTACTTTCTGTTTGATGCAATCATAGTTGCAGATTCTTGCAGTAAGGAGCACGCCTAAATATTTGTCGCCTCCTTTTTCTAATTTATTTTATTGTTCTTCGACGAAGCCGTGAAAGTTGCCAGTTTCATGGCAGCCGAGACGATGAAAAATCCCCTCCCAATTATTTTTCTTGTTATTAGATGTAGCCATCAAGTTTCGTCGTTTATAAACAAATAAAATCTTTCTTTATCCATGAAGTTTTGTTGTTTCAGGATAGACTAAGATACGCAGGTTAGGTGAAACATAGTCACTGTTTCATTGTTTCGGAACACAAGGAAGACCTATACTTCCTCGTTTACCGTTTTTTTTCAACCATTCAATTTTGTTGTTTTATTCTTGTACACTTAGTGATAGAGTTTAAGAGGGAGTCAGTATTTCGTTGTTTTGAAACCAGTGAAACGTTAATAATAGTATCCATTCCTGTTTAGCCACAGAATTTCATGATGTGGTGGTAGAAAAGACGATAGTGATTATGAAACTTATGGAGTGACTATAAGTTCCATTGATTTAAAAAGTAAATCACTAAGACTTTCCTGTATTTTCTGGTCCCGCAGTTTCGATATATACTAAATGAAACATAGAACAAAACGTAGCCACAAACCTTGGTTGTTATGGGAAAAGAAAACACTGTTACGGCATTTCACGTTTCGAAGTAAATTCAACCATATGGTTGATACAAAGTGGAATCGCTAAGTTTCTTTGCCACGTAAAGTTAATTACTTTTTTTTTTTTTTTTAGTTTCTTCTTATTGAACCACGACGTATCTTAGTTTCGAGGACACCCAGGCCCTATGGAATATGCAAAACGTAGCCACCAAGTTCCATTGCTACGGAAAAATAAATCACTGCCCTTCCCCGCACGCACGCCCACACACACACTTCTTAGGCACGAAGTTTCGTTGTACCGAAACAGACTGCGCAAGGGAGAGGGAAGGAAAGACAGCGGCAGGGAGGGAGAGAGGGTGGGTTGGGGGGAGGAGGGTTGTCAGGAAGGGGGAAGGGAAGAAGAGATAATGCGAACGAGAAGAGGGAATAAGTGGGACGCCGATGAGTGAACTCCTTTTCTTGTTCTTCCTCAACATTGATGGCCCCCCCCCCGCCGACGTCGTCCATAATGAAGCGCCCGCGGCCGTCGCCGCCGCCTCCTCCTCCGCCAGCGCCGCCGCTGCCGCCGCCCGCGCCAGCGCCGCCCCTTCGCCATCTATTGATTCATTGATTCCGGGTCATCTATTGTTTGATTGATTCAGAGTCATCTATTGTTTGATTGATTCCGGGTCATCTATTGTTTGATTGATTCCGAGTCATCTATTGTTTGATTGATTCCGAGTCATCTATTGTTTGATTGATTCCGGGTCATCTATTGTTTGATTGATTCCGGGTCATCTATTGATTGATTGATTCAACTACAGAGGTCATTAGTCCCGTAAGTGCAGTGCATATTTTTCATCGGGAGGTGGCGGTGATCTTGCCCCACTGGATGGCGAGATCCTGCGCCGACCTACAGGCGAATAGCGGAGTTTTCCCCAACCAGGTATCTCCCACCAGCAGGGCACCGCCTCTGTCGGTACAAGTTCTAAGTCGCCGACCGGTCTCTTGGCATGTGTGGTACTGTAGTACAAGTTAGTGTAAGTGTGTGTGTGAGGGGAGAGGATAGGACAAGGAAGAGGAAGGACAGATCGCGCGCGGTCTGTGACCGGTTGGTTAGGGTACTGTTCCGGCATTCGCTTGGTGTTGATCGGAGAAACCACGGAAAACTACAGATCAGAGCAGCCGGCCGCTAGAATTCTTCTCCAGACAACGACTGAATTCGACCTAGCTCAGAAGCTAGTGTCGAAAATCCTGCCGCCGTCGGGACTTGCACCTAGTTCGCCATCCAAATACCCAGTCGTCAGACTGCGTTCACTATATATGATATACCGTATGTGTCAGAAGATAAGCCGTTAAGGTAAATTTGTAAATTGTCCAACTTCCGTTACACATAAATATCTCATGTAAACAGTTAAAAGTTAACATGTGTCTTTAAAATTAGGTTTCTTTGTCAATATTATCAAATAGATAGCTAATAGTTAAATGTTCCCAACTCAATATTTTCTGGTCAATAATAATATTAGTTAAAACTTGTAAGTATTCCACATTAACCAGTTCCCATTAGGTAGTTAAAGTCAATTTTTAAATTTTTCCTTATACTTGTTCGTGTTGATAAATTCTGTAGTTAGACAGGGTGTAGCAAATTCTTCCGTTTCGAATCCTCGAGAGATTATCGTTTACGAACAGTAGAAAGAGAACAGGGCTTCACATCGAACCCTCCGGGACCCCTTGTGCAGTTGGCAATGACTCGGAATAGTATATTTGAACTGTCCCATCATTCCAGTTCGGTATTTCTACTCTCTGCGAACATTGTATAAGATACGAAGATGACCAATCTAGATGTGTTGGAGACAAGACAGATATGTTATGAAATCTGTCAAGTAATGACCAGTTTCAAATGCGTGAGGTTCATGTTTGGGAATTTAACCAGCTCGTACTTTCGCATCTTGTGTTTAACCGAATCCCTCTCACAGACTCAGTTTCACTTCCTCAGGATACATAGCTGTTTTACCCATCCGCATTTGTGCGTCTCGGGTTCAACCGAACCCTGAAGACCTCCAAAAGACACACGAAATGAACGATTGCATCCCGGAGTTGTTTCCTCTCACTCCAGCTTTCCAGGTATTCCTCTTTCATTTCGGGCTACTCGAGGAGGGATAACCCGATTCCATCCTGCCGGGAGTTTTAGGACGAGGAAGGAGGGAACAATTCAGTTAAGGCAATATTGAGGAGGTAAATTACATATTCTTGTACCAGTCCAGGGAGTCAGCGAACACTAATAGTAAAATGGAAATTACAGAATTACGTACGTATGTATGTATAAGCCAGTTTCAACACATGAAGAATATTCAATACAGTCTAATTCCAAAATCCCAAGCTTTCCTCACTCTTCTTATCCGATCATTACGATACAAAAGTAAACGAAAATGAATCACGTTAAAAGGTTTGATTAGTGATTCCAGGCGCGTCAACTCCTAAGGTCACTAGTCCTGTAAGTGTAATACATGTTTTCCCTAGGGAGGTGGCGGCGATCTTCCCCCGCCTGACGGTGAGATCCGGCGCTAGCGAGGTTTTCCTTAACCAGGTATCTATCACCAGGGGGCACCGCCCCAGACGGGACAAGCTCCCAACAGGTCTTCCGGTATGTACCGGTGTCTGGAGAAGAATTCTAGCAGCTGGCAGCTCTGATCGGTAGTTTTCCGCAGTTTCTCCAAACACCAGGCAAATGCCGCGGTGGTAAAAACTAACAAACCGGCCACGGACCGTGCGCGATCATTTCTTTCTCTTCCTTGTCCTATCCTCTTTTCATACTTTACACACACTTACATGCACTACTCTATCACACATGGCGGGAGCTTAGAGCTGGCCCTAGATGGGGCGGTGCCTTGTTGGAGAAAACACCTAGAAGAGAAACTCCCTCGTAATCCGACGAATAGTGTAGATCAGCGCCAGATCTCGCCATCCAATGGGGCCAAATTACCGCCACCTCTGAGGCAAACACATGCACAACATTTACGGTACTAATGACCTTAGCAGTGACGCGCTCGGAATCACGTTTCAATCAAATCAATTAACCCTTTTAACGAGGTCCATTTTCGTTTTTTCTTATATCGTAATGATCGATGGGAAAGAGCGAATAAAGCTTGGTATTTTGAAATTAGACTGTATTCAATATTCTTTACGTATTTCATGCGTACGTACATAATTCTGACATTTTCATTCTGTCATTTGTGTTCTCTGACTCCCTGAACAGCTACAATTTTTTTTCAGTACTGCCTTAACTGAATTGTTCCTTCCTTCTTCGTCCTAAAACTCCCGGCGGGATGAAATCGGGTTATCCCACCTCGGAAAGCGAGAAATGAAAGAGGATTAACTGGAAAGCGGGAGCGGGGGGAAACTTAATCTCTGGGATGAAATCGCGCATCTCGGGCGTCTTTAGGATTCGGTTAAACACGAGACGCACAAATGCGGATGGGTAAATCAGCCACGTGCCCTGAGGAAGTAAAACTATTGAATATATTCTTAAAGTATTACACCCACCCGCGTCGCCGGCGCCGCGGTGCCGGTGGTGTCGCAGGGCGTTGGAGACGCTGTCCCAGCGGCTATAGTCCAGGCGCTCCTCCAGCTCGGCGTCGAGGTCGTCGCGACGCCGGTCGGCGCGGCCCTCTTCCCACTCCCATCGCGACGGCGACGCCGCCGCCTCCGCCCTCGCCCTCCCTGCGCCCGCAACACCACCTCCACCACGCCACCTCTCACGTGACATGTAGCACCTCCGCAACCGAAGCCAACCACGTGTTCAAGTCGCACCTCCGCTACCAAAGCCAACCACGAGTTCAAGTCGCACCTCCGCTACCCAAGCCAACCACGCGTTCAAGTCCACCTCCGCACCAAAGCCAACCACGTGTTCAAGTCGCACCTCCGCAACCGAAGCCAACTACGTGTTCAAGTCGCACTTTCGCTACCAAAGCCAACTACGAGTTAGGCCTCACTCCACCTCGCAACCTCTCACGCGACAAGTCACACCTCCGTTACAAAAGCTAATTAAGAGTTGACCCCGTTTAACATGTTTATTTTTAATCATTTTCCTCTACAGCACGGGGAGAAATGTTCAGTTCATACAATTAATGACGTAGTAGATTGAACTAAACGGTATAGTATATTTTGGAAGAGCAAAATGCTGAGTCACGTTCTGCTATTTAGTTAAGCACACTAATGCACGTACAGTAATCGTCACTACACATGTGGTGCAAAGTCGTAACCCATGACGCATTTAGTGGAGACATCTAAACGAATCGTTGCCTTTACTATTGCTTCCAGTAATATTTACTAAAGACCTCGCTGCGAAAATAACTAAATGAACAGTCGGTTTTCATAATTTACTAAACGCTGCTTTGTAAGCCCTATGAAGAAGAAACGTGAAAGGGAATTTTCTCTCTAATCCTTCAGCCAGGTAGCAACTGAAGTTCCCGAGCGGCCACCCATCTGACAGCCCCGTTGGCTCGAACTTCCTTAACCTCTGTTACCTGACACAACCTAACCAGACAGAACAGTCATGAAAGCTGGCTGCCGAGGTACGGTTACCGTCGGCATTTCTACCAGTTGGTTAGAATATAATATACAATTATTTAAAATTAATAAATCACTAAACACGGCATTTAGTTGCGTGAAATAATACTTATAACGTTAATTTCTCACATGGGATCTATAACGGGGATCTAAACGGGGATCACATGGGATCTAAAGAGTTCGTGCGATTGCTGAGAACGCGCGGTTACTAAGCAGTGTTCAGTAACTGCAACAACATGAATTTATAGTTATTTTCCTTACGATATAAGTACAGTTCCACTGACAATTTCTCTTTGTTCATTCACTTAAGATTTTCAATTGTCTGACCAAAAATATCACTTCGTAGCTTGAAAATTTGTTGCTAAAAATGTGGTTTACCAAAGTACCAACGTGTTATACTTGGGTTTTTCTAACTTGGCCGATGATACTTCATCCAAAGTTACGGTGTCATCCAAACGAGAGAAAAAACGTCATCACGGTGACGTCACCGATAACCAAAATTTCTGATATTTCTCCTGTACCAAAATTATGTAAGGATTTCACATGGCCATATAATTCATTATTTTCCAGCCTTACTTCCATAATCACAAGATCTTGGTAAAATTCATCTTCATCATTTAACTGTGGAAGATTATTTCTTTCTTTATATAACTTTTTATTTCTCATAAAACACCTTGCTGATATAACCTTTAATCCTTGTAAAATAAAAACCCTATTTAGGCCTGTAATCTGCATAATGTCGCAAACAGTTCCAAGAGCAACCAAATCTTGACTGGAGAAGTTTGTAACCAACAAAAAAGTTTTGCTTCTGGTTTCAGACATCAATGTGATCTTCTTCCAGAAAACGGTATAGATTTGCAATTTGGCATCAACAGTAACAAGTGATCAGCTGTCATCAGGCAGGTTACAGAAACCCGAGTATAGAACTATTTTCCTAAGGATGAGTCAAAGTGACAGCTGAAGCTGGCAACATAACTGAAGGTTCTGTCGTCGTTGTGCCCTCAAACCCCCTATTAGACCCCCTTCCTGAATTCGTTCGTTTGCAGTTGGCTAACTTCGACGCTTCCTTTTGTGATGTCGTCGTCCAACAAAAATAAAGTGCGCCGTGAGAAATAATTGAAATTAGGAAGTACAGTGTTATGTGCTCTTCTGTAAAAATTCTCTTTTTCCCCATAAACACTGCATTAAATGTACTTTTTGTGTGATAAATATGTTTATTTTGAAACCGAGACTTGAATGCGAGATGCGTACCGGTGCCCGTGTTTCCGGCTTAAAGTCATTTTTCTTTCTATTTACATTCGTGGCAGTTTTCTTTTACTGATTGTGAGAGCATGTTAAGAGATTTTCCACATACGTAATTAAATTTAAATATTACCCGACCTCGCATACGTGCATATATCTTAGGGAAACACTCAGATTTCTGCATAAGAATGTTTTCACAAGAGCCATAAACACTTTACGAAGGGGCGTGGCTGAACAGCTGTCGCGGCGCAGGGATGCTTCTCTGAATGACATTTGATGTTCACTTGTTTTCGCGAACTGTCACTTTGGCTCATCCTTAGGAAAGTCCTTCTATATACGTACGTATACTTGGGAGCTGGCTTAATTGCGAGCCTCAGGAATGCGCTCAGTGTTCTTGCAAGTTCCCCTCCCCCCCCTACTACGCAACTATTAGCTGTCCCAAGTACATTGCTCCAAGTGTTCATAGGCAAAAATTAAAACAACAAACAAGAATAAGTAAAAAAAAAAATTAATCCAAAAACACCCGGCTCCCCGCACGCAAACAAGTCAGCTTCCGGCTATACCGGAGTGATTAATATTCGTAGTGTGGCGCAGACTGGTAACCTACCGTGGGCGGGCCAGAGTCGCGCCAGCGCCCCGGCGAATCGCCTCAACAGCGAGCGACCCTTCCGCCCACCCCGCGCCTTCTCCACCTCCTCCTCCTCTTCTTCTTCCTCCTCCTCATCCCCATCCAGCTCCCCTTCCCACGGCGGCTCCGCCTCCCCGTCACCCTCCCCGGGGCGGCGCGGGGCAGGCGCCGCCACCGGCACCGCCTCCTCGTCGTGCTGCGCCCAGCGCCAGCCCGCACCCGCCGCTTCGCCGCCACCGCCGCCCCGCCCCCGCCCCCCCCCCCCCCGGGCACAGGCACTGCGCACAGCGGACACCGCCCGCGGTTCACAGCCAACTTCCCGACAGCCCCGTCATTTATGTTTTGACGTGACGCCTCCTCAAGGTCACGAGACGGACGGCGAGGGCGAGGGCGACATTGTCAACCAATCCGTAGCTCCCATCCAAAAATTTAAATCGTAACGACGCTCCTGATTGGATGACAGTATCCCCCTCTTCGTCCAGATCGTGGCCTTGAGGCGCCAAGTTAAATAAATCGGAGAGTAGAGTAGTGAATGTTATGATCCTGGGAGGTGGCGGTGTTCCTTCCCCGCTGGATGGTGCGATCCAGAACCGATTGATCAATAAATTAGCGATTCAGGCTTCGGCCACCGCCATGGTCGTTAGTCCCGTTAGAATAGTGAATGTTTTATCCCGCGATGTGGCGTTGTTCCTTTCCCGCTGGATGGAGAATCGATTGATCGATAGAATTGCGATTCCGGCCGCAGCTCCATGGCCGTTAGAATAGTGAATGTTTTTATCCCGAGAGGTGGCGGTATTCAGCACCCCCTGGATGGTGCGATCCATCGCCGATTCATGTTTCCGGGCACGACATCTGCTACAGTTATTAGACCCGTAAGTGTACTGCATTTTAACACGACGGAAGGGTGGTATTTTAACACGTGACGATCTACACTCGATGGATGGTGGGATTTGGCTCAGACCTAGTGTCGGCTAGCCGATTTTCCTCAACCAGGTATCTCCCACCAGCGAGGTACTGTCCCCAGTAAAGCCCAAAGCTCCCGATGGGTATGCCGGAATCTGTGGTAGTATAGTGCACGTGAACGTGTAATATGTGACGGTACAACAAAAAAGAAGGAAAGATCACGCGCGGTTCTTGGTCCGTTTGTTAGGGTATTGCTCTGGCATTCGCCTGGTGTTGGCCGGAGAAACCACAGAAAAATACCGATTAGAGCAGGCGTTCGCTAAAATTCTCGTTCAGTTGTATTCTACCTAGCTATGCAGCGTGTCGAAAGTGCTGTCACTGTCTGGATTCAAACCCTAGGACCTCCCGATCGGAGACACTGGAGACATCAGTTGATGCCCTGAGCCACCTAAACCGATGCGGTCCAGTGAGGTTTCCGGGCGCCGCTAGGGTAGTTAGTCCCGTCAGAGTAGTGAATGTTATTGTCTAGGGAGGTGGTGGTGATCTTCCCCCACTGGATGGCGAGAACCAGCGCCGACCTACAGGCAATCATGTGGGGATTTCCATAACCAGGTATCTCCCATCAGCCAGGGAACGCCCCAGTCGCGGCAAGGTCTAAGCTTTCGACTCAATCTCGACAAGTGTGGCAGTCTAGAGGCAGTGAGTGTGTGTAAGGAAGAGATGAAATTACGACAAGGAAGAGAAAGAAATTGATGGAGCGCACAGACAAGAGATCAAAACCCAGCTCAGTCCCATTTTTTTCTCAAATCTTTATTTTTAAGATTACAGAACAATGCAATGAAATCACTTTTGAACTTTCAATAAATTCAATATGTGCTATTTCTTTTCGAACTTCTCGCGCTTTGTTTCGTAAAGTGATTTTCAAAAAATAGCTGAAGTGTTCGGGGAGAATATGCAATATTATAGTACTACGTAACCGTTAGTAATAATATAAAAAAAAAACGCGCTTTCCTACCATTCTATCACAAATACATTTTCTACATGTAATTACTCACCGAAGCCCAACCTGGTTCCTCGGTAGGAATAAAGTGGAGAGTACAAAAGAAAAACCTTCTACACTTTTAAAGGGAAGTTTTTGTGATATTACTGCAAAGGCAGAAACAATAATTTTTTTTTTGTTTTTACTACGTGTCTTACAACCACACTCAGCATTGAGTGCGCACAAAATATGTATGCACTTGAGAACCGTTAAACTAAAAAAAAAAGACACTGGCATTTTAACGATCGTCGAGTGCTTTGCTATAGATAAATTACTGTAAGAAGGGGCCCATTAGACAGTTCGAAAGACAAATGGAGGTTACGCTAGTTGATGGCTTTGCATGAAGTTGTGGTGAATCGTGTTGCGAGTCAACTGCGTATGCAGATTAACAAACACAGACACATTGACAAACTGAGCACACAGTCATCACTAGAGCCCAGAAAGTCAGGTATTTATTTTACCTAAAATAGGCAGGCAAAAATGCATTTATTTTTACTAAAATAAGCATGAAAAAGGCATTTATTCTAGCTAAAGTAGGGGTGCCAAAAGGCGAGTTAAACAATGAAAAATTACATTCAAAAGAAATTATAGTAAAAAAATGAATAATTAAAATGATTCACATTTTTATTCTAACTCTAAAATTTACATTAGCTCGAACGTGTAACGTCTAACCTTCAACATTAACGTATAATGAAACGATCTTCCTCTTTATAATCTTGATACCACGTGACCATCCGTTGGCCGATTGATCTATGAATTTGTTTTATTCGAGAGGCTGTCTCCCCGAAATAATATTGTGGATTGAATCTTTAAATGGCATCAGTGAAAATAGAATTATATTTTTCATTCATAGCACTTGTGTAATCGCCAACATGGAGAACGGTATATCAAACAGAGAGCTGTTCTCAAAAGGGATTTCAGACTCAAAAGTAGGATGGTAACCTTCGTGAGCGATTAAAGCCTGTCAGCATCAATGGAAAAAAAAAAAAAAAAAAAAAAAAATTTAACACGGTCTCTGCTTTCTCAGAAAGACATTATACGATCTGTCTCTTGTTGTCTAGGCTCGCAGATATACATCCAGCTTGGTCGAAATCTCTGCTAGAAGAAAAAGAAGTAAAATAATGACGCAAAAGGCAAAAATAAGACAAAATGGCAAAATTATGCATCAGAGCCTAAAATACGCAAAATATGCTATGCAAAATACGCAAAAATGTGCTATAGAACAACGCCAGCAGGACAGTTAAGTAACAAAACTGCATTTTGCCAAACTTCCGGGCTCTAGTCATAACTAGAGGGAGGAATTTTGATGACCTAAAACATTTTTCGCCCTTAAATTTTCATGGTTTCGATCGGATTTGAACCCGCAAACAGTCCGATATACAAACCGTTATACCACCAAACCCGCAAACACACATACTCAACCGTCGGGCGACCAGTCGGGAGCTTAGTTTGTCCCGACTGGGTGCTTAACGCAATGCCCCTCTGGCGGAGATACTAGGTGAGGGAAACTCCAAATACAGACATTTGCGTCGGCACCGAATTTCCTGTTTCATGAGGGCAGGAATCCCTCGCGATAAAACATTCACCACATTAGGGGGCGGATTTTGGTGACCTAAAAATCCCCCAAAATTATCAATAAAATGCTCTTAAAATGCTTTAAAAATGCCCTAACAAAGAAAAATGACGTAAAAAATCTTATCATAACCAGTTCGGGTGAACAACTCCAGCTGTTGCCTACGTTACCGACGTAATCGAGGCTTCTTCCATTCGTTTGAGTGAACTCCGCTTGGTTTGTATTGTTATCCCGAAAGTTATCCCGAAATCGGCCGAACCGGCAATGGCGCTGATATAAGTCACAAGAATTAAATCACAACGGCTGCCAAAACAATTTCTGAGCAAATAAATCAAAGAGGTTACTGAGTAATTTTGTGAAGCACATTTATTGCATTTCGTAAATATTTTTTTATTTATTAATTAATTTATTTATTTTACGTCAAAAAACAGTTAAAACTGCGTATGACGTGCTATGGGAAAAGTGAATTGTGTGCACATTTTCAAAATTCTGTCATCCATACACTAAGACATACTACGTAATTTTTTTTAAAAAAAAGCTCCCATGTAATAAGATCTATTTTCAAGGATAAAAAGGCAATACATTTTGGCTCTTATCCATGTTGTTCTTCTGAATAATACTTCCTGCCGCGACGACATGGAAAAGATAATTTGAATAATTGTATTTCCCACTGAATTCTAGAAGACGTGCACAGAAAATGTTATATTTATGTCCAGAAGCAAAACAAAGGGCCATCTCAGCATTTGCTCAATGGATCAGGGAAACTGGACGAAAAACCTGATCGAGATGGGGGTCATAGACCCGGAGGCTGCAGTACAATACTTGTTACAGGTTGTTTGTACACATTTATACATTTCAAATGGTAAATAATGCAATATTTGAAGCAAGTACCACTTAGAATGATGTTCAATTGATGAATTCAGCAAAAAATGCATTAAAAATGACGGGTAAAGGACTTACTTGTCGATACAAAATGTATGTAAATATATATTTCCCTTTGTTGTAACACAAACTTAATTTCTGTAGGAGAAAGCATTGTTCTAAAGTGAAAAGAAAAAAAATCACATTTCATTAAAATGCACCCCCTAGTCATCACCTACAGTCGTTTTCTGTCCGCAGTAGCCAAAGAGTAGCAGTCAAAGCGATCCCTTTTTGTACTTGGATTTTTCTAACGTGGCAGTTGAGGTCAATCCGCCGTTGACGAGTTCGTCCAATCGGGATCTCAAACGTCACCGCAGTGACGTCACCGTTACGTTCTACCTCTCTATTAAATGACACCGTAACAGCTGATTTACGTCAACTGCCACGTTAGAAAAAAAACCAAATACAGAGAAATGTCCCTCCATCTCGCGCGACCTCTACCTGCAGCAGCACGGCCAGCTCCTCCCGCGTGGGCGCCTTCTTGCCACCGCCGCGGCGCCGCCGCAGCTTGTCTCGCTTGCGCCGCTCCCGGGCGGAGAGCGGGGGCGAGGGCGGCGGCGCGGGCGCGGGGGCGGACGCGGGGGCGGGGCGGGCGCGCGCCACCACCGACGGCAAATGCACGCCCGGCACCAGGCGCTCCGCGTCGTCCAACTCCGGAGCGCGGGGTTCCACCAACGCCCACGCCCACGCCCGCGCCCGCGCCCCGCCATCGCCCTCCGCGTGCATCGCCACGCCGGCGTCGCCCGCGCCCCCGCGCTGGCAAACACGCCGTATAGAGTTGGATTGCGACATCGATGTCGTCGTTCGCAAAGCATCGATGCTTCAAGCATCAAAATATTAATGCCGATGTTGTTAACATCGATATTTCGTGTGTTTTTTTATGTTGCGCGAACGAAAAACTCCCATAATCAATGATTGATTGATTTATTGTAACTGATTCCGGGCGCGTCAACTACTGAGGTCAGTATTCCCGTAAGTGTAGGGCGTGTTTTTTCATCGCCAGGTGGCGATGGTCTTCCCCCACTGGATGTTCAGGTCCGGCGCCGACCTACTGTCCACTAGCGGGGTTTCCTTCAACCAGGCGCCACCCAGCCGGGGCAAGTTTTAAGTCCCCGACCGGTCTCCCGGCATGGGTGACGATAGGACAAGGAAGAGAAAGGAAAGATCGCGCGCGGTTCGTGGCCCGTTTGGTAGGGTACTGCTCCGGCATTCGCCTGGTGCTGATCGGAGAAACCACGGAAAACTACCGATCAGAGCAGCTGGCCGCTATAATTGTCCTCCAGACAGCGACTGAATTCGACCTCGCTGACAAGCTAGTGTAGAAAATCCTGCCACCGTGAAGACTTGAACCTCGGACCTCCAGATCAGAGGCACGGCAGTGACATCATTTGATTCACTGAGCCACCGTTCCCGGTCCCATAATGAATTTTTATTAGTTTAAAAGTTAAAATATGATTTTATAAATGTACCACGTTCATCGAGCAGGCTATCTCTCGTTCGAGATGACCATAGCGACCCTTCTATTTCCTGTATTTTTCCTCGCATTTCGCACATGAAGAGATATTTAACTTTGTTTTCACATTAAATTTTGTTGCACACAACATTAATGTTAGAGGTTAATAAAACAACTTTAAAATATCGATCGAGTTCGATAGATGTATTATAAAAATTAATGTTTTAATTTAGAATATCGATGCTTGGAGGTATTTCCCCAAACTTCCGAGATCATTGATCGATTTTCTGAGTAGATGCAGCTAGATTAGAATATAGACAGCAGCACCCACGATTTAAAAAAAGCTACAAACATTTGGACCTTTTATTAGCTCTAAATTAGTCAATCGATTTTGGGATGTGCTTTTTGTTTGAGTGGTAATAGCTTTAAGATCAACAATATTTCATTCCATAAAATTGGTTAATAATCCTCCATCTGGCTTGCTTACAATTTTTTTTTTCGGACAGCTAATGCATATTAAAACGAATGTGTGTAACGAACGCATTTAATTAACACTAGTTACGCAAGGGACGCCTGATAAGCCTTTTCTATTTTTGAGGGTAAACGTTTTTGCGACTCGCTGGCAAGTGTTTATCATGGAGTCTCCGCCGTGAACTTGGTAATGCGCGACCGAATACCATTAAATCGGCCGTATCAAATTGGCGACTTTTTGCTAAACTAACGTCAACCCAAAATCTCAAACAGTCCAACGTTTTGAACCACCATAGAATACACAGCGTACTTTACACATGTTGCATTTAACCATTTGCTTTAGCTGTTTGTCCATAATAAATAAATAAATAAATAAATAAAGAAGAAGAAGAAAAAAACTGGCCCCCTCCACCGGGAGCGGTAGCTCAGTGCATGAACTGATATCACTACAGAGCCTCTGACCAGTCCTAGGGTCGAATCCTGACGGCGGCAGGAGAAAAACCATGCCCTACATTTACGGGACTAACGACTAAAACAGTTGAGGCGCCCGCAAACATAAAAAAAAAAATCAACCTATCTCGCCCCCTCGTCCTATCACCCCCACCTCTGCACCGCCATCACCGCCTCCGTTCAGCAGCTCCGCATCGTCCTCATCGTCGCCGTCTTCGTCCTCCTCGTCCTCATCCTCCGAGTCGTCGCCCTCCCTCACCACCAAGTCCGGCTCGTTGGTGCTCGGTGTCGGCGGAGGCGCTGCGGGCGAAGGCTGCCCTCCATCCGCCCCTGCACCCGTGGCGCCAAACCAGTGAAAGACTACAACCACCGGTCTCTTAATTTTACTGGATAGGCAATGCCGCACGAAAACAGAACTCACGGAAGGAAGGGCTCGATCACGAAACAGTGGATAGACGTTTACAAAAAGGCAGCACAAAAGCGTTCTACCATACAAGGGCGACCATCCACACACACACACACACACACACACACACACACACACACACACACACACACACACACACACACTATATATATATATATATATATATATATATATATATATATATATATATATATATATATATTACGGAATAGGCAACTTTATTCGAAAAGACAACTCAACCCTGATTTGCATATCAACTGTTAGCTTTAATATACACGCCCAAGCCACGTGGCTATTGAAGCCCGTCCTCCTGGTGAATGGGCCGCTTTAAAGGACACATACTATACAAAATCAGAAACCTACCACAGCCACTGGTTTCTATTTTATACTCAAGCCGGGTAGCTCATGTAGCCTGGCCTGCTTGTGGATGGGTCGTATATCTGGCCCCATAGACGTTCAAATCAGGCCACGCTTGAGCCAGGCCTTTCTGATAATGGCTTCTTTAAGGAAGTTTATAACTGTTGAAGCCAGGCTGCTCGTGAAGTCCCGCCTGACTCTGAATGGGCTTTAAGGACCCCCACATACGCTCAAGCGAGGCGCATCGACACGCCCCTGCGCGTCTGTGAATTTGCTACTTCCCATACACGTTCAAGCCAGGAGGTTCATTACGTGCGGCTTGCCTGAGAATAGGTCGCTTTATGAGACACACGCGTTCAAGCTAGATAGCAAGTCAAGCCCAATATTGTATGGAAAGTGACCATTTTAGGGACCACACACACGCTCATGCCTGGCAGCACGTCAAGCCCAGCCTATCTGTCAACGGTCCGTTTTAGGAACCAAATAGCCAATCTAAATGATCTTGGCTGTCCAGGTGATGCCGCGTCGAAGGCTGTGTTGCCGACGTTTCGCCCATCTTGTCGTGGTCTTCCTCAGGGCTGTTATGAGGACGATGGACGATGGTCGAAACGTCGGCAACACAGCCTTCGACGCGGCGTCACCTGGACAGCAAAGATCATTTACATGACTCTGGCCGCGGAAGCCTACGACTTCAAATAGCCAATCCTCAAGTCTGTTCTGCTTGCGAGTGGGCCGCGTACACGATCAAGCCCGGTTTTCCTTCAACCAGCCTGCGCCTCGGAGAAGCGCAGTAGGGCCGCTCACCGCCGTCCGCGTGGGCGGGGCCGGGGTCGCCCAAATCGGCGGCGCAGGGCGGCGTCTCGGGGGGCGACGGGTAGGACATGTGGAGGCGCGCGCCGGGGATGAAGAGCGGGGGCTGCGACTCCCCTTCCGCCTCCGCGTCGCCCTCGCCCTCCGCCCAGGGCGGGCGCTCCGGCGGCCAGAGCGAGTTCCGCTCCCCGCGCACCAGCCGCCGCGACCGGCACCACATCGCGACCACGCCCACTCACCTCTCACCTGCTCACCCAATAATAATATTTCACCCGGCTCGGTGCGTCAAGTGATGTCACAGCTGTTCCTCTGACCGAGAGGTCCTAAGTTCGAGCCACGACGGCGGCAGGATTTTCGACACTAGCTTTTCAGCTAGGTCGAATTCAGTCGCTGTCTGGAGGAAAATTCAAGTAGCCGGCTGCTCTGATCGGTAGTTTTCCGTGGTTTCTCCGATCAACACCAGGCGAATGCCGGAGCAGTACCCTCCCAAACGGGACACGGACCGCGCGCGATCTGTCCTTCCTCTTCCTTGCCCTATCCTCTCCCACACTTACACTAACATGTACTACTCTACCACACATGCCGAGAGACTGGTCGGGAGCTCAGAACTTGTCCCGGCTTGTGCGGTGCTTGTGCTGGTGGGAAATACCTGGTTGGGGTAAACTCCGTTAGCCCACGGTAGGTCGGCGACAGATCTCGCCATGCAGCGAGAGAAGATAACAGCCCACTCCCGAGCAAAGAGCATACACTACAATTACGGGACTAATGCTCTCAATAGTTGACGCGCCCGGAATCACTAACAACCAACCAACGAACCGAATAATATTTCTTGCTACTTGACTACTGGTAGTGAGGAAGAGCGACGTTGCCTCTTAATCGGGCGTCAAACACGTGGTCGTGAGGCATTTTTTGCATCCACTGCACTACAACATTAGCAGCAGTAGCAAGAAACATACCGTAATGAGAGCACACAACAGTAGACGACAGAACCGCACACAAAATGCATAACCAAATAGTAAAGGCGCTAAATGGGGCTCTTCAATTTTCATCGGCTTCGGGCTGAAAGATTTCATTTCCTATCTTAATAAGCATAAATAATTTTGTCGTGACAATCACAATTTGAAGCCTCTAATTGAATATCGAAACCTCCTCTCCCTTGTTAGCCACTAGCTGTCAAGAAGATAGAAATATTATTCAGAGAAGAGAGATATGTCATTGATTTCCAAGTTTTCAGAACATCGATGTTCTTATAACATTGATTAGTGATTCTGGGCGCGTCAGCGGATATCATTAGTCCCGTAAGTGCAGTGTATGTTTTATTGCGGGAGGTGGCGGTTATTTTCCCCAACCACGTATCTCCCAACAGTGGGGCACCCGCCCCAGCCGGGACAATCTCTAAGCTCTCGTCCCGTCTCTCGACATATGTGGTAGTATGGTGCATGAAAGTTAAAGTTAGTGTGTGGTCGTAAGGTGTGAAGATAGGTAAAAGAATGAGGGAGAAAGATCGCGCGCGGTCTGTGGCCCGTTTGGTAGTGTACTGCTCCGGCATTCGCCTGGTGTTGATCGGAGAAACCACGGAAAACTACCGATCAGAGCAGCCGGCCGCTAGAATTCTCCTCCAGACAGCGACTGAATTCGACCTAGAGAGTGTGGAAACTCTTGCCACCGTCGGCACTCAAACACTAGGACCTTCCGGTCAGAAGCACTGTAGTGAAATCAATTGAGGCCCTGAGTCACCTAAATCGGTTGAAATAATCGATATAATTAACATCGATTTTTTGAAGTGTTTGTTTTTAAATCGATGTGTTTACGTAGCTGGTATTTTATTTTTGAGTAAAAAAAGTACCATCATAATGAAAACTTGTAATAATTGTGAAATATCCATTAATGGACATTCTTCAGAAAAAAAAGGGAGCAAGGGTTAAAAGTAATTAAAATAGAGGTATACACGGGTGAAATATAATTATTATATTTAATTATTGCTTATTGAATTGAGATATTGAATGACTTTCGTTACTATACAAAATTAGTAAAAACTTTGTTGCAGCTTCCGGGGGGAGAGCGGGGAATTTGAAGTCCCAAGAGACGTCTTCCCCCTCGCGGGTGCCACCGATTCATGTATAAATTGCAACATAAATTATTGAATAAGATCTTACAGTAAAACCTTTATAAATGGAATTTTTTCTTGTCACAAGATATTCATGTTATCTGCAAAATTTCAAAAAACTAATTTTATTCCGAAGCGTATTATAAGGATCTCATTTGTAATGCCTAGAATACCATTATTTTCTTTCCAACACTCCATTAGAGTAGTGTTAATTCAACTGTAAGGTTTTAAGAATTAAGAATCGTAAAATGGGTTTTACATAATAATAGTTTATGGATATTCTATCATATTAATATTTTAAATCTTTTACGATAAAAAAGAGCTCTCCTTCACAAAATTGTGCTTCTCACCCATACGTGTCATACAGTTTTACTGTTCTTTGGCAAAATAAATCAAATCAAATAAATGAAAAACATTTTGCAATGGCACTTTTTCTGAACAATATACCCAACTCATTTGACGTATAGTATTTTTCCTCGAACAAATTTCCATCAAGGTAACAAGACAGCAAAACAACATATTACGACAACTATAAATATTACTGCCTCACCTTCTTTGCCTGAAGGCGTGAATTTTTACATCAAACACAACGTTCACTTTTGAACACGTCTAGAAGTGTGATCACGTAAGACACCTTTTCTTTGGTTATATATCGTGAAACACAATGGCCCAGTAGTGGCTGAACTCTTCAACAACGCTTGCCCTTCACACCCATTGATCCGTGACAAGCTCTTTGACACACTCTTCTTGTTCAATGAAGGAGCGGTTTCTTCCGGTAAATATTGTGCATGACAACCGAACAATTGACACCACTGAAACACGTTCCACAAGTCTACACAAGGCGCTATGTCGAGGGGGCGGATTGTGATGACCTAAAAATGATCAATAAAATGCTTTAAAAAAGATTTAAACATTCCCTAAAACCAAAGAGAAAACCCCTAAAAATTCTTATCAAAACCAGTTAGAATGAACAACTAAAGCTGTTGGATACGTTACTGATATAATCGAAGCTTCTTCCATTCGTTCGAGTGAACTCAGCTTCTAAACATTTAGTTTGGGCTGTTTTTTACCAGGAAATCTCTGTCTTTAGTATGTCGAAATCGGCCGAAACAGCAATGGCGCTGATACACGCTACAAGAATTACATACTCTCAACGGCTGTCAAAACAATCTCTGAGGGAACAAATCGAATAGGCTACCGAGTAATTCTGCAAAGAACATTTGTTGCATCTCGTAAATTTTATTTGAATCAAGTACCATTAAAAACTACATTAAAATCGATGATATCGGCAAAAAATGCATTAAAAATGACGGAAAAGGTAAAAAATGATTTATTAGTAGAAATCTACAAAAATGCATAATAAAGACCCATAAAAAGGGTAATTTCCTTTAGTCATAACATACAATGAATTTTTATACTAAACGGCATTGTTTTTAAGTGAAAAAATGACATTTCATTAAAATCCGCCCCCTAGTTATGTCACTGATACGACTGGTACTATGTAAATCGAAAACAATGAGGTAGGCTCAAGAGCTGTATAAACAGTGGCGATCATGGTGTTTAAAAACCTTAAAGAATTTCCCATGCAACTTTCTCGAAACTCGTAATAAGTGTAATTACTTTTATTAAAAATAATAATTCACATTTTTGGATGTATAATGCATGACGCACTACAAATAATCAAGCCAAATGTAACAAGGAACTTATTTCAAAATATTAGTATATGAGGATGAAAAAAAATGCACTTATGTTTCAAGTCATGGCAAGGAACGTGGCATTAAAAATGTGACCAAAGTGGAAATTGAAATAATATTTTTTCCTAGACTAAGGAGAAACGTACGCTTCTTTACTTTCAAAATAGTAATAACAAAACAAACGGGCTGGAAATTAGTCACTGCCGAATTGGATAACAATTGAAAAATCATTTGCAAAAACCTGCAGAGAATATAAGCCACTAAACGGGCATCATGTAAAGCCATAAATGATTATTTTGATTTAAGTCCCTTATTTTTTGGGGGGTGAGGGTGGAAGGGATTTAATGTATCTTAATTTTTTCAAAATTCGATAAACCTTCCTAAAATATCGAACATTATGAATAAGACTATCGGCTACCTCGCATTTATACCAAACATCAAACCGTGAGCGGTAGCCCAGTGTCACTGCAGCGCCTCAGACCGGGAGGTCCTGGGATCGAATCCTGACGGCGGCAGGATTTTCGACACTAGCTTTTCAGCTAGGTCGAATTCAGTCACTGTCTGGAGGAGAATTCTAGCAGCCGGCTGCTCTGATCGGTAGTTTTCCGTGGTTTCTCCGATCAACACCAGGCGAATGCCGGAGCAATACCCTAACAAACGGGCACGGACCGCACGCGTTCCTTCCTTGTCCTATCCTCTCCCCTTACACACACACTTACACTAACATGCACTACACTATCACAGGAGACCGGTCGGGAGCGTAGAGCTTGTCCCGGCTGGGGCGGGACCCCGCTGGTGGGAGAGTCCTGGTTAGGCGGAAACCCCGCAAGCCGACGGTAGGTCGGCGCCGGATCTCGCCATCTACAGAGAAAAAGCATGCTCTACGCTTATGGGACTAATACCCAAAGTAGTTGACGCGCCCGGAAACACGAAAAAAATCAATCAATCAATTCAAACAGCAATATTATTAATAATTTACAACGCATGAATTCGTTTGAAGTATCGGTTAATCGGAAGCTGATGGTGTCACAGTTCCTTTTATGATTGATGCCGGAAGGCACTGGCGTAAGCGTGACTACGTGTTAACCTAATGCGAAGGTTGTAAAATAATGTCTCTTATAAAATTATATATCTAGCGTGAATAATATGAACTGAAATAATCAACTACAGTTCAATGGAACAATGATACCATATACTTTTTTTAACGTATTAACTTTCTATTGTCTTTACTTCACAAGTATGAAGGCAATAAACCGATCGGACTTGCGATATTAAATAGACTATTCTCAGAATTTCTCAATTGCTCGAAAGACGACAATTCAACAATTTTGTGCCAATTAATCAATCAAAAAGTCTTGTTCTATTAGTTTATCTTTGATATGTAAATGGTAATATTATCTACCATTTCATCAATTAATAATATATTTTCAACAATTATTTTGTGTCTTTACACTCCTAGTTACGACACAGTTCACATTTCAACACGATAAAAAACATTAATATACTGCATTTATGGAATTTGTTTACATCTCAAAGCTGCATGAACTAAAAATATTAATATAAAATATCAGAGGTTTACGAACACGTCGATTTCTTCGGGAAAAGCTGGTAAGTTAAATTAGGAACATTCGATTTCAAAATCGTCAAGTGTTAAACCGAATTAAATGAAACTGGGAAGTGCTAAAAATAACATGACGAGCGAAAATGTAATTTTTATGAAGTGCCGATTTTATTACCAGCATCAACCAGAGATGTAATTTGTAAAAACTTGATTGAATTGCTTTTCGGAGCAGTACGTAACGCGTATTTCAACAGATTCGACATATTAACTAAGTTTCCAAGAACCGTATGGCACCCAAAAATAATCTCCTGATAAAGTAAAATTTAATTTTATCATCGATTTCCCCCTACAAGTGTCAGAAGGCAACAGTGCAATAACATGAATCAATGTGTTACAATTTATTAGTTCCATAACTATCAACTGGACAAAAAACATCCATCGGTTCTCACTGGAACTCTACAGCCAACCTTTCGGTTCTCCTTCTGCCAGGACGGCAGAGGAGCGAGAGGTAGGGAGTTACTTTCCCACCGGTGTAACGCAAATACACCGAGCACAATGTATTTGTAGACTCCTGGTGAGACACCACCACTGAAGGATTTGAAATACAAATCAAGCTGATGTATTAAAACTGCATCTACTGCACATTCTCGTTACCGAGGAACGGTTGTACTTGAAAAAGTACTAACCGATAGGAGAAAAATTACAGCCGAAAGTGATTCTCAAGTTAATGGTTCTACCATGGTCGACTATTTTTACATGTCTTCTGCTATTTCGTGTGTCGTAAAGTATATGTTTCTCTACTTTCACTTTTAATCCCTCAGCTACGTAGCCATATAAATGCAAAAGTTATAAAACGTGTTTCTACGGGCACCACATCTGACTTTTCACCCCAAGGAAGGGAATATTGAACATTTTATCGTCAGCTGCTTTTTTTAGATAGCAGTCCATTAAGGTGCATGCGTGCTAGTACTTCTATGGTTCAGAGAACGTCCTATCAATTACAGCTTAATTTATTTTACCGCAGATATTATTTACTACTAGCAAAATATCCGCCGTTTCTCGGGATTTGTTCATATCCAATCCTGGTGAAAGAGGAAAAAGATCAATTTTATATACACCACAATATTTATTTTTGTTATAATAGGTTCAAATTTTAATAAAATACAATAATTTTATATTACAGGTCATTGCTATTATTTAAAAAAATTAATCTTAAACAATTATATCTTACGCTCTGCTCCTGGCCACTAGCGAATCTATTAGGCACCAATTCTGCTGCAACGGCCTCGGCCAGATTGTAATAGGAACCCTATTAGGAACCAGTTCTGCCGCGTAGCTACTGGCCTCTCACAGAATATATTAGGAACAAATCAGCTTACAGCGAGAGGCGAAAAATAATGATTGTGATGCATCTATTAACATACTATTTAAATTATTTATTATCCTCATTTGTAATGTATTCATCTTTACCGAACTTAGGAAGAAATACTGCGATAATCCTGAAGGAGCCTGTAAACATTTCGTAACTATTCATACACTACATTTTGTGCTATGGATGTTGCGTACAAGTCGTTGATTTACCTTTTATTAGCATAGATTAGACAGATTATATACACACAGTATTCCTTTCAATTGATGCCTGTCTTAAATAAATCTCCGAGCAAAGACGGGCACTTCAACGAATTCGTATCTGATTGACAATTCCCTTCCCGCCGCTCACGGCCGCATTTTAATGTACCCTCTACTGTAATCTCTATAGTAATCTGTATAGACAGATACTATAAAGAGGGGACTGCTGTGACAACCACTGCTTGGGCACTGCTGGCAACATAACTCCATGGGCTGATTTTGTCAGCGCATACGTTTATAGTTCGCTCATTTGTAAATGGCTTCATCACTATCTCTATAGCAATATCATCGACTTGCAGTCGGGTTCATTTGTTTCCCGAGCTGTCAAAATGGTCCCTCCTTAGAGTAACTCCTCCATAGCACTGTTGCCCCCCCCCGCAGCGCCCCTGGGTTGGTTGGTTAGTGATTCCGGGCGCGTCAACAGCTTAGGTCTTTCGTCCCGTAAGTGTAGTTTATGTTTTTTTCCTCAGGACATGGCGGTGATCTTCCCCCACTGGATGGCGAGATCCGACGCCGATCTATCGCCAGCTAGCGGGGTTTCCCCCTAACCAGAACTGTTCCACCAGCGGGGCACCGTCCCAGTCCGGACAAGCTCTAAGCTCCCGACCGGTCTCCCGGAATATGTAGTGGTGTAGTGCATGTTAGTGTAAGTGTGTATGTGTGAAAGGGGAGAGGATAGGACGAGGAAGAAAAGATCGCGCGCGGTCCGTGGCCCGTTTGTTAGGGGACTGCTCCGGCATTCGCCTGATGTTGACCCGATAAACCACGGAAAACGACCGATCAGAGCAGCCGCCCGCAAGAATTCTCCACCAGACAGCGACTGAATTCGAACCTAGCTGGAAAGCTAATGTCGAAAATCCTACCGCCGTCAGGACTCGAACCTAGGACCTCCCGGTCAGAGGCGCTCCTGGGAGGAGCGTGGGATTATGAAGAGGCCGAAGGGCGAAGAAGCCGTTGCCCTTATCCACGGCCGTAGCGCCGCCGTTTTCTTCCCCACACGGAGCCTATCGATCGCCTCTGTCCTCCGTGCGGTCCTCGCCGATAAGGCTCACAGTAAGCACGGCCCCTCGGCGGCCCAGAGCGCGCCGACGGCAAAAAAAAACAACAACAAAAAACATCGATATTTTTGAGCAGAAACACCTATATTATAGCTTATTCGGTGGTGTAATGGTTAGCGTATCGGACTGTTGTACCCGAGTTTGCGGGTTCAAACCCGATCGAAGCCGTGGATTTTTAAGGGCGAAAAAGTACCTTCGTACGTCTTCCTTCGGAGGGGAAGTAAAGCCGGCTGTCCCATGTAGTAGATTTACTGCATGTAAAAGATCCTCAAGCCTAAATGAAGCCTCTGAGTAAAATTGAGTTCCGCCTGTTTCGTCGCCCAAGATAATATCTCCTTTCTCCGCTAGGTGGTGAAAGCAGCGTAGCGAAATTTGCGTGGTTAGACGAAAGAGCGGGCCTGATGGCCCGAGTCTCGCCATGTAAAATAAGGCATTAACTAACTAACATCGATGTTTATCTTTTGTTATTTTCGTCTGAATGATGTATTTGTCCAAGCACATCAATGTTTAAAAAATCTCATAATATAAATACAATTTACATTATCTATTTTATTTGGGCATTGCTCGCAATCAACGGTCATTGACAACTGTCACTAAACCAACTAGACACGAAATCGTTTCCAATTTGCTGTGTTTTCTCCAGTTGTTACCTTTTTTTTATTATTTTGTACATGGTAATTAGTTGAATTGTAATTTGAACTTTGACTACAGAGAACATTGATTAGAAAATTAAGATGACAGTCAAATTTAAAGCAGAATATACTTGAAACTAATTTTGTCGTGTTATGTATCATATTAAAACCAAGCCATTTTACTTGAAAATGTTTCATCCTATTTAAAAACGATATTTCAAACATGGATGGTTTCCAAACCTAACCTATTGGTGATGTAAGGAAGTATCGCAGTATTGATGTTTTGCTAAATTTTGCCATCAAAACTGCTGCTGCTAACTCTGTATTCCAATGATGCAAGTTCATTTTCGAGGTACTGATCCTTGTAATTAATTACCTACAAAAATTACAATAATATGTAGTAATGCAGATCAGCGGTTGGTGGGCAGCACTATTCCAATTAATATAAATGCGAATCAAGAGGATGCCGCATTATGGAAACTTAGCGTTAGAGGCACACACTGCAGACACAGTTACGAACTACGACACATGTTTAGAATGAAACGCCGTGCTTTTAAAATCCACGCGATACAGGTCGCTCTTTACTCTGCATCAAGCGTGCCAAAACGCGCCCGCACGAGCCACTGGCCCGCCTGGGAAGCCAGGCGCTCCTACGATCACGGGCAACTTTCCCTGATTAGTGTGGTTTGGTTTCTTTTTTTTCGTGTTTCCGAGCGCGTCAACTGCTTTGGTCATTAGTCCCGTAAGTGTAGTGCATGCTTTTTTCTCGCGCGAGATGGCAGTGGTCTTCCCCCGCTGGATGGCGAGATCCGGCGCCGACCTACCGTCGGCTACTGGGGTTTCCCCCTAACCAGGACTCTCCCACCAGCGGGGCACCGCCCCAGCCGGGACAAGCTCTAAGCTCCCGACCGGTCTCCCGGAATATGTGGTAGTGTAGTGCATGTAAGTGTAAGTGTGTGTGTGTGTGTGTGTGTGTAAGAGGGAGAGGGTAGGACAAGGAAGAGGGAGGAAAAATCGCGCGCGGTCCGTGGCCCGTTTGGTAGGGTACTGCTCCCGCATTCGCCTGGTGTTGATCGGAGAAATCACGGAAAACTACCGATCAGAGCAGCCGGCCGCTAGAATTCTCCTCCAGGCAGCGACTGAATTCGACCTAGCTGAGAAGTTAGTGTCGAAAATCCTGCCGCCGTCAGGACTCGAACCTAGGACCTCCCGGTCAGAGGCGCTGCAGTGACATCAGTTGCACTGAGATACCGCTCCCGGTCAACTTCCCCTGACTCCACTTCTGTTTACTATTTCATGCTTATTTTCATTTTAACTTCTGCCTCATATAAGTACTTTTTCAAGGAGCAGGCGAAAGTTTGAATGGCTAATTATTTCCTCGTTTTGGTTTTGTGTCATGTTTTATTAAATTATTCAGTATTTTTTGCTAAAACTAATCTATCATATAATTTTTTCGAATTAGTTATTTTAAGAAGGTCAATATTTATAATGATTAACATCAATACATGAGTGCTGAGTTTTGTGGATTGGTGTTAATCGTCAAAATTATGGACCTTAATCATTAAGTGGACTAAATGGTACAATATTTCTATCCAGAGGGTCACAAAGACTACATTGTATAAAAATAAATTAGACGTAGGAAGTTAATGCAATTATTGCGCTCTTAACAGGTTAACCAAATCAAGATACTATCGATTCACAATTTTTAATTTTACTCTCAATGGACAGTATTGAACTTTTACTGATGTTCGCATTAGTACATTTTAATGGATAATTTCTTTGGTTTAGTAGAGAAATTGGGAATTAATATAGCCAAATTTGGCTCAATAACTATCAAGTGACTTCTAGAGAGTGTAATGGGCCAGGTATTCAGAGATGCACTGCCACTCCGGAGCGTTTTCTGGAACCCTATTTTTAAATCTCGTGCCCGTTGCACGGAACCCAGTGTCCGCGAACTCTAGTAAGCTAGTTACCTTGCCCGTGAGCTTGACGTGCTCCACGTGATGCAAAAACTCCTTATTCACAAGGAAACTTTAACGTAACAATTACGTAAACGCAAAAGTTTGATGTCATATCACTCAATACAACTATTTACGTTAATGAACAGAACGTGATCAGAATCGTGATCACTCGATGTAACAGTGAAAGTTCCCCAGGCTCCCAGCTCTCATTTTCACGTTATAATCTCAGAACATCCCCGCAACCACTAACAACGTGTACCGTAGCAACGTCTAAAGAATTCCAGTTTTTTCGTTTGACAGAAACTAATGCATTTGTAAGAGCACACATTACCAATCACAATTACTCACTAAACGCTCCATAGAATCATTTGCGGCGCTCATAGTGTACAAAATAATGATCATCCAAACATCATCGCGACCATATTTAATGCCGTTCGATTGTATATAGTAATAGTATTTTTTTGTACGGATATCGATGAATAGCGGTGCCAGGGGTCAGATGCCGAAACACAAATATGGATATGCCATATATGTTAGCATGTTCATTGTGAATGGCCCTTTATTCCTGTTGAGAGAGCACGAGCTGAGACCAAAGAAGTTCGCCCAACTCGGACGCGACGCCGCGGCGGGCGAGGCGCGGAATCCCCAACTCGAGTCTCTCGCGAGTTCGCGAACCTGACACGGACACGCGCGCTAAGTTCGCTGCCGGCAAACTGCTGCAGGCGGGCTGGCCAATCGTGCGAAGATTCTTAAAGCAAATCCGGCTGCGAAGGGCAACAAGTGCTTATCTCACGCGAAGGGTTAGTTTTCAGAAAAAAACAACAACAACAAACAACTACGAACAACAAAAGCTGCTATTAATGAGGTCGTTTCAGGCCAATGTCAGATTATGCTGACGTATCTTAAACCAGTTAGCGTCGTCGAAGACGAAGTGGCAGGGGGAGTGGCGAGATCCGGTACCAACCTACACATCTGCGGAGTTAGCCTCATCCAGGTATCTCCCACGAGCCTGAACAAGTTCTAAGTTCCTGACTGATCTCCCGATGTATATAATAATGCATTCCATATACATGTGTGTGAGTGTGTGATAGAGGGTGGGTGAGGACAGAAAGAGGAAGGAGAGATCGCACACAGTCGTGGCCCATTTATTAGGGCACTACTCATGCATTCACCTGGTGTTGATAAGAGAAACCACAAAAAAATACAGAGAAGCTCATAGCAGCCGGCCGCTAGAATTCTCCTCCAGACCGGCTGAATTCGTAGCTATTGTCGGAACCTCTGCCATCATCAGAACTCGAACCGTGGGACCTCCCAGTCTGAGACTCTGCAGTGACATCAGCTGACGTCTTGATCCACCTCAGCCAGTGGCTGTATTCGGCCAGCTAGTATCGACAACCGCCACCTCCGGGACTCGTATCCTGGCACTTCCCACCGGGAGCGGTAGCTCAGTGCATCACTGATGTCGCTGCAGTGCCTCTGACCGGGAGGCCCTAGGTTCGAGTCCTGACGGCGGCAGGATTTTCGACATTAGCTTTTCAGCTAGGTCGAATCCAGTCGCTGTCTGGAGGAGAATTCTAGCGGCCGGCTGCTCTGATCGGTAGTTTTCCGTGCTTTCTACGATCAACACCAGGCGAATGCCGGAGCAGTACCCTAACAACCGGGCCACGGACCGCGCGCAATCTATCCTTCCCCTTCCTTGTCCTATCCTCTCCCCTTACACACTCACTTACACTCACATGCACTACACTACCACATATTTCGGGAGGCCGGTCAGGAGCTCAGAGCTTGTCCTGGCTGGGGCGGTGCCCCGCTGGTGGGAGAGTTCTGGTTAGGGGGAAACCCCACTACCGACGGTAGGTCGGCGCCGGATCTCGCCATTCAGCGGGGAAAGATCACCGCGCATATCCCGAGAAAAAACATGCACTACACTAACTGCACTAACGTCCAAACAGTTGCGTGTTCGGAAACACGCAAAAATCAAACACTTCCCAGTAAGAAACTCCACAGCGGAAACGGTTGACACTGGACTACCTCAGCCGGTAAGTATCCTCCCTTTCATAAGGCACTGCCCGCCTTTAGGCTCGCCACTTCCGGCCCCGCTAAAAACGAAAACGATAACGCAGCGAAACTCCTCACACCACAGTGGCCCGGCCCCCTTTCGCGAACGCCCCCACGCCGCGCCAAAAGACTTCCACGGGGGCGCTCGCCCTCCTGCCTTTTGACGCCGCCGCGCCGCCCCGTCCCGCCCCGCCCCGCCCCCCCGCGTCCCGCCGCGTCCCGCCCCGCCCCGCCGCGTCCCGCCCCGCCGCGTCCCGCCCGCCGCGTCCCGCCCGCCGCGTCCCGCCCGCCGCGTCCCGCCCGCCGCGTCCCGCCCCGCCGCGTCCCGCCCCGCCGCGTCCCGCCCCGCCCCGCCCCGCCGCGTCCCGCGGGCGACGGCGAACAAACAGGAGGGCGCGAGTGAAAGGCTCGGTCCACGCCCGGGGCAGTGGCTTTCGCCCGCATGGCGGGAGGGCGCGACAAGGCCCGCATCGCCCGGGCGACAATCGGCCCGCCCCAAAACGCCGCGCGGCGGGGCGCTGCGGTGCGCGAGGGTTGAACGCCAACGCTGTCGCCCCCTCCCTCCCTCCCCCAGCCCCGCCGCCGCATTCCTGGGGCACTCACCCGACGCCCTCTTCCTCCTCCTCCACCTCCCCGAGTATCTGCGGGCAATTCAAGCGCTGCTGTTTGGTTTCGTAAGGTTTCAGGCCAACTCTCCCACCTTTCTAGGTCAGTGCCACGTAGAAGTGAACTAGTATTTGGTTGTATTACCTATTAATCGTCGGAGTGAACGATACTTAAGTTACCGGGAGCGGTAGCTCAGTGCATCACCTGCTGTTACTGCAGCGCCTCTGACCGGGAGATCCTAGGTTCGAGTCCTGACGGCGGCAGGATTTTCGACACTAGCTTTTCAGCTAGATCGAATTCAGTCGCTGTCTGGAGGAGAATTCTAGCGACCGACTGCTTTTCCGTGGTTTCTCCGATCAACACCAGGCGAATGCTGGAGCAGTACCCTACCAAACGGGCCACAGACCGCACTTACAACTTTTCTACGTCAGTGACACGTAGAAGTAAACAAATATTTGATTGCATTGCCTATTAGCTGAATACAGATTACTATATATTACAGAGTACTAATAAAATGAAAAATGCTATTATTGCTTCATTATCAACGCTTTACACTAACTAGTGATACTTGAGTTAAAATTCAACTGCTCAAATTCAGTATTATCTGCAACTCTGGCACAATTTGAATTCAACCAATTTTGAGTTATGCCCCTCATCCATAACATTTTATATTAAATATAATTAACAGAACTATACGTAAGCCATAATGAAATGCTTCCTTCATGAACAATGAAGGGTAACTTGGATTTCATCCTCTAGCGTAAATTTTAAACGTCTATCTCAAAAGTTTATTTTATGAGGTTGTGGCAGTATTGTAGCCACTAATCTATACAATATGTAAATTGCCGGCCTGGATAGCCGAGGTCGCTAAGACTGAAGGGCCGTAGTTGCCTCGTCTCGAAAGATCGCGATTCGAATCCAGCCTCGGGCATTGATGTCTGTGTGTATCCTTACGTGTCGTGGTTCCCCTACAGTTACCCAAATGTAAACAATCAAATTGGTCGCTACATGACCAAGTTAAAAAGCGACATTAAAAGATGTTACTTAATATGCGAGTGAAATGTGGAGTTCTGTTTTAGTTTATAGCGTTGATAATGAAGCAAAATATAATTTTTCTGTTAGGGAGGGTCTCTCTAGTGTAAGAAAGTACTAACAATAAGAAAATTAATAAAAATTCGTTTGACGTTTTATTTACGAATTATTTACGCATTGAAAATTTTCTTAATGTAATGTATACAATGAGTTTTTGCAATAGATAAATTAATTACAAATCAAGACCTTTAATTTTTAATAATGCCCATCATTTACAATATTTTTTGCAGTCGCGCATTTACTGAAAATAGTTGTATCTGGGACCTGTAAATTACCAAAATCCTTCAAATATCTTTCCGGAAATAAACGCAGCAAAGAGACATTAATCACCTGGAGATTATTGCACAACTGTGGGCATGTTGATAGTGGCGCTCCTAAGTTTAGAGTCTAAACGAACTGCTTTTCCTACCTGCGCCTTCCCCGTGTGGTGTGCAGGCGGTTCACTGACAGTGCCCTGGTGGTTGGACGAACCGCAGAGTGCATTATCGGAGGTTTCGCAAGGCGCAACCACAACGAGAAACAGACTTTCACTTCCACGGCAGTTTCGGATCCACTCCGCTGGATCATTATGGAGCAACAGGTCAAAATGCATTCGATTATTTCACTCACGACATGTCCATCAATGAAATGGAAGAGTGACATCTGCCTCGTCCAATCAGACGCATTTTACCCGAGAAATTTTATCGTTTTCGGCTTATCGCCGCGACGTGCACTTGTTTCCAGTGCAATATAGCAGTGCAAATTCCAAAGGAACACAACCTCCGAAGGTGTCATGCGCTATTTAATAGATTTATGACTTATTCGTGAAATAGTCTAACCGAATTTCACTCGTGATTTGAAACTTCTCAGATAAGTCCGCTCGTCTTTATGTGATTCGCGAAGTTTATCGTTAAGTTTTAAACTACTAGTGAAGTTACTTATCATATTGAGCCTAGTCGTAGGTATGCTTTGCCAAAACATTGGAGGTAACTATTATTTCTGAGCTCCCATTTTCATAATTTATTTTCATTGACCCTTGACATTTTACTAGCAAATAAATAAAGTGTAGTGCAAGTAAATTAAATTACAATTTAAATTATTTTACATGGAATCATTTATCGGGTTGCCACTTGCCCTGAGTGCCCTCTTTCTCAAATGTAGAACAGTCGGGTCAACTCAAATTGTCAGGTTGAAAAGGTGGAAATCAAAGATTGAACATATTTACGAAAATAACATGTTTACGGCTACAGGGCATAAATAAAGGAGGTATATTCTTTCCTCTATGTACGGAGTCCTTTTTAAAATGTTCACGATAGGGAGTCCACGGTTCCCCAGCCCCTGAAATAGAGAACAACGCCTTCCTGCACTAACAAGTTATCTCTGAGTTAATAGATTATTAATCATTATTGAACATCTTCCCCCCTTTCACTCAATTTCTTCCGCCTTTTTTCCAATTCCTTCCTTCACCTAACTGAATTTCTTCCATCCCCTTCCACCTCCTGTTCTTTCCCCCCTTCCTTCTCTATTTCTTCCACTCAAACCCACCTTCCCAGTGAAACAGTGCTGTGGGCATAGACTAAAGAGGTATATCTTAGATAGACTGACTCGTCCACCTTAGATAGACCCTGCCACCTCCTATCTTTCTCCCCTTCCTTTTCTATTTCCTCCTCTCAAACCCCGCTTCCGAGTGAAACAGTGCTGTGGGCATAGACTAAAGAGGTATATCTTAGATAAACGGACTCTTCCACCTTGGAAACCCCCACCTCCTATTCTTCCTTTTCTATTTCCTCCTCTCAAACCCCCCTTCCCAGGGAAACAGTGCTGTGCACATAGACTAAAGGGGAATATAACTCTTAACTCAATGCTGTGGGCGCGGCGCAGGCCCAGGTAGTCGCGTGCGCACCTTTCCAAATCCTGTTTCGCCGGCGCACCGGCTCCGGCGGGCCGGGCCGCTTGCCTTCGCTTCCCTTTCCGTCCGGCGGGGCGCAAACAACCCACGTCAGCGCTGGCCAGCGGATTTCTCTGCGCCGCCCCGCCCCGCCCCGCGCCATCAACCCGCTTCCCAAGCAGCAGCTGCAGCAGCCGCGCGATTCTTCCGCCGCGCCGCGCCGCCCTCGGAAGCGTTCGCGTTATGTCGCCTACTAGATTAGCCGGGCGCCTCCGGCCAGGATCTTCATGTATTACAAAAATGTGCTAGGCAGGCTCATAATGAAAAATGTTAAACATACACATGCACACACGTACACATGTACGCACGCACACATGCACATGTACTACCCTGGCGAGCGACTTGGAGAGTGAAGAGTGGAGATCAGCTACGACGACGATCTGTGCAACGAAAGTGGAACTCTTGTGGATATTTGACGACTCGGCTGATTTTGGGACTTCTTCTGGACAACGATAACACTGCTTCGCTTTTGGTACATTCTTCTGGTGATACGGAACTTCAGCAATAGTACCTGGTCTTGAATAAAAATCGTTTTATAAATTCTTGCCTTTTGATTGGATACTACAGTAAGCGAACCCATTGAAAAAAATGAGTGTATGGACATTATCAGCAATTGTTGGCAGCAGTGGCCAAACAGCAACTGTCGCCGCGGCCCTTTATTATAGAAATCCCCAGTGGCGGTTCGTGCTTAGGCTGCACAACCCTCAGAAAATGAAAAAGATCTTATATATTAGGAATATACAATTTCCTTTTAATAACATTCAATTTCCAAGTAATTGCAGCAACATCGATGTATATGAAATCATTCTGAAACCAAAGAGCGTCCAACCAGCGCTCTCTGCGGTGTATGGTGCCTTGCCAGGAATTGCACAACGTTCTTGGCTGTATTAATGAGTTTATAGCCTTTACTCTTTGGCCCTTCGATTTAACACGGGGAACATACGGCCTTTTGGTTGGGCAATCAGGCAGGTAGCGCTGTCTAGAGCTACCCGGCAACGGAGAGAATCTCAGGGGAATACTTATATTCTCTCTTTTTGACTAACTGCAACATCATTTTATGATTTTCGCTTGTTATTGAAAGTACACAAGTGCAGTCAATTATTGACTATATTCAATGCATTGTTTATGATATTTGGAGACTTTCTTTTCATTTTATATTAGGTCTATTGAATCAAAACGTACATTTGATGTGTTCTTTGTGTAAAGGTGGCCCTGCTGAATGGAAGTCCCTTAGTGACTCATGAAAGCCAGTGTGGTTGTAGATGGCCAGAGGTTTGCGAACGTTCTTGTGAATACGAATGTGTGTCAAAGATCTTTCACTATTGCCATATATACCAGGGTTTTCGAAATAAAATAATTTTATTTGTGTGAAACGTGACGAAGCAATAGTGCTTGTTGCGATGTGGAGTCGAATTTAAGTGCCCACTGAAAATCAAAGCCAGAACCACGTGCGCAGGTGTATATGCCTTACGCGGACTCGACGCATAAAATTACGTAAGTAGTGTTTCAATTCAGACTTTTATTTCACTAAGTTTAAATTGATTCGACTTTCTTATATTTTTATTATATATTCATATTTTGAATTTTGGAAATTACTTTTCCGTCATTCAATGGAGGTGCAACCTCCAGTCTCTTGAGGCTAGGGATATGCCCTTAACAGCTAAACTGTTATATATTAACAGTTAATGTTTCGTAACTGTTACGCAAAATAACAGTTATTTCGTTTATCCTGTTGTTGGCTGTTATCGGTTGAAATGCATAGACCTGCAATCTACTGGGCCTAATCCGAACTACTATAAACATTTCTGGCAACCATTTTATACGATAACAGCTTCACTGCAGCTAATCAATCATGATTTACCAGTGTTCAAATTATAGATTCATTAACAAATAATTCGTCATTATTACACACCATGTGCCACAATATTTTTATATTCTATTGTATAAGCTACAATAAGAAGTTTGTCCTTTAAATTAAGTCCGTCCAATATGTTTGTTAACTTATTTCTGTCCCCTTGCTGCGTATGTGAGATCAACTAATATTTCCCTAGGTCCGATAAAATAAAATGAGTTATGATCAAATTACTCGCATTATAATACTTGATATTCAACAGCCATTGCCACTTTAGCTATAGGTAAGCAAAAACACAGTTTCTCATTAGTTTTGGAACTTGTCACTTCACTATGCATGTTGCACATTTGAAAGAATATTTGCAATGTGAAGACGAATCACTTTTATTTTAGTAATATTCTATACACATTTGCTATAATTATATGAATCACAATTTATCCTTGGCAGTTCATCCAGTCTCGTTCATATCAGTTGCTTCTCCGTCCAAACATATTTGGGAAAGTGGTGCGAGCAAACGCCGTAAGGTAGCTGCAAACGCTTTACGGTGCTACCAACGTTATTCGTTTTGTGTGGTTTAACTCTTAGCAGTCGGCAAATACTATAGAGAATAAATACTATAGTATTTGCAGTCGGCCATGTAAGGTTGCTGGTCACGGACCTGTTATTTTTTAACTGTTATTAATAACAGCTATTACGACTCAACTGTTATTGTGATAACAATTATTGAAGAAAAGCTGTTAAGCCAATCTCTACTTGGGGCACCAGCGTCATTGGTAATCCCTCCATACCGGGCTCCATTTCAGATGTTTGGAGTTTGGCAAGGTTTTAGATAGGGTATATTTGGGAGGTTTCGGAAGGAGTGGGTGGATAAAAAATACCGTGGTTGGATAACGGTTCTAACTGGAATTTCTTGTGAAGTTTCGCATTGGAGATATGCCGTGGACAGTTCGTGACGGTGCGGAGGAACTCATTATGGGCTACTTGTTTATTTTGGTATTCGATTTGGCAGCGCTTGTCCTTACAGGGCATATAAAATAAGTGTTGTATTATGGTTTTGTAAAGTACTAAAGGGATATTGAATGGAGATTTAGCAGAGGAAAATGTGTAAACCCGCAGGGTTTAAACACGGACAGAGGCAAGTTACCCTATTACTGCACTACAAAGGTTAACAGGCATAGATTTTCATTTTGAATATTAACATAGATAATAGCAATGCACTTCTCGTTTCATTATAATAGAAGATTATATCTCTGACAAGGGAGTATATGAAATTATTTACTCACTAAACACACGCCCACTCACACAGCGTTCTTGTCACATAAATTCCATGAAAATATATAGCTTCCCCTACTACTGTTTTGGACTGCATTAACTGCATTACTCACTCAAAACTCCATTGGCAAAGCACTGCGATGGGACTCACCTGTAATGAAAAGAAAATCGATTAGTTCGATTCACCATTATACAAATAACAGAATTATGATATACCAAGGAACTAATATAAAATGAATAAACGAGTATAAAGGTACATGGAAGTAAGTAAATGCACAAATATACAGCTTACTTTTCAATAATACTTCTTTACATTACAAGGCCGGGTAATGGATTAAAATACGAGTTCAGAATTTGGAAAGTAATATTGCGACCCGACCATGACACTGTATTATCATGGCTCATTTCCGTAAGTGTCACTTTTCACGTGAAAATACAGAAATCAAAAATATTGACAACAACAACAAATAATACCAAGGAATAATAATAGAATGCGTACTACTGGAACTATATAGTAATTGTTTACTTTGTTCTATAGTTTGCTAGGAATGTGCGGCAGTAGATTGGGAGTAGTTTCGTCAATGTTAGCAGCAGACAATAATGGAAGGTAGCCAATGTTCTTTTCTAAATATACATGTTGATTTGTTAATTGTAGTTTTGTTTTCAAAATATGTTGTTTAAATTCGTACGTTGGTATAACACAGTGGTAAACTGGTATCAAGCTTTCAACTTCTTAATTTGGTGTGAGATTTCATTACGGTTTACTGCAGAAGTCATCTCCCAAAATGCGACCTATAACAAGCGTTTTTCTTTTTTTTGTTTATTAATTTTTGAAGAGATTACATAGTTCAGTAAAAATAACTATACATATGTATTTACAGACTTATATGCTAACCTTAAATATAATCTTACATACTAACAAGGGGGAGGAAATCCCTTTTTGGGTCCTCAGTCCGGATCTAAATCTGCAAATTTTTTTAGGAATATGTGATATGGGTATTTGTTTTTGATTCGTGCTTGGTAATTGGGGTTTTTGGCTAGTTTGAATGGTGATAGGGCTGGGATTTGAGGTAGGTTATGATAAAAGTTGGTGGCCAGATATGTTATGTATTGTTCAATGGGTTCCAAATTAAATTCGTTGTGAAGTTGGTTGTTGGTTATATACCATGGAGCATGAGCAACTATTCTTAGGAATTTATTTTGCAGGACTTGTAGTTTATGGATGTTAGTTTTAGCTGAATTGATCCAAATTGGGCTGGCGTACAACATTAATGGTCTTAAAATTGTCTTATAAATTGCTATGGCTGATTTATATTGTATTGGGCTGCTGCTGTAAATTAGTGGTCGTAGTTGTGCCAGTTTTATTTTAGCTTGGGTCACTTTGGCATTTATATGTTTTCCCCAAGTTAGCTTGGTATCAAGATATAAGCCTAAATATTTTACAGGTTTATTGGGGGGGCCTATAACAAGAGTAGTGAAAGGTGGCATAGTATGAAATAAATTGAACTCGTCACTTTCCACCGCTCGAGATCGCCTGCGCGTCATTGCTGCCTCGTCGCATTAATAGGTCTGCCAGTGAAGACCTCTTAACAGACACGCCCTCCACAACCTCTCCACACCCGCTGTCTTGACTCGTTACGTTTCGTCTCGTCCCGGGCAGTTTCCTTTTTGTCCTGTCTTATGTTCAGTTCCATTCCGCACCGCCCCGTTTTCTTAACGTTCTGTGACCTCTCACCGCGTCTTTTCTCGTTCCTTTTCATTTTGTCTCCTCGCCGTTTTTTTTTGGATTCGAATGCGACCCGTTGCATCACGACCCATTCAGAATCATCTTATTCGATTTTGTCTTGTCCCGTGTCATTCTGTCGCATTTATTGACGTTTCGTACCGTCCATCTTGGCACAGACAGTCTTTCGTCCCGTTGCAAAACGACCCATTTCTTCTCGTTTCGGCCGAATCCATTCGGTCTCTCTCGTCCCACAACGGCGCCTTGTCCCGTTCCATCGCGCCCCTTCGTCTCCCTTATCCTGTTCTATCGTTTTCCATTCCGCCTCACCTTGCCTCGTATCATCACTTCCCCTAACCTTCCATTCCATTCCATTCCATTTTGTCCCTTTCCATTGTGTCCCATTACATGTTGCCATCTCCCGACCGAACTTTCGCCGGCCTTCCCGTTCGTCCCGTCCCTTCTTCCCTTGGTTTCTCTCGTCCCTTCCCCCTTGGTTTCCCCCTTTCCCCCTTCCCCCTTTTCCATTCGGTCTCATCCATCACGTCCCATTCTCCTCCTCTCGTTCTCCGTCGCATCCTGCCCCGCTCTCGCTCCCGCGACCGCAATTCCACAGCGGCTCCCCAGAGCGCGCGCAGAGGCACCGCCGCCGCCCACGCTCCTTCCTCGCTCCCCTCTTCCCCTCCGCACGGGCCGGAAATTACCTCCCGCCGCCGCCATCGACAACTTCGCACGTGCGGCGCACGTGGCCGGCAGAGAGGAAAGGAGAGGGAGGGTGAGGGGGACGGGGAGGGGAGGGGGAGGGGCCGTTCCGCCTAACGAACGTTTAACGACACGCGTGCGCACGGTAGCCGCCTGAGGCCAACCCCCACCACCGCAGCGGCGGACGCGGAGAGACGTGCCCGGTGGAGTTTTTTTTTACCCAGACGCTTCCTGTTCGAGCCCCGACGGTGGCGGATTTTCGATACTAGGTACATTGCCGCTCCTGGAGGGGCATCATTTGAATCGTTCAATTCAGAAACCCGTCGAACGCCAAAATCTAAAAGAAACGCGTTAACAGTGAAGTATTGTTTCATGAAAGTAGACACATCGTTTAGTGGATATTTATATTAAAAAAATGCATTTATCAACTGCTTTCACATTAAAAATATTTTGAAATCAGAAAAACTGTGACACTTTTTCTCCATTTTTTCGAAATGACAAATTTGGCGTTTCACGTGTTTCTGAAATAAAAGATTCAATTGATGGTGCTGCAGTGCCTCTAACCGCGAGGTTCTAGCCTTCGAGTCCCGACGGTCGCAAGATTTTCAACACCGATTAAATAGCTCGGGTGAATTCAGCCGTTGTCTGGAAGGATTTTCTAGCGTCAACTGCTAAGATCATTAGTCCCGTATGTGTAGCGATGTTCCCTCGGTTGATGAGATCCTGCGGTGACTTATTCATCGACCTGTCTGGTTTTCCTCAACCAGATATCTCCACCACCGGGGCACCGCCCCAATCCGGACAAGCTCTAAGCTCCCGGTACCTGTGGTAGAGTAGTGTATGCAAGTGAAAGTGTGTATAAGCAATGTGTGAAGATAGGACAAGGAAGAGGAAGGAACGATCGCGCGTGGTTCATGGCCCTGGAGTTCATCCCAGAAACTACTGAAAATTATCGATTAGAGCAGCCTGCTGCAAGAATAATTCTTCAGATAGCGACTGAATTCGGCCTAGTTCTCTAGTGTCGAAAATCTTGCCACCAGCGGGGCTCGAACCCTAGGACCTCCCGGACCGAGGCGTTGCAATGTCAGCAGTTGATGCCCTGAGTCACGAAGGCTTCAGAATTCCCAACTACATACGTCACACACTGTCATTTCCGGGCCGTTTTATCACGCCCCCAAACACAAGCGAAGTGCAAAAGCCACTCGTTGCTCTTTTTTCCGCAAGCGAATCGCGAGTTATCAGTGCACACACGGTTGCTCTAAATACCCAGGATGAAACGAAGTGTTTGCATGAAGTTGCTCTTCATCGCAAACAAGCACCCTACAAACGTCCTATGTTGTGGCGCAATGATGAAAAGCGAGGACGAAACCTAAGATTACGTAGAATTCATTTGCAACTCTCGTACAAGAGTTATGGAGATCGCTGATTACATCTTGTTAAACTTACAAAATCAACATGACCGTTTAAGATTTTGAACGAAACTACAAAATAAGTCTTCATAACTGGAGGTGATGGTTAGATGTGCATTTTATACATTCACTACTATTTTCATGCCGAAAATTCTGTATAGAATATTTTCTTTCGTACAAACCGTCGAACCCTAATGGAAGTTGTACTTGAAAGAGAATTAGGTCTACACGATAATTAAATTAAAATTAATATACATATCAATCCAAATTCAATGTACATCTCATTGTATTTGAAGTGAGATGGGATTATCCCATTAGATTATCGTGCAATTTCATTACTTCCCCCCAAACCGAACGTCCATTACCCAAAAATTCGGGAAAATTGTTTTGCGCCGTCTTCTAAATACGGTATACAGTAGCTTATTTTCTTATCAGACACCGGCAGAGGTAGCTCAGTGCATCAACTGATGTCACTGCAGCGCCTCTGACCGAGAGGTTCTAGGTTCGACTTTCGACGGCTGCAGGATTTTCGACACTACCTTTTCAGATAGGTGGAATTCAGTCGCTGCCTGGAGGAAAATTCTAGGTCCGGCTGCTCTCATCGGTAGTTTTCCGTGGTTTCTCCGATCAATTCCAGGCGAATGCCGGAGCAGTACCCTACCAAACGGGCCACGGACCTCGCGCGATCTTTCCTTCCTCTTCCTTGTCCAATCCTCTCCCTTACACACACACTTACACTAACATGCACTACACTACACATATTCCGGGAGACCGGCCGGGAGCTTACAGCTTGTCCCGGTTGGGGCGGTGCCCCGCTGGTGGGAGAGTCCTGGTTAGGGGGAAACCCCACTAGCCGACGGTAGGTCGGCGCCAGACCTCGCCATCCAGCGGGGGAAGATCACCGCCATGTACTACACTAACGGGACTAATGACCAAAGCAGTTGACGCGCCCGGAAACACGAAAAAAACAAACCAAACCAATCTTATCAGACACTATATATGTACTGATCGAGTACGCCAAAATCACTTTGCTTCAGTGGTCGCTAGGTTTACACATGAAGTGTACTTCCGTTCATAATTTTGTTCTTTCACAGCTATTCCTTGGCGGCGGCGATGGTGTAACGGTTATGGTATTTGGCTGTTGTACCCAAGTTTTAGGTTCAAACCCGATCAAAGCCGTGGATGTTAAACGGCGAAAAAATCCTTCGTACGTCTTCCATGGTAGTGAAAGTAAAGCCGGCTGTCCCATAGTAGTAGATTTACTGCATGTACAAGATCCTCAAGCCTAAATGAAGCCTCTGAGACAAATTCAAATTGCCTGTTTCGTCGCCCAAGTAATACCTTCTTTCTCCTTAGTAGATGAAAGGAGCGTCACAAAATTTGCGTGGTCAGATGGAAGAGCAGGCCTCATGGCCTTAGTCTCGCCACGTAAAAATAAGGCATTCATTTTCCTCTTTCCAGACTGATTGTCGAGCTTTATCAAAACGATCATGCCTTTCTGGCACTCTTCTTATGTAGTAGAGAAAGTTCAATATTTCTGCGGCTAGAAACTGGGATTTTTCGACAGAAAAAGTCCTTTTGTATGTCTCTATTGCCTATAAACTGAATAGTTTTTTATTCTACATGTAGTAAACACCTTGTAACACTTTGTGTAGTCAGATGGTAGTTATGTAGACGGATATTTTGGGGCCGCTTATTTCGTAGCATGAAGCCCCCAAATACATTTTCAAAATTATCTCAAAAATAGCACCACGTTTCTTTTATTTCTTCCTCAGATAGAGCAAAGGACGTTTACAAAATGGAGCAGGTCCTATTTTCGTTGAATACTTTTGAAATTTTTGAAAAATGAAAAGTTAACATTTTTTCGTAGTCTTTCTGCAACTACCTTGAAAACGGATTTTTGGAATAATATTTGTTTTTCGAAAATAGATCTTTAAATAAGATAATGCCCAATATTTGTGAAACTATTAGTAGCTTTTGCATAATTTTGCGAGAGATATAGTAAAGTTTATGAATAAGATTTTCTCAAAAACAGCTCCATTTTTTTCTTTAAACGTTTTGAACGGATTGAGCTAAATGAATTGAATAACATGACAAATGGTATAGAGTTATTTTTGAAGTTATGGCCATATTTTTGAGGTTTTGACATTTGGTCAAAATAGTTGTACCAAAACGTCTGCTTAAAAATATTGATGGAAGAAACTCGTTCGAAATTTTGATTCAGAATTTTTTTGGTACGATTTCGTCGTTAGGTCACACTATGATGTGTACTGAACACTCTTGTCCATAAACATTGACAATCGAATTTCCACAAAATCGATTTTATTTTTAGTCTTTCGGATATGTTTTTATCATTTGGTCCCAACATGAAACGTAGCGAACATTCATTGACAATAATTGAGGCCTTGTAAAGCCAAGGCCAACGGCTACGGGCCAAAATGTTTTTTTTTTTTGGGGGGGGGGGGATCAATAAAAACTATGAATTCGTATTCCTCACATACAACCAGAGCAATCGCTAGGTAGATGAAACAACTACATACTTGGAAGGTGTTTGTAACATCGCTCTTTTAACTATGTATTGGCACTGATGTATATTATATTTCTATGAAAAAACCTTAGTTTTGAAATATTTTATACTTCACTCCTTTGGCTTTACAAGGCCTCAATTGGTCCCCAAAATAAAACGTTCCTTTTTGAAGTGTTGGCCTCGTCTTCGTTGATTGCTCGCAATACGGCATGTACCGAACTCTCCTTTACAAACACTGATGATCGAAATTCCCCCAAACAAATTTTTAATATTGAGTTTTCGACCACTTCTTTCGCCAATTGGTCACACTGTGCGCCCGGGAGAAGTGCGCGATCAGCGGAAAGGCGGTGTCCGGCCGTTTGGCAGAGGCGCAGAAGCAGGGGACGAAGAGCCGCATAATTCACGACGCTGAAGACACGTTCTGAAGCAGTGATGCAAAATGGTAATTCATGCGCGACCATCTCCGTCACACCACGCTCTTGACGTCTCATTTTTCACGAAATTTCAAAAGGAGCTTGGGCCAAACGTTTAGATCCGAGTCCCCCTATCAGTTACAACGAAATGCCGAGCAATGCACGGGCAGGCCATTTGCCCGGCGCGAGCTGATGGGGAGAGTGAATTGATTTCGGGAGCGTCAACTACTTAGGTTATTGGTCTTATAGTCATAAGTAGGGGACGGATTTTAATGATATGTCATTTTTTTTCTTTTTACTATAGACATGTGCCGTTTAGTATAGAAATTCATTTTATGTTATGACAAAAGGAAATTACCCATTTTTATAGGTCATTATTTTGCATTTTTTGTCGATTTCGATTAAAGTCATCTTTTACCTTTTTACCTAATTTTTAATGCGTTTTTGCTGGTTTCATCAATTTAACGTCATTCTTAATGGTACTTGCTTCAAATAATATTTACGAGATGCAACAAATGTTCTTCACAGAATTACTCTGTAGCCTCTTCGATTTATTTGCTCAGATATTGTTTTGGCAGCCGTTGTGATGTAATTCTTGTGATTTATATCAGCGCCATTGCCGGATTGGCGGATTTCGGCACAACTCTAAAGACAGAGAGTTCCTGGTAAAGAACAATCCAAACCAAAAGTTTTCAAGGGGAGTTCATTCACACGAATGGAAGAAGCCTCGATTACTTCAGTGACGTATGCAACAGCTTGAGTTCTTCATCCGAACAGGTTATAATAAGATTTTTTTTACATAATTTTTCTTTGGTTTTAGGGCATTTTTAAAGCATTTTAAGAGCATTTTATTGATCATTTTTGGGGATTTTTAGGTCATCAAAATCCGTCCCCTAATACATAAAGTGTGGTGAATGTTTTATCGCGAGGGATTCCTGCCATGATGGAACAGGAAATTCGGTGCCGACGCAAATGTCGGTATTTGGAGTTTCCCTCACCAGGTATCTCCGCCAGAGGAGCATTGCGTTAAGCACCCAGTCGGGACAAACTAAGCTCCCGACTGGTCGCACGACGGTTGAGTATGTGTGTTTGCGGGTTTGGTGGTATAACGGTTAATATATCGGACTGTTTTCGGGTTCAAATCCGATCGAAACCATGAAAATTTAAGGGCGAAAAAATCCTTGCTACGCCTTTCTTCAAAAGGGAAATAAAACCGGCTGTCCCATGTTGTAGATTTGCTTATGTAAAAGATCCTCAAGTCGAAAAGAAGCTTCTAGGCTAAATTCAAATAGCCTGTTTTCTGCCTGAGTAATCTCTTCCTTTCTGCGCTAGACGGTGAAAGAAGCATGGCGAAATTTACCTGGTCAGATGGTCAAGTAAATTAAGGCATTAACTATAACTATTGTAAGAGAAGACGGGGGGACAGAGGAGAAGAAAAGATGGACATTTGCCTAGATCTTGGAGAAACCATGAAAAACTGAAAGAAATGGAAACTGAAGATGCTATTTGGTTCACGCTCTGTGATTCTACGTGGGAGCCTGGTATCCATCCGTGCGACTATAAATCTAAACCACACAACCTCAACCGTCGCTCGACCTTCGAGATAAATCCGCCAGTGAACTAAACCCGCTAGGGAAAATTAAGGAGGCTGTGGTCTAATACAATAGAATGCTAACCTCAACTTATGTATCCAAATAAAAAACTAGCGAGATCTTGAGAGTAGCTACATGTTTTGACATTCACATGTCAACGAAACAAACAAATAGCTCGTAGCAGAGTTCAGAAGTTGTGCTTTTATTCTCAATAGAATGCTGAAAAATATCAACTAACTAGAGAGAGCCTACGGTCTCACCGAAAAATATCGTTTCTAAACATCAGCTTGTGAAGAAAACCTATTTCACACACAAATACGTAACCTACGACCCGATTAATATTTTACGAAGCCCTAAGCATGATTAAAACCTGGGACCCTGAATAATATTGAAATAATGAATACGCGCAAATCAAACACGAAAATAAACTATAACCTTTGCAAATTAAACAATATGTTTACAATCAATTTATGGAGATGTTTAAAATATTAGATGTGGGATCAACTGATGAAAATAAATTGGTTATCATTTTCAATTTGTTGAATTAGTTTTGAAATTTAGTTGTTTATGAGATAAAGTTGGTTGAATTAGAAAATAATTTATTTTAAAAATAATTAATGTGACAATAAAGAAAATTATTTAAGATATTCATATTATTGAGGCTATTTGAGGGATCTAGATATATTACTATAGTAATAATTTTAATATGACATATTAATGTTATAATTAACTAATCTCTTTCATTAGAAGTAGTCGTTAATTACTATAACATGATTTAAGAGACCATTCTTACCTTCAGTCATCTTTCTTCACTCAATTAATACATTTTTTTAAGTTTACTCTTTCAATTACGATTGTTATAAATCTGGGATTGGCACCGCAAATTTCTGAACTAATGTAAGATTTTGTTTCAAAAATTATTCGGAGCCCTAGGCATAAGCTCACACAGCCTGCGTATGCATTTATCCACCCCTGTAAACAGCATATGGTATCATTAACGGAGAAAGTTAGAAATTGATAGATACTACGAGGGAGAGTTTATGTAATGTATTTTTCAGGCGAAGAACAGCAGTGGTTCATCACCAACACAAACACAACAAGAAATCCCGCTGCAGACGTCATCGAACGTCTCAAGAGGTGTGTGTGTGTGTGTGTGTGTGTGTGTGTGTGTGTGTGTGTGTGTGTGTTGACGTCTCCAGATGCAGACAGGCTGAAAGCTCGGGGAAGCGCATGCAATATGCAGAGAACCAGAAGGAAAGGGACGCGCCCCGGACGGGAAGAATATTGCCGAACACAAGCGAAGGAAACTTCGGTCTACGCTCGCCTTCGCAAATGTCTATTGGGAATTCATACGTTTCGTGAATTCTCTTTCATTTCGCAGCAGCGCACTGCGCCTGATTGGACGAAGCGAACCAGCACCTTCGATGCTCTTCCGAGGGCGCTCATGCTTGAGCAACAAAGCGGCAACAGACGAGAGGTACAACGCGCAAACAATTCCCTGTGCGAAGGCCTACACTCGGTATCAGAAAGTAACATAGGTTGCTATCGTTCAAAAAAGAATACTGAAATTGCGAAGACAAAAAACAAACCACGGCGCTGGAAGTCTTCGTATCAATTTTGGTTGGAGATTCATACAGAATCCAATCCAGAACCCTTTTTCTTATCGTCGCAGATTCGGTCTGATTTCGAGACATGACTAGTGGAATGTCTCTACTTAGTTTAGAAATAATACAGAATATACACAGTTTTGTATATAATAATAATAACAATAATAACAAAGTACTGTATATTTACCAAAGCAGCATAACTAAAGAAAGGAGACAATTATGTAAAAAAGGAGGGAAAAATAACGCGCATATATTTAAAATACACATAATACAAATAAATACAATTTGAATACAAAATACCAGACTAATAAAGTTGAAAATCAATTCTTGCATCGTAGAATAATGCTGGAATTTGCACATAAACCTGTGCACGCGCGAGTGCGAGTGTGTGCACGTAATAACTCTGAGAAATAGATACTATGATCTTGTCAGTTCTGAAAAATGTTTCACCGTTATAAGGTTAAGGAAAAGAAAATAGTGTCCTCTTTATCAATAAATGCATATGAAAAGCGAAAAGAAGCTTCAAATTATTATAACTATATCCGGCCTACACTCTCCTTCACCGTCCTATCTGGTCTGTCACTTGCCATAGAAACAGAGAGAAGCCCACACGAACAGTAAACCACGCCCTTCGCCAAGTATAATCCCATTTAACGAACTAAGATTCCCAAAACATATCCTAACACACCTTCATAACTCTACATTATCCCACATCCAAAAGTACATAAATAACCCACTTTTCCGCGAATTAATCTTATCCCACCCCCATAGCCTGAGAAAACAGCCCCGACACACCTGTAAAATCATCCTGCAACTCCATTTTCCCATAACCTAAGCCACAGAGAATGACAAGTGACAGTGGCACAACAAAACCGACCTACGCCCTCAACAAGAAAAGACGCAACTAAAAAAAACAAACAAACAAAAAAAAAAAAAAAAAACCCACACACAGCAGCTTTTCCTACTCCATCCTCTCTCTTCACTCCACTCGTCTTCCGTCATCACCAAACTCCTCACTCCTCTCCTTCACCACCCACTATCAGAGAATCCATAACAAAGTAACCCAACTCTCTCCACAAAATAACCCGTATTTTCCATCACTTACCGGGAGAGGTGGCTCACAGCATCAACTTATGTCACTGCTGTGCCTCTGACCGGGAGGTCCCAGGTTCCGAGTCCCGGCAGTGGCAAGATTTTCGACACTAGCTTCTTAGCTAGGTTCAATTCGGTCGGTGTGTGGAGGAGAATTCTACCGGCCGGCTGCTCTGATCGGTCGTTTTCCGTGCTTTCTCCGATCAACACCAGGCGAATGCCGTAGCAGTACCCTAACAAACGGGCCACGGACCGCGCGCGATCTGTCCTTCCTCTTCCTTGTCCTATCCTCTCTCTCCACACACACACACACACACACACACACTAACATGCAGTACTCTAACACAAATGCCGGGAGACAGGTCGGGTGATGGCCAACTGGTGGTAGATACCTGGTTGAGGAAAACTCCGCTAGTCGACAGCAGGTCGGCGTCGGATCTCGCCATCCAGCGGGGGTAGAACACAGAAATCCTCCCGAGGAAAAACACGCGCTTCACTTACGGGACTAATGACCTCGGTAGTTGACGCGTTTGGAATCACTAACAACCAATCAATCCATCACTCGTACACTCCTGCCTGTACGGGGGAGAGGAGTCGACAGCACTGCATAACGACAAAAGAAAAATAAACCGTTATGAAGAGTCCCCTCACGGTGATAGGCATGGAAGAAACAACACTTGGCCGTGACAATGGCAGTGGTAGTGGCCTCGGCCGTGGCGATACGATCGACGCCACTCTCATTTCCAAGTGAAACTCTGACTGTTGAAAAACGTCAGAGGCAAGTATTCACAGGATGCATTCATTTTACACCAATTTCTGTTTATAGTAAAATTTTGCGGGAAAATATAATCAATTTGGTTCATTTGATGTTAACATTTTAACACAGACAGAAAGAACAACACACACACCGCGCGCCACCCCCTTTTATATTTATATATATATATATATATATATATATATATATATATTCGAAAATTAAAATACATTTCAGTGACATGAACTGATGATTCAATTAAATAATTAAAAATTTAATAAGCATTTAAAAACTGACTCATTGACCAATCATATTTTCTTCCATGTTTTTGTAAGTTATATACTTAAGAAATGCATTTAAACAGTATCTCCTTTCCAATCATTGCCTTAATTTATCGAGCTTGGGTATATATCGTGGATACACATATCCATCATGGAGGTTATTTAATGGATACAATATAGCATCATTTCTACAATGAAACATCTTTTATCACAGTATCTTTTAATCAATGTTGCCCTGGTTTCGAAATACATAAAAACCAGTGGTGCAACAACACACACTTTCTTGTATTATTCGTAACGTTTGCAATTTTTGAAAATTCAGAGAGTTCAAGGAAAATTGATCCGTAACACATTTTTATTAGCATATTTCGATCTATCAAAAAAAAAAAAAATGTAAAGAAAAAAACGGACAGACACAGACATAGAAATTTTGCCTAATTCACGTTCTCAGTATCAAGAATCCAGCAAACGTGGTTTCTGTCTACACAAAGTGCGCATTAGAGGAAGTTATTTCCTACATTTAGGAGCGAAAATTACCCATTTTTGCGTTATCAGGAACCCACAATACGTTTTTGGTCGCCAAATCGCCGTTTGTTACCACAGTATCACAATTCTTTCTCTACACTAGGGAAGTAGCATGCGAGAATGTTAAAACGAATTTTAAGTTTCAAATTCCCGAAATTCCTCAGATCTCCCGTTCCCGCATCGCCGAAATGAGAAATAACCACTGCGTCATGCAGCGAACCGGACACGAAAGAGTCTCCTGCAACAAAGAACTACCAATAAAAATCGATCGGGAATTTATGAGGCTCGCCGATTCCTTTTTCGTCTCGTCGTGCCCTACCTTGATTGAAGACACCTGTGAGCCGACAACCCTTGTGAATACTTTAGTCCCACCGGCAAAGAGTAGCGTAGTCAGGATGGCTCTCTCGAATTCCAATGTAAAATAACAAGATTTTAAAAAAATGTTTCCGTCATTCAGCATCAAATGTTTGATACTACCAACGACTAAGGTCATTAGTACCGTGAAGTCCTTGCTTATCGCATGAGGGGGCGGTGACCTACACGCCATCTACCGGGATTTTCCCCAATCAGGTATCTTCCACCAGCAGGGCACCTCCCCAGACAGGACAAGCTCTAAGCTTTCGACCGGTCTACCGACATCTTCGGTAGTGTCATACTTGGAAGTGAAGTGTTTTTGTAAGTAAGGGATGAAGATAGGATAAGGAAGGGGAAGGAAAGATCGCGCGCGGTCCGTGGTTCGTCTGCTCGAGTATTCGTCTGCTATTGATGAGTGAAAAGTGCCGATCAGAGCAGCCGGCCGCCAGAATTCCCCTCCATACAGCGGCTGAATTCGACCCAGCCGTCTAGCTAGTTTGGTTTGGTTTGTTTTTCGTGTTTCCGGGCGCGTCAACTGCTTTGGTCATTAGTCCCGTTAGTGTAGTGTATGTTTTTCTCTCGGGAGATGGCAGTGATCTTCCCCCGCTGGATGGCGAGATCCGGCGCCGACCTACCGTCGGCTAGTGGGGTTTCCCCCTAACCAGGACTCTCCCACCAGCGGGGCACCGCCCCAGCCGGGACAAGCTCTAAGCTCCCGACCGGTCTCCCGGAATATGTGGTAGTGTAGTGCATCTTACTGTGTGTGTGTGTGTGTGTAAGGGGAGATGATAGGACAAGGAAAAGGAAGGACAGATCGCGCGCGGTCCGTGGCCCGTTTGTTAGGGTACTGCTTCAGCATTCGCCTGGTGTTGACCGGAGAAACCACGAAAAACTACCGATGAGAGCAGGCGGCCGCCAGAATTCTCCTCCAGACAGCGGCTGAATTCGACCCAGCCGTCTAGCTAGTGCTGCTAATCCTCCTACCGTCGAGAGTGGGACCCTAGAACCTCCGGCCACATTCACTGCTGTGACATCAATTGATGCCCTAAGCCCCTTAAGCTGACACCTTGTACGTATACTCCTACAATTCGTACGGATATATGCCCTATAATTATTAACAAACGTTTTATCACATTTCGCATCTGAAAAAACAACAAAAAACACGTGCCCCTGCCAGGCTGCCGGGGACAGGAGACACGCGACGCGCGCACGAAGCGCGTCCACGCGGAGCGCACGCCCACGCCCGCCACGCCACACACCCACGCCACGCCACTCCCGCCACGCCACTCCCGCCGCGCCACTCCCGCCGCGCCACCCCGCCACGCCACACCCGCCACGCCACACCGCCACGCCACCACGCCGCGCCACACCGCCGCGCCACGCCACACCCGCCACGCCACACCCGCCACGCCACACACGCCACGCCACACACGCCACGCCACACACGCCACGCCACACACGCCACGCCACAACCGCCACGCCACACACGCCACGCCACACACGCCACGCCACACACGCCACGCCACACCATACCATACCCACCACGCCAAGCCTGCCACCCCACTCCCGCAACGCCACGCCCTTCCCGCCACGCCAAACCTCGCCCTTCCCGCCAAGCATGCCACCCCAGATCACCCACGCCACGCCACGCCAATAATTAAATATATTTCAGTTTCGGATTTTCATAATCAATCGTTTCGGTGCCCTTTCATTTCGAGATGGAGACCAAGGTATTAAACAGTTTCAAATACCATTCCGATTTGTGGTATTTGAAGGTTTCAATTTTTGGTTGATTGATTATTCCAGCGCATCAACTACTAAGGTCACTAGCACCGTATGTGCAGTGCATGTTTTTATAGTGGAGTGTGGTGGTGATATTCCCCAGCTGGATGACGAGACCCGGCGCCGACCTCTACGTCAGCTTGCGACATTTTCCCCAACCAAGTATCTCCTACCAGCGGGGCACCACCTCAGCCGGAACAAGCTCTAAGCTCCTGACTGCTCGACAAACTCACGCGTCACAGAAAAACTATGAGAGAATCATATTGTTCAGACCACCTAGGTTTTCTCGTTTCATTCCACGGACGATCCTTTATAATTTCTATTTATCGTGTTGTGCATTTCACGGGAGCCCGGCCAACGTAGAACCTAGAATTTTCCGCCAAGCGCGCAATAACCCAGAGATAAGGAAGGGGGAGGGGATATTACTCACGCGTACAAATACCCACATTACTGCTACAATTGTTTGCTCACCAGCAAACAAAAGGGCGGACACCGGCAGACGGTTGCGCCATAACGCAACAAGATAAGGACGACCAGGTGATTAACCCTGCGGTTGGGTGAGAAAGATGGGGAAGCGCCGGGAAGCCGTAAACCTCCCTTAACTGGCGTACATTGCGCGAGCGTGGTATTCTACTGCGCAAAAAAAGAAAAAAGAAAAAATACGTAGAAGCGGGAGACTACGAGGCATTACATAACAGCCCGAGCTCTGTATTCATTATCATGATTAACCGGAACGACTGTAGGGTAACGGCGAGACCGCTCGCTTTTCACAGCTGAGGTCCCCGTTCGATCCTCGTCCGATGCCAATAGAATTTGTTGTGGGCAAAGATTAATTGATTGATTGATTGATCAATTTTTTCGTGCTTCCTGGCGCGTCAACTGCTTCGGTCATTAGTCCTGTCTTGAAAAAGAATGAGGAAGAGAGTAAAATGGATGTTTTTTTTCGGGAGATGGCGGTGATCTTCCCCCGCTGGATGGCGAGATCCGGCGCCGACCTACCGTCGGCTAGTGGGGTTTCCCCCTAACCAGGACTCTCCCACCAGCGGGGCACCGCCCCAGTCGGGACAAGCTATAAGCTACCGACCGGTCTTCCGGAATATGTGGTAGTGTAGTGCACGTTAGTGTAAGAGTGTATGTAAGAGGAGAGGACAGGACAAGGAAGAGGAAGGACAGATTGCGCGCGGTCCGTGGCCCGTTTGGTATGGTACTGCTCCGTCATTCGCCTGGTGTTGATCGGAGAAACCACGGAAAACTACCGATCAGAGCTGCCGGCCGCTAGAATTTTGTGGGCAAAGAGGGGTCGCGAAAAGTTGGTTGGTTATTTCGTGTTTCCAGAAGTGTCAATGCTTCGTTCTTGTTCTGTACGTGTAGTGCTTGTTTGCTGGAAATTATGTAATGCTGAGGTGAAAGTTAGTTAAAAAAACAATAATTTATCTTATCTACAATAATATATCTAATCGTTTTCTGACATCTACGTGCCCCGAATTAAACGTCCAATGTTTAATTGGAAGGCATCTGCATTTCAACCAACCCGCGTTTTTTGTAAAAATGTGACTGTAATCGGTTTGTCAATTGTTTTCCGAAAATTAGTATTCGTCAACTCATGTCCTTTTTCTAAATCACTTGTTCCATTTTGAACACAAAATCATCTGCTTCTTGATTTCTTCAGATGGAAAACGTCACTTTATTTCGAAACGAAAATATATGTAATTACAAAAACCTTTTGCACAATCTTAATCCATTATCTCCGGGAACTTCGAATATATTTTGTCGAAGGTAATTGGGTGATGGCTTTCCTTTTACAGAGGCCTGAGCCGTTCGGAATCCGTCAAAATTTATCTCGGCCTTATCTGACGAGTGTGTATGCCTGGCAGCCCATTTCTGGTTAACATCATTTTTATAATCATCCATCTCACATTGAATGAATTATACACATGAACGTTTTAAAATGTTTGATTTTCGTGCATTGTCATAGGAAGTCAAGTAAAATCAAATTTTTATGCAATGTTAACAAAATTTTTTAAGTATATCGGAAGTCGAAAAGCGTGAAAAGCTCACAAAAGAAGAATCAGAAGAATCTCGATACAATATAAAGATTTGAGATGTACATTTGAAAATTATTCTAGTACGCACAAATTGTTTTAACGTAGACTCCTTGTTCTATTAATTAGAAAATTACTTCGTTTCCATCCACGAAACTTATTGGTATAACTGATTATCAACGCCAGGCAAGACATTTAACGATTCTTCGCTCGTTCAGAAAGAAAATGAAAAGTTCAAATGAAAGGTACCAAATACAATCTGCTTTTACAAGGCACATCTAAGATCTACAATCACTCTTGTCAGTTGCTTTTGTAGCTGGCGGATAGGAAATTGCGTGATCAACCAGCAAGAACATGATCTTAATCTTACCTGCTCTGCTGCCTTTCATACGGGAGGAAGAATTACGTCCAAGCTACAAGGGGGAGCTTGATAGCTTTCTCGAGTAAATGAAGTAATATCTTGATCATTTTATTCAATTTTTGTAGGGAAATTAAATTCAATTTCTTGTTAGATTACGTCACGTTAAATAGTTTCCGGCGAACCTGAAGGGATGGACATTCATTCGCAGAGGTATCAATAAGTACTTGAGCATTGTATTTATTTACTTTATTGATTTATTCATGTACTTATTTAATTTGCGTTAAAAACAGTTAAAAACTGAGTGTGACGTGCTAGGGGGAGAAGTGACTTCTGCGCACGTTTTCATAATTCTGTGACTCCTACCCTAAGCCATATACCATTAGAATTTTAAATACAGAAAGAAAACGTGTGTGTTTTGCAAGGATTATTAACAAAATATTCCCCCCATTTTATAAAATCTATTTTCAAAGTTAAATCAACAATATATTTGTATGTATGTATATTATATGTATGTGTAATGTATTATTGACGGATGATCTTTATCCAACATACCGGGAGCGGTAGCTCCGTGTATCAGCTTATGTCACTGCAGCGCCTCTGACCAGGAGGTCCTAGGTTCTTGTCGTGACGGCGGCAGGGTTTTCGACACGAACTTTTCAGCTAGGTCGAATTCAGTCGCTGTCTGGAGGAGAATTCTAGCGGCCGGCCTCTCTGATCGGTAGTTTTCCGTGGTTTCCCCGATCAATACCAGGCGAATGCCGGAGCAGTATCCTAACAAACGGGCCACGGACCGCGCGCGATCTCTCCTTCCCATCCCTTGTCCTATCCTCTCCCCTTACACACACACTTACACTAACATGCACTGCACTACCACATATTCCGGGAGACCGGTCGGAAGTTTAGAGCTTGTCCCGGATGGGGCGGTGCCCCGCTGGTGGGAGAGTCCTGGTTACGGGAAACCCCATTAGGTCGGCGCCGGATCTCGCCATCCGGCGGGGAAAATCACCGCCATCTCCCGAGAAAAACACGCACTACATTTACGGGAGCAACAACCAAAGCAGTTGACGCGCCCGGAAACTCGAAAAAAAAATCAATCAATTTGACCTACATAATAAAATGATTATTTTTATACAAACTAAGCAATATTCAATTGAATGGAAACAAATTTCTAGAAACAGTTTATTCGACTGTGTTCTAATTCACTTCTCAACACGAAAACAATAATGAATAAATAACGTGTTGGGGTATATTGCCTCACGCAATCATCTACAGTACGTGTTTGATCACCATATACACGAAGTGCGCTTCGAGCCACTTTTCTGTATTTGAGTTGCTTCCGCCTAAGTGGAACTTATACGACTATCCTGTCGCAGGCGTGTCATTACAAGAAAATGAGCCACCAGGGTGAAATAACACACGCACTCCCATTCCGTCTCGTTCCTTCTGGGGCCGTTCGCTGGGGCAATTTCACGAACGTTATGCGTCGCGGGAACAGTACGCGCCGCTGAAGGTCGAGCGAAGGCACCGGCAGAACCGCAAGACCTCGCGACTGCCTCTCCTGTTGCAAATTCCGTCCCGGGAGAGTGTTCTCGAAGGAAATTCTGGCTCGAAATCTGTCAGCCTATCGGCCTCCAGGGGCCGGTTTAATCGCTTTAACAGCTCGAGGCATAGGATATAAGAAGGGGTATATCCGTTACCCCGTCATTAAAGCAGAGAAGCATTAAAGCAGACAACATGGATAAGAGCCAAAATTTATTGCCTTTTTATCCTTGGAAATAGATTTTATTTCATGGGAGGTTTATTTCCCCCAAAATTTAATGTATATGACTTTGTGTAGGGATCACAGAATTTTGAAAATGTGCACACAATTCACTTTTCCCCATAGCACATCATAAGCAGTTTTTAACTGCTTTTTTTACTAAAATAAATAAAAAAAAGCAGAATAAAACAATCACCACTAATAAAAGTATTTACCATGTATCCAGTTACTATTACTAATAAAAAAAATCAGTAATTTGATTACCGATGTATTCAATAATTCAATGCACTCCTATACATCAAAATACTGATCTCATATGGATTTGTTCGTAAGTATAAAAAATATTCGCATACTAGTCAAGATGGCACATATTTTACCGAAAATTTTCATTTAAGAAGGGATAGTTTTGTATAATATCCTGATAGTTTTTCGATAAAAATATTGAAGGTTTTGAAACCTAGAAGAAATTGTCAGGGTTTTTTGCCTGATACAATATTTCAGTGCCGGACACACAAATTATTGTAATTTGAAATAAATTTAAGCATTGTGTTCCAGAATGATTTCGTACACTTCGAATAGGAGAAAAATGTTCATTTACGAACGATGCAAGCATCTAAAGCCAATGAACCGTTGGATACACGAGTTAATTCAATTTTTGTTTATTCGCGCGTCAATTGTCATTAGTTCCGTAAGTGTAGTATGTTGTAACCCAGGATGGGGCAATGAACCTAACCCACTGGAAAACGAGATCCGGCGCCGACCTATACCACAACTTAGGGGTTTTACTGTCAGCGCGGCACCGCCCCAGCTGGGACGAGCTCCAAGCTCCCGACAAGCGTGGTTGTGTAGTGCAATTCGCTAGTTCAGACTAGTACACACCGATCCACTAAGTCGCTGAACAGGACTATCGTGACAAGTCCCAGGGAGGTCCCGCGACACTTTTTCCGTGTTTGGAACTGTCGCAATACAATAGTTGCATGTCGCAGACTCACATTCGATTGGTTGGTTGGTTAGTGATTCCGGCATCGTCAACATCTTAGGTCATTAGTCCCGTCAGTGTAGTGCATGTTCTTTCCCTCGAGAGATGGTGGTGATCTTCCCCCGCTGGATGGCGAGATCCGGTGCCGACCTACCGTCGGCTAGCGGGGTTGCCCCCTAACCAGGACTCTCCCACCAGCGGGGCACCGCCCCAGCTGGGACAAGCTACGAGCCCCCGACCCTCGCATTCGAAATGGGATTCACGATAGAAGTGCTGCGCAACATGAGGCAGTCTGGCCGTCTCACGAGGCAAAGTCCCAGGACACGCCGATTTCAATCAGCAGATAGCCACCATGTGGTGATGTTGTGTTTTGTGTTCTGTTGTTTCGCTATGGAAACTATTCTAAAAACTATTGAGGATTTACACACTTGTCTTTGGGATGTTAAATTTACATGTTATAAAACAGAGACAAAAAGATGGGAGCAATGGCTAAAAAATACACTATGATCATTCACGAGAGGGAGCAAAATTCCGCTGCTGGAATGGTATCCCGAAGTAGTTTGATTCTTTGAAATTCCTCCATCCACTTGCCAAAGGATTTCAAAATCTTTTCAAAAGCGATCATCCTTAAATAAGAGTTTATCTGGCGAAAATTGGCGGTTTTCCGGTCCACGACTATGCAACTTCCTCTTTTTACGAGGTATTCGTAGGGCGCTAAAGTAAAAATTAACGAATCCCATGCTCTCTTTTAATTTCAACCTGTCGAGAAGATTAATGCCGAGGTCAATATGGCCTCAAAAAAAATTCTCTAAAGCGACTTATTTTTTTATTTTGTCTTTGTAATAACATTTAGTTGTTTATCCAATTAAAAATAAAGAAAACGAAGTATTAAAATAATAAAACAAAAAAGTGGTGGTCAATTATACCTTTGAATTTTTGTCGATTTATTCATGCATTGTATTAAGTAACGGAAATAATCGCTAATAACAACGTTGTTGAAAAGACTAAAATAAAAAAATATAAAAAATTATTATTAAATGTGGTTGCCTACATTTCCATAATTTTTTTCGAGGTGGCTAGTCATGCGACATCGACAACAACGCATCGATGATGGCAAACATGGATGTTAATAATCGACCAATATCTACTGATGCATTTAAACATCGATGTTTTAAAGCTGCTTTAGTAATCTCTAAGATTAAATTTGAGCGCAACCAAAATTAATTTGACAGTAAGCGTGTATATTAATTTATAATTAAAATTTAACCGAAAAGAAAGTTTCAGCCCCTCCTTGACCGGGAGGTCCTAGGTTCGAGTCCTGACGATGGCAGGATTTGGAACACTAACTTTTCAGCAAGGTCGAGTTCAGTCACTGTCTGGAGGAGAATTCTAGCGGCCAGCTGCTCTGATCGGTAGTTTACAGCGGTTTCTCCAGGCGAATGCCGGAGCAGTAACCTAACAAACAGGTCACGGGCCTAGCGCGATCTTTCCTTCCCCTTCCTTGTCCTCTCCTCACCCCCTTAACATGCACTACACTACAACACATACCGGGACACCGGTCAGTGACTTAGAACTTGTCCTGGCTGAGGTGGTGCCCCGCTGGTGGGAAATACCTGGTTGGGGAAAACCCGGTTAGCCGACGGTAGGTCGGCGCCGATCTGGTCATCCCAGCGGGGAAGGACCACCGCCATATCCCGAGCAAAAACAAGCCCTACCCTTACGGGACTAAAGACCATAGTAGCTGACGCGCCCAGAATCTCAATCCATCAATCGAGCACAGCACATCCACGTTAAAGAAATTGTCTTCAATACATCAATGTTTAAAACGTCGAAATGTTAATAAAAATCTTCAATATTTTAAAACCATCGGGGACGATGTCGCTTCCCTGGGAGAGCGGCGGGTGGGCCCGTTCCTACCGCGCCCGTGCGGCGTGCGTGAGTCGCGCTCGTGAAGGGGTTCCGCCCGGGCGGCTGCCTGACGCGCGCGTGACCCGGCGCTCCCAAGACAACAGCGGCGTCCCCGGCCCCGGCGGCAGTGACGCCACGCCAGACGTCCGCGCCCCCCCTGCCAGCCACACCCCACGCACGGCGGCGGCTTTAACACATTACTGCACGATCCAAGAACCTACCGGGAGCGGCAGCTCAGTGCATCAACTGATGTCACTGCACCGCCTCTGACCGGGAGGTCCTAGGTTCTCACTCCCCACGACGGCAGGATTTTCGACATTAGCTTTTCAGCTAGGTCGAATTCAGTCGCTGTCTGGAGGAGAATTCTAGCGGCCGGCTGCTCTGATCGGTAGTTTTCCGTTGTTTCTCCGATCAACACCAGACGAATGCCGGAGTAGTACCCTACCAAACGGGCCACGGACCGCGCGCTATCTTTCCATCCCATTCCTTGTCCTATCGTCTCCCCTTACACACACACTTACACTAACATGCACGACACTACCACATATTCTGGGAGACCGGTCGGGAGCTTAGAGCTTGTCCCGGCTGGGGCGGTGCCCCGCTGGTGGGAGAGTCCTGATTAGGGGGAAACCCCAGTAGCTGACGGTAGGTCGGCGTCGGATCTCGCCATCCAGAGGGGGAAGATCACCGCCATCTCCCGAGAAAAACATGCACTACACTAACGGGACTAATGACCAAAGCAGTTGACGCGCCCGGAAACACGAAAATATCAATGAAATCAATGAATCAATCCAAGAACCTGGTTTCCTATTTTCCTATCTTTGTTTTTGATATACTTAAAGTACAGATTGTTATATTACTAAACAATTTCAATGACATTCAGGAAAGATTCAGCAATGGAATTGTTTCCTATGCAAGCAATAAGTAGATTTGTGGATGAATTATTAATTAATCTATTAATAAAATGTCTCTCAAAGGGCTGGGGTAGGACCAAAGGGTGTGTTATAACATTCAGGTACGGTCCAACAAAACGTTTATTGACATTCACAATACAATTTTTACTAGTTACGTAACTTTACATTAACATTACGTTTCGGAGATTCATTTTCTCCATCTTCAGATGATCATACATGCGTATTAATTAGGGATCGGGTTTTCATGTAAATACATAGTTTTACAGGGTCCTCGTAAACGACATTGTATATAATACGGAAGTATATGTTGCGGATAAAACTAGCGAATAATTGCTTCTGTAGATGTAAAACTTTCTTTCAGCCTCTCTGAATCCATGTTAAAATCTCATCGGCAACGTACTATGCTCGGAAAACGCTTGAAGAATGGAATTTTAAACATAATAACAAATTTTTATTTCATATATTTCCTATTTTTCTTGCATATTTTTGAAAAACTATGTACATCTATAAGTACATATTTTGCTTTTCTATTACAAAAACTCCGTTCCTTTGTAATAATTAACATTTTACAGGAACTCTTGTACACCATGTCACATCTTGTAGTAGAATCCACTAGATGTTCCGTTTACTCCATTGGAGTAAGTAGTGATCTACAGTCTTTTGTCTTGGTCAACCGGTCACAGGCGAATTTTACGAATGTATAATCATTTGTAGATGGAGAAAATTAATCTCCAAAATGTAATGTTAATGTAAAGCTAAGTAACATAAAAATTGAAAAGTGATGGTCAATAAAAATTTTTTGGACCTCGCCTGAATGTTATTACACACTCTTCGATCCACACACCAGCCGTTTGAGAGACATTTATTAATAGATTAGTGAATAATTGAGCCACAAATTTACTTATTGTTAGTATAGAAAACAATGCCACAACTCTCGTTCAGATAATTTTTAAATTACTGATCATTTCTGTGTTCTAGGAATAAAGCGACTGTAATTAAATTTTGAAATTTTAAAATTGTAACCCCCAATGACTTTTACTGATTACAAATATGTCCAGAATTGAATGTTAATACGTCCATGTGCGTTTCAAGGATTAATATGTGAATTGTTAACCATTTTATGATTCTTTAATTAATTTAACAAATAAGCGATAAATTCCATTCTATAATGCAATTTAATTTTTTGCCCTGGAGGAAAATCTTCCAATCTGGCCCACCAGCAGAAGAAAGTTTGGAAACATCACCATTAAAAGAAAGGAAGAGATCTCAATATAATTCAAAAGCCATATCCGACAAATGAATTTAAATCGTGTTTCAACTCATTATTCAAATTTGCCCTTAAACAGTTTTACAGGCACCCTTTATTTCTACACACACCAAACTGTTCGTGAACAAATCACCCACAGTACTACATTACAACGCGCGCGATCGTCTCGCTGTTACCCTGACAAAAAAAGCGCTCCGCAGCGACCGGAGGGCGCCGGCGCGGGAGGCGTACCCCAGGGGTCTCGGGTGCGACGTGGAGCGTTGCCAGGCGCCTAAGCGATAGCCCGCCCACGCCCACGCCCTGGCCCCGCCCACGCCCCCGCGTTGCCATGCGGGGGAAAGCGATACCCCCCCTCTCCCCGCCGCGCACCCCTTGCCCAGCTGCTCCGGACATGGGGCGGCGAAGATTAACATCCAAAAAGTGAATTTAAAAAAATAATTAAATTTTATAATTGTCATTTTATATACAGAAGATTATAAGTCAGAATTTATTTTAAATAATTAAATTTTATAATTGTAATTTTATATTTAGAAGATAAGTCAGAATTTTATTTATTCAGACGGTTGAAAACGCTCCGTAATGTTTAATAACATATTCCTACACAATCTTTTTTTCCGCATTGAGGTTAAAAACATTTTTTATCTGTTGCTTCGGACGACGGTCGACCTGCTGACGTGGTCTAACATGTTCATCTTTTTATTTAGTATATTTTATTTTTAATCGAAACAAATGGAATAAACTAAAATCATACACTAAACGGGAGGATAAATCTATGTTATGTACCCGGAAAACAGTTCTTAAGAGCGATGAAGAAGATTCAAATTGTTATACTGGCATTCACCCAATATGGTTTTTAATGATTTTCAATTTCATAAAAATTAATTAATATTTTCAAATTCAAACATTTAACACCCTAATTTTTAATATCAAGTTTATTTGGAAAGCAAATTTTACTTTCATTGTGAAGTTGAGAAAACGCTTCAAATGTTACTTATTGTATTTTGTAGTTAAATGAAAATCAATCCTCGTTTTGTAGACAAATTCATCATCAAATCATGAAGGATCTACCGTAACATGGAAGATTTTATAGCAAATAGATTACAAGCAAATATTCAATATTTCATCAACATATTATTCAAATCATAATTTGAGAGTTAAGTAAATGTTATTAATTACTTTCTACGGTCAGGCAAAACATTTTAGAACACAATTTGAAGGTATGATTATAACGTGTGTGCGCGCGCTAACGTTTAACTAACTTTTAAAAGACAAAATAAAAACATCAGTTCTTCGCATTTATTCTTGAAATACGATATTATAAAATTTGCACAAAACCTGCTATTCCCGTAGTTTAGCGAAAAAATAGTGCCATGACTTTTGTGGTGCGTTGACGTCTTCTTATCATATCGTATCGTTCTTATCATAGCAAAAATACATTTTTCGTAAGTAATTTTACGCCATTCGATAACTTCGAGTTGGTACCGTACTAGCATTTCTTCTACCTTCTTTTTCTGTAGACCGCTGCATTGCGACCGACTTTTCTCGCACAGTACAAAATCCTGGTCGCACGCAACGAGTTGTCACATTTACAGCCGCATTACGTCACCTCTTCCGTGAAGTGTTTCTCCAGTCACCTTGTAGATGCGCCTACAGACGTCGCTAAATCTGGCACAACGCTAAAGCATTTTTTGTAACCAGTGGCGGTGGGTAAGTTAAATTTTAAAGGAGTTGCAAAAGCAATGGTCGTAAAGAAGGGGGGGGGGTCTCCCTCTACAGTATTTCCCGATCCATTAACGGACACAATTATTAAAATTGTTTAAGAACATTCCATCTTAAACATCAAATATATTTTAAAATATTTGGTTTTCTATCGAAATGTAAAATCTTAAAATCACTAATAAAGAATGATACGAAATATTATCCTTTCCATTCCACGAAACTGACACATCAGATGCAAAACTTATGTTTCGGAGTATCATTTTGGGGACACTGTTTTACTGACAGTGCGGCAGAAACTTCGTCTCGGAGTCGGGTGACGCGATAGCCTGATAGTGCCTCGCCAAGCGGTGTTCTCTGCGTATGTGTGAACATGTTCCGATGAAAGCATCCAATTAAAACAGAAGCGAATTCACGTGGTACCCAATGGTCCTTCTAGAACGAGGTCTGAGCGACGTATTGTTTCGAAAACGTGAATATCGATGTAACCACATCGGTTCGTCAGTGTAATACTGTTATGAAAATTACAAAAGAGGAGCAGAAGAAAGTAATACTATTAATGAGATTGTAATACATAATAAAGAAGTGAATATCCTGTTTTGTTCAATGGCGGGTGTTGCGTGAACCTGTGAACCTTATAAAGAACCGCCCCTGTCTGTAACCTTTAATCAATACTATCAACGAAGTGTGCCCCTCGGCTTCCGAGCGCGGACGATAGAGGATGCTTTCGGCTTTCGCCCTCCCCTCTGTAAAGCATATAACAGGAGAGGTTTCTCACCGCGTTTAGGACAGAAAGGTGATCCTACACTGTGAATTACGTTGATTATTTATGGAACGAAGATCAAGACGCTTGTTGTTACGATAAGTCAGCACCAAGGTGAAGACACTTGTGCCTGAGGAGAGACGCGAACCTGCACCCTTCGGCTCCACGCACTTATACACTGTTTGAAACCTCTGCACCACTGAGTCGGTAGACCCTCTGAAGGCTGGCAGTTCCCAACGCAAAACGAATCTCCCTCGAGCTTACGACACCCTCCCCCCTCGCCGGCTTTCTCCTTCGCGTTGCCTCGCGACGGCGGCGGGGGGGGGTTCCGGGGGGGTGGTGTAATGGTGGTGATAGCGTTGGCGGTGGCGACAGTGGTGGTGTTGTTAATGATGGTTGCCATGGTGGTGATGATAGTGGCACTGGTGGGTGCGGCAACGGTGCTGTTGGCGGTGGTGTTGGTGGTGGCGGCGTTGGTGGTGTTAGTGAAAGAGGTGGTGGCGGCGGTGGTAGTTTAATGGTGGTAGCGTTGACGGTGACGTTGTTAATGATTGTGGTAGTGATGATAGTAGTGGTACCATTGGTGGTGGTGGCGATGGTGGCCGTGGTGGGTGTTCCTGGGGGGAGGTGGTGGCGGCCGTGGTGGTGTTAGTGAAGGAGGTGGTGACGGCGGTGGTAGTTTAATGGTGGTGGTAGCGTTGACGGTGATGTTAATGATTGTGGTAGTGATGATAGTAGTGGTACCATTGGTGGTGGTGGCGATGATGGCCGTGGTGGGTGGTGCTGGTGGGAGGTGGTGGCGGCCGTGGTGGTGGTGGTGGTGGTGGTGTTGGGGGCGGGGCGATGGACGGGAGTGAAGACGGCGATGGGCGGGGCCGCCTCGCCACGGCCCGTGACGTCGAAGGCGCCGCGCCGGCGTGGGTGGCCTCGGGCGCGGAATACATCACATCGCTCCTGGGATTTCCGCTCGGCCGAGCTCCCATGGCGGCGCCTCGCCTCACCCCACCACACCCACTCACTTTGCGCTTCGCTGTCACCCACGCTACCATTAACACCCGACGCGTCGTCTCTACGGTTCTTGTTTCCATCTTCGCCTGCGCCCACAACTCTTCATCCGACTCCTCAACGCCTTCATCTCCACCCTCGCACTGGGAGCGGTAGCTCAGTGCATCAATCTATATCACTGCAGCGCCTCTGACCCGGAAGACCTAGGTTCGAGTCCTGACGGCGGCAGGATTTTCGACGCTAACTTTTCACTTAGGTCGAATTCAGTCGCTGTCTGCAGGAGAATTCTGGCGACCGGCTGCTCTGATCGGTAGTTTTTCGTGGTTTCTGCTCGGGCGAATGCCGGAGCAGTACCCTAACAGACGAGCCACAGACCACGCGCGATCTTTCCTTCCTCTTCCTTGTCCTATCCTATCCCCTTACACACACACACTTACACTAACATGCACTACACAACCACATGTTCCAGGAGACCAGTCGAGAGCTTAGAGCTTGTCCCGGCTGGGGCGGTGTCTCGCTGGTGGGAGAGAGCTGGTTAGGGGGAAACCTCGCTAGCGGATGGTAGGTCGGCACCGTATCTCGCCATCCAGCGGGGGAAGATCACAGCCAACTCCCGCGGAAAAAATGCACTACACTTACGAGACTAATGACCTAAGCTGTTGACGCGCCCGGAATCACTAACCAACCAAATCCACCCTCACATTTTCACACGTGCCCTTTATTGTTTACAATCCCGGTCTCCGCTCTCGTCTCTAGTGTTTCCTCCGCGCTCCTGCCACTCCTACCTGCCGTCATGCGTCCGTTGGCGTCGACCGCTCCCACCACTTCTACCAAGCTCTGCTTTCCGCTCTACGCCTTCATCCTTACCACACCTACCAATCTCTGCTTTCCGCTCTACGCCTTCATCCTTACCACATCCTACCAATCTCTGCTTTCCGCTCTTCGCCTTCATCCTTACCACATCCTTTCTTCCAACCCTTCCGTCCCGGCTGACTTTAGTTTATAGCCCTGCCTCTGTCTCTGCTTTCCGCTCTACGCCTTCATCCTTACCACATCCTACCAATCTCTGCTTTCCGCTCTTCGCCTTCATCCTTATCACATCCTTTCTTCCAACCCTTACGTAGCGGCTGACTTTAGTTTAGAGCTGCTGCCTCTGCTGCGAATCTGACCGGGAGGATCCAGGGTTCCAGTTCCGAAGGTGGCAGGATATTTGATACTAGCTGGATGACACGGTCGAATTCGGTCTGTCAGGAGAAGACGTCTGACGGCCGCCTGCTCTGTTCGGCACTTTTCCGTGGTTTCTCTCATGAATACCTGCGGTACCCTAACAAAACGGGACAAGGACCGTGCGTGATCTTTTCTACCGCTTTCTTATTGTATTGTCTCACCTGTCACACACTTATACTTACATGCAATACACTACCACAGATTTCGACAGACTAGTCGGGAGCTTAGAGTTTGATTCTACGGAGTCTGTTCCCACGTTGACAAAGATACTAGGAGGAGGGAATCCCCAGAATATAACAAGTAGTTCTGCGCCGGATGTCGCTATCAGGCGGAGAAGAAATATCACAACTTCCGGGCACAAAACATTTACTATAGTACGGGACTAATTACCACAGTTGTTAACGTGTCCGAAAACATCAATCGTGAGGGTATGCGTTACTGATGACGGGCTAAAGGCCGCTCTGCCCACCGGTACGATTGGACCCGACATTTTTTCACGGATTGTGGTACGGCAGCCGCGGTCACAACATAAGAGTGAACTGGAGTTTCCGGAAAAATTTATGTGTGGAAAAGATATTTAAGATTTAATCAATGGATGAATATTTTAAATATTTTATGTTCACAATGCACAGGTTGTTCGTGCGTTTTTCGGATTTGTCTGAAAGCGTAGGAATCAGACGTTTGCAGTCAAGCTGTTTTCTTAATGTAGCAGCGCTCGCGGGCAACGGCATAAACCGCCTTTACACAGAGGGTGGGCGTGGGGGACGGCTGAGGCCAGCCCTCAGACAACAGACGGAGCACGAAATGCGTTCGGAGGCGACGCAGCGAAGCGTTGCAGTTAAGCGAGCGCCTGTGGGCAGCTCCTCCCCGTCACACCGCCTCCACGTTAGAAGGCGGTGTTCCTCACAGCAAAATCTGTATACAAGTAAAAGGGAATGTGCATATGTCAGTCGCATATAGACCCAAAAACTACTCTACCGATTTCACTGATTTTCACACTTATTAGTAACGGAAGTTAGTGTGGTTGTAATACGTTGTGCGATTGTTTGTTGTGAGTTTGTAATACGTGGTTAAAGTGTAGTTGAATTTTAAATTAAAGTAGTTAAAGCGTAGTAGATAATTAGTTAAAGTGTAGTTGATAATTCGTAGTTAAAGTGTAGTTAAATTAAATACGTACAGTGTAGTTAAAACGTAGTTAATCCTCATTGAATAAGTTGATTTTGAACTTTAATTGTATTTTTTTAATAAACTGCAATTGCGAAACATTGCCGGGTTAGCTAGTGATACATGTATTACGAGGCTGTGGTGGGGCTTAGTTCTGCTACCGGAGAAACTGCACTTATATTAGACCAAATTCTATGTAGCTAACGCAGAAAATCCTGCCACCGCACCGTCAGGTCTAACTCGAGGACCTCAACTGACGCCCCGAGCCGCGCCTAGGACGAAAATACATTCAGAGACGCAGGTAGATAGTACACTTCCAAAATAGTGCTAAAGGGGCGTTGCCCGGTTGCTGGCGGGAAGCTACAGCGCTGCATCTGTTTTCTGCGCACGTCACACCTCCGCTTCGGCGCGTTTTCCTCGTCGCCCGGCCGCGCCGCACCTCGCGCGCTTAGCAATTCTAAAAGGCGAGCGCGCGCCCGGGCGCAACGCGGGCGGCCTTCACCGCGCACGACGGACGCCCCTCGCCGACCGCGCCACCACCCGCCGCTGTTGAGCCCGGTATACACGGTACATTGATTGATTTTTTCTTGTTTCCGGGCGCGGCAACGGCTTTGGTCATTAGTCCCGTTAGTGTAGTGCAAGTTCTTTTCTCGGGTGATGGCGGTGATCTTCCCCCGCTGGATGGCGAGATCCGGCGCCGACGTACCGTCGGCTGGTGGGGTTTCCCCCTAACCAAGACTTCCACCAGCGGGGCACCGCCCCAGCCGGGACAAGCTCGAAGTTCACGACCGGTCTCCCGGGATATGTGGTAGTGTGGTGCATGTTAGTGTAAGTGAGTGTGTAAGGGAAGAGGATAGGGGAAGGGCCCGTTTGGTACGGTCCTGCTCCGGTATTCGTCTGGTGTTGATCGGAGAAACCACGGAAAGCTACCGATCAGAGCAGCCGGCCGCTAGAGTTCTCCTCCAGGCAGCGACAGAATTCGACCTAGCTGAAAAGCTAGTGTCGAAAATCCTGCCGCCGTCAGGACTCGAACCTAGGACCTCCCGGTCAGAGGCGCTGAGCTACTGCTCCTGGTGATTTTGACAAGAAACATAATATACATGATAGACAAATTTTTCTACGGCATGTCTTATTGCTTTGCAATCCGTAAGACATGAGGGATAATCCAACCATAGAATTTCTCGGGGTCATTCACCCTTCTAGTTCGCGTGTCTTTCGCGAGAAGCGGTGCATTTTGAATCAGCGACGAGCAACTCTTCCAGAGAGACACTGCGGCGAGCAGGAATCAGACCCATGCAACACGCGATGAATTATTCTTAATCTAATTTCCATAGCTTGCCGGATTCCAGTATGCCTTCGAACTTACTGGCTCAGTCCGTTCTGATACAACACAAACTATAATCAACAGCGCGTCGGAAAAAACGTCATCTATGCAAGCGCTCAAAATGTTGATGGAATCTGTAACCGTTACATAACGATCAAATTCCGAAGGGCAGCCAGCTTCAACTTCTTCTCTGTCGATGACTGTAGTGTCACCACGCGTGTGGTGTCGGCGACAGTTGCTTGTAATTTACGAGTCCTAGTAACATATTAACTGTTTTTGTGTTTGGTTGATCAACGTTAACACATTACGGTAATATACACAATGGATAAAGATTCATTTTGCACTAGCTAGAGGGGTTTAAAAAGTTTCCACGCATTTTCGATGAGCTAAAAGACTGAAAGGGTTTACGATAGGTATCGTAAAATTGTACTTATAACTTGCGAACTGTTCTTAGGACATATGGGTTGTGTATTTTGGATGACAAGGAAGAAAATCAGTAATTTAAGCACAAAATTGGGGAGCACAGATGCAAAACAATCATCTGGACACTGAACTCAAGTTGTATGCATTGGAGACTCACCTATACAGAAATGAAAGCAAATAAAATTCTTGCTTGAAACAGCCAAGTCAAACAATTTAATGAAAAAAAAATTCCGACAACTTTGACTGAGATATTCTTATCAGCTGTACATTACGCAAGGACATATACTAAAATCTATCTTTTGAAACCTGTCGAATAGTGTATATCTTAAATAGAGATGTGAGAGATGTACCAATGTTTTCAAGCACAACTGTTCCACACACAGAGTTCTTAAAATGTGTACTTATGGTGCATACTACGTAACCTGGATTTGTTAAAACTATTTACTCTTGAAACCAGTGGTACTACAACAGAACTTTATTTCTCGTATTATCTGTACCTTTCGCAATCTTCGAAAATCCAGGGAGTTCAAAGAAAATAGGTTCTGGCCAATTTAATACGCGTACTTATTTTCTAACTTTAAATTTTTAAGACTTTTCTTTAAACTGCCTCTATCTTCACAAAATTACGCGAAAACAACTTTCGAAAAATTATATGTGTCTTCCTTTTAAGAACAGATTTCATCGAAAAACAACAACAACAACAAAACTTTAAAACTTTAATGGAAAATAAATCTTTAATACTGTATTTGTAGGAAAGTACCCAAATAATTTTTGATATTTTCAAAAATCCAGCGTTCAGTGAAAATTAGTCCAGCGCCATTTTTAAGCATATCTCTATCTGGGAAAAAACTAGTCTAAAATTTTTGAGGAAATTTTGAAATTGTTGTTAAGACTTCGTTAAGTATTCAAGTTGTTAAGACTGTTAAGTATTCAAAACTCAAAATATCAGTGTCAAATTCGCAGGTCTAGAGTTCTGCGAGATCAATCGGATAAAATCGCTTGAACGCTTTAAGCGCTAGTGTTGACCACAGACAGATGAACGGGTGGACAAACTGACGGATGTTTCGTGGTAAAGCAATGCTCGTTAACAAGTACCCTCAAGACTTTAATTTTGGCTACAGAACACGTGAGAAGAAGCAATTGACTACATGCGGATCACGATTTATCAACTTTTTCGATATCAGGGTTTCGTAATATGGGTTTTCTTCTGAAGAAAAGCCGATTTCCGCTGTATAATCATGATACCCTTCTCTTCAGTGCGTACGTAGGAGAGTACGAAAAAGGCAATCATGTAAAATACTGCTTCAGTGAAACTGGGTCAATCGCGTGGCATTTGTTGTCGAATGCATAGACATGAAACCGTATTCGGAGGGTAGGAAAGGGATGCTTACCGTACACCTAGATAGACAAAGTTCGGGATTAAGTTCTACAGTGATGCGCATCTCAATATGCAATATTTTTCGAAGAACCTCGCGAACGTTGTTAAGAGATGGCATAAACCAACAATTTCACATCAACAGATTTGACAGGCTTGTCTCACTGCCAGTTACGTATTAGCTGCGAATGTTGAGCGCTTTTACAATTATTCTATAGTCCGTACCGTGTCCACCACTGTGCTGGTTCACGATTCGAATTCAGCGTAATGTAACAGTCGCAAACACGACCGAGCAGTCGTATTTTTCAATAGATCACTTCGAAAGAGGTCACAGCGAAATCGTTCGTTCGGTTTAGACCGTCGGGGAATGTCACATGTCGTAACGTGTCGGAGAAAAAAATGTTACGCTATTCCGAACAAGCAGTTTCATCGATTAATCAAACATTGCAAAAACATGAATTTATAACACCATCCTTTTTTCCTCCCGCAGCTTCCCAGTGACGTATACACATTAGAACATGCTTCCAATGCCAAGCGGCGAAGGACAGGGATTTTTATTTATTACGTCACTCATGAAATTGAGCAGCTCTCTCCACAGCGAGAAACTAACGTATTGGCAGTGATACAAGAGAGACTCAGATGTTGAAGACAATTATTATTATTATTATTATTATTATTATTATTATTATTATTATTATTATTATTATTATTATTATTATTATTATTACTATTATTACTATTATTATTGTTATATTATTTTATTATTATATTATATTATTAAGTTATTATATTATATTATAATTATTATTAATATTATTTGCGTATCGGCTATTGCTGACACGCAGCACGTTCTCTTCGGAGGCCCAGTCATCTTCTGTCTTGGAGAGAGACAAGGTTGTTAAGCCTTGAATTATGAGTTATGAGGTAATAGGAGGATGATGAGAGGTGAAGGGACAATCAAAAATACGACCATGCCTAAGCAGGACTGGACTCGAACCTGCAACCTCTTAGTCGCAGACTACGACTGCCGCAATCACCTGGGGCACGGGGTCCGGATTATTATTATTATTATTATTATTATTATTATTATTATTATTATTATTATTATTACAATTAGCCAATTAATAAACTTGTGGACAGAGTGCTAGTATTCTGTGCTGCGGTCCCGGGTGTGATTCTAGCCGGGGTAATAATGAAGCTGTAGATTTCTAAAACCAATCGTCTCAGTTTCTAGAGTCCGATTAAATTAAGTAAGTGATACACAGTTGTGCGTGGAGGGCGGCGACATTGCCAAATTGCGTGCTACTAAGTACGTGTTCCTCGGACGCGAAAAAAAAATTAAAATAAATACTCATAAAAAAATCATGTACTCACAATGTATGATGCAGCAGCTTGTCCTTACTCTTCGCTAACTCCAATAAATATATGGCCTTCACTCCATTATAACACTTTTTTATATTAATTTATCTGGCGATAGGAAATACATCACTCATGACAGTCTCTGATTATACTCACTGTCACGTGATATATCTCTGGGACTACTACTCGAGCTACTAGAGCATTCGCAGTTGATAATCTCTTTACCGTCGTTTACTATCTCCTGTGTTTTTTCGAAGATGATTTCCTTTTCCCAAGAATCCACAATCATTTTCTTGTTCAACGACATTTCGCTCTGGCGCTGTTGTTGTGATTATTGTGATTACTGCCTCTTTCATAAGCCTTCCTACTTCAAAGGAAATTACTTTTGAGCCACATTATTTTCTTGGGCCATACGTCGTCTGATTCGAATTTCTACAACAAGGCGCACGCACAAAACTCGCACGAGAAACACCTAACCTTAACACGCTGGCTTGACATGCGATACCAGATGGTCTCGAAAGGAGTCATCGATTGATTGATTTTGTCGTGTTTCCGGGCGCGTCAACTGCTTCGGTCATTAGTTCCGTTAGTGTAGTGCATGATTTTTTCTCGGGAGATAGCAATGATCTTACCCCCTGATTGGCGAGATCCGGCACCGACCTACCTTTGGCTAGTGGGGTTTCCCCCTAACCAGGACTCTCCCACCAGCGGGGTACCGCCCCAGCCGGGACAAGCTCTAAGCTCCCGACCGGTCTCCCGGAATATGTGGTAGTGTGGTGCATGTTAGTGTAAGTGTGTGAGTAAGAGGAGAGAACAGGACAAGGAAGAGGAAGGACAGATCGCGCGCGGTCCGTGGCCCGTTTGGTAGGGTACTGCTCCGGCATTCGCCTGGTGTTGATCGCAGAAACCACGAAAAACTACCGATCAGAGCAGCCGGCCGCTAGAATTCTCCTCCAGACAGCGACTGAATTCGACCTAGTGTCGAAAATCCTGCCGCCGTCAGGATTCGAACCTAGAACCTCCCGGTCAGAGGCGCTGCAGTGGTCTCGAAAGGAGATTTAATTTTTTTTACTACGAGACCATATGGTCATGTGCGTTGGCTTGTCTCATTAGTGTTAACAGCTACTTAGCTACGTTCGCGCGTCCAGAAGGACTCGTACATTTTTCTGAATTAATTTAAATCTACGTAACACTGTATAAATATTAGTGCAAGATTCTATGTTGTAGCATATACAATAATGCGTCAATATCGTTGGCACGGAGACGTACGCGATGAACCTGTACCGAGGCGTATAACGACAATGCAGGGAACGTGTAAACACAACTGGGCACAACACCTAGCCTAATGCGCGCTCAGCAATGGCAGAAACGCAGCCGGGAGGAACTATTCGCTGCACGATGGTCACGTGTGTCCAGTTTCAAAGTGTTAACTCAGCGACGTGACTCGGCATGTTTTCATTCTCTGATTGGCAGCTTCCTTGGAAACGGGAAAGGCGTTCTTACGTCACACACAACTGTCAATCACAACTGTTCCATCACTTACATTAATCCGACCTTAACAATAGATACTTCTAAAACTTTATCGGCTGTTCGATAAACAAATTGACATTCCAGAGGGGCATCAGAAGAGATAAGAAGCGAAAATGTCACACCGGAAAGAATCACCACTCGAAAATGCAAAAGGGTCCGACAAAACCGAACAGTGCCAGTGACGGAAGGTTAACGTAAAAATTTCCAAGCAATTTTGTTCTTTTCCCGGATCTTTCCCCGCTTTTTTCAGGGACAAAAATTCCCTACCTTAGCCAGGTATTCCAGATGCGCAACTACCCTAATCTAGCACATCGACATTTACAGTTCACAGTAACGCAGTACATAGCACATACCTGTATTTTGAATACCCTGAGAGTTTAGATACGTTCTCACATAGATTTACAAAGGAGCATTTTTGCCTTCCCAACGTGGAAGTAAATATTAATAATAAACCAATTTTGCAGGTTGAAAGTGTGAAGTATTTAGGAATACATCTCGAAAAACGACTGACGTGGAAATCCCACATACTAGCCAAGAAAAAGCAACTTCAACTGCACGTGAAAATACTATATTGGCTACTAGGATATCATTCGAAGCTATCCTCAGACAATAAATTATTTATCTACAAAACAATAATAATCCCTAGAAAAAAATAAATTTTGCGGAACAAATACCTGATCTCCGGTAACTATCGGGACGACCTGCGGTTTTACACATCACATTCGGCTGAAACCAATTGATTGTGTCATGAGATACACAGAACATTTACTTCCCTTCTAAAAGATTTTCTCTATTAAAATTCCAGGCACTGTCAGCGTTTGTATCAGCGAATCCTGAATATAAATCGGATACGCCGACGCAATATTGACGCCACATAAATCATTCACTTTTAAATTATCAATTAGAAGCGAAACTTTCAAACAACGGCACTTTCAATTTTAGTCTTCTCGATTATTCGTTTTGGTAACTCAAACCTCGAGACATCGAGAAATTCGTGAATGCGAAAAAGTTTTTTCATCTTTAGATTCGAATTATCGTGGCTTCACCCCGCTGAAGTGTTTTCGAGAGCTCGACCGTGGAATGTTTTTGTGAGGTGGTCTGCGAGAGATTAGTTACGACGCTGCTTCCCGATGACGTACGCTACAAGACAAGTCGAGTGGCGGACGAGCGGGATGGAAAGAAACGGGCGGAGGAGCTCTGGTGGACAGGCGAGCGAACGAGCGAATGAGGGAGCAAGCAGAGGCGGGCAGTGGAGCAATAGGAGCTGGATCAAAAACGAGAGATCAAGGAGGCGAGAGGCTAGGAAAGCGAGAGGATAGAAAAGCAAGACGTTGGGAAAGCAAGTGGTAGAAAAAACCTAGTCTGGGAAAGCGAGAGGCTGGGCAATCCGTGAGAAAGGGAGAGGGCGAAAAGTGGGAGGTATAAAAACGAGCCGCCAGAAAGGGTAAAGGCCGGTAAACCGAGTGGCCGGTAAACCGAGTGGCCGGTAAACCGAGTGGCCGGTAAACCGAGTGGCCGGTAAAGCGAGCGTTTCCGAAAGCGAAAGCCTGGAATATCGGGAGGCCGAAAAAGTGGCCGGTGGAAAAATGCGAGGGTGGGAAACGGTGGGGCGAAATGAGGAGAAGGCGGTCAGCTGGCGGCGGGGGCGGGGCCGGGAGCGCGCGTGGGCGGCCGAAGACGCCCAAACAAATCCCTTCCGCTCGGGCGCCTCGCTGCCTGCGGCAACGTCCACCGCCGCGGAGCCGTCGTTTCTCTTCCTCACGCTTCGCCGCTCGCCCGCCCTGCCTCAGAACGCCTCCCATTTTTCTTCCGCCGAGGCCGAGCCGCCATGCAAAGGTTAGGCGGCATTCTAATACGGTGCGTGAATTCTCGCTTGGCCCGCGCCGCACCAGATACATCAAAGTCACATCAGCAAATGGGCGGCACGTTCCCAACCCACAGACACTATGAAAACACAATCCGGTGCGTCAAATAACATTATGGACGAGTGTAATGGCCCCAAGAGAAACAATTTCCTGCATAAATCCAAACATCATTTCCCCATATTGATTGAATGATTGATTACTAGTGATTCTGGGCGCGTCGATTGCTAAAGTCATTAGCCCCGTAAGTGTAGAGCATGTTTCTTTTTGCTCTGATGGTGGCGGCGATCTTGCCCCGCTGGATGCCGACTTACCGTCAGGTATCAGGTTTTCCCACACCAGGTATCTCCCACCAGCGGGGCACCGCCCCGACCGGGATAAGCTGTAAGCTTCCGAATCGTCTCCCTGCATGTGTGGTAGTGTAGGGCATGTACAAGTATGTGTACATGTGTGGAAGGGGTACGATAAGGCAAGGAATGGGAAGGAAAGATCGTACGAGATTCGTGGCCCGTTTTGGTAAGGAACTGCTCCGGCAGTCGCCTGGTGTTGATAGGAGAAACCTTGTAAAACTACCGATTAGAGCAGCCGGCCACTAGAAATTCCCTATATCTGTAGAACGTCTTTCCGAAGAGATGTTTCTCCATTTCTGTTTGTTTGCAAGCTATTTGCGAGAATATATTCTTGAGACCCTAATCCATCATGCTGTTAGAAAAGTTGAAACCTATCTCTAATGAAAATATTATTCTGTGAAGAATGTCCCGCTCCCCGTTTAGCAGTACAGGAAAACCTGTGGATCCTTTCTTGAACTATAAAGCAACTTCGCCTTCCTGAAAATATGTATATTTGGGACACAATCTCTTTGTAAATAAGTTCTTCATTTGTAAGTTCAACATTTTCAGCGATCAGTTTTAAATTCCCTCTCCCTCAAACGCAAAATACACACCAGTTTTTATACATTTTATTTAATAATTACAGTTTAGGTGCTTATCAAGAGGTAAGGTCAAAGACTCCAATGAGTAGAAGGTAACGAAAATGATGAGGCGAAGAAGGAATAACAGTGAAAACAGGAAAATCCGCGAAAATCTGCCGAGGACAAGCTTTGTCCTCCAAATGTTCGACATGGATTGGCGGAAAATCAAACCCGAGCCCCAGCGGCGGAATTCCCATGCACTAGCCATTTACACTACGAGTTCTCTATCGTCGCGATTTCGTGGTGTGTGTTCGTTTGTAAGTTTCTGGAGGTAGCTAAGAATTATCCGCGAGTAGAGGCGCTTCCACAAGGACTTCTCACTGATACCGGAGGAGATATGCAGATCCTGGGAAGAGCTGTTTACAGCCCCCTCTTCCATACCCGAACTTCTACACCTTCACCTACTCAGGTAGCTTCACTCTAGTGAAGCAGTAACCTGAAACTGAACTTTGAAGATCTGGTGCTCCACGTTCAGAAATTAATTAGTGCCATGTCAGGAGATGCCGGAGGGGAGAGGAACTTTTCTGCAAAGATCCTCCACATTCTGACCAAACTTTTGGATGAAGTACTTGATGGCGAATTATTGATTACTCAGCAACCGCAGGGCGGCTGGTCAGTGCGTTTGTGTAGTGATGTACCCTATGAGAACTGAATGAACAGACTAGAGATACGAAGCTTCCTCAGATTGTATTGTTTTCGGAACGGAAATGCAGTTTAGAAGATGCTTCTACTCGCATTTGAACTAATTTTCTTTTAAGGTTTAAATCACACTCCAGTACGGGGGACGGCAAGGTATTTTCAGGGAACTTGAAATGCTCCAAATTCCATCGCTATTTTAAAGCGTTGGTAACATACTCACCATGTGACTCGTCACACTGTGCACTTTCGTAAGGCGCTAACCTACACGATAAAGCATGTCGGCAAGGTTTTTTCCCCTTTAAATTCTTATCTTTGTAAAGAAAAGTAAGCTTATTTCGAAATTAGTAAATTTTGCCATATTTTTCTTTAATATAAATTAGAATGAACTACAATATCTTTCTTCCAGATAAGAATTTAATTCACCATCCTGAAAGGATAATACGAACCATTGTACATCATAAGAACTTTGAAATACATGCTGGTTCTCACAATATTTTCGATATATTAAATTACTCTGGATTACCGTAGGGCGCTCGGAAGATTAATTTAAAAAAGTTAAAAAGGGTGTATGTGAGTGATTGAAAGAGCGAGAACGCAATTGTATTTACAAGAGCGTTTATGCCATTAGCGAGTTTTGTATTGTCTGATGTTTCTAACACGAACAAATATACAGGGGAGAAATGGCTCAGATGATCAACTGATGTCACTGCAGTTCCTCTGTACTCGGAGCAGTACCATAACAAACGGGCCAGGAACGATCTTTCCCTCCTCTTCCTTGTCTTATCCACACCCCCATTAAACATACACTTACACTAACATGCACTACACTATCACACATGCCGGGAGCTTAAGAGCTTGTCCCGGCTGGGGCGGTGCCCCGCTGGTGGGAGAGTCCTGGTTAAGGGGAAACCCCAGTAGCCGACGGTAGGTCGGCGCCGAATCTCGCCATCCAGCGGGGGAAGATGACCGCCATCTCCCGAGAAAAAGCATGCACTACACTAACGGGACTAATGACCAAAGCAGTTGACGCGCCCGGAAACACTACCAACCTATATACAGGGAAGATTGCGGTAGAGGGCAGGTCGATTCCAAGACACCGCGCTGCAGCACCAGCGACCTTGCGCTACTCCGCGAGTAGCACGGCGCGGCGCGACAGTTCGATTTTCCGCGTCGCCGGCCGCAGCGTGCAGACTTCTATATTCGCTCGCAGCCACAGCCCGATGGCCCAGACAACTCGCATCCCATTCGATACATCCCTACTACCTCAAGACATTCCTTCTAGGGAGCCTTAGCAAAGCCTTAGATGCATGGTTCCTTGAGTCTCTCTGTCTCTCTCTCTCTCTGTGTCTCACCCTTTCTGTCTGTCTCTCTCTTTTTTTTTTAAATTTACAGTCGTATCAACATCTAGGTCATTAGCAACCACTACTGGAGTAAACGTTACGGTAACTGAAGATGAAACGATATGATGATGATAAGGGGTGAAAGGACGACAAATACAGCCATGCCTGAGGCGAATCTCTGACCCGCGACCCTTCGGTCCGAGATCGCTACGTCACTACTGCCTTCGCGATCTCTGCCACCGGATCGGCGTTGAGTCTCTCTAATTTACCATAAATCCTGTCTGCCTTCTCTAAATCTGTCCTTCCTCTTCCTTGTCTTATTCTCTCCATTTTCACACACACACACACACACACACACACACACACTCACACACTTACACTAACATGCACTACACTACCACACATGTCGGAAGACCGTTCGGGAGCTTAGAGTTTGTCCCAGCTGGGGCGGTGCCCCGCTGTCGGGAGAGTCCTGGTTAGGGAGAAACCCCACTAGCCGACGGTAGGTCGGCGCCGGATCTCGCCATCCAGCGGGGGAAGATCACCGCCATCTCGCGAGGAAAAACAGGCATTACTCTTACAGAACTCATAACCTAAGCTGTTGAATCACCAACCAACCAACCGACCAACCCAATGAACGCGACAGGCGCCATCCCCTGTCAGGGGAGACCGATTCGTCGCGACGGCAGGAAGTGCGTCACTATTCTAGATTCACCCGTCCGGGGCTCTCGTCAAACAGCGACTGTTGATCGATTAAACAGAGATCGGCGAGTTGTGTATGTGTGTGTGTGTGAGAGAGAGAGGCTATTAAGAGCGGCGAGGTTAATGCGAGCCACAGTAATATCCGGCGCGGCCGATATCAGTTTACCCGTTCACAATGTCAATTTACCTGACGATGAATGATGGACTCGTGATCCAGTTCTTATCCATCGAATAGCCGACTGGCACTTGCCTGCTATATCGTGACCGCAGATGTAAAGGATATTTTTTCCCCTGAATTTCTATCCTTTTAACACGTCCGTGTAATGATATCGATTTTGTTTGCGGAGATGGCAATATATGGCAAAACGTTGCCGGTTTTTAACTAGGGTGTGCTAAAGGAAATCCATTCCAAGATCAGAATTACAATTAAATGTAACAATTATAAAGGGTACAGCTGAATAAGGTGGTGAAAACTGCCCTCAAAACTACCCTCAAACTAAATCGATAATCGCGATGCTCATATGAAAGAGTTAAAAAAATGCCGTAGATTCACAATAAATCAGCTTCCTAGGGCAATCTGTTGCAGACATACAATAAGAAACGTGTTTTTAATGTTTTATTTTTTCTTGGCTTCTATTCCATGTATCAGGTTGAAAAAATTCAAGAGACGGAGAAAAATAGTTGAATTTTAAGGTATTTTTGCCAACCAGTTCTGACGCCAAGTTCACATAAAAAAAAATACATTTTTGAAATTGATTTTCGACGTGATAATGTCGGAGTATTGTCTCAGCTTTTTTTTCTTCTTAGAATGTGTGGTGTAACATTCCATAACGTATATTTTTTCAGAATTTGAAACGATGTGGACGATAGTGAAAAAAATTTAAAAAAACTTTTATCAGTTTAAAAAATTGAAATTCGCGCCAAAAGGACCCACAAAATATGGATTCTGGTTACACCACGTGATATAGGATTTTTTTTAGCCACTAGATTTACTCACTTTTTTGTTAACTGGGCCCAGTCATGAGAGTTTTCCTGCTCAAAATTCGCCGTTTCTCGAGCAGCATTTTTTTCTACCGCGTAAGCAGTAACGATAAAGTAAAAGTCGCGCATCTCACTTCTAGTGAATCTTCGCGCCTTCCCGCAGCGCGGCGGGAAAAGAGAAGCCGGCGGGGATCGCGCCCGGGGCGGCCAGATCGCCGCCCTCCCTCCGGTGTCCGTTCGCCCCACGTTGGGCGCCAATGCGCGCGGGCGCCGCGCCGCCGGGGACGAAAAACGAGCGGCGATCAATCACCGCGACGGCGGATACGCGCGATAACGTCCGCGCCCGCGGCCACGACGGGTGGGTGCGGAGTGGAGTCAGGGGTTGGGGACGGAGGCCGGGGGAGGGTTGGAGCGGGCAGGGGGCGTGAAGTGAGAGTGGAGAGGGGGAGGGATGTGCGGGAGAGGAGGTGGGAACGAGGGGAGGCCGCGACAGAGGCGGGAAGCTGGGAGCGCGCGGCGACCACCGGGGGGGGAGGGAGGCGTGGTGGGGTAGGATGCGGGGCGGGGCGGGGACAAGGCGGAGCGGGAACGAGGCGGGGAAGGGGGGGGAGGGGGGTGGGCACCGAGGGCGACACCACGGGTGGCAGAGGTGGCGAGCACGTCCGGTGCGGAAGCCAGGGCAGGGGTTGGTGGAAAGACTGGAGCAGAGGGGCGATATACGACGCAGGGGTGGAGAGGGACGGAGTGGGAGGGCAGCGGCAGGGCAGAGCAAGTAGGGAAAGATCGGAAAGAACAACCTGAATGAAGTATATGAATAACCACCTTCACGAGTAACATAGTAGTTGACCTGTCAAGAATACTAAATAATTGATCAATTCCCCAGAATGAGGAATCGTTGTACAGACATAACAGGGAGAAGTAAAACCCTCGGAAATTTTTGAGGGCTGGTATTAAATTTCTTGTGGTAATCTACACAACAGAAGGATTAAGAAGAAGGAAGTGACAGGCGAAAAAGAAAAAAAGCACGCTCACACACAAAAAACGAACGCCGTCTCGCGACACAACTGAAGGACGAGGAGTGGGCGTGGTCGGGGCGGAAATGAAGGGGAAGGGCGGAAACAAACGCCAAAAGCACCGAGGGCATTTCGTCGCTTCCTAACGAGCCGCATCCTGCTGACGTTTTCCGTTCCACAGCGGCTTCCCTCCAGCGCTCCACTTTCCTCGAAACAGTTTCGGCATTGTACGTCATTGAGCAACACGTCAAGAGTTGGTTTTTAGTGGCACCCGAGAAGTGCACGCATTTCGTTTTCATTTATGAGGAGAAACGTCTCTCATACTATGGAGTTTGTTACATCTAATTTATTATATTGTCACAAATAAGAGAAAGTGCGAAGTGAAGATACTCTGCATACGTTGTATTTTTTTTTGTGTGAAACAAACGAACATGAGAGCGGAGAAAAGTTTTAATTTTACTATTTATGTAGTTAGACCCAGTTGTGTCATTTCATTTACACCAAAAGAATAGAAATTAACAAGATAAAAAGTGGTTTAAATATGACCATTCTATATAAGGAAGTGGAGCTTCACACAATTTGATATGAATGAACAGAGTAATGAATGTAAATATTCCGAGAAATTTATTGTTTGTTTTAGCATTCAAAGGGTTTTATCGATGTTGTTTTTGTCCATTTCAAGTGACTCATGTAGCCACATCATCAAGAGTCTATGAACTGTTTGTAATGCCGAAACAAAAGGAATATTTACAAGAACATCCGTTTCATTTAGGAAGAAAATGGTGGTGTAGTTACTTCATTTGTAAAGGTGTGCAGATTTTATATAAACAATAAAACACGAACAATCTCGAGGCCATGTATAGACGAATCGTCAAATGCATACATACATAAATATTAAATATATTTAAAGCAAATAGATTAACTTAGAATACAGAAAATTATGTTAGGTTCGCCCAAAGGGAGAGAGAATACAAATGAACTGAGAATGTAGAAGCAAATAAATAAAAGTTTTAAAACGGTTCACAAAACGTGAACAGAAATATTCATAAGTAAGCCTACAAATATATTCGGCATAATAATGTATAAGTATAGTATTAAACAAATGTGTAAAATGAAGATAATTCTAAAATTGAAATTCTTTTAAAAAAATGTGCCTATTACATTTAAGGTTTGTCATCATTTCAAGTTTGACATTATCACACCATGCATTTCCAATATGTACACAAAGATTTGACTCTCATACAATTAAAAATATTTAAGACACGGTGTAGACGTAACAAAACAATAGGAAATGACTATTTTTGCCGTTACGAAGATGCTGAATTTAAAACCTTTGTAGAGTCAATTTTCAAAATTCTGTCGTAGTTTTAATACTATTCAACTCCGTATATCACTTAACATTGGGACAAAATTGATTACTTCAATTTACACCATTTTTCTGCCATTATAAAAAGTACACCTCGTGAACGATTCATTGTGGGAGCTTATTGGCAAGACCCTTCAATACCTTCAAAAACGGGATTACCCTCCCGGCATATCGCTTTGCATTTTGTAGCAAACCAATTACCAATTACCCTGCCTATTATTCATGAACCGACTAATACCCTATCTCAAAGCCCTGATTTACCTCGCTTTGAACGATGTGCGTACTGTCAGCATTTTAAAAGCCTTAGTAAGCATTATTACACAAAAACAATACTTACAATGTGTTTCGATATAGATAACAAGAAGCATTTCTCTGAATCATTACAAAAATATATTTGTTTTCGTTTTAAGATAATAGAACGTAAAATTACTGAAAGCAGATAAACAAGTTTTTCATTATCCGTTCGCACACACATAGATACGCCTTCTCCCATTAACCGTAATTTCATGAAACATTTATTGCTTGAACTAATCTTGTTAAGTTCTGCTCTTTAATGCGCTACTCACTCACAAATCTCCACTCCAAATTTACCCCGATTCACGGCTCTCGAACTCACCTGTAATTGAAATAAAGTCGATTAGATTTACTACACCATAATACGAACACAATTCAAACATATTCAGCGCATTTTCACTGAAGATAGTTTATTAATATAAACACAATTCGATATTAATGTACGAAGACATGAATGAGAGCTAATTATTTCGAACACAAATTAATAAAACAGCAAATAAATATAGAAATCCATTTTCATTACGGTTTGCCACGCACAAAACTAATCTAACCCGAAAAGTATGAACTACAATGAAATATAACTCAATCATACGAAAGTACCCTAATTGAAATGGATCCATGAACAGTTATGGTTAGTTGGTGATTCCGGGTGCGTCAACAGCTTATGTCATTTGTCCCGTACGTGTAGTGCATGTTTTTCATCAGGAGATGCCTGTGACCTTCCCCCGCTGGATGGCGAGATGTGGCGTCGACCTAACGGGGTTTCCCCCTAATCAGGACTCTCTCACCAGCGGGGCACCACCCCAGCTGGGACAAGCTCTAAGCTCCCGACAGGCCTCCCGGCATGTGTGGTAGTGTAGTGCATGTTAGTGCGTGTATAAGGGGAGAGGATAGGACAAGGAAGAGGAAGGAAAGATCGCGCGCGGTTCGTGGCCCGTTTGCTAGAGTACTGCTCTGGCATTCGCCTCGTGTTGATCGGAGAAACTATGGAAAACTACCGAACTGAGCAGCCGACTGCGAGAATTCTCCTCTAGACAGCGACTGAATTCGACCTAGCCGAAAAACTAGGCCGTCAGGACTCGAACCTACGACCTCCCGGTCAGAGGCTCTGCATCAGTTGATGCAGCGAGCTATCACTCCCGTTACCCCACTACTTAAGGTTAAGTTTAGGTTTCAATGAGTCTTCAACATCACATTCCGTTCGGCTGAACCTTCCACAATAACACACTGAATAACAGACGACTCCCAATACTCATTGAATATTCAACTTAGTGAGTCTCTCCTAAATTTTGCAGATCGCCACCAGAGAGGTCGGAAACATTCCACACAGTCCGGTGACCCATCCAGCCATTCGTTACACCAACTGAGCTACAGAGGTCTCGCGGGGCAGAGGTTACGCAGAGGAAACAAAGGAACAAAAAAACAACCAACAGAGCAGACGGAAAAGTTTTGCAGAGGACAGCGAACCGCTGTGCGTCCGGATTCCGATAAAACAAACTCCACCGCGGAAGCAGGCATGTGGAGGCAGGCGACCGGTGCACCCGTCCGCCGCGTGATTTACGTGCGTTCCACATGCCGACGCCCCCTCCTGAACAGACCGGCTGAGATGGCTCCGTTGCGGCATTGCCGTTGCCTCTGCGGCGTCGCTGACTGGCAGAAACTAGTCCCTGCGGTGGTGCAGTTTTGACTAGCTACGAGGAGTCTGCGTAAGTTTTTTTTCTCTCATTACTACTTATGATACAAAGAAGAAAAACGCTTTTCATAGGTAATACTAGGAGTGATTTGGAACTTGTCGATAAATTACGGCCTCGAGAAGCAAATAGGGGATTTTTTTGAGAATTTCCAAAGCACGAGTGGTATTTGACAGTACTATTCCACGAATGAAATTACGTCCAACATAGTTCCAAAACGCTCAAAGTATTGAAAATACCTGAAAGAAAGTAAAAAATCAAAGGGGTTTTGTTAGAGTACATACGCGGTTTATTACTCATCAGCGCAGTGATCGATAAATCTCGAGCCAATTTCTCTGCGACACAGTGCCCGCGAGCTCTTGTAAACTTGTTACGTTGCCTGCGACCTTGACATGCCTGATGTAGGGAATGTTTTCGTGGCATTCCTTGGGTGATCCCGTTTTGTTGATGTGATTCCATCACTTTACCTATACTATTGTATATGGAGGAAAAGTAATGAATAAGTATTCATCGTTTTCTTAGTTTAACGTACGAGGATTTTTATTCCGAGAAGACAACGCATAAGATATAATTATTTTAAGGTACATGTCACTCACTGCTTGATCACTATTATTCTGAATATAAACTGTTTTATGAATTTCCTTCAAGGTTGAATGTTTTGATTAATTTTTATTCTCAATAATTCCGACTCTTTTTGTATCCCCTAGGAGTTAAAAAAATAAAAACAGAAAGAAAAGAAAAGAGAAAAGGAAACTGAAGAAAACTAAGTGTAACGAAGGTAGGGTGATGGTGGAAGATATTTCAAACTTCCCAAAATAAAGACCAACATATAACACGATAAAATTCGGAAAGAAATATAAGTTAGTTTACGACCGAACTTTCATTCAAAAAACAAACCTTAAAAACATACAAAAAAAAGTCGGCTGAAAAAAATGAGCAACTTCAGAAATTTCACACGCCGCCGTTTACAAAGCACCGACATTTTCTCTGCCTTCCACAATTCCCCAGCGTATTACTCACTCCCGCCAGGGGCTTTTCAAACCCCTTCGGCACTCTGTCAGCAAATACGTTACCCAACACTTCATCACCGGTGCTGCGGGCTCTGGACGAGATCAGAGACAAATAGGAAACACCTGCATACCGCCCGCCGGAGAGCATTCCAGTTGCCTTCATAAAAGGCTGGTAATAACCGAAGGCACGCCAGGCGCGCGTCGGCAACCCGCAGCGCTGATGAGTGTGCCGGGTTGCATAAGCGGCAGGCGCTCCCAGCTTCCTCACCAAAATGTGGCTCGAGCAGAGAGGCGCAGTTAGGCGGAGCAAATTGCAGCATTCCGGTCCCGAGTGCCCGAGCTCACGAGGAAAAGCGAGGTTAATTAAAACTCGTAATAAGTTAATGTAATACGACATATTTAAACTTGGCGGAATGGCTTCCAAACCTTAGTTTTAACGCTTATCATTGCAGTATTTGTTACGGAATTTTAGCAAGATGATGATTATTGAACAAAAGAAGGCCCCACAGAAAAACAAAAAACACAGTGAAGTTCGATAATCACATTTAATATGGGTAGTTTTATATGCTTTATTACAGCACACGAATTTTAACGAATTTTTAAAAATGCTCTTTCTCCTAGACTAAAGACAAACATTGTTTCAAGAGGGTCATTCTGCTTCTTCTTAAACTAATAATTAAGTAACTTCTGTATTACTGTGTTTTAATTCAGAAGATTAGAAGTATTCTCATGGTGAGTGATATGTTGCTGAAGAGTCTCTTTGCTACCTGGAGGTGTTAAAAATTAACTTCTCTTGTGAGCGTTTCACGAGGTGGCTCTGGAAACTACTTAACCTGTCAAAAACTAAGATGATCTATTTTTATTACTTCAAATGGTTCAAAGAATTAATCACTCTGATCAGCAATCGAAACCTGGCCATCCGCGTGTTTTTTGTTTTACTAAAATATGAAACAAAATATTACATACGACGGCAAGGATACATACTAGGTTGTCACTCACAAGGTATTACTCTCTTAGATTCTCTATCGTCAGCGTAATAAAGTACTATTATCATTCATCACGTGTCTGCCATGATTTTACTTTTCCTCCCTGTACTACAGGATACACTTCGCACACAAGTCAGAATTAAGGTCAGTTAGTGCTGCTATAAAGATGGCTAAGATTGGCGCTGGTGGCGGATTGATAGCCAATTTGTAGCCGAAAATCGGGACATGCGCGCGCGTGTCTGTGTGAATTATACGCTTTTTAGCCAAAACTTGGCAAATAGTAAGATGTAGTAATGAGTAAGATCTAGTTGTACCGCTTCAGAGATTATAAATAAATTTTAATTTTTGTAAATGTGACGCATTCAAAATTTTCTAAACTGTTGCAAATTTCTTCTTTAAATTTTTTGCTTGAATAAAGGAAAGTGGTGTTATAAATTTGGTTAAATTCTGAATTTCTTTGCCTCATCTGAAATTGCGAAAACTGCAGAAGTTTAAATATTTTTCAAACCTGTCTCAAACTCTAATTTCATGCCAGACATTTCTCTCACAATGTAATTTATCTCTTTATTTTAGAACTTAGAATAATGTCCTCCGCTTTCCTTTACGAATGCGAGTAGTTGTTGTGTCATAACACCAAAAGGAGGAAGGGTGTCGGTTGATTGATTCTAGGCGCATGAACAGCTAAGGTTATTAGTCCTGTAAGTGTAGTACATGATTTTTGTCTCTGAAGGTTGCTGTGATATTCCCCACTGATAATGAGATCCGGTGCCGGCCTACCGTCGGCTAGAGGAGTTTTCTCCAACCAGGTATCTTCCACCAGCGGGTCACCACTCCAGCCGGGACAAGCTGTGAGCTCCCAGTCTATCTCCCGGCATTTGTGGTAGTGTAGTGCATGCTAGTGTGTGGAAGTAAGGAGCGAGAACAGGTCAAGGAAGAGACAGGAATAATCGCGCGCGGTCCGTGGCCCGTTTGTTATGGCACTGCTCCGGCATTCGCCTGGCGTTGATCGCAAAAATCACGGATACCCACCCATAAGCGCAGACGGCCGCTAGAATTCTTCTCGAGACAGTGACTGAACTCGACCTAGCTATCTAGCTTGTGTGGGAAGTCCTCCCGCCAGTGAAACAGCAACCCTAGAACGTCCCGGACAGAGGCACTGCGGTAACATCAATTGATGCCCTGAGCCAACTCTCCCGGTAGGAAGGGTTTCGGTGTGGCGCGCATTCCCACTAGTTGTAAGTTATCATACATCGCCGACTCACTGAAAATACACTTGCTTTGATTCTTCCATCACCAAACTCCGATGTTTCGTTCAAATATATGCTCACCGGAAGAGCAGGAGAAATGGTTCGGTAGACATATAATAGTATTTCTAAGACGAAATCAAGTAATACATTTTAAAAAGCCACAAACAGAGATACAAACGCCATCTGACTCAGTGAATGAGTTATACAAATCGCTTTTTATTCGGGTGGTGTTGGTTTGGTAAGGCACATTACGCGTCAAGTAATTAAGCTAAGAGCGTTGACTGATTGTCCATGTTCAAGAAACGTTATGAAGAGACCAAAATTTATGCGATTGTCCGGACACAGACATCGTTTCTTTTAATTCACAACCCGCCGCGCCGTACACCACCGCTAGCTACTTCGTTGATGGGAGAGCATCTACCGTCAGAGTGCTCTCTAGTTGCGAACGAAGATATTAATTTTTTTTTTTAATTTATGTTCTTCCTGTTCGGCAGTTTTGCCTTTCAGGGGTTTGAACATTTTTTATTTGTAATACATAACTTTTTTAAGCGTTCACGTTTGAGCATATAACCTCTCACGTCTTGTATCTTACTACTAACTAATTTTATAGAATTTAATACTTAATGGTGATGATAAGGGGTGAAAGGACGAACACAAATACAACCATGCCCGAGGCGGGACCCGAACCCGCGACCCTTCGGTCCGAGATCACTACGACACTACTGCCTTAGCGATCTCGGCCACCGGGCCGACAAGATATTACAAGGGTGGTGGATCGGTTTTAGGGTTGAGCTCAGATGCGTGTTCGAGCTTCAGGGCGCTCCTGCATTGAACAAACCAGAATAACTTCCCTTCCTCGTGAAATACCAAATCGGATTTTCCCGCAATTGATTGAATACGACAACTCGGAAATAAACCGTCAGATACACTAGCCTTGGACCGTCTAACCATTGTCAGGAGTTTCATCGTCTCAATTTCACCTCCTCACGTTCACCCCAATTGGCGCATTTTAGACTAAATTTGACTAAAACTCCACAATCGAAACAACCGTACAAAAAGGTCTCGACGTTTATAGCGTTGTCAATACAGGTATCTTTTATTTACCCGACTTCGGGAATAAAGGAGGGGCTTTTCCTTGTCATTTGCGATCCTTCGCGCCGTCGTAATTTCCGAAACAATCTACGAGGTTCGACGTTCGAAGTAGCAACCGCTGTATTTTTAGCGCAGGAGTGATATTAGGCTGTTGGGATCGCTGATGAACGCGCCGGTCAACAGCCAGGCGGCGAGGCTGTGTGCACAGTGCGCGCGAGGCGACGATACGCCCCTGCGGGTGAGAGGGGGGAAAACAGCGAAGCCGAATGGCGGAAGCGAGCGCTATACGACGCGACGACGAGCAAACACAGGTCGAGGTGGATGTCGAAGGTAGAGGTGGTGGTGGAAGATCGATGCGGAGGTGGAAGATAGATGCGGCAGAGACCATTGATTGATTGATTTTTTCGTGTTTCCGGGCACGTCAACTGCTTTGGTTTGGTCCCGTTAGTGTAGTGGATGTTTTTTCTCAGGCAATGGCGGTGCTTCCCACGCTGGATGGTGAGATCTGGCGCCGACCTTCCGTCGGCTAGTGGGGGTTCCCTGTAACCAGGACTCTTTCACCAGCGGGGCACCGCCCCAGTCGGGACAAGCTCCCGACCGGTCTCCCGGAATATGTGGTAGTGTAGTGCATGTTAGTGTAAGGGGAGAGGATAGGACAAGGAAGAGGAAGGAAAGATCGCGCGCGGTCCGTGGCCCGTTTGGTAGGGTACTGCTCCGGCATTCGCCTGGTGTTGATCGGAGAAACCACGGAAAACTACCGATCAGAGCAGCCGGCCGCTAGAATTCTCCTCCAGACAGCAACTGAATTCGACCTCTCTGCAAAGCTAGTGTCGAAAATCCTGCCGCCGTGGGAATGTAACCTAGGACCTCCCGGTCAGAGGCGCTGCAGTGACATCAGTTGATGCACTGAGGTCAGTGGCAGAAAAGGAGTTAGGAGGTAAGGGTGGGTTGGTAAGGGGGGAAAAATAAGTTAAGATGAGGTTAGATGAGGGATAGGATATGATGTGGAGGATGATATGAAGTAGTGGAGGAGGAGACGCAGTGTAAAGGGAGATACAGTAGAGGTGGAGATGACGTGAAAGGAATGGAGTAGAGTGGAGGTGATTTGGAGCGGGAGATGACGAATATCAGTGTTTCGCAAGTAACTTGAGAACAGCGAGTAAATTTAACAACGTGATTTAAACGTTTTTGAGAGACCAGACAATTTTCTATTATTTTGATTCATTCCAATTGCATTATTAGAATCAGGGTAAATGACGGTCAAAATTGTTACTGGAAGCGTGCAACAATGCAACTGTTTACAGCTGCCAGTAGCAACGATATGATAGCAAAGACGTTAGTTGCAAACACGGCAGGTAGGGGAAGGGGAGGTCATGATAGGCCAGTGGAGGGGCAAGTAGAGAACAGGACAGGACATGGTAGGGTATGGTAAGGATACACCATACACAGAATTCCTTCCTTTTCCTCCCATGTGGATGATTAGGATTTATAAATACCCTGGCAACGTAGAGTACTTCAGCTAATCTGTATGCACTAAGAAATGTCGAAATAAATGCACATTCAACTAAAAATAGTAAGAATGAAATCTAAGGATGTGGCAACATGCCCAATGGGACTTTGAAGAAAGGTGGGCGAAATCGTTACAGATGAAAGGAAATAGAGAATGGGCAGTAAGAAAGAAACTTCAGATAAAAAAAATCGAACAGGAATATCCTATTTAAACCTTTACGAGAAACGTATATGTGAAGCTTACATTTAGAAAATGGAAACGCAAACTGAAAGAACGAGGGATCAAATAAACAAGAGTTAAGGGTAAAAAGAAACTCAAAAAGGAAAGTGTAGCGGAAGAGGGTTTCATATTCTACTCACTCGGCCAAGATCATACAGCACCACATAAATGGGAACTTTTTGTAATCCACAAAAGTGCACCGCAAAAGAGTAACATTTCCATAATTCCTATTTCCAACATCACGAGAGCCGACACGGAAAGTTCTCTATGGGGAAGCCGCTCCTACGAACACGCATCAACAAAGAGAAGACACAAAAAATATAAGCGAATGAGACAAAGACAAGACAATGAGGTGGGAATTGAAAAAAGGAAATGTAAAAAAGGAAAACAAAACTCCAAGCAGAATAAAATGAGACCGGAAAATGGAAAAGACACGAACGAGCAGTTGAAAAGCTGTTTCGGAGTAATCGCCCTTCGGACTGTGCGCACACACATCCATTATATCCAAGTTCTGAAAACCGTGAGGAAATAACACTGCCTCCAACTTAGATTCGCAACATCACGCGAGCAATTGTGAGCGGCGGAAAACTCCACCGTCAGACAGCGAGGCTCCCACACTAGCGGACGAATACCTGCGCTTTAGAATCCACGCGAGGGGGCGTGGCGACAAGAGATCGAGCTGGAGGCGCGAGGCTGGCACTCCCGACGCGGGCAGACCCCCGACGCGGGCAGACTCCCGACGCGGGCAGACTCCCGACGCGGGCAGACTCCCGACGCGGGCAGACTCCCGACGCGGGCAGACTCCCGACGCGGGCAGACTCCCGACGCGGGCAGACTCCCGACGCGGGCAGACTCCCGACGCGGGCAGACTCCCGACGCGGGCAGACTCCCGACGCGGGCAGTCTCCCGACGCGGGCAGTCTCCCGACGCGGGCAGACTAACGACGCGGGAAGACTAACGACGCGGGAAGACTCCCGACGCGGGCAGACCCCCGACGCGGGCAGACCCCCGACGCGGGCAGACCCCGACGCGGGCAGATCCCGACGCGGGCCATGCACCAACAACGCTACGGTCCGCCAACATACTGCGTAATTATAGTGGAAATGTCAACAATCATAACATAGAAAGACATAGGACGAGAAGACAGGTGAAATAAATACGAAAAAATTAACTATTCCTCCATCCGAAAAAATTACCATTTCGCCAATTGTGGTGCCCAATTCAACGAGAGAGCCGATATTGTGCTTGGCAACGCAGCGGAAGTTAGGTAAACATTTTTTTATTCAACCATATATTTTTACAGTATTCAGTTCCCATGTGAATTTGAGCACGCTTGAGTTCGAGTACATAAACTTTTTTCAGACACCGTGAGCCAATGGCTACGAAAAAACTAAATAGATGGACTCTGCACATCTACCTATACGTACAGGAACATTGGTCAGCCGGAAAATAACGCGGTCTACTTCCGAATGGGCAAAACAGGTCAACAGATCTAAACCATTCTGCTGCCGCCAAATACGACGAGGAAGTAAACGATGGTCATGAAAATGACAAGACATAAACGTTTGCAGGCGCAAGCAGTTATACGGAATGCAGATTACACGTTATAAAATTGTATGATAACTTTTCGCCAATGAACATGTGCGAAATTTCGTAAAACAATGTTCCTTACACATGCCATATTTACTTGTAATTTGTATGCAGCTCATCTTGCAATGGGGTTTGGCAGGGACCCGAAATCTTCTTGGCCGTACCTTCTCAAAGTCAATAGACAACGATTTCTATAGTTGCATCCACTAGCAGCAACGCTGCTTATTTATTGGGCGGTATGTTGAAAATAATAATGTAACAATTCTTTACATTCTTCCCGCATCAGTTTCGGCAGTGGCCAACATCCTGTACTCGCGTTTCTGACGAAATCGTTTTACTGCATCGGGATGGGGTCACATGAACGCGATGAATTAGCGTAGCAGCAAGCTCTATCACCGGAAGCGGACTCAGTTTGGGGAAGTGAAGATCGCGCACGGTCCGTGACCAATTGTTTCCCTTGCTACTCAAGACATCCGCATGAAACCCATCGGAGGAAACCACAGAAATAACAATTTAGACCAGTTATCAAATGAATTTGCATCCTTTGTCCGGCACCACTCCCGTTCCTTAGACATGGTGGCATATCAGGCACATCATTGTAAAGATAACTGCCAGCGAGGCTCCATATAAGCAGGAGGAGATCACAGAACATTTCTTGAAACGCCTGAACAAGGCACTCATAACTAATAATTAAGCGTTTTCTGACGTATTTTGTATTGCGATGCCTTTCTTCTCTTTGTACGAAGAATCCATTCTTTGGAGAAGAGGGAGAGAGAAGAGAGAGAAAGGCGAAGGTGGAGAGAAAGAGAGAGAGAGAGAGAAGTGAGGGAGAAGAAGAGAGAGAGAGAGAAGTGAGGGAGAAGAGAAGAGAGAGAGAAGTGAGGGAGAAGAGACAGAGAGAGAAAGTGAGGGAGAAGAGACAGAGAGAGAGAGAAATGAGGAGAAGAGACAGAGAGAGAGAGAGAAGTGAGGGAGAAGAGAAAGAGAGAGAAGTGAAGGAGAAGAGAGAAGCAAGGGAGAACATAATGAGAGAAGATAAGAAAGAAGAGAGACGTGAGAGAACAAGGAAAGAAATTCCAAAATAGCTACCACCCACGCGTTGGCCTTGCCTCCCGTGAAGCTGCCGTGAGCCACCGCTGGCAGCGCAGCCCGTGGGCGTGGGCGGCCCGCGTGGCGGTCCACGCCGTCGCGCAGGCGGCCGCATCCGCCCCCTCCCCCCCCCCCCCCCCGGCCCCGCGCCTGGCAACGGGACGCCCCGCCCCGCCCGGCGGGGGCGGCCGCCCACGCGCGCTCTCCCCCACGGCAGGCCGGCGCGGCGCAGCGTGGCTGTTGGCGCCGCCGCTCCGGACGGCAGAGGATGGGGCGGGGCAAGCCAACAGAGAGAGAGCCAACCTCTGAGATGAGGTTCTTCATCTCGTCTGGTCTCGTCTCATCTCTTCTTTATCTCGTCTGGTCTCGTCTCATCTCTTCTTCATCTCGTCTGGTCTCGTCTCATCTCTTCTTCATCTCGTCTCGTTTCGTCTCATCTCTTCTTCATCTCGTCTCGTTTCGTCTCATCTCTTTATTTTGTCTCGTCCTATTGCTTCTTCAACTCGCCTCATATCATCATCTCGCTTTTTCATCTCTTCTTAATTTTCTTCACATTTTCCTTCAGACATTAAGCCCGTTACTCCTTTGGGACTCGTTAATTACTCCCTTATGTTCCGGTTTTAGATATCTTCTGGGTTTACTCGCAAGTTTTTAGAAGTGGAGATGCAAGGGAATACGATTCTTTTTTTTGTTTTTTGTTTATTACAGTCGCAGCACCCTAAGGTTCTTAGCGACGTATATACACATATATACATAGTACAAAGTTTACAATAGAAAGATTATTTTAATAGTACAAAACTTGACATCCAATCATGGCTGGTAAGATAATATGTACAGGAAGTCACTTATATTTTATTAAATATATTAATTTTCTGGCAAAATCTAATGATTTCCTGTTGATAGGATTTGGAATATACGATTCTTTTCAAACCTTTGTACTATATCTTTTCATTTATTCTATATTATTTCATCAAAAAATTAAGGTTGTAAATCATGGAATTTTCACGGATGGTCTTGTTCCTTGGATATCTCTTGGATCTTCTGTCCCAGGAACTCGCCGAAAATCTCGTTTTAGCTTATAGGTTTTCGATTTCAGAATTCACTTTCATTTAGCTCACGACGGAATAAAGTGTAGGGACGAGAAGAAAGATTGTAGAATGGGAGAGAACGACATCACAAGGGCAAGAGAATCAAGAGGTTTTTCGAAAGAGGACATGAGAAGAAAGAAATGAGGTTGAGGTCGGTCGAGACGAGAAACGAAAATGATTCATGTTTATGTTCAACAAGCGTTTATTGAGAGAGCAGAACAAAGCAGAGTATGGATGGAAAATGAAGTTTGGCGATGATGCGAATGAACTAGAGTGAGAAAATCACGGTTAATCAAGAAAGGATGCACGGGCAAGACCTGACGAGGAAACTACTAAAAGGAATGCGCTATGTACATTTGGGAGCCATACAACTAAAAATTGGAATGAAACCCGACGAGACTCAAAGAAAAAAGCATGGGTTGTAGGCGAAACAAAACGATTGAGCATAGAACAGAACGAAATAGGAAGAGCAAGGGAATATTGCGGTTTTGGAAAAGCCACAGAGCCAAGGACAACACAGAGACCACAGAACACGACAAAACGAAAGAACGGTAAGGAAAGGATCAGAAGTATACAAAGACGAGAAAATATAGAAGTTTGAAAATGAAAATCTCGTAGATAGGACAAAAAATGAGTCGAAACAAACGAGATAATCTGCAGGAACGATAAGGAACAGGTATCAGTTTATTCATTTCCTTTTGGTTGACATTTCACTGCAGATGAGCCCTCATATTCGACCAAACTCAAGCGTCACCATTCGTATTTCTCTTCTTCATACAAATTCATTCGACAGACTAAAAACCCTGGCTAAGTGTAGAATTAAGGCACATGTCGAGTCATTTTTTATCAAGTAAAAGTTTGCGCCAGAACGGTATACTCGCAAAGAGGATTAAATAACGAAAAAGGACGAGCGAAAAAGAGGCGTACAATTAATGAAAGCAAAGCTTCTTTGGAATAGTATTACTTTTAAAATTTAAAATTCCACTCAGTCATCATTACTGGATATACTGAATGCCATATCAATGAAAGATAAAAGAAACACCAAAAATACTGTTTTAACGAGCAACAGATTAAAAATATATTTTTTTCCAGAAATGTACGATATCACCACGGAATATATTGTGGGATAATAAAACGCGGCTCACATTAAACTAAGCCTTCATTAGTGCCTTCAGCTCAAAAAATTAGTCTGCTGTCAACAAATCTCACATACACGTTTACGCGAGGCACAGCCATTGCAGTCCGCACCTAATGAGATACTAAAACGAAGGCAAAAAAGAGAGAAGGGATGAAAAACTATCAGCACGGCGTAAAGGAAACTCGCAGTTCAAAGCTTTCCGAGTCGAGAATAGCGTTGAACACAGACGACCATGAAACACGAAGTCGTAAAGGGGAGCTGTCCGTTTATCCAATTTCCTGTGGTCTCCTTTCAGACTCCCAAACAACAGGCTCTCAGCCTAATTGCCCGGATTTCGCCCCTTTCGGTCTTATTTGGCTATCGAGGCGGCCAGAGGATCCGTTTGTACGTCTTGTTTTGTCGAATCGCCGATGAAGTGGAGCGGGAATGGACTGTTTGTTGCGAGCGGAGCCGGGGATTCTGCGAGTGAAACTTCTGGCGATTTACAAGCACAGAGATTCAATGTCAATGAGGCGAAGCAAACAGCAACAAACGCGGGATTGAAACGGATACTCCTGACTGGCTAAAAAGGTTTAAAAAAGTCAAAGGACTACAACCGGCTGTAATGGCGCAGTGGTAGCATTCCTGTTGATCCTGCAGCGTTGCTGACCGAGATGTCCAAGGATTCGCCTCTTGACGTGGAGAATTTTCATCATTCGTTAGGTAGCTGGGTGGAAGCCTACAATTTTCTGGAGGAGAATTGTAGCGGGCTGATCAGTAACTTAGGTCGGTTCTGCGGTCAAAACCAGGTGAATGCCGGAGAAGTTCTTTAACGGAACACGGACCGTGCGATCGTACCTTCCTCATCCTTTTCCCCAATTCACTCCGTACACACACGCACACACGCACACACACACAATCCATGAACCACATGGACCAGACAGGGCAGTGAGCTCGTCGTGTCTCAAGGGGATTCCCACATTCCAGTAGGGAGGGAAAACCCCCACCTCACGGGAAGTACCATGCACCACATTTACGGGATTAATAATCCTAGAAGTAGTAGCAATAGGAGTGTGGGGGCCCGAAAATAATAAATAATATATCATGACAATGAGTATAACACACGACGAAGGGAGACTAGGAATCTTACTAGTGTTGATTTTGTAGGTTTTACATGCATTATTACGCAAATTATTAGGCACCATTAGACTTTTCTGAGATTATCCCAACTTGGGGTCACTCCATTTGTTGATGCATATGCTTGCATGTGTGTAAACGTTTCATTCCTTCCCCCTTCATATGGCGAATAACGCAAATTTGTACTAGAAATAAAAACTGCTCTACGAACAGGTAATGAATTAATTAGAAGTAATTTAAGACGTGATTACTGAATTTTAATTAGGCATATTCAGTTGATAACATAAATACACATAACAATGCAACAAAGAGTATGACTTTTAATTTTACGAAATAATTCAAACTACAATGCATTTTTAACTTCTCGGAAATTTTCCAAGGAATCGACGAAATAAAACCCACTGACGAGTCTCATTGGAAATTTTGAGGCATTCGTCTGGATCAAGTATAAAGATTGCAGAACGACGTGTTACTTTTCACTGCTCCGTTCCTACAAATCACACATAATCATCGAAAGAGGCAAAGGCATACATACCACTTGGCTAAAAATAGCAGAGAAACTTAACATATTGCTACTTTTAGTCCTCGTATGAGAATATAATACAAATCTTGTACCACAGATTTCATTTAACTACATATCAATTATCCAAAGGCTTTATCCGATTTGAAGGGTTGATGCTCACGCTGCAAGAATCTTGAAGTGCCAACAATGTTGAAATCCATGACCGGACTTCCCCTTACTTCTACGACCTTTCGAACTGCTTTTTTCTAAGTCACATTTCTTTATAAAAAAACAAACAAACAAAGAATGTATTCTTATGTATGCTTTCCATTCAAAAGTTGCACAGTAGTAAAAACAAAAGGAAGAGTAATTAGGAATAGAAGTTTAATTCGGTTTAAAAATCTTGTTACTTTCCCACGAATTTATTTCACATATTTTGAAACATTTTTTTCTCGTTTCCAAGTTGCCCGGGTGCAAATGCGAAAGCGAGTAGATGAGCACGGAAATACGTAGCAATGCAACTTTCAAGTTTGCGAAGTCGGGCGCTATAACTCATGAAGTTAAGTTTCTTACAAAGTTCGCAAATATGATTGCTGAATGCAGCATTAGTTATAACAAAATTTAACGCAACTTTCTGACAGGTTTTTCATGGTTCTTAGGAGGCGCGTTTCTTTTTCTTCGAATTTGCTCTTGATCTCTGTTTTCGCTCGTTTACGAGAAGGAAGTAATATACACGTTTGGAGCTTCCTATGCGTTGTCTGCAATGTTCTTGATTGTAAGGAAGTTGGACGCATAGACGTTTTTGTCGGGTCGTTTGCAATTGGCACTGGAAAGTGTGCAACAATTCGTATTTGATCTCGTAATATCATTAAGCAGATAAAAAGCAAATGACAAATATGGTTGAAGTTTGCAAACCGAGGGGTCGAGGTTTATAACCTTCTCTACCATAGTACGTTACACACCCTTTTCGATCGTTTTTTTACTTCAAATAAATAAAAGAATAAAGCTCGAGTACTTTATTTGTGATATCGGCCGTATTGTTCAATGCTTCTTGTAATACCATCTTCAAAAAAATGTAAACGAGAAATACCATTTCTTGAAATCCGATTTCTACACGCCTTATTTAAGTATAACTCGTTTGTTTCCACTGTTGCTAACGGATGGCAAACTGTTAGATCCTTAACGAACGATGGCTATTAAACAGCTGTTCAATTGCGTTCAGCCGACAGTACAGTATTACGAAAAAAATATTTCATTGATTACGCCAAACAGATAGTGCAATCCGGTATGCATTAGCTTAATTACTCATTAATTTAATTTAATTACTAATTATTTCATCAAACGAAGAAAATTCAATGACAATTATACGGATATTTAGAAGACATTAAAATGTCTCAGTTATCATGAAAGTGAAGGGAAACAACAAACAAAAGAAATGTGCATTAAACATTCACAGAAAATCTATTAAATAAAACCTGCATTCGTGTGAAAAGAAATTAACGGCACACGCAGAAATATTATTTTTAGCGTTTCTAGAGAAAGTGAAAATGTCAAGGTGAGTAGCACACAAAAGTGATTTTGAAGGAGTTAATGGAGCTACAAAATCTCAAACCTGCCTGCGCCGAAAGACTCACGCCACGCTCTTTTGTCAAAATAAATCGATATCTCGAGACCGTTGCGAAGTAGTGGAACCAAACACTTTCACGTCTCAGTCAAGTTTCTCTCTTGGGCTTTTATCGACGTGCATTTGAGGGGCGGGGAATGGGGAAGTAGGGGGCGGGGATCGGGCCTCGCTAAAAAGCTTACTCGATCTAGCTGAGCCGCGGATTAAATCCGCTCCAGGTTTCTCTCGCTTGCAGAAAGGCGACTGAACCGCAGGGTTCGCTCCATGAATTCGCACGCGAAGGTGCGATTTAAGATATAGTACGTTCGTTAGATCGATTACGGTAAAGTACCCCCAAAAAATACTTTAAATAAAAGTAAAATACCTTTCCTTCAAGATGTTAAGAAAAATCTTCTCTATCTTAAATATTATGAACCTACTTTAAATATCTGCGCATGAGCAAACTCTAACGTTATACGATATAACGTATAACTTGACGTTATTACCATGCAGTTATAACGGAAAACTTCATTCCACTCACAGGAATTCACATGTATCGTACCGTGTGCGATACCAGTTACGTAATCACGATAAATGGAATTCATTCACAATTGTGACGGCAGGAAGAGTTGCTTAAACTATATTCCCACGTCGCAACATAACACTGATAGGCAGCTCTAGGAAAAACGAATGCGAATTTAGAAGATATAGCATAATGAGAATGTATCATTAGTAAGCATAATGAGAATGTATCATTAGTAACACACACAACCGTCACAACTGGAAACAAATTCTATTTATCGTAGTCTTCGAAGACGTTGAAGAAAAATACTCTTCACACTTCAAACGGTATAGGTCACATGCTTGTCTCTGACGTGGTTCATATCGTTTTACGATACTCCGAGCAAAACTATATTGTTATAGTACTGTTAAGAAGGGACCGATCTAACGGGAAAAAATGAAAGTCAAACCGAACGATGGTATTGCAAGAGGTTGTGTAGAAATCATTTACAAGGCTTTGCAAATCAACGTATTGATGAACTGAGGACGTGGACGTAACCAGCAGTTACGTTGCCATCAGTAGGGAGGGGGGGCAGTAGCTACAAAACGGTCTCTTCTAAGGGTAATCTCTCAACAGCACGTAAAGAAGCCTGGCGTTCAGGCATTTATTTCACAGAATATAGGCAAATGAAAAAGGCATTTATTTTTACGAAAATAGGCATTTATTCTGGTTGATACAGGAGTGCAAAGAGAACATGAAGGCAATGGAAAATCACAATCCACAACGAATTATTGCAAAAAAGTAAAAATTGCATAGAACGGAAATAAGTAACGTTGTGGTGTACTTTGTACGCGGCAACGCCATCCCCCACCACACCCAACTATCTAATTTCATTCGGACCTCCGCGTAAGAGCTAGCTGACAGGGCGAGCGCAGGTGTCGACGGAAACTGCCCCTAAGAGACCCGTGTCCAGGGCAGCAAACACTGTGCCGTGGTGGTGAGAAGCGGGGCGGACTAGGGCGAGGTCAGGGTGCCTGTCGTAACGCGAAAGGGGCTTGGACGGGAGCCAATTGGAGATGTCTGGCGACCTAGCAGCGTTCGGCCCGAGTGTGGGGTGTTGCTCCCAAGCCGATTAGTGGGTTCGACAATTTTTCTTACTATTCGGCAGTCATTATAGTAGCGTAAAATATTTGTCTTTAAACAAATATTATTTCTCTGTACAATCGTAAGTTTTATTTTTAGGCAGAAAATAAATGGCTTGGACTAATTTTACACGCTTTTTCACTTAATTCGTTAAACTGACCTACGGATGTTAATACACAATCGTTACAACAAACCTGATAATTAACTGATATTAGAACCCTTAATTTATTTAGCTATTTTCTCATAAATAATTTCTTAAACAGCTTTTTTTAATAAGTATGAAACGATTTGGAGAAACTTTGATTTAAGTACTATCCAGTGTTTTGAATTTTTAACTCAGGGTTATTCCAACGTTAAAATCATCGGAGTAATATTCAAATTTTGACAATGATTCCTTACAACGGTTGTAGTGGTGAAAAAAAATATAAAAAACACAGGCAATTAACCGATCTTATTTTCGTTTCTATTTGCCATGACCTGCCGTTGGCCAACACGTTACATTGCCGAAGTACCAACCAACCAACCAACCAATGAAGTGACAAGCAACACCCGTTAGATACAGAACTGTCCTAAATTAAAACCATTTTATGGTATTCGGTTTCTACTTCTCCAGTTGAACCTGAATAACAGCTTTCGTTCTGCATCATGCCTGAGTACAAATCTAATCAGGCAGCCTGCAACAGAGAGACGGTTTTATTGCCCCCGGAAAGCGGAGATGAAGCCGTATATTATACGGCAATAATGTGGAAGAATGGGTCTTGGCCGGCCTGATGATTGATGGAAATTCTTTCCGTTATGCTGCACTCTTGATTACCAATCTTACGAGATGACGTGTATTTATTTATTTTAAGTCAAAAACAGTTAAAAAGTGTGTGTGACGTTCTACGGGGAAAAGGGAATTCTGTTTTCTTAATTCTGTTCACGGTTTCAAAATTCTGTGATCCCTATCCTAAGCCATATACTACTTCAATTTTGAATACAGAAAGAAATGAGTGTTTTGTGCAAGGATTGTTAACAAAATATTTGCTCTGATGTAATAAAATCTATTTTCAAGGGCGCATCAGCATTAAATTTCTGTTTTTATCCCTCATCATGTCCTTCGTCAAGAAATAATACTTCCTGCCGCGACTGCCGTAACTATTCTTCCCACTGAATCCTAGAAGAACTGCACAGATAATGAAGTTACATTTATGTCCAGAAGCAAAACAAGGGGTCATCTCACCATTTGCTCAAAGGATCAAGGAAACTAGACAAAGAAACTGATCAAGATGGAGGTCATTGACCCAGAAGCTGCGGTAGAATACTTGTTACAAGTTATAACAAGTGTTCAGAATTATACAGTTCAAATGGTAACTAACACATTAAACATCACTGTTTAAATTAATGTTACTTTCTTTTTGTTTCTGTACAATTAGAGACTATACTAAGCATCACTTTTGTAACAGAAGCGATTTCACTTGGGATTTAAACTTTTATATCGAATTCAATCCTTTAATGTCATCTGACAAAATGTTGTAAAATAATGTTCAATGTATTGTGTGTGAATAGTTTGTATTGAGCTGTTGATACTGTCACCTGATGACTATGATTACTACGTCGAGTGTTTTATGAGGTCGCAGGTTTCACGGCCAGGGAGAGCGGTGCAGAAACGCAACTCTGACGTCATGATATCATTGTGGCGAAGGAATGGGTTTCGAGGAGTTAGTTCACAAGTCGTAATAACTTTCGTTATGCCGCCTGATTTGGTACGGATCTAACGAGGCAGCCTACAGCGGTTTCACACCCACAAAATACAGAGGGCATGAAGCAACTTGGCTGATACGGTACAGAATTCTTGGTCCTCCGCAGGGGGGAGGGGGGCAGCCGGTTGAAAGGCTTAAGGCTCTTGGTGGAGGCGGATACGTTCACCCAGACCCGAGGTTCCCGGCAGAACTCACACCGGGAGAGATGGTTCAGTGCATCAACTAACGTCACAGCAGTGCCTTTGAGCGGGAGTTCCTAGGTTCGAATCCTGACAGTGGCAAGATTTTCGACAATACCTAGGTTGAATTCAGTCGCTGTCTGGGGGAGAATTTTAGCGACCGGCTGCTCTAATGGGTGATTTCCGTGGTTTCTACGATCAACACCAGGCGAGTGTCGAAGCAGTACCCTAAAAAACGGGTTACGGACCACGTGCGATCTTTCCTTCCTCTTCCTTATCCTATCCCTCCCTCACACACACACACATACACTAATATGCACTACAGTACCACTTATGCCTGGAGACCGGCCGGGGATTTAGAACTTGTCCCGGCTGGGGTGGTGCCCCGCTGGTGGGAGATACCTGGTTGGGGTAAACTCCGCTAAACGACGGTACATCTCGCCATCCAATGGGGGAAGATCACCGTCATCACCCGAAGAAAAAAACATACACTATACTTACGAGACTAATGACCTCAGTAGTTGACGTCACCCGGAATAACTAACAACCAACCAACCTGCGGAACTCATGTCGCTAGCGCCAAAATCGGCTCGGCCATTGACACACCAATTTGGCCTCTACCCGCCGACCTTTGGGCATGATTGGGCGCGGAACTAGTTCCCAAACCCACATGTAAAAGTTACAGAGAACACTAATCTCCCACCGGGAGCGGTAGCTCAGTGCATCAACTGATGTCACTGCAGCTCTTCTGTCCGGGGGTCCTAAGTTCGAGCCCTGATGGCGGCAGGATTTTCGACACTAGCTTTTCAGCTCAATCAACGAATCTCCCATTAGGTTGCCTAGATTCCGGTGATACTCACGTCGATAGCGTCATGGTGAATGCAGCGAGGAGATGGTTTGGGTGCCCCCGAGGCTCCTAGGCCTTGGCGGAGTAGCCCCGGCTGGGCACTTGGCTTCGTCAAAGCAGCGATACTCATGGTCATTTGAGTAGGGATTCGTCACGGCCTATAGATAAATCCGCCTGCGAATGAGCCAAAACGACCGTTCGCTAAACAAGTGAACATAATATGTAGTTCAGAGAAGGATCCCTCCGCCGCGACAGCTGTTCAGCCACGTCTTCGCAAAGTGTTTGGTTATGACTCCCGTGAAGACATCACTATGCACAAGTCTAAGAGTTCGCTGAGGTAATATACACGTACGCGAGTCCGAAAAGTATTGAAATTCAATTACGTATGTGAAAAACATCTCTTAACGTGCTTTCATATTCACTAAAAGAAAACTACCACGAATGTAAATAGAGCTCGCCACCTTACAGCCCAGGTGCCGGGAAGGAGACAGATTTCGAAGTGAACATAGCATCTACCGTTTTGCCTCCCGCTTCGGTTCGGCTCTAACGAGGCAGCCTGTAGCAGCTAGACCAGACGAGACGCAAGTCCGCTGATAAAGCTGTACGGCAACGACGCGGTCGAAACACAGCTTCCAATGTACACGAAACATGTTCCGTTATCGCAACACGTTTCGGCACCGAACTAGCAAAACAGCCAGAAGCACTGGTGTAGAGTTTCAATTTTCCACCGATTTAGAGCGATGCGATGCGGCGGGGAACATATTTCGATTGATTGATTGATTTTCTCGTGTTTCCGGGCACGTCCACCGCTTTGGTCATTAGTCCCGTTAGTGTAGTGCATGTTTTTTTTCTCGGGACCGACCTACCGTCGGCTAGTGGGGTTTCCCCCTAACCAGGACTCTGCCACCAGTGGGGCACCGCCCCAGCCAGCACAAGCTCTAAGCTCCCGACCGGTCTCCCGAAATATGTGGTAGTGTAGTGCATGTTAGTGTGTGTGTGTGTGTGTGTGTGTAAGGGAAGAGGTTAGTACAAGAAAGTGGAAGGACAGATCGCGCGCGGTCCGTGGCCCGTTTTGTAGGGTACTGCTGCGGCATTCGCCTGGCGTTCATCGGAGAAACCACGGAAAACTACCGATCAGAGCAGCCGGCAGCTAGAATTCTCCTCCAGACAGCGACTGAATTCGACCTAGCAGAAAAGCTAGTGTCTAAAATCCTGCAGCCGTGGGGAGTGGGAACCTAGGGCCTCCCGGTTAGAAGCGCTGCAGTGACATCAGTTGATGCACTGAGCTACCGCTCCCGGTAACATATTTCGAACTGCACGTAGCACCTTCCGTTTTGTCACCCGTTACGGTCCCGCTCTAACGAGGCAGCCTGTAGCGCTGAGGAAGTTTTTTCGATTTTCCACCAAGTACAGTGCGGTGTGGGGGCGGGGGGACAAATTTCGAACTGCACGTAGCATCTTCCGTTATGCCACCCGCTTGGACACGGCTCTAACGAGGCAGCCTGTAGCACTGAGGTAGATATTCGAATTTCCATCGATATAATGCAGTGCAAAGCGGGGGAGGGAGGGAGGACAGATTTCGAAGTGTATCTTTAATTACGCCGCCCGTTCGGGCACAGACCTCATGAAGCAGCCTGGAGCCCACAACTAACGAGGCATCCTGTCGCACGGAGGCAAGGCGAGGCGCAACTCCACGGTTATGGGGCCGGAGAGGGGGGCGTGTGGGGTGCCGAAACGAGACAGCGGCCGAGGCGGCGCAGGTGGAGCGGCGCTGGCGGCGGCTGCCAGGCGCGATCGTCCTCCTGCATGGAAATTGGCATCGCGGGCGACAGGCACCCCCCCCCCGGCGCGGAGCGGCACGAAAGGAGGAGGAGGAGGAGGAGGAGGAGGAGGAGGACGGACTGTGAGGCAGTGGTGAGGTGAGGACGCTACGAGAGGACGGCGTCGAAACAGGGGAGTAGAGACGGCTGGAGAGGTAACGTTTCACGGAGCCCTACGGGAGACTTACGTCGGTTTTTAGTTCTCTTTTATAACAAGGTGTAATACTATTCATTTTTAGCTATTTCAATGTGGTCATGTTCATTGAATAAAACACCTCCCCGATAATTTCCAATATTTTCAATACGTTTATCAGCTGAGTTTTTCGAAATAATTGTTTTTATCAAATAATCAAATTTGTAAGCAGACTTTACTACATTATATGCATTCAAAACTATGAATACCATCCATAATCTCAAACTATGTACACCAACATTACATTACATTTCTAACGCGGCCGGCGCTTAACTGTTTTAGTATGATACAATATCATTTTGTTTTCCTGTCAAACAAACATAATAACATCCAGTCGGCTACGGCTCAAATCTATTCAGAGCATGTTTGATACACGGCTACTTTTATTAGAGTTTATGGAATCTCATTAACATTCAGTAATACAAGTAATAACAGGGTACAAAACAGAAAAGGAGAAAGCAAGAAGGACACAAGATGGACATCCGGATGAAAAGGGGCGACGGAAAGCAAAGAGTTTTCGAGGAGGGGAGCGCAGCTGGACGGAAAAGGGGGGATTGTAGAGAAGGTCTTGTCGGAGAGGAAAGAATCGAATCACATCGGATTCGATTGGGTCGTCGGGAAAGAAATCCAGAAGATTGGGACAGTGAAGGATCGGAGCGGATCGTGGCAGATCCGGTCGTCAGGGCTCCTGGACCGATTAGGTGGTCAAATTTGGTTCGGATCGGGTCCAGACGGAGCGGATAGGTTCAAGAACGGAGCGGATCGGGTCCAGACAATGCGAATCGACTGAGATGGCGTGGATCGGGTCGGGATGGAACGGATGCCATCAGGCCGGCGCAATGCTGAGCAGCTTGGAGCGACGCGTCACATACCATCAAATGGAGCGGTAAGGTGCGCTCAGGATCGTGTGTTACAATTTTGTTGGTTTAGCCACGTTGTGTCGGGGCGATTCGAGTCGGCCTCACGCCGGAGCGCCGCGGCGCGAGACGTGGAGTGAAATGCAGTGGGTGGAGTCGGCGCGACAGGGGGGCTGGGGGTTGACCTAGCGCGAGTCACGAAGCCAGACGGGTCGGCCAGACGGGTCGGCCAAACGGGCCGGCCAAACGGGCCGGCCAAACGGGCCGGCCAAACGGGCCGGCCAAACGGGCCGGCCAGACGGGCCGGCCAGACGGGCCGGCCAGACGGGCCGGCCAGACGGGCCGGCCAGACGGGCCGGCCAGACGGGCCGGCCAGACGGGCCGGCCAGACGGGCCGGGGGGTGGGACGGATGGCGGATGGGATCCGAATGGTTCGGATGGGATCGGCAAGGAGCAAATCGGGACGGCATGGTGCGGATGGTATTGGATGGTGCGGATCGCTTTGGGATGGAAGGGATCCGAGAGCCTGGCACAATGCTGAGCGGCTTGGAGCGACGCGTCACATACCATGAAATGAAGCGGCAAGTTGCCCTTAGGGTCGTTTGTTACAATCGGTGAGGTTGGGACGGGTCTATAAGAAGCATCGGAGCGGAGCGGCGCGAGACGTGGAATGAAATGCAGGGGAGTGACGCGGGTCGGCGCGAGAGGGCGGCTGGGGCCGCCAGACGGCCAGACGGGCCGGCCAGACGGGCCGGCCAGGACGGTGAGGATCGGATGGAGATCGTACGGATGGGATCCGAATGGTTCGGATGGGGTTGGTAAGGAGCGAATCGGGACGGCATGGTGCGGATCGCTCTGGGATGGAACGGATCCGAAAGCCTCGCACAATGCTGGCGGCTTGGGCGAGGGTCCCGGGCGCGAGACGTGGAATGAAATGCAGTGGAGTGACGCGGGTCGGCGCGAGAGGGAGGCGGGCGGCCGCCAGACGGGCGGTCCTCGTCCTGATAAGCATTCGGCGCCACCTGGCGCGAGCAGCCGGCGTGGCGCCCGGCACGCCTACAGCACCGGCAGCGTACAAGCGACTCGGACAGTTCTCTCGCCACGTGCTGTAGTTTATCATGTGACCTGCTCTGAAGCACTCTTTCTCGGAGTTAGAATTCTGCTTTGCCGCTCATCAAATTCACACGAAGTCGCCGAGGCGATATGGTTCGGCTTTGGCGAAAGTTATGGACGTGGTTTTCCGGCCTCATGGATAAAAAAATGCACACAGACATTTAAAAATATGTACAAGTTTTACTTACAGAGAATGTACAATAATTACATCAACTGCTCCGTAAATTCACACTTTCCGGTATTTCCCAACCTCCGGCGCCTGTGGATACACCACATATTCTAGTGAGGCCCCGACTCGAGTGCACGCACCTTTCGCTGCACTCGCATTACAACGCATATTTTTGTCACCCGTGCAACGCGCGAACACGCTACAGACTGGGCTCCTTTTTATAGTCGCCTTCTCGCCGTCACGTGACCGCCATTGAACGTGGGAGGGAGGTTTTCATTCTATCACGTGACAATCCGGCGTCCACCTCGTCTAAGAACATCCGTACACCAACACCGTGGTGCCTAAGCTATTGAGCTCTCAGGATTGCGAGACTTCCGCTCCTCCTCCCACGCAGGGCCGCCAACGTGACGCTACAGTACCAAAATGTGTCCTAGCCTGCCAGCAAGTGTTCATGTTTTGAGATTTAATATATATGTCATGTTGGTGGTGCCATATGCGTTGTAATGAGCGAGAACAGCGCGTCGCACTGTCAGCGTTCCTTATGCGTCGCTTATAGACAGCGAGGCGCTCGCTGAGGCCTCTATCATCGTGAAAACTGTTGTTCAACGTGACTCAAACAAATAATTGAGTATCATGAGCGCTGGAACTTCGTTTACACGCAAGAGTGCGTGGGTGAAGTGCAAACATGTGGGGGATCTGAATGAAAATGATTGCAATGAGGATGTTTGTGTAGTCATTAGCTTTATATTCAACCCGTTCATGCATTATTTAGTTCAAATTTGGTTTAATTTAAAACTTTCAGTTTTATATGTTGCACAGGCTATGCCTTTGCGAAAATAACTTGAGGAGTAATATGTTTATACGCTATCATGAACTCTGTCATTTATTTTGTGTATCACAATCTTTATAAATAAAAAATAAAATAAATGATATTAATACCTACATAATTCTTTGCTATACTAATTACACAGGAGAGGTAAATTATTATAATTATTATAGGAAACAATTATGAAAATAACCACAGACAATAACCCGTAGATAGCTGCAAACAAAATAAAACAGAAATTGTGAAAGTAGTTTTACAGCTAAAATTCAATCACGAAAAGTATACATTTGACAATGCAGAATTGCTAATAGATTTTCACTTCCGAAAAATTCGCAGATTTAAGAAAAGTTCCAACACAGAATTTACATTAATTATGCGCGTGCTGAAGAGGGTGTCTTACAGTATATTCTCTCAGGTTCCTTGAAACTCTTCGATCCTTCACAGAACTTTTGCACGTTCATTATTACCTAGTTCACTACAACAAAAAATCGTTGTATAGAGCATATTTTTAACTAGCGGAATTTCCAAGAACGATTGCCATGTTATTAGCAGCTAGAGATGCGCCAATCAGATTCACGTTCCAGAGCAGCTGAATGTCGGCCAACGGTCGTTTGGAAGTTCCAGACCGCAACAGTGCTTTCCCGCGAAATGATCGTGCCGAGGAGGCATTAGCAAACGGCGGCGGCAGGAAGTTTGCTCCGCGAGCGCGTTCTGGGCGCACGGCGGGCGGGGACAATGGGCGAGAGAACGACACCGTCGCCCAGGAGAGATTAGGCGAGGGCCTCTCCAGGGCTTTGGGACGGCGGCGGCAACAGGCAGACAGACGCGCAGCGGGACGGCGATTCGGGAACAACGGGAGGCGCAGCATTAACCGGCGGAGCGCCGCCAGAAGGGACAATGCGGCCCGCGGCGCCCCGACAAGGAGCCCAGTTGGAGCCAGGGGGAAAGACATCGGAGAGAGCACGAGATTGCAGGAGGAATGATGGAGAGAAGAGGGAGTGGAGGAAACTGAAACAGAAAGTGAGAAAGGAAACGGGAACAGAAAGTCGACGAAAGGAAACGGGAACAGAAAGTCGACGAAAGGGAACAGAAGTCGACGAAAGGGAACAGAGAGTCGACGAAAGGGTAACAGAGAGTCGACGAAAGGGTAACAGAAGCGACGAAAGGAAGGACAAAAGGGAGAGTCGACGAAAGGGTAACAGAGAGTCGACGAAAGGGTAACATTAAAAAAAAACGTGAGAAAATGGGGAAGAAGCAGAGAGCTGCAAGGTTGCAGGAAAGAAGAGCGATGACGTTGTTGAGACCGGGGAGGGAGCGGGGCGCAGCGGGGATGGGGACGGCCACCGAAATTTCAGGGGCGGGCGACAGGCAGTTATGAGCGCTGCGGCGTAAACCGCGGACAGAGAAGTTAGCGGAGGAGCGCGTTCGAGCGGACACACAAGTCGGCTTCGCACAGAAGGAAGCCGAGGGAACGCTTGTCCAGATATTCAGTGTTGCAAGACAAGAGACGGTACCTATCCTTGCGTGTTTAGGTCAGCAAAGGACGAGGTGCAACGTCGAACTTCGTTGTATAGCCTGCATACTCCCTCATAGCAGCTGGGCACTGGTGTTGCTCAAATACTTATTTAAGCACCTAGGGCGTTGTGAGGGTTCCAAAGTCTGAACGACGAAAATGCGGTAGGTCTTCAGCCTGAGGTCATTTTGTCGCCCGAATCATTAGAACTATTTAATCCCCGTGACACATTCATGAATTTTTTTTACGTATTTTCAGTGATTTAGGTTTGACGTATTGGTTAATTAACTAGTTTTAAACTGTACTCGGTTAATCTTTTCATATTTCTAACTCACAATTCCCTTCCATATTCCCTCTCATAATTCCCTCCGTTAGAGAACATGACGACCTTCCAATTGTTTTCGTATTGCCTTCGTCACCACGATCCTCTAGATCTAGGTAAGTTATGCCTTGAAACTCGAGCTCCGCATCGTAAGCCACAAGTAACTACGTATCAGTAAAAAATATTATTTTGACATGCCGGAGGAGACATTTCAAGGTCTCGACGTCTCGAACCATTGGTACCGGGAGCGGTAGCTCAGTGCACCAACTGATGTCACTGCCTCTGACCGGGAGGTCCTAGGTTCGAGTTCTAACGGCGGCAGGATTTTCGACACTAGCTTTTCAGCTAGAATTCAGCCGCTGTGTGGAGGAGAATTCTAGCGGCCGGCCGCTCTGATCGGTAGTTTTCCGTGGTTTCTCTGATCAACAGCAGGCGAATGCCGGAGCAGTACCCTACCAAACGGGCCACGGACCGCGCGCGACCTGTCCTTCACCTTCCTTGTCCTATCCTCTCCCCTTGCGCGCGCGCGCACACACACACACACACACACACACACACACACACACACACACAACATGCACTACCCTACCACATGTTCCGTGAGACCGGTCGAGAGCTTAGAGCTTGTTCCGGCTATACTCACGGGACTTAAGTAACAGACGGGGTAGATACCCAGCTCGCAAACTGTGTGGGTCAGCGCCGGAGTTTACGTTTTAACGGAAGAGAAATCTCGACACCCCCGGGATAAAACATACGCTATACTTACGGCATTAATACTAAGTAACAGACGCATCTGGAATCCAATCTCAAAAGTTTTATTCACTATTTTTTTGATGAACTTTTCGTATTAGTAATGCGCGCCGCTTGAAGTGCCAATTCCTTTGGATCGAGTGACTCGTCCAATTGCCCGTCGGAAGGGCATTTCGTGGAACGTAGCGCCGTTTCACGGTCGGCGCCTTCGCCCAAATTGTTTGCGAGCGCGTTAAAAAACCTCTTTCGAGCTTGGACGCCTACGGGGCATCGAGGCGAGGGACGAAGGGGGACGGGGATGATGCTGGAGGAAGGGGCGGGGTTGACGTGCTGCAAACTGGAGGCAGAGAATGATAATCGACGACGAGTGGAATGGAGAAAATGGCGCAAGAGGAGGGGTATGGCAAAGAGCAAGGCGGAGGGGTGAGGAGGTGGGGAGGGAGAGAGAGGGAGAAAGAGATAGATATAGATAGATATAGATAGATATAGATAGATATAGATAGATATAGATAGATAGATAGATATAGATAGATATAGATAGATATAGATAGATATAGATAGATATAGATAGATATAGATAGATATAGATAGATAGATAGATAGATAGATAGATAGATAGATAGATAGATAGAAGAGAGAGAGAGAGAAGAGAGAGAGGAGAGAGAGAGAGGACCGAGGTGGGATTGGGGGAGGCGGAGTAGAACGGAGAGAGAGGGAGAGAGAGAGAGAGAGAGAGAGAGGGCGCGGCGAGCCAGAGCAGGAGAAGGGGAGCGGCGGGTTGGAGCACGACACCGGGATGTAGCGAGACAAGGGGGCAGGGGGGTGTGTGTGACAGAGCAGGACTGAAAGGAAGGAGGAACAGGAGGGGGGTGCGAGGAAACGAAGAGGCTGGGCGGGGATAGCAGAATGATACAAGACTGAAAGAAGATCAGAGAAAGAGGGGAGGGCGGAGGAGTTGGAACGGGGGGGGGGAGGTGCAGGCCATTAGTGTACAGGAGGAAGCTCGCAGTAACTGAGGGGGAGCGACAGAGTGGGTAGGCTGGAAGTGCGAGTGAAGGAAATGGCTCAGCAGGGGAAGGGGGAGTGGACGGTGGAACCGCCGGAAAAGGGGAGAGAGGTAGTGAGGAAGGAAGTTTTTTTTTTAGGCCAGAAGAGGGAGGTGAAATTTGGGTTAATAGCGTTTCTAGTGATAGGAAGAGAGGGGTGGACAGGAAAAAGTCAGGGTAGGCAACAGAGGCGGGAGGACGTGAAGACTTCTGCGGCGCCCCGCCCGGTGGGCCGGCCTGAGTGGCACTCTCGGCCGGCGGGCCGGCCTGAGTGGCACTCTCGGCCGGCGGGCCGGCCTGAGTGGCACTCTCGGCCGGCGGGCCGGCCTGAGTGGCACTCTGGCCGGCGGGCCGGCCTGAGTGGCACTCTCGGCCGGCGGGCCGGCCTGAGGGGCACTCTCGGCCGGCGGGCCGGCCTGAGTGGCACTCTCGGCCGGCGGGCCGGCCTGAGTGGCACTCCGGCCGGCGGCCGGCCTGAGTGGCACTCGGCCGGCGGGCCGGCCTGAGTGGCACTCTCGGCCGGCGGGCCGGCCTGAGTGGCACTCTCGGCCGGCGGGCCGGCCTGAGTGGCACTCTCGGCCGGCGGGCCGGCCTGAGTGGCACTCTCGGCCGGCGGGCCGGCCTGAGTGGCACTCTCGGCCGGCGGGCCGGCCTGAGTGGCACTCTCGGCCGGCGGGCCGGCCTCGGCGGCACTCTCGGCCGGCGGCCGGCCTGAGTGGCACTCGGCCGGCGGGCCGGCCTGAGTGGCACTCTCGGCCGGCGGGCCGGCCTGGTGGCACCTCGGCCGGCGGGCCGGCCTGAGTGGCACTCTCGGCCGGCGGCCGGCCGAGTGGCACTCCGGCCGGCGGCCGGCCTGAGTGGCACTCCGGCCGGCGGGCCGGCCTGAGTGGCACTCTCGGCCGGCGGGCCGGCCTGAGTGGCACTCTCGGCCGGCGGCCGGCCTGAGTGGCACTCTCGGCCGGCGGGCCGGCCTGAGTGGCACTCGGCCGGCGGCCGGCCTGAGTGGCACTCTCGGCCGGGGCGCCGGGGCTCGCTCCCGCGGGGCGCCGCGGCGCTGGGGCGGGGCGCCGCCCACTCGTGGCGTGGCGTCCCCGGCCCAGCGACAGCTGTCGCCGCAGCCGCCGTCACTTGTTCCGACGGCTGATGGCGGCGCTGCGTTCTCATTTCCTGCGGGGAGGCCACTACCCGGCGCCGCCCAGCAGGCGCACGAGCTCGCCACTCCGCGGCGCGGCGGGAAGACGGCGAACGGATCGAAGCAGCCAAAGGAAGAGTGCGTACGGAGAGAGAATAAGGGAAAAGGAAGCGGCGAGAAATAAAAAAGAGAGAATGGTAATAAAATAGTGAGGAGGAGAGTAAATGGTGGAATGGGTGAGAGAAAAAGAGAAAGAGGGAATAGAAGAGAGAAGGAGAAAGTAATGGGAAACATTGGGATGTGGTCGGAAACAGTGGGGTGACATGGGTAGCGGCGGGGTGACACGTGACATGGGTAGCGGCGGGGAAGCTGGGAGCGGCGGGAAGCTGGATAGCGGAGGGAAGATGGGAAGCGGGGGGAAACGGGGGGGGGGTAAGATGGTAGCGGTGGGGTAAGATCGGTAGCGGTGGGGTAAGAGGTGTGTGGAGATACTATGGGTTGGGCTGCGGTGGGCTGAGGTCGGTGGCGGCAGGAAGCGTGGCGCAGTGTAATTCCTCCTGGAATGCCCGCGGGAGTAGACAGTGCCAATCCGTCAAAATGAAGTTTTGCGAGAGCCAATGAAGCACTCCGACGGAACTGAGGAGCAAAATATTGCTTTTCCGCTCACAGGGAAACTTTTTTCCAACTATGTGGAACGGTTCTACGATGACAGCACGCAAACAGCGGAACGAAAAAGCAAACAAAACTACGTTTCCAACAAGGAAGTATCTGTTTATGTGCAAGAGGGTGGGTGTGTTTATTTACTTCGGTCCCTTGGATCGATTTTCGAACGTTTGCAAATATGATGTACGTCGTTGTTTTCTTGCGTTCTCATCGAAAGGATACACAAGCTTCGATCCAGAAAGCAATAAAACAATATTTTCTGTCGAAGCGACTCTTCGCCCGTCTGCTCTTGTCATAACAATAATTTTGCAAGACGTTTATGTTAAAGATTTAATGTCAACCTCAATCTGTTCTCGTTGAAAAAGGAACTCCCAAGATTTGTATTTGATTCAAATACCAACGTTGTCCATCGAAGAATACATGTACAATTTGGTTATAAACAACATTTTTTGTAAAATATATCACATGTCCATTAATTGTTTGGTTCTGTTACGAAAAATAATGCCCATAATAATGACTTAAAATCAACTTTAAAATCTTAAAATTTTCTTGTAATTCTTTTACGTATGTACTGCTAACGAGTATTTACAATAATAAAACAAATGAACACGGAAGAGTATAAATTAGTTGTTCCAGTCGTAGTGACCCGGCATGTACCCTGGGCGTGGCCACATATTCAGCGAATCGCAGCGAGAGAATCCTGAGGAGTTAGAGGTGAACGGAACAGCCGACCGCAGTTTTCTCGTACAGATGTCAACAAAGCCATCTGGAATTTGCTCTCCAGAGGGTTTTGGATGTCAAATACTCGACACGTCACAAAGTTGTTTCGCGAAATTACGTTTCATTCTCTTATAAATTTATAATGCTGTTATATCGTATATAACTCGTTTATAATGTTGCTGTATTTCATTCGTACAAATTTGAAAACTCGCTCCTAACGTCGCTCGTTTTCAAAACATATACTCGTGCAATACAGATAAACATTATAAACTAATTGCATAAACTATTATCGGGAACCTACTGCTCTGCATTTTTTGCCAATGGCGTATCCATTTTATTCGCTGGGCTTCAAATAAATTGTATTATACACTGCTAATTAGACTTTCAATTTCTTCGTTGGTAAAGTAAAATCTTCGTTGTAAGAAAAATCTTTATGGACGATACACGTAGAATCATTAATTCATCATACAGTACGATATGTCGAGAAATTAGGGATATGGAATCTACAGAAACAGAGAAATATTGAACTTTGACTCTCCCAATTTCCATTACTAGAATGAAGAAAAAAATCATATAAAGAAGTAAGTGGAACAAAACATAAAATTCCATTTGCTCGGTAATTGAATTTAATTTTCCCAATTGTTTGATTAATGTAAACTCTGAAAGATTTAAAACTCTGTATTACTTTATTTCATCAATTCTGAACATACGGACATTCATTATAAATGAACAGTTCAAGTTAAATTACAGAAGCACTAATGAATCACCTTATTATACCTGTAACGCGTCAAGCCTCTCTTGACACAGCCTGTTTTGTATACATTTATATGTTCTGTTGTCCCAATTATTTTGTATATTATGTTATTGTATTATTTGTATTTGATGTGTTATTTACATTGTATTCTATGATATCTGTTCTATCAGAAGTTATTTATAAGCTCTCCAGTTATTTATAAGTAAATAACACGTTATTTGCGCCGTGAATATACTCGGCAATTTGTAATAGGCTAATCCTGTAAACAAATTACTAATAAAATTCCAGGAGTCACTCGAATTCATCCTACCCAATATTTAACCCTCAAATATCCTAATGCGGTCGAAACCTTTTGTCCCTGTTACCTGGGTTTGATTCATTGATTTTTTCGTGTTTCCGGGCGCGTCAACTGCTTTGGTCATTAGTCCTGTTAGTGTAGTGCATGTTTTTTTTTCCTCGGGAGATGGCGGTGGTCTTCCCCCGCTGGTTGGCGAGATCCGGCACCGACCTACCGTCGGCTAGTGGGGTTTCTCCCCAACCAGGACTCTCCCACCAGCGGGGCACCGCCCCAAGCCCCGGGACAAGGTCTAAGCTCCCGACCGGTCTCCCGGAATATGTTGTAGTGTACTCTCCCACCATCGGGGCAGCAGTGCATCAGTTGATGCACTGAGCTACCGCTCCCGGTACTGTGACCTGGGATAATCGGGAGCATTCTGCACTACAAGCTCCACCTCCGGCCGACCACAGGACTTGGAGGCGGGAGGCGGGACGCGCCGTCAGCCGCAGCGAGGACGGCCGTCCCCGCAATCGCGCGTCCTCCCCGTCCCGTCCTCCGGGCGCACGTCTGCGTTCGTCAGCTGCTTTCCGAGAGATGGACGCCAGGCAGGCGGCACCCGGAGCAATCAAGGGGCAGCTAAGGACGGATTGTGGGACTGTGTGCGTGTATGTGTGTCTGGGCGTGAGTATGTGGATGTGTGCGTTGGCAGTAGCGTTTCTGAACTCGTCCGGAGCAGTCGTCATTGTTAATCAGTGTGTGTGTGTGTGTGTGTGTGTGTCTGAAAGTTTGTGTGTTTGAGTGTTTGAGCGCGCGTGTGGGAGTCAGCGAGTGTATGATGTGTGTGTTTGAGTGAGTGTACATGTGTGTGTGTGTTTATTTGAGCATGTATGTACGTGCGTATCAGTGTGCACGTAAGGTATATTGGCACAATCGTTCCTGAACTCACAACGAGAAATCAATATTGCATGTATATGTGTGTGTGTGTTGTGTGTGAGTAAGATAGTGAGAATGAGAGAGTGTGTTGGTCAACTTTCCGGTAATCGTCGAGTCCTACGGAACATGGAATTACAGAGACGTCTCTTAGACGTGGACAATAGCTTGTTAAACACTGATTGGTAATTACTTGCTCTCCCATTGAATTGCACATTTCTGCTTTCTCTCGAGAGAAAGCATTGTTTTACTACAGAATGTTCTCCTATGCCCAACATCCGCACTGTAATACTTTAAAGAAATGTCATGTAAAATATCCCTTTTTTTTAAGATAAGAGAGCTAAGATAAGAGGCCTGCAGCAACAAAAATGTTGCTGAAAAATCAAAAACACAATGATTTTTCAAAAAATAACATGCACACTATCCAAGAATAAAGAAAACAGTCATCATTACTTTTACAATAAAATAGTATTGCATTTACACCGAACAGCGTTTTTCTTTAAAAGAATAAAAAATACAGGTGTACCAAGTAAATAGCAAATATTTAATGGCAGTCGGCATCTTCTTTGGAGCTCTGCTGTCGCATGACGTCAGCTATGTCGTGAATAGTGACGCACTAACTACTGAGAATTCCGTGGTCGTGGCCATATGAGAACAGGGGAAAAAACACCATCAAATATTTGCCTTTTCAAGTCAAAATCGAAACTTTCATGTGTTTTGAATTTGTCCTGAGTTCCCAGGTATCTGATAAAACTATAGACGCCTCTCTCACATGACGGTTGGCTGCACAATTTCCTTTAAATCTCTGTGCTGATTGGAAGTGAGTAATACAGATATCAAAATAAATAACTTTATGTTAGGCCCTAATATATTTTGTTAGTGTTCACCATATTGATTTTTATTTACTGCAGTATATTATTCTCGGAATGAAAAAAAGGTTGATCTACCGATTGAAGAAAACGATAAAAAATTCTCGAAGCCCATGAAATATTCCACAGTATGTTACATCACCTGTAACCCATACATACTGTCTCCAACCTTTGAAAAGCATGTGATCTGTGCAGGAAGAAATATTTATTTTTAAAAGTCCATGGTAAAAAAAACAGAGCCCCTTATGCGTTTGTTCTCCAACCAATTTCTGCGTGTTTTAGCAGTTTCCCCGGCTTCTTTATATTCCAGTTCGATGTCGGTATTCAGGGGTTGCACGTTCATTGGATTGTACTCTTCCTGCTTGATGGCAAACAATTTGGCCTTTGTACTCTTCCTACTTGCTGGGAAACAATTTACCGAGTCAAACCGTATTTCGAGTTCTGTTTACAGCAGTCTGTTAAGTTGAATTCATTGACTCACACAGTCGTACTCCCCTACCAACCACATACAAAATCATTTTCACGTCGACCTCCAAACTCAATTACACAGCTTCATTACGATGACAATTTCATATCGCGTCGTCAAACACTAAATTAAGCCAACTTGTCTATCATTAACACAATGCGACTGCATGTGTTTGTTAAACATTTAAAACCTATAATTATATTAGAGACCATCAGGTTTTGTTTAACCATAACAACATACCCTGTGTTTATATCCACTTCGTTTCTACTCGCAAAATGCGTAAACGAACTATTCACGAACGAAAATTACCTAATAAAGCCAAACAAACGGACAAGAAAGCAGTTAAGCTGGATATTCAAGCAGGTTTCTACACGAATTTTATGTGAATTGAGCTACTTTTTTTCGAAGTCTTATAACTGCCGCCGCGTTCTAAAGCGGATACATTTTGGATATTACTTCCTACGACAAGGGGTAGTCCATATTAGGGGTGACCAGCCCTTCAACTGACTCTTAAGGGCGAGGAAGAAAAAATATATCGTCGTTCGTGAGCCATTGTTTAAAGAAACGCTCCGTCATTCGGATGGAAGTGATAGAAAACGATGGAGAGAACTAATTGAGCAGCCCAGCTCTAACACTCCCTTCTACGTAGGCTCCGCCAATGTGAGAATACGAACTAACAACCTCCCAGTGTAACAAACTACAGCTGCGGAATCTCAACATACTCGTTATCGCATCCCACTACAATAGTGTTGCAAGTCGAATCATGAATAAGTAGTTTTCGAGATCTGTTTGCGGCGTGATGAAGGTAAAATATTACGTGACTCTCATTAACTTGGCAAATATTTCATGCAGTGCCTCTGACCGGGAGGTCCTAGGTTCGAGTCCTGACGGTGGCAGGATTTTCGACACTAGCTTTTCAGCTAGGTCGAATTCAGTCGCTGTCTGGAGGAGAATTCTAGCGGCCGACTGCTCTGATCGGTAGTTTTCCGTGGTTTCTCCGATCAACACCAGGCGAAATTCGGAGCAGTACCCTACCAAACTGGCCACGGACCGCGCGTGATCTTTCCTTCCTCTTCTTTGTCCTATCCTCGCCTCCTACACACAGACACACACTTACACTAACATGCACTACACTACCACATGTTCCGGGAGACCGCTCGGGAGCTTAGAGCTTGGGGCGGTGCCCCGCTGGTGGGAGAGTCCTGGTCAGGGGGAACTCCCACTAGCCGACGGTAGGTCGGCGCCGGATCTCGCCATCCAGCGGGGGAAGATCACCGCCATCTCGCGAGAAAAAAACATGCACTACACTAACAGGACTAATGACCAAGCAGTTGACGCGCCCGGAAACACGAAAAAAAAATCAATCAATCAATCATATATTTCATAACGTAAAGAATTAACTTTGTGATTGTTTGCTAAAATCACTGACAATCAGGAGCTCTTTAAGGAGAACAAAAGTAATGAGAGAGGGAAAAAAAAGGGGGGGGGAATGCTATATCCAAATGTTCCGTTTTTTTTTTATTTTTTTTATTTCACTGACTTCCCGCCATCGATATACGATTTCAGCACCCTTATGTGTCCCAACTTACCTTTTCAAGTTAATTATTTCTACGAGCGTTTGCGTGATTTCGACCCATTTATGAAGTATTTTCCTGCCTCAAAACGATCTCGTATCAAGAGTTACCGACAGTGAAGATTCCTTTTTTTCATTCTATCTTTTTTTTTTCGCCATTGAAACAGAAAAACAAATTCCGCTTGATGCCCACCCTGTTTCACCTTCCTCGAGCCAGTTCATCAGTTAGACAGCTTAACTTCGCAAAACTCCGGTTTTGCATTTGGCTCCGCTGCTACACAACTTCTGCTTGTAATTACTCCGGAAGTTTCATTTCTTTCGCATTCTATTAAACACATTTAATTTGTATCCTTCATTTTCTGGCCTTTATTACAGTGAAAATGCTTTCATATCTCATTTTTCATTTTACATAATTACACTCCAAGTTAATTTATTTCCATTTTTAATTTTATATTTTGTTGCTGATAGTCTGTAGCAATTGCGACTCTGAATGTCTACTGGTAAGAGACGATTTCTTTAAAATCGGCAGTTCTTCTTTAAAATAAATTCCATGAAAATGATTGTCAGTTCATGTTTCAGCATGTTCACCACACCCTATACACAAACAATTGTTAAGAGCATATTACTCTCAAAATGGCTAACGGCATTCTGAAACATACAATTTTTTTAACGAATTAAAAGAAACTGCGTAAAAGCGGTACTTTCAGATCCCAACACAGGTTGTTTGTGCACATGAAGCAGGGTACCGTCCCAAATTGTTTTCCGCTGGGCCGCTAACGAAACATGTTTTCTCGATCCCATCTCGATCAGGTTTTTCGTCCAGTTTCCCTGATCCATTGAGCAAATGCTGAGATGGCCCCTTGTTTTGCTTCTGGACATAAATGTAACTTCATTTTCTGTGCACGTCTTCTAGAATTCAGTGGGAAATACAATTCTTCAAATTATCGTTTCCATGTTGTCGCGGCAGGTAGTAATAAGAGCCAAAATTTATTGCTTATTTATCCTTGAAAATAGAGTTTATTACATGTGAGTTTTTTGGGTTTTTTTCTCCCTTTCAAAATTTAAAATTTAAGTAGTATGTGACTTAGTGTAGGGATCACAGAATTTTGAAAATGTGCACACAATTCACTTTTCCCCATAGCACGTCATACGCAGTTTTTAACTGTTTTTTTTTTACGTAAAATAAATAAAAGATCCCCGTCCAATTTGTTCGGAATATGTGATAATTTTTCCCCGTATGAGTTTGCGAGTCTCGTCATTCGAACTCGACGGCCGTATGGCATCCCCTCCGCGGCCCTCAGGCCCTAATTTGTGGTAGAGAGAGATTATTATAAGAAGGGACCGGTTTGACAACTACAGCTCGGCCATTGTTGGTAAAATAACCGCAGGATATGTCCATGCACTCATTTTGTTGGTGCGTGCGTTTACAGTTAGTTCTTTTGTAAAAGACTTCATCACTATTCCTAGCGCCTTTCGATACCTGGTAAAGTGGTCCCTTTTTAGAGCAATTCCTCTGTATGTTCGTCCGGGTACAGGCGTTTCGGTATCATTCCTTTAGAGATTTAACCCCTTCTCCTGCACCAAACTTGCACGCACTGAATATTCAGAAGTTTTACTGAAAATCGGACCTGCGCCATTTGTAAGCCACTTTGTTTTAAAACAAAAACGTAAGCAAAATAATGTGAAGCCAGTTTTGCGCAAATTTCGGGAATGTAAGGTTTTTATGTAAAGTACGATCCAAAAATTAATATCAATTTCAATTTTGAAGGACTACGATTCATCCAGATCGATCTGAAAACATCATTTTTTTTATATTTGTGTCCGAGTTAAACTGGTGTTGTTCATAGACGGACGGGCATGGAGACTATGGAAAAACTATACCTAAAAGCTATATCGGTACTAAAGACCCACAAAACAAACATTGTCACACTATTACGTACACAAGAAAGTATTTTATTATGCAGAGAAGCAAAAAAAAAAAAAAATTTAAAAAATCACTTTTTCTTTATAGACACAAAATGTTTGTCGAAAAATTGGCTAATTTCCCAATAGGATTTTTCATCTTTCTTTCTCAGCAGTAGGTCCGAGAAAGCAAACGTCGACCACAGAGCCGTTGGATCAGTCTGCTTCACAAGACCAGCGCCCTACGTCGCCTGTCATGCCATCCTCTCGAGGCGCCTCGCCGGAGGTTGGCAAGGCGGCCGCCAGGGGCGCTTCGTTAGCGCGCTGTCAAAGCAGAAGACGCGCGTCGGGCGCTCGGAGTCCCTTCGCCCCTCGTCCCGCATCCCCGGGCGGCGCGCGCCGGCGCCAATCCTCATTTGCCTCTTCTGCACCGCCCTCCGCTCCCTTCTCCAACCGCCACTTCCACCTTCCCCACTCGCCACCTCCGGCCTCCACCTTCCATTCGCCACTCCGGCCTCCACTTCCTCCTCCTCCCCCATCCTCATTCGCACTTCCAACCCCTTCCCCTCTACTCGCCACATTCCAACCTCCTCCTCCTCCCCTCCAGCCTCTATTCATCACATTCCAACCTCCACCTTCCAGCCTCTACTCGCCACATTCCAAACTCCTTCTCCTCTCCAGCCTCAACTCGCCACATTCCAAACTACGCCTTCTCCCCTCCAGTCTCTATTCGCCACATTGCAACCTCCACCTTCCAGCCTCTACTCGCCACATTCCAAACTCCTTCTTCTCCTCTCCAGCTTCAACTCGCCACATTCCAAACTACTCCTCCTCTCCAGCCTCAACTGGCCACATTCCAACCTCCCCCTCCTCCCCTCCAGCCTCTACTCGCCATACTTCATCTCTCACCTACCACTGTCCACCTACCTCTCCTCACCCTCTACTTCTGTAATAATAATAATAATAATAATAATAATAAACAATAATAATAATTATTATTATTAATGTAATGTTAATAGTCTAGATGCATACGTAATAGATTATACTTAATAGTATATGGAACTGCGAACGAATACATTAAAATAATACATGCTTCCAAAATCGCATTCCACAGGACTAAACCAAACTCACACGTGACGGAATTAAACAGCGATAACATACTGTGACCGCCCGTTTTCTTAGATTCCGAAAACGTGTCACATACCGCCCTAAGACAGCGAGGGAAAAGAATATTTTGAACGCGCGCCAACGCGGATGGATATTTGGAATGATAATTAGAATTTAGAACAAGAGAGACCGCCACCTTATACCAAGGGCGAGACCGGAGGTCGGGTGAAAGAAAAAGTTCTTTCTGAAGGTAGCAGCTGAACTGGGCGGACGTATGGAAAACGGTACCCCAGGAAGTGACATTGCAGCGGATTTCAGATTTGCAACTTTTTGAGAAAACTCTTCTAGAAGACCAGAAGAGGTAATTATTCTATTATAAATTGATTTAAACATAATCTTAGAAGAAAGATAATAAGAAACGTTATGAATTTATAATGGAAGAATTAGGAGTGGAGTTTTGAATAGATGGCAGTAATTAATAGCTTGCATTCATTTCTCTTTCCAGTTTTTTTTTTTTTCTCTCACATGCTTTTCGTATATTTAAATACTCTCTTGAAGTTGGTGCTCATATAAAAAGGGGTGATCTCTGGATTCATTTTCACTCTGAATATCCAGTTGGTCATTAACTGTAATCGAAAATAAAGTAAAATTCATATGAGAGTATTCAAGCATATAAAACTTGAACGAGAAGAAGAGGCGATTTCTGAGGAGCAACGGCGTTCTCAACCCGAGGACACGACGCTTCAAGGCCGAAGCAGCTCGGTGGAAAGGTGTAGAAGGAAGCAAAGTGGACTGCTCTACGCGGCCGAGAACACAGTAAGGTCGTTCCAAATAAAATGTTTTGTAGGGATAGGAGTGATTCAGTTTAATAAGAAAGCTCATTCTGTATCTATCACGTAGAAAGAAAAAGGGAGGGTAACAGATTTACCACGCTTAAAAGATAAGAAAAGTAAAAGTACATTTGTTTCCGACTTCTAATACGTGAGAACAGAATCAATCTTTTCTTTCAAAAAGGATTTCAAGATCAAATATTGTAATATAGTGATTAAGAGTTTGTGTAAGAGTATAATTATAATAATAGTAATTCTCTGGATTTTAGAGAGAAAGAGTTTCCTTTTTGTTGTAAAAGTAATGTTAAGGGAAAAGTATTAATTTTTGATTTTCAATGTGTGTTTCTTTCAAATTTTGTAAAGTAATATTTTAACGATTCTTTCGAATTTCTGAAAGTGTGTTTGTTAAACAATTGGGTTGTAGATGAAAGTAGGAAATTGTGTATTGTGTTATTAGTGTGTTTTTTTTCAGTCAAGAGTATTCTGTATTTGATTTTTTCTTATGTGCCATTGTATGTATTTGTCAAAGCAGCCAATATTTTTAGAATATATTCTGAATTTAGTGAAAAGTGATTCTCACCCGAGTTATTTGTAATTTTTGCATCCAATCCATAAACGATCTTCACGACCCTGCCCCCCCCTAATTTTTTTTATTTATTGTGTCCACACTGGGACGTCTATACTGAGCTAGTCGACCATCTGGTGAATTGTGTTCACCACCCCCCCAAGACGTCTCAGGTCGGGTGCTGGCCTTACGGCTTGTACCGCACACGACGGTGGCTCGCAATACACAGGCTTGAAAATCTCAATATTTTAGCTAAATATACATTTTACTAAAAAGCGCTCTTCAGAAAATTGTAAATAAAAAACAGACAAAAAATGCTAATGCACAGTAAAATTGAAAAACTGAAATAAAGACTGCAATAAAAAAAGTCCACCAAGTTTCCGTTAGAATGATAAAAGTCGCCACGCATTCAATACATACAAAATAAGGGAAATAACCTACCAGAGTCACAGAATATTCAGAGGGGTTTACCACTACCCGCACATTACAAATTAATTTTTAACATATAAAACTAGTAACGTTCATGTAACATCCCTCAAAAATTAAAACATTTTTCAGTTAAAAATCGCTCGCACGCTCGCTGGCACTACACAACAAAAATAAGAATATTTTAAAGCATTCTCCTTCCCATTAAGTACCCACTCACGTGCAACATCAGCAGATTAAAAGGGAAGTTTTGGTGAACACTTCAACGAGTTCCACACCCTCCGATAGAAATTTCCTCCGGCACTTCCGGTTGCCGCCCTCTTCGAAACTTTAATAACGCCAACGTTCTTATTTATTCTCCTTATCGATCTTACTTGCAATGATGAAATTCCCTTCGCCGGTTGCAGGCCGGGAGACTGATATTGAAAACAAAGGCGCCTCAATTCTAGTCCTAAATCTGTTATGAGTCATGAAAGGCTGCTTAAAATGTTTACGATGCTCTGTGATTTGCTCTACGTTCATTTTAAACACAAACTAGAGGGAACGGCGGCACACCCATACATTTCCTCCTCTGTTAGAGATATTATTAGGGGACGGATTTTAATGAAATGCCATTTTTTTCTTTTCACTTTAGAATACTACCGATTATTTAGTATAGAAATTATGAATTATTTAGTATAGAAATTATGTTATGACAAAAGGAAATGACCCATTTTTAAAAGTCATTTTTTGCATTTTTCTTCGATCTCGACCAATAAGTCATTTTTTACCATTTTTTGTTATTTTTAAATCATTTTTTCGCGGATTTCATTGATTCTAATGTCATTTTACAGGTATGATCTGGGTGGAAGCCTACGATATCATTTTACAGGTACTTGCTTCAAATAACATTGACGAGATGTTCACAGAACTCCAGAGTATCCCACTCAATTTCTTCGCTCATAAATCGTAATGTCAGCAGTTGTGAGTGTACAATCTAAGTGACGCCTTCAGCACCATTGTCGGTTCGGCGGATTTCACGATAACTAAAGACTACCAGGTCCAATCCAGATCCAAAGTTTGCAAGACGAGTACACTTGAACGAAAGAAAGAAGCCTTGATTACATCAGTAACATATCCAACAGCCTGAATTCTTCATCTGAACTGGTTTTGATAAATTTTTTTACGTCATTATTCTTTGCTTATAAGGTACTATTTTCAAAACATTTTAAGATCATTTTATTGGTAAGTTTGGCGATGTCATCAAAATTCGTGGTGATATCAATGGTAATAAGTAGGGAGACGAATTTATCGTGTTTCAGATTCCTCTATATAAGCATTTTCCACATATAGAACATTGCCGATCACATCTTAACATGGATTGGAAAGCCTAAAAGAAAGTTCCACCTCTACAAAAATAATTGTAAACTAGATTCTTTCAAAATATGAAATACGTTCATAGTATACACAATATTGTTCAAGGGGAATTAGTGCTCATCCCAACAGTAGTACCGTAGTGTCCGTGATGGATCCACGAGTGTGAGGGGAACATACCACCCAGCCTACGCGAACATCGGGATAAGACTATGATTTGAACAAATATTTGTTAGTTTTAATCGAGTTACGCATGGGGTCTATGAAACCTCAACAAGATTGAAATTACTTTTGCTTCAAGTACATTCGTACATCCTTGATACTGAGTACTCGTTGCTTAAGAAGTATAGGGGAGGGAGGAAGTTTGACAATCCATTATGAATGTCCGGTAGACACTGAAGAGCATTGCATTGCCTTTGTAAATTCGCATTCGAAATGTTCCTTTTCGTCGTATAAATATATTAAAATGTTAGGAAATATGTAGTAATAGGAAAAACGTAAAAACATGCAATGAAACCAAAATATTTAGAAATATGTAAAGTGAAAGTGGTTCTAATGCACTCAAAATGTTTTGTAAACTCTATAAAATATTACTGAATGAAGTCCTCAAAATCCGCCCCCTAGTTAGTATTACTAAGGAGCGGATTCCTTTGATTTTGCATATTTTTGCCGATTGCTTCAGGGAAATTTCTTGACATTTGGTTAGAATTTGATGCTATGTAAATTAATATGTTAGTGAATATTTACAGATTTTCCTATTGGGGCATATTCGTGTAATTATAGGCGTTATTTTCGTCAATATTAGTCCAACAATTCCATTGTTTTACTTCTACTTTACAAATTTGCTAGGAGACTCAATAATGTTACACAAGATCCCTACGTGAAACTTCGGCTTCTTAAGGCGCAATCATAAAAATCATGAAGTTTCTAATTTTCATCAGTTATTATATTCTGATCTATATTCTTTTAATGGATCAAGTCACCTTCTTCTATTGTTTTTTTATTGAGATATTTTAGTTTTTCTTTACTGTTGCTAATCGTGGCACTTCCTGATAAAGGTTTAAAAAGGCCTTTTCCACAAATAAATTTTTATTCGCAACGTACCTACCAAAACGTTTTATATTCAAAAGCATTTAAGATAATTTAATTATTTTTTTTTTTTTGTAAATTATTTTCTCTCGACATTGTGCTAAATTGTTGATATACACCATTCAACTACTTCCAATAGAGCTCACGATGGCTCAGCTTCAGAAAGCTTCAAAACCACTGTAATCGATTAATAATTTACCTTAAAATATTGTAATTATTAAAATATTTCACCAACTGAGGTTCATTAACATGAACAAACTGTTCTAATTATTTTATAAAAAAGAAAACATAATTACTTAAAAAACATTCTCAAGGGATATTGGTTTCCCGTTAAACATTGAATTACAAGTCATATATAAAAATGGTTCAATTAATAAAATGTTTTTTGCATTGCATTTTATTCGTACATAATTCAACATAAAAACACACAAACAATTAAATTGATAATATATGCTAGACATTTTTTAAATTTAGGTATAGATCTATCTCACGCGACTCTCAAAGCAGTGTTAAATACGCTTAGTTCATCGTGTGCTCCTCTTTATATAATAGGCCCACGTAATTTCACACATCCTCCCACAATTCCAGTGTTTAATAAGGCGTTCTAGGTTCCAATTCTAGGCCATTTAAGGTTGAACACTAACGTCACAGAATTACTGTAGATGTTTATTATGTTACGAATGAGAATACTGTTGTCTTTTTCAAATACCAATATTGTTTTATTCGATTTACCAGGATATTTCTATTGAAAGCTTTATTCGTTATTTTGTAATACATCGAAAAAAATCCGGTTCCAATTAGAATGTATTCCAATTGCAGAACCGTATCTGAATTAAGCCCCAGAGCATTCATTATCTCATTGCTCATTGAATCTCACGTTAACGCATATAGGTTTTAAATTATATATAAATATGTATATATATATATATATATATATATATATATATATATATATATATATTACTTCAAGACTACAACTACCAATTTCAATATAGAACGGAGAATTTTGGCATGCCGCCAAATGCTTTCTAGACACGTACCGTCATTCTTTCACAACCAAGTATGGAAAAATAACTGCGTCCGTGAAACGAATTCCTAATGAAAGAATTACGGGCAAACATTTTTATTGGAGGTTCTACAACGTGGCAGTTACAAGTTGCAAAAACCTTGGATAGCCACGGAAATAAAGTAAACACACACACACACGCAAATCAAAGAGCGAGAGTGCTCGTCTTTCGCATTCGTATTCAAAATTGAAAGAGATATAGAACCAATAATAAGGGTTTCCACTTTGGAGATAGAAATGCAGTAGCAGTTACGACGGATAGGACAGCAAGGATTCGTTTTTACATTCCTGTTGAAGAACGCGATTGGTTTTTGTGATTGTAAATTCTGTTTGAGTGTTTTATAACAAAAAGTGTTTTAATTTCGTTCGAGATTTTCAGGTTTTATTCGTTCGTTCGTATGAAAGAGTATCTACAAGTAGGTGATATTTGCAAAGAATACAGCCGACCAAAATCTCAAATTATACTACCCCAGATTTACAAGAAGATTAATTTCAAAGACTAAATATAAGGGACCTATATAATGTTAAATCTGAAATGATCGTTAGCTTGAATACATGCATTCTTTTCCATTTTGGTTTTTCCGCCATTAAAATAAATAATTTAACAAAAGGTCGACTTATTATTTATTATCGGCTATTTATTATTTATTTGATGATTCCAGAGGTTTTGTCGCATTTCTGGACCTCAAGTCTAAGTGCTCAATGGTAGAAATCTGCATCTAAGAGAAATATCTAAAATGTGCATCCGATACGTGGGCAGGAATCAAACGAATGAAAAACGTTTCCATTTCAGTGGTACTCATATATTCCTCATGAAATTAAATGATTTTAAAAAATCGTACATAATAAAATTATAGATGAAATTCATTATTAATTCCGGGATAAAAAGTAATATCTACACGAATGTTTAAAAAGTTGCTAATTTTTAAATTACATAGACACACTTCGGCGATGTTTTAAAAATTGAACAATTAGATTTATCCCAAAAAATCGATATACAAATCTACATTAACCAGCAAAAACGTCATTAGCCGAAAACAAACAATATTAAAATTTTGAAACAAAGGCAATACATTTGAATTATTTACCAATCAGTAATGTCAACTTTTGGACAGATTAAGCTTTGCAATTTTCATTGCGTGTCACAATTGGAGGTCTGTTCCAGGTATTACCAAAAAAATGCGAATATAATGAGCCGCACGACAATCTTTTCAATAAATATGGGAAAATGATTAATTGAATTAAAGTTTTCAATATCATTCTGAATGTAATAAATGGAGCGGAAATGTCATGCAATGATAGCAATGAAAGGCTGGTAGGAGAGCACAGAAAAGAAATAAAAGAGAGAAAGAGAAGGGAAGGGGAAGAAGAGAGAGAGAAAGAGAAAGGGGAAGAAGAGAGAGAGAAAGAGAAAGGGGAAGAAGAAGAGAGAGAAAGAGAAAGGGGAAGAAGAGAGAGAAAGAAAAGAGGATCAAGAGAGAGAAAGAGAAAGGGGAAGAAGACAGAGAGAGAAAGAGAAAGGGGAAGAGAGAGAGAGAGAAAGAGAAAGGGGAAGAAGAGAGAGAAAAGAGGATCATTTTAACATTTTTTACATATCATGTTGAATTTTTACGAACCGCAGGTTCACTTGAAGTTTTCTTAGAACACCGATTCTATGACTTTATGTCATGGACAAAATCTGTTTTTCAAAAGAGAATAGTTTATTTTAAAAAAATTGGAAGCATAAGATGTGTTCAAATTTGTTTTGGGCTTGAAGATTGTATTTGCTTTACCTGACAAGACTATTTGAGAAATACACAATTCCAAATTCGGAAAATATACCTGATATAGGTTTTTTATTCTTAGCCTAGTTTGTACTATACTCTGCCTTCTTACGAGAAAAAGAAAAAAAAAGCGCACAAAACATTAAAATAATGAACAGGCGATTCAATGATCATTGCGCTTACGTGCTTTGCATTGTCATGTCGCGCCATTTCAAGGACGCTGTTGCGTGTTGGACTTGGTGGCGGTTGTGCCAAAGGGACTCGCGTGGAAGAGCATTAGCGTCAATACGTTCATTATTTAACCCTTCTATAGTTGTCGATTTAGTCAGATAAAAAGCACCAATAGTGGCCGTAGTTAAGAATACGATCGTAATTTCTCTTCTAATTATTGGACTTCAGTACTAAACTAGTTACGAAAAAGTCTATACGTGATTAGTTGGGGTGGATTTCGATGACATAAAACATCGCCAAAAATTGTCAATAAATTGCTCTTAAAACGTTTTTAAAATGCCCTAAAAGCAAAGACAAATGACGTGAAGATGTGTTCAAAACCAGTTCGGATGAACAACTCAAGCTCTCGGATATGTTAGTAATATGTTCGAAGCTTGTTCTAATCGTTCAAGTGAATTCAGCTTTCAACTTTTTGTTTGGACTGTGCTCTACCAGAATATCTCTGTCTCGAAATCGGCTCATGTATAGGTGCTCAGGTATTATGTGGAGAATATTTGTTGCATCTCGTAAATACTGTTTGACGCAAGTACCATTAAAATATTAAAATCGATGAAATCAGCCAAGAATGCATTAAAAATTATGGAAAAAGTAAAAAATGAATTATTAGTCGAAATCGACGAATAATAAAAAAGACCTAAAAAATAGATTATTTCCTTTTGCCACAACATAAAATGAATATCTATACTAAACGGCATTTCTCTAAAGTGAAAAAAAATAATTAAATTTCATTAAAATCCGCCCCCTAGTATAACCTACAGTTTTTTTGTCAGCAGACATTATAATCGACGAAATCAGCAAAAAATGCAGTGATTAGCATACTCGTTTCTAAAAATGAGAAATTTTTTAAGTTCACTATAACCGAGGGTTCGCTATATCCGAGTTCACTATAACCGGAGTCGACTGCAGCTCCACGTGCTGACCTTCTCACGCTCCCTCCGCTCCTCCAGAGAATTCGCCAAGAAAAACAAGACGCGAGCGGCGCGGTGGCGGCGCCGGCGAGCGCGCATGCGCCCGACAGGCACGCGCCGGATGTCACGGCGGCCGCGTCTCTTCCGTCGGGGGGGGGGAGGGGGTTGACGTCCGCGGCGGACGCGGTGGGCGGGGCCGCGTGCCCACAGGTGCGCCGTTACGAGCCACGACGACGATGATGACGGCGGTGGCCGCTGCCCGACCATCGCGAAAGACGGCTCCGGATGGGGAACGTCCAACTAATGAAGCGGATTCGCATTCGTTACCGATTGACGTACGTTCCATTGACTGATTTATTATTAATTATTATTAATTATTATTATTAATTAATATTAATTAACATTAATTAATATTAATTAACATTAATTAATATTAATTAACATTAATTAATATTAATTATTAGTTAATATTATTTATTAATGCTAATTTATTTATTATTAATTCCGGGCGCATCAACTGCTAAGGTAATTAGTCCAATAATTGCAGAGCACGTTTTAGTGCTGAAGATGGCGGTGATCTTCCCCCGCTGGATGGCGAGATCTGGCGCCGACCTACCATCGGCTAGCGAGATTTTCCTCAACCAGGTCTCTCCCATCAACGGGGCACCGCCCCAACCGGGACAAGCACTAAGCTCCCGACCTGTCTGCCGGCATGTGTAGTATTGTAGTTGCCCAATTTATACCGTAGAATTGGTTTACCTTAAACATTATTCATCTGAGCACCATTGCATGTAAAGAGCTTGGGATACTAATAAGAGAAGCCTGCGCCGGTAGCTGAATTTTTTAACAAAGCTCCGAGAAATCACGGAAGTTGAAGGGCTCAAGACGGCACTGGTCCCTGGATGAGTGACAGTCCGTGAACTCCAGAAACTAATGGCCGTGTTAGCCTGGCCGATAGGGATAAAAGATAATGAGTCACTTGACTTCATGTATATCTGACATATGTTCAAGGAGTATTACTCTTCATTCAACGCCAAAAAGACCTAGGAAAGTTTTTACGTAAGTGATAGGTCACACTACCCCAAGTAGTCACCGCTAATCGTAGATGTTAATACGTATCCTGATTTTGGTCGAAGAGACTCTTCTTGTGCCTTATGTTCTTCATTATATAAAAACACAAAGTAAATATAGAAATAAGATAAGCTGTAAGTGAACCAAAATTGAGAGACTGAGATTTACGATCAGTGGGAGACTTGCTGTGTTTGCTCTAGCTTATATATGGCCTGAAGACCTTCATATGTAAATTCCAAGTAAGAGTAGAGATCTCATAATGATCAGGATGTCTTACACGATCTCATAACGTCTACAAATAGTAAATTAAAGTTATTATATGTTCTAGTAAGTTACGGTCTTCTGCATTAATAATATCGCAAAAAGAGGGACCAAATCACTCAAATTAATCAGAAAGCTACAAAACACTACACGATGACAAAGCATATATTTTTTTAGTGAAACCATTTTAGTGCAGTTTTTATATTTACTTTGCTTTAAGTGAAATTTATAAGCTGGTGTCTGGTCAATCGCAGATGTAGAGATTTGACTGTTCGGCTTACACCACTGTGTCCGTGGTTCGATCCCAGTGGACTTTCCGGTGGGCAAAGAGGATTCGTCGTCGGTTTCTTGGGGGTTCCCTCGTTTTCCTGGCTTTTTATTTTACAATTTTTCAACCTTCATGCCCATTAACCACCAAATCGTCATGATTAAATCTCATAAGCGCTTTAACGCCGATATATTATGGGGAAACTTTGACGGCGGCGATGTTGAAAAGTTTGGTTTCCGCATTAAAGACATTACCCCGTTTTCCCGAAAATGCACGCCACCCGATGAATAAACCAATAAGTAACACGTCCTTCGTATGTCTCGTCACTGATCTTATTCCAAAAGCGTCCACAATCATCAAATCAAGAGATCCGTTCTGAACGGAGAAAATCTCACCTTCACAGATTTAATGAAATTTTATTCGAGGCTTATACCTACGGACGTTCTGTATCTGACAATTTTTCATAGCACCACCTATGTTGTACGACCTTCGTACGAAAAATATCGATATTCCGTGTAACCCATACAATAGCTGGTGCAAATTTATCAATGCAACGTTTCACGGATCAATGAATCAAGTACATTCTGCATTCACATGGAAAATTTATGAACTACTCAAAACCTGACAACTTATTTTAACACAATTAATTCGGCAGTTAGCGGGTTAAGCAGCTAATAAAATTACTTATTCCTGAACTGCCAACTACGAATTCGAGTCTCATACTCCTGTGAACAGTACCGGCAGCGTATAAGAGACTGACAGTTCTCTCGCCACGTGCTATGGTACGTCATTTGGCCTGCTCTGAAGCAATCAGCGAGGAATTACATTCTTACAGTCAGGGTTCAGCGTTGCTGTTCATACGACACACGAAGTCGCTAGAGAAGCGCGCAAGTCCCTGTCATTGGCAGTATCAGTGCGAATAAAATGTGCAATTGCTGATGCGTGCCAGGCGAGTTGGCGTGTGACTTTCGAGCGCATTGTTCCGAGCCTGTGAGGGGCCCCAAACATCGCCAAACGTGGAGAAGTGTTAAAGAACCACGATCGTGAATTTTTGCATGTTTACGCAAATATTTCGAGGCAGAGAAAGTGAATGGCGAAATATTATTTCTAGAGACCGGATTTTTATGTAATTACATATTTTTTGTCTTCTACTTACCGTTCTGAAATTTGTAATCTTGGGGAATCGTCGCCGTTCTAACATATTCAATTTTTTCGTTACAAAATTTTACATATTTGGTACTATATCACATATTTCACATATTCTGGTATTTTCACAAAACGTTTTTCATTCCATCAATTTTCTTCAATTTTATTACATTGTTTTCATGAAAAGAAGTATTTAAAAAAAACATCAGTATTTTCCCTACATTATTGCTGCGTGCTTTCCGCTCCAGACACCATATGTGACCGGAACCGGTAGCTCAGTGCATCAACCGATGTCACTGCAGCGCCTCTGACCGAGAGGTCCTAGGTTCGAGTCCTGACGGCGGCAGGATTTTCGACACTAGCTTTTCAGCTAGGTCGAATTCAGTCGCTGCCTGGAGGAGAATTCTAGCGGCCGGCTGCTCTGATCGGTAGTTTTCCGTGGTTTCTCCGATCAACATCAGGCGAATGCCGCAGTAGTATCCTACCAAACGGGCCACGGACCGCGCGCGATCTTTCCTTCCTCTTCCTTGTCCTGTCCTCTCCCCTTACACACACACTTACACTAACATGCACTACACTACCACATATTCCGGGAGACCGGTCGGGAGCTTAGAGCTTGTCCCGGCTGGGGCGGTGCCCCGCTGGTGGGAGAGTCCTGGTTAGGGGGAAACCCCACGGTAGGTCGGCGCCGGATCTCGCCACCCAGCGGGGGAAGATCGCCGCCATCTTCCGAGAAAAAAACATACACTACACTAACGGGACTAATGACCACAGCAGTTGACGCGCCCAAACACGAAAAAACCAAACTAAACCAAACCAAACCAAAACCATATGTGAAGCCGCATGATGTTCTCATAGTTCAGCTTATCCCAACAGCGGGAAATGCGCGTTGGCGGCAGATCATTTTCATCTTCTGATGTGAAAAGCATCACTAACGCCGTAGATCGTGACCTTTTACCTTCATTTCAGAGAAACTGGTGATCGCCACCGTGTAACACTTCAATGAGTGTTTCACGCGGCAGTGATTGTTTGCTGGTTGTAGATATCGCCAGTTCGTACGATGTTTTCTATTGCACCTAATCTGACTGCAAGTATACGGTCCTGGGTAGCAGTAGATGAAGTTTTTATTACTGACGAAAAAGTTTTATTGAGGAAAGCATCAGCTTGTGCTCATCAAATGATTTTTAATACGTTTGTATTAGTTTTAAAATTTGTTTAGGAACTTTTTAATAAATATAATTTCGTATTATGTAAATGTTTTTTATGAATAGTAAATTTTAATATTACATGTTATATCCGATTTTACACATTATTACATATTTATGTACATATTTTGACGTTTCATACAACATATTTTTCCGTCTCTAATTATTACCTTTCGAGAATGTTGTGAGTAGAGTTCTTGCAGTTGCACTGCATAGAGAACAAAGCCACCCGGAGATGCATGAAGTTTTCAACGCGGTTTGGGAGGCGTTCGGTTGTGACAAAGGTTATGAACTTTATATCAAGACGTGCCATCGCCTGTCGGTAAGTGTTAATCGTTTGAGATTTCTTTTATCCCTCACAGAGGTGGTGCATCTCTCTTGTATATACGTAAGTGGTGTATCTCTCATGTGAATGAATGAATGAATGAATGAATGAATAAATGAATGAATAAATAAATGAATGAATAAATAAATGAATGAATAAATAAATAATGAATAAATAAATGAATAAATGAATGAATGAATAAATAAATGAATGAATAAATAAATAAATGAATGAATAAATAAATGAATATAAATGAATGAATGAATGAATAAATAAATAAATGAATAAATGAATGAATAAATAAATGAATGAATAAATAAATGAATGAATAAATGAATGAATGCCTTATTTTACATGGCAATACAGGAAATGAGGCATGCTCTTCCGTCTGACCACGCAAATCTCGTTACATTCCTTTCACCTACTAGGGATGAAGGTATTACTTGGGTGACGAAACAGGCAACTTGAATGTAGCTCAGAGGCTTCATTTAGGCTTGAGGATCTTTTACATGCAGTAAATCTACCAACATGGGGCAGCCGGCTTTACTTCCCCTCCGAAGGAAGGCGTACGATGGATTTTTTCGCCCTTAAAAATCCATGGCTTCGATCGGATTTAAACTCACGAACTTGAGGGCCCGATACGCTAAGCGTTATGTGCGAAGCAATACCTGGCAACAGGGCATCGAACTGTCGGGAGTCCCTTATACGCTGCCAGTTCTGTAGAATTTGACGGCTGAAATAACCTAAGACGACGCGGTCATACCGACTAAGGATAATTCCAAACATTCCATGCAAGTTTTTGAAAACTATGAACACAATTTTCTCCAGCGGTGACACATTCCACGATTGTGTTACTAGCCCATATTGATTTCTTGAGAACGTACACCTCTTGTAACTTTGATTTCCGATTTCGAAATTTACTCTACTCCTTCGGAGTACGATCGAACAACTAATCAATAATAAACGCTCATTATGTGTAAAATATTTGAATTTTCTAATAAGCATGAAGTTTTAAAATATTTTACGTGAACAATAGAACTCTATGTCTGTCACGCATGCATAAGCAAGGCTTAGAAGATAGAAAGATGGAGCCATTTATGAATTTATTCTATATTGTTAGTAATCAATTTGTTAAGTAGGTCTGGATGGTATTTCCTATCTTCACTCAACTAGTCTACAAAAAAGTCACCAAATGAGCCACAACTCACAAGGATCAACGTGTTGCACAAAACGGCCTTTTACACATCAATTGTACTCGCAAAGCAGGGTCCAAAGGGAAGTTCACGGAACATTTACACACTGCAAAAGGACTTCCCTCCGTTAATTCCCGAATTGCTTAGGAAGTCCGGACGGGACATTGGGAGTTTGCCTCTGTCACAAAACGAACTGTTCTAGTTGCATATGGAGATCGGCTACGTTCAAATCGCAAAATCGAAACGCACGAAAAGCCAGTAGAGAAAATTTACATTGAATCCTGCTATGCATGAATTTCCATGAATTTTACGTATCGGCCAACTTGTCATTAAAAAAGCAGACGAAAGAATCCGCAGGATTATACGTCACCATGAAGTCCAAAATGTCACGAAAAATCAATAGGACAGCAGTTCGAATGAAAATTTAATGTATGCGATATATTCTACACATGTGGAAGGAAAATATCCTTGATTCTAACTTTTCCGGATGGGGGAGAGTAAATATAAAATATTTCTACAAATAGAAATGTCTAATAGTTTTAAAAATATGGTAAATGTAGCACAATTATACTGAATGTTATTTACTTCTTAACTTCTGCTGATGGCGGATACAGTATTGTTCTTGATAACTGTCATCCTTTAATAAAAAGTATTTAAATCTAACCAAAAAATTTTAAAAAAGAATTAAATCTCCACAATATACAGCACTTAAAAATAGATGGAGTAAATTGACTTTCAGTTTTTTAAAAACTAATAGCACGTTTTTTGCTCACACAATTAAAAAGTTAGTGGGCGGAAAAATATTAGCACTTAAAATAGATAGAGCTATAAATGAAGTACGGGATTTTGTTGAAGAGATACGTTAGTCATTTTCAATGTGAGTAATAGGGAGCACGGTATACAAGAGAAAGCAAAAGAAAAAAACATTAAAGCTAGAAACTGCTGCAGGCTAGAATGTTGGTAAAGCTACCAAAACAATCATGCCATCCGTTTCTATACAAGTTATTTTGTCTATTTCCGTACAATATTTTACATTAAAGGGACAAACAGAGCACAGGACAATTTTTTCATTCAAAATTTAGTAAAAGCAATTAAACACAGAAATTAGACACCATTCGTCCCTGAAATTGTTTAGCTGGAATTAAAAATTAATGCAGTGGAAATAATATATTCTCTTAAATTCAGTCGTGGTCAACACAAGAAAAGACAACCGCAAACGACCTGGCAAACCCAAGTGGAAAACTACGGAAGTAATTAAGATCACGGAAAGAAACACCGTGTGCGGCACCGGGAGAGCTAAGGAGAAAGTGAAGAATGGTTGTGAGAAGGGAAGAAGAGTGAAATTAAGAAAGAGGAGAGAAAAAAATAGGAGGAAAAAAAAAGGAAAGGACGGATAATGAAGATCAGAGGAAAATGCGACATAGCTGGGGAAGGAGAAAAAGACAAGGGTAACGCGAGGTAGCTGAGCAAACATGGGCGGAGAAAATGTGGAAAATGTGAGAACAAAAGTGGAGAAAATGAGTGAGGTAACCAGACCAGAGAGGCAACGACGGAAGGAGAGAGGAGAGAGAGAGAGAGGGAGGGGAGAGAGAGGGGGGAGAGAGAGAGGGAGAGAGAGACAGGAGACAGAGAGGAGGGAGAGAGAGAGGAGGGGAAGAGAGAGGAGAGAGACGAGAGAGGGAGAGAGAGAGAGGGGAGAGAAAGAGAGAGAGAGACAGAGAGAGAGGGAGGGGAGAGGAGAGAGAGGAGAGAGAGAGAGGGAGAGAAAGAGACAGACAGACAGAGAGGAGCGATACAGAAAGGCAGGGGAAGATACACGAGAGAGACTGAAGAAGTAGATATGGGAGTACGAGGCAATATACAAACGTGGTGCAAACACCCTCACAAAAAGCTTCCGATTCGCATCACTTGCGCACACATCGGCAGGGCTCCTAATGCACCTCAGGGCTCGGGAAAGAACGGGCGGTGGGCGGCGAGATGGCGGCTAGGGGATAGTGGACTGATGAATGACGGTTGATGGGCAGTGGGTTGGCGAAGACGAGTTAACAGGCAGAATGGCTGGTTGTTGGGTACCAGGCTGGTGGGCGGCGGGCCGGCTGGCACGCGACGGGTTGCCTGGCGGGCGGGTTGGGAGCAGGATGAAATACTAGTTTTAGTTTTACATTTGATATCAAGTATCATTCGGTTCGCTTTTGACTGCGTTTGTGGTGGAGTTGGCTACAAGAAGGACTACATCTCCAAAAATGAAATAGCAGGTAATTTTCTGAAACACAGTTTAAGAAACGACTTAGAACACACTTTTGCCCCAGAAAGTACTACACAAGTCACATTGCGCGTTTGGCTACGTACTTACCTATCCAGTAGTAGCATACATTTGAGGGTTTGTGTCGATCGATTTTCTGTCGATCATCAATCATAGAAAAGCGTGAACGAAGAAAACGAGGAAGCAGGAGCCCCCTTTATCTCCATTTTCTTTTCTCTCTCTCTCTCTCTCTCCTTTCCCTCCTCTCCCTCTCACTGGGAGAGGCGGCTCAATGCATCTACTGATGTCGCTGCAGCGCCTCTTACAGAGAAGTCCTAGGTTCGAGTCCCGACGACGGCAGGATTTTCGATACTAGCTTTTCAGCTAGGTCGAACATTAGGCGAATGCCGGAGCAGTACTCTAACAAACAGGCCACCGACCGCGCGCGATATTTCATTCCTCTTTCTTGTTTTCTCCTCATCCCCTTCCACACCTTTAAACTTACATGCACTACACTACCACACAAACCGGGAGACCGGTCGGGAGCTTAGAGCTTGTCCCGGCTGGGGCGATGCCTCGGTGGTGGGAGATACCTGGTTGAGGAAAACCCCGCTAGTCGACGGTAGGTGGGCGCCAGATCCCGCCATCCACCGGAAGAAGATAACAGCCAACCCCCGATGAAAAACATACACTACATTTACGGGACCACTGATCTCTGTAGTTGACGTAAATCACTATCAATCAATCAATTAATCCTCTCCTCTCCATCCCCTTTCCCTCCTCTCCATCCCCTTTCCCTGCTCACCATCTCCTTCAACCCCTATCTTCTTCAACGCATTAAAAGCAGCCAGGATAATCAACGATCGCATCGCGTGCGTCGAGGGCGCATCAAGAGCCCCGCCTGGGACTTGCGAATCCTCCCGCGGCGCGCGCGTGCGTGCGTGCGTGCGTGCGGGGCGCGACATCGCGTGCGGGGCGGGCGTAGACGCGGCGGAGGGCGGCGCCCGCCAGCCGCACGCATCGACCGCCCGCGGGCGACGACGGGCGACGCGCCGCCCCGCCCCGCGCCGCCCCGCCCCGCGCCGCGCCGCCCCGCGCCGCGCCGCCCCGCCCCGCCTCGCCCCGCCCCGCCCCGCGCCGATCTCGCCTTCATGCACGCCCGGATTCAGCGGGCACCGGATGAAGACACCCCGGCCAAAGTCGCTTCATCCATAAAATTATTAGGTGTGCGCACAGCTGGAGGAGGGCGTAGCTCCTAAAATTCTAAGAGTTTCGTAGCCCTACGGAACGAATTAAATATGTTCAATCCTAGATTTTGCTCGTTTTTAACGCGTATCAGTCAATTATAATAAACCTGCATTCTGGCAGTAATTCTAAGTTCGCCTAGGTATGAGCCTCAATTGTATTACTGAATGAGTCCCAATGGTATTTTTTGGTGGGACATAAAGTCCTAATGGTATACTACGTAACTCTATGAGCAATTGCAGAAATCGTCAAGTCTGGTTTGACGGCGTTTATGAGATCTGTTGGAAGCTTCATGTTTTAGTGTCACTTGAAACCAGTGTGACAAGTGTTTGGAGACTACTTTATTGCTTCATTTCCCAGTGGTCTAAGAAAGAAAAGGTCCCGGGACATACGTGTCCCTTTGGAAGTGGAGGGCATGCTTATCAACATACACCTTCGGCGAATATTAACATCTACTGTATTATACATTCAAGGATTAAATACATGCATTTATATGAATCTGTTTCTTCAAAAGAAGTTAACAAGTCAAAATAAAATGCAGCATATGAAGAAATACAACGTGAAAACATAAAAGTCAAGTTTGGTTCTAAAATGATTAATAACTTTGTAATCACAACGCTTCCAACATTTTATACCGTATATGTATATCTCCAAACCAGGTTCTCTGGCTGCCAACACATGAAAAAACAAAAAGGAAAGTCTAATACCCGTTTTTCTCATCTGAGGACAAATACGGTGCTCAACAAAATCGTCGAAATGTCAGATGCGGTGATTTGTGTTTTTTTTTTTTTTTTTTTTTTTTTTTGCGACTGATAGTTTGTTTTTCTCATTTGCATCGCAGACGCATCTAGAACAGTATAAGAACGCGCACTATGAGCAACACCTTCGGGAACGCAAAGAGCCAACAGGACGAGCTCGTAAAAACAGCCATCGACCCCTGCTGCGTTCCCCAACGCACGAACACGGTTCTATTTACATTTAGATAGATTTTGCAAACAACGAGATTTGTCTGAAACGTCAAATCAAAATAGAAACATCAAAGCAGAATACGTAAAGGGGAAAACCGTCATTGGCTTCGAAAGTAGCCCACTATTTCGGAATGCCACTAAATCTTGCTGAAACTGCTCATGCTTCTAGAACGATCGCTAGCTCTGATGTCGTACGCGTTGATGTCAGAGACATCGATGACATTTAGTTATTTATGTTCTTCCGAACATAAATTAAAGAAGAAAGATAAAAAAGAGGGATTGCGTATCCTAGTTTTCAAAAATCGTAAAATCATAAAACGTTAAACACCTATCCCAAAATTGAAAGATTCATAAAATTAAGAAATAATATTTACAAATGTCCAACTCAGGTGTTGCATCAACATTTATATATATAGAACACTGAGGAAAGGGTGACTGCCAGAAAATTAAAATGAAAAAAAAAAAAGCTTGGAAATAGGCAAAGCAAAAGTATCACGGAAAATATTACAGACCTTGGAGCAATCTCAACAGTGATATAAAAACGTACAACACAAAAACATCAACGACCGGTTTTCTTCGCTTGACAAAATCAACACAAGAAATTCCAAACCTTAATGAGTACGAAAAATGTTCTTGACAGGTGATCAAAAATAGGTCGCCCAAAAGTGTCGAGCCTAAGAAATCTCCCACCCAGCAAATGTTTGGGCGAGCAACCCGGTGGTTCGGACTACGACAAAAGGTCGGAAAATCAATATGACCATTTGCCTCGTCAGTTCAAACAGTTTGCAGACCTTTTCCCTCTGAATGTGGATTAATTCCGGGAGAATTCGTCGAGTTAATAAGTCGATGAAGCGTACAGAGGATATATAAAGCCTGCGCCTTTGTAAAATAATTCCTGACTAAAACACATCACAATGAAATAATTCCATCATACTGATTCTCAAGACATTTAAGACAAAAAAATACATTTTCTCTTTAAATAGGTTGGAGATAAACAATGCAGAAGTAGAAATTGGCAACGCTACGCGCCGACGTCAAATCAGTCTGCAATGCAACTGAGCCACATTATAAGTTTCTAAGAACCGCGGAAAAAAATTATTTTTAGCGATCTCATCTTTGGGATAACTGGCCATCAAGGTATCAAAAGGTTATGAAACGTTAAAATATCTCCTGGAGCATGTGAAAAATTCTCAGTCGCGCTGAAATACCTTCTCGCATCTACGCGATTCGTGTCCAAAGACAAAATAATAATAATAATAATAATAATAATAATAATAATAATAATAATAATAATAATAATCTGTCGGGCTCGGATAAGTAGAACGAGCACCATCTCTGGACGAATCATAAGGATCCTGTAAGAATCTGTGACCTTCCTGCCAGCAGCCTCGGAAATCATACGTGAGAGAAAACAACAACAAAAAAAATTTAAAAAAAACAGTAAGTGCAAGTTTGTCTCACGATCCCCTCTCCTCACCCAGTCGCCATTTACTGCCGGCGGCAGTCGTCAACGGCCATAAAACAGTCGCGAAGCGCAGTGGACGCCGTAAAAGAAAAGTGGACGGCGGCGACAACTCCACGCGTGAGAACCTTGGGGCACACCCTCTCCGCCGCGTTCTCACTAACGTCGCATTGCATTCGGGACGGCAACGACACATTTTTTCCTTGTAATACTAGCATTTTCTTTCAGTTGATAGGCATAATGATACCGAAAAGTTGTGTCACTTTTTCGCAATATATAGAAAATATTGTGAGAACCTTGGGGCACACCCACTCTCGCCGCCTTCTCACTAACGTCGCATTGCCCTCGGGACGGCAACGACATTTTTTCCTTGTAATATAGAGCTATTTTCCTAAGGATGAGACAAAGTGACAGCTACTGCGGGCAACATAAGTGAAGGTTCTGTGGTCGTTGTGCCCTTGAGCCCATTAGACTCCCTTCCCACGTTCGTTTGCAGTTGGCTAACTTGTAAGTGGCTTCGACGCTTTCTTTTGTGATGTCCTCATCCGACAAAAATATAGTGCACTGCGAGAAATAATTGATAGTAGGAAGATCAGTGTAACGTGCTCTTCTGTAAAAATTCTTTTATTTATTTATATTCGTGGCAGTTTTCTTTTTTTTTTTTACTGATTGTGAGAACATATTAAGAGATTTTCCACATACGTAATTAAATGTAAATATTTCCCGGACTCACGTACGTGCATATACCTCAGCGAAACTCTTAGACTTCTTCGTAGGGATGTTTTCACAGGAGCCATTATCACTTTACGAAGGGGCGTCGCTGTACATCTGTCGCGGCGGAGGGATACTTCTCTGAAATAATGTGATGTTCACTTGTTTTCGCGAACTGTCACTTTGGCTCATCCTTAGGAAAATCGTTCTTTACTAGCATTTTCTCTCAGTCGATAGGCAAAATGATACCGAAAAGTTGTGTCACTGTTTCGCAATATATAGAAAATATTGTGAGAACCTTGGAGCACATCCACACTCGCCGACTTCTCACTAACATCATACTGTCCTCGAAACGCAGCACACACACTTTTCTTGTAATACCTGCGTTTTCTTTCAGTTTATCGGCATAAAGATACCGAATAGATGTGCCACTGTTTCGTAATATATAGAAAATTTGCAAAAATATTGTGAGAACCTTGGGAGACACCCACAGCCGCCGCCTCACTAACGTCTCATTGCCCTCAGCTCCGCAACGACACATTTTTTCTTGTAATACCAGCATTTTCTTACAGTTTATCAGCGTAATGATACCGAATAGTTGTGGCAGTCATTCGCAATATATCGGAAATGTTACAAGAACCTTCAGGCACACCCACTCACTGCTTTGTCACTAACGTCGCATTGCTCACGGATCAGCAACGACACATTTTTTTCTTCTAATACCTGCATTTTCTTTCAGTTTATCGAGTTATTTTATTTCAGTTATCGTTTTTGATACCGAATAGTTGAGCCACAGTTTTGCAATACATAGAGAAAATATTCATCTGTTTTATATTAAATATTATAATACTAGTTGCATACTAAAACAAATTTTATAGCAGCTTCTTTCTTCCATTCACACTCGTATCAAATGTGGAAACAGAGTTACTCGTATTTATTAAATTACTTTTCTACCGTTAGGTCCGTGCAATTGTAGGAAGCTCAAAGCCTCCACGCCGCCAACTTTTGCCCGTTATGATTGAACGCAGTCCCTAAGGGTACCCCAGTGCATTTTTTGGGGAGATGGGCCCAGGGGAGATGTAATGAAGACGATGGAAACAGAATGGAAAAGAAAAAATAGCGCACAGTGTGCGGCCCATTGTTTACAGCGCTCACCAACAAATAATCAGGGAGACCTCCGAAACAAATGATCAGAACAGCCGAACTACGAATGCGATTCAGGTATCCGCGACAGAATCGCACCGGGGTAAAGGAAATTTCTGTCGCCTCACAGGGATCGAACGCACTACTTCCTTTTTGACTGGTGCACTCGAGTCAGAAGGAGCTTTTCCTTCACGATCCACGCTACCGGAAATGGAGTTAGATTCGTGCCTATGTACATTATGTACTAAACTGCAGCGTGCGCTGCAGAGGCGCAGACACATCCAACCACACAGAAAGCATTCTGAACGGAAGCTTGCTGAAGAACGAGGAGAATTGCTTTTTTTAATTTCCTATTAATACGTGCCCTCCTTGACCTCTGATAAGTATACGCCGGAAGGTCTGGACATTACCTCTGGCACGTAAAAGTGGCAGGGGACACTATCTGGTTTATATTTCTAGAAAATTGCTACGTGTTCTTTTGACCCTTCTCGATAGCACGCGACTGCTTGCTTAAATAATTGGCCTTCCATTGTGTTAACACGCGTCGAGTCACGCAAGGTATCGCCTTCCCTCCGCCCCGCAGATGCTGTCAAGAAACAGAAGAATGCTATAAAGGTGCTAAAGAAATATTATGAGTTCATTAGCATTTCGGTCGTTCACGTAGAAAACTGTAATCGTGGCACTTTTCATAATATATTCAGCGTGTGCACTGTCTATTGTTCCGTAGCTCAGCTCCATAATAAAACTATTAATTGACTTCTTTTCCATTTCTTCCCTCAACGCTCCTACAGTCTGACACGGTAAGTATTCTGCACACATACAAGATGGTGCCGAGTTAGGTTCCACGCGTTTAATTCATGATACTTGGGTATGTATTCTCTTTCTATAAATTTTACGGTGTACATTTGGATTCCTGTTTTATTTATATCAATTCTTTCGCTAATTATATTTGTTTACTTATTTTCATCTTTGTAGAGCCACTAAAGATAGGATAAATTAGTTCCGAAACACGTACGACTAATTCTTTATATTAACTTCGTTTTGTAGTATATTTGTGGTTGACACCTCCTCGATCCTGAATTAATAATAATTCTACTTTTTCACTTCATCAACGCTTCACCAACTTCATTGTCGTACAACAATAGACGTGTTTAACTGCCGTACAAACAGAGAAGACTCTGCGACCATACCTCGCGCGAGAACCTTGAGGTACACCAGCGCTCTTAGGGATGGTATTATACCCAGCCAGCTATACAACTGGTGTTGAAGCTCGCCACCGCCCAACTTCTAACAAAGGACCTCTCGACCAACGAACAAAGTCTAGACAGCTCAAACTAGCCGTTTCCATGGCAACCACTCACAGTGAATCTTTTCGGGCGGAGCTTCGGTTCGACATGAGGCCCAGCCAGCCTGAACCGCTCGGGAATATTAAGAGAAAACGATCCTAAAGGAACGCGCGCAATTTAAAATCAAGAAATCGAAATAGCCGTTTGGAGTAAATAAAGAAACAAAAATAAATTTAAAAAAAATGAAGGATGAATAATAGTCAATCGACAATTAAAATCCATGCGAGCCGCCACTGACCGACAAAGAATTAATAATTGCACAAACCCGAGAACAGGTTCATTCTGCTGCGTTGCGCATATCACGAATGCATCTTGAGAACGGGGTTATATAGCTCGTGGGAGTTCCGCCCCTCGACGTTGTTTTGTCGCAAATACATCCGATGCTTCCACACTTTTTATGGGGCTCGTACCGCCAAGAGCTTTCCGCTTCTCTGCGGGCGGAGACCGTTTCTGCTTCCCTTCCATTTGTGTAGAGCTCTCTCCAGAAGCAAATGGACTTCTACTAAGTTACTGCGAGTGCTCTGAAACGACCGAGGAGTTTTGCGACAATCTGCGAGTATATCGAAAGTGGCACAACCTAACATCAAACATATAAAAAGTGAGGAAACAGATGACGGGATTTGAAACAGGTAGTTCTATGCACATTTAGGCAAAATTCAGTCCGGCCCTCAACCTATTTCGTATCTTGAGAGAGAGAGCATTAAAATAAACAATAAATGCCACTTAAATGTCGTAGTCTGTGGTAGAGTTTTTTATATCTACAGTTGGAAAATGTAACAATTGGCTTTATAACATAATTTCAGTCTGAAGGAGGATTTGCTTTATAACATTTCAGTTTTTCGAATTTTTTGAAGCATTTTAAATTTTAGACGCATCCCGGAATGAAAGATGTAATGTTCATTATGATAGTGATAAATGTGATGAAATTACGGAAATATATTAATAGGTATTAACAAAATTTAATGTTTTATTATCTGCTACCCCCAAGTGTGGAGTTAACTACGCCTACGTATGGGGTCACAGTTAGTTAGCCGGCAAGAGAAAATGCCAAATACATGCATACATCATCTGCTAGCAATCACGTATTTCAACTGTCCCTCTTAAGCGTGAATTGTTTAAACGAGTACCTGAGTAAGTGAGTACATGAACACATCTTACACATGCTCAATAATGGCGGGTTAAATTTCTAATGAGAAATAAGTTAATCCATTTTTACTGTTGAATACGTATTCAAATTAGTCACATCATTTTAAGAATACTCAATTTATACATCAATACACTTGGTATCCCATAATAAGCATCCATATTTTTTCAGACACCTGAATACACGATTAAATTTGTAAAGAAAAATATATGATAAATTGCCGTATATCAACGATTATAATGTAAATAAAATAGGAATAAGAAAATGTTAAGTGTTAAGAGCAACAAGAAAGTGCAATTTTTGAAGTGCTGAACACTTTTATTACACAACTTTTTCATTGAAAGTAACCAATACCGGTATCTTATTCACAGAAGCATTTCACGTTTATATTCTGAATCAGTGGTGGAAAGTAAAACATGTGGCCATTTTTGAGCAATTTATATTGCTGCATATACCAACATCTGTCACTCAATGGTCAATTAGACAAAAAACCTTAAACCCCATATATTTATGAGATGTCATAAAAGTTATTTCCAACTTTTCGATTCTCTTACATCTCTTTCTTATTAATTATGTTAATAAGTGAGTAACCAATGACTAAAAGTAAATTTTATTGAGCTTTACGATTGCGAATTCCTTCAATTGAAGTACAAGTAAAATTGGTAACAAATTTTAAAAGGGCGACATGCATGTCAAAAATAAATAAAATAATAACAGACAGTTTTTTCCGTATTTTAAGTACGCATCAACATCTAGGTCATTAGTGACCGCTATTGGAGTTAGCATATGGTAACTATGAAGATGAAACGATATGATAAGGGGTGAAAGGTCGCATACAAATACAACCGTGCCCGAAATGGAACTCGAACCAATGACCCTTCGGTCGGAGATCGCTACGACATTACTAACTTAGCGATCTCAATAACCAATATTCTTGTGATCCTGGCAGCAAATCGTTACAGAACACCCTGAGAAAATTTATTCGGCACAGCTTTTATTATTAGTTTACATAGTGTCTTGTGCATTAACACTCGGCATACAAAGTAAGAGTCGCAAAAGAGAACAAATTTCTTACAAACGACCACACATCGCAAATACACAACGGAGCAACTTTTCTCCGCACACCCTCCAAACGTGTGCCAAGCACAGGAACTAAATTTGTCTAAACCTCTAAGGAACAAACAGATCAGAGAGTGACGTATGAGCGTACATTAAATCCTGGCACGTAACGGACATTCCCATTCAGACGTCACGTCGGTTTGGCACAGAGGAAGACGCATTGCAACACATGACAAGCGCCCTCCGGGCATGGAAGTCTGCACACTACCTGCCCGTCCACTCCTCCGCGCCTTGGGCAACACGCGAGACGGCAATTCACGCGAATGGCATCGCGAACGAACGTGTTAATTTCGCCGTGCCTGCGAATTAGCATCCTGTCGAGTTGTTTCTTACCGCGTGTGTTAACGTGTACAGAAGCGCGCCCGCCTCTAAAGCTTCGCAGAGACGCTTTCCGCAACGAACGCTTCGTACACTAGGAGGTCCTAGGGCAAGGTTATCCAACTGGCGGCCCGAGGTGCCATTTAGTGTGTCCCGCGAAAGGGTATTAGCAGGGGGCGGATTTTGAGGACCTAAAACATCGCCAAAAACAATCAACAAAATGCTCTTAAAATGCCCTAAAACCAAAGAAATATGACGTAAAAAATCTTATCAAAACCACTTCGAATGAACAACTCAAGCTGTTGGATACGTTACATCGAGGCTTCTTCCATTCGTTCAAGTGAACTCAGCTCGCAAATTTTTGGTTTTGATTGTTTTTTTACCAGAGAATTCAGTTATTCAGGTTCATAAGAATTATATACTCACGACTGTCAAAACATTTTCTGAGCGAACAAATCGAATAGGCTACCGAATAATTCTGTGAAGAACAATTGTTGTATTTCGTAAATATTATTTGAAGCAAGTAGCATTAAAAATGACATTAAAATCAGCACAAAAAATGAAAATGGGAAAAGGTAAAAAATGACTTATTAGTCCAAATCGACAAAAATTGCAAAATAATGACCTATTAAAAATGGGTCATTTCCTTTTGTCATAACATAAAATGAATTTCTATACTAAACGGCATCGTTCTAAAGTGAAAAGAAAAGAAATGGCATTTCATTAAAATCCGCTCTCTAGTTATTAGTAGGGAGAGAAGTTTTATACCCTAAAATATCTTGAAATATGCTTTTAAAAAACAGGCGTTTATGACTAAATCATTCTTAAATATGCTCTTTAATATGCAATTAAAATTATCAATATTTCATTTTCTTTATAAAACTACCTTTATAACATTCAGTACACGCGCACGTAGAATGAAAAGGTATTTTTTTGGGCAAACACAAAATAATCTACCTTACTTCGCGAGGGAAGTATTGAAGTAGATCTTCACCTTAGTAAAGTATATTGTATGTCTTGTTGAATTTCTTCTGGCTGGTTTCAAAAATATGTTCTAACGAAATATCCTACATTTGCACAAATATTTTATAATCTATAGAAAACACAAAAACGCAAACTCTGACAAGCTCTTTCGAATAAATGAACGGCCAGAAATTAATAGATTCCATGAAAAGATGAAACATTTTTATGGATAAGTCTCTATTTTAACGAAATATGCAAAATATGCGCATGTAATTACACGAATATACACCAACTGAAAAAATCTGCCAAATATGCACAAATATGCACTAACATATTAATTTTTTATAGCATCATATTCTATCCAAGTGCCAAGAAATTTCACGCAGCTATGTACTGAAGTACCGGACAAAAATCTGCCAAATCGTAGAAATCCGATTCCTCGTCATTAGTGAAAGCCCCTTTCATTTCTGTCGTGTGAGAACATTGCACGTTACTTCACGCGCACTGGAGTCAACACCCTCTTTATTTTAAACTATCTGGGGAATTGAGGTATCTACCACAATAGTATTAAATGTAATTTTAACATTAAAATTACATTTAATACTATTGTGGTACATACGTCAATTCCCCAGATAGTTTATCATAGAGTACCACATAATCTCTGCTGCCACCACAGAATTTACCCTCTTTATTGTAAAAATTGGTTAAGTTTAGATTTAAGGATTTTTCCTAGTTACTTCTGTAATTCAAAATCATTCCACTGCGTTAGGCATCGTTCGGTCCAATATCACGCATGATTCCACACAAAGCGTTTCATTGCGGCTGGTCAAAGTGGACAGTCGGAAGTTACGTAAGGATTGTTAGAGTAATGAAAAATTGGTCCGGAACCATATTAAGGATTTAAGTTGTGGCTCTTGAGGCTTCGCAAGTTGGACATCATTATCCCAGGCATTAGATTTAATAGATAAATTTTTATAAGACGGGACAGTTTTGACAGCTACTGTAGACAACATAAATGAGAGTTATGTCTATGTACTCAATTCGCGAATGCGTTCAATTAATTAGCTCATTAGTAAATGGTTTTCATCATATTATCTTGCAATGCCATTGCTCTACATGACGTTCATTTGTTTCCCGTCCTGTCAAACTGGTCCTTTTTCAAAGTAACACCTCTATATAGCCCTGACATAAGCAAGAAATGCTCACCCTGTGGTACATCTCGCTGATTATTTGCCAACTTCCTGCAGGAGAGAATTAGCGTGCGCCTACGATAATTAACACTCTGTTAATTGAAAAGCGAGTTTCATGAGATAGAATGAGGTTCATTGAGTACTGGTGAAGTAGCGAGATCGGAGTTGAAATTTCGAACACCAGGAGGTCCTAGGCACTATCCTAGATTCTAGCTCTATAGCTAGACACCACTTAGAAATTGTGGCCCTGTGGCACACCTCAATAAACTAAGCAAACCTCCTGCTAGAGAGAACTAGCTACTTATGTCAGGGAAACCTTCCTCAACCAAATGTGAGAGTTACTTCACAGTATTTAAAAGAGCCCCCCCCCCCACCCCCGCCTCCAGGGTTTTTTTTCTCAGCCGTACCTTATGGTCTCTTTTCCGCGGCATTGATGCGATGGAGAGACCATTTGGGGTGAATACCAGAATTCGAAAGGTTAGAACAAGGTAGAATGCAGGTATTGTAATGGCTTAAAGGCCTACAGCCTAGCCACTTGGCATCAAGTTTTCTAATTTGTATGTAATAATTACCTATTAAATAAAAAAAAATAAAAAAATTAAAAGAGCCGCCACCACCGGCAGCAAATACACGAATGTCAGTTTATGACTGGAACTGGAATGTAGGGCCAAACGAAAAAGAAAGGAATTTAACGGGGAAAGTTCGCCGCGATTTTAAACTCGTGTCCAAAAAGTTGTTTTATATACTCGGGAAATGCAGAGATCTTATCATCATCGCCCACCGGCTGTCCTGTTCCCGCGATCTGAGCACGCGATGGAGTTTGTTCGCACTTCTGTTCAAGTTTGTAGCTTCCCGTCAGGTTTAATCGCGCGCGATACATCACGTTGCAAGGGAGAAAAGTTACAAGGAAAATGCACTTTTTACTCGTACATTTGTTATCTGATTCGGAATAATCTCTAGCTGGTTCTCACTTAGCGTTTATTTTAAATATGAAATCTCATATCTTGACGAATGTCTCACGGAGTACAAGGTTAAAACTATCATGAGTTCTGTTGGAAGTACGAAAATTTCTTTTCATGGCTGAACAATAAAATTTCAAAACTAATGTTAAATATGTATTACGCTTTGAATATGAGCGGAATGAAGAAAAAATTGTCTTTGGCTGGTGCTGGAGGTTCGTGACGCAAACTGGTAGTGCACAGAACGAGCAAAAATCGGCGCGCCGCCATTTCCACAATGGGCATTTCATTCAGGTTCTTTCAATTCCACATCAACAAAAAAATATTTCCACAGAAAAATGCCTTTTAGTGTAGACATTAATTCTATGTTATGGACACAAGAAAATGACCCATTTTAGATGACTTTTTCTTCGATTTCGACTAGTAGGTCATTTAAATTTAACATTTCCCGTCATTTTTAAAGCATTTTTTTGTAGATTTAATCGATTTGAACACAATTTTCATGGAACATGCTTCAAATAACATATAAGAGATGCAACAAACGATCTCTACAGAATTCCTGAGTAACCTTTTCGATTTCTTCGCACAGAAATTGTAATGTCAGCCGTGTGAGTATGTAATCTAAGGTTTCTGTGACGCCCATCCTGAATCTGTTCGGCAGATTTTGCGAAATTTAAAGACAGATTTCCTAGTAAAGAACATTCCAAACCAAAAGTTTGTATACTGAGTTCACTTGAACGAAAGAAAGAAGCCTCGATTACATCAGCAACATGTCCAACAGCCTTGAGTTGTTTATACGAACTTGTTTTGATAAAAAAATTACGTAATTTATCCTTGCTTTTAGAGCATTTAGAAAATTTAAGAGCATTTTATTGATCATTTTTGGCGATGTTTCAGGTCATAAAAATCTGATCCCTACTTATTTCTCAGTGCGTTATATTCATGATCGATATTTGCACACACATTAAAAAGACACACTAATTTTAATCAGATTTCGTTCTCTCGTATCAGCAAATAGACGAGTTCAAAAGGAATTTTTGGTTTTTACCAATTACTATGGTCCCACAGGAAAATCGATGAAAAATATTTTCATTGGCGCTTAATTCAAGGAATGTATTTTCCCCACAACTTTTCTTTTAGTAATATACACTTACATTAGTGCAACCAGATGTCAGTAGTTTTACTCATCTTGAGGTAACAGCATTCATAATTAGATAAGTATTTCCCAATAGTAGTATTCAATATTAATAATAGTAAGAGGGCAAAAAAATATCGTCGTGTTACAATTAAAACTTACACAAGCAGCTCAGCAAAATGGAAGAAACATCGGATGATTCGTGATCGAGAAACTCACCTGAAAAAAGACACAAAACAAAGTTAGAAAAATGTTGAATTAAATACATTTTTAAAAAATCATCACACGGAAAATATGTTCAGTCGTACCATTGTACTATTATAAATATTCCTAATAGCTTGCTGTTTTCAATTTATATTCTAAGATCACCCGCATCCCTTTGTTCGTTACAAGCATTCTTGCTGGACATTTATTACTCGTAAAGGAGCATGTGATATGCTACACAGGCGTAAAACATATCTTAACTAAAATTTTACTCTGAGCAAGAACTCTGAATTTTTATGCGGGATCATAGGGCGATGAAACTCCGGGCGAGCTTTGATGTTTTCATTAACTCTTCATCTGATATTACGCGGTGAGTAATCTAGAAAATGAGTCTCCTTTGCAACGTTGACGTTGAAAGTTAACTTAACTTTTCATAACAGTGAAAATGCCGCGAAAAAACAGTTCAAAAACGACCTATAGGTAAGTGGTAAAATCATCATCATCATCATCATCATCATCATCATCGTCATCATCATCGTCGTCATCATTATTATTATGATAAATACTTGTTTCAAGCCTTAGAACCCCCAACCGAAAATTGAAGCCGGCACTCCTGGCTTATGTCCAGTTGCTATGGAAAACAATAATGTGAGAGAAGAATTTTCCTGACGTGTTTGTCCTTCCAAAATAGTGACGAAGCAGAGACTATTAAAAATATTATGATTGTTTTAGACTCGGATAAAAGCATTCCAAACCATTTCATTATTGTGTTCGAACATTACTGATGACAAGATTTAAGTTAGCCGAGCCGGTGGCCCAGATCGCTAAGGCAGTAGTGACGTAGCGATCTCGGACCCAAGGATCGAGGGTTCGAGTCCCGCCTCGGCAATGGTTGTATTTGTGTTCGTCCTTTCACTCCTTATCATCGCCATTTGGTTTCATCTTCATAGTTACAATACCGCCAACTCCAATAGTGGTCGCAAAAGACCTAGACTTTATGCGACCTTAAATAAACAAAAAAACAACAACAAAGATTTAAGTCCTCAGGAACCATCGAAATAAAAATACCAAATTGCGGCGGCGATGGTGTAGCGGTTAGCATATTGGACTGCTATACCCAAGTTTGCGGGTTCAAACCCGATCGAAGCCGTGGATTTTTAAGGGCGAAAAAATCCTTCGTACGCCTTCCTTCGGAGGAGAAGTAAAGCCGGCTGTCCCATGTTAGTACATTTACTGCCTAAATGATGCCTCTGAGCTAAATTCAAATCGCCTGTTTCGTCGCCCAAATAATACTTTCTTTCTCCCATGATTGGTGAAACGAGTGTAACGAAATTTGCGTGGTCAGACGGAAGAGACCTCATGGCCTGAGTCTCGCCACGTAAAATAAGGCAAATTCAATTCAAAATGAGTGCGCAAGGGCTCAGCAAAAGAAAGAAAAGAAAAAAATCTCTGGTCTCGCAAAATTAAGCCCTCTCGGTATCTGAATACGAAATGAAAAGTACATGAAGTGTTTCGCAGTTCATAAACCAATACACTGGTATGACACGAATACAGTAGAATTCAAACCCCATATCACAATTATATCGCTTTCAGAACTAAACAATGATTATAAACGTATCAAAACATTTGTTTCATTACACAATATGGAGTTGAACAAACCATATAAAGTGGCAATTGTAACGTTAACTATATATTGTTTACGTAATCATGTAATGTCTAAATTACGTATTCCACAACATTACTTCAATAGCTAATGAAATGTTTTTCTGGATAATGTTCGCTTGGATCCAATACTCCTCTCGGTATTTACAATTCACGACATTTTAGTCGGATAAAGCAATGTTACGAGTAGTACTTACGATATAGAAATGAAACGGAAACATTGCGTGATCATGTGTGCACTTTTGCTCCAACGCGGAATAACACAATGAACGAGTCATACACATTCACTACATTATCACATAGCAAACACATGAATTGAGTTTCTCGGGAAGAGACGAAATAAAGCAAAGAAATGCAATTACCCAACACAACGAGTAAATTCGTCCTGGATGTTTCCTGCATGAGAAGAAACGAGAAAGAGAAAAAAACTGAGACAAACATGCAATGTAATTTATTTCTTTTCATGACTATCGTCTTTTAAATCAAATTCACAATGGGGTTATCGCATACGTCACGGCAACTATTTTATTCACGACAATGTAGGTCAGGTAAGAAATTTTAAAATAGAGTACGATAGTGTAAGATTGAAACTCATGATGCATGCAAATTTTTAATTGTGTATTTTCAACATCTTAGAGAACTGTATTTGGTATAGAAAAACAAAATAGAATCGATCGTTAATAAGGATACGTCTAATATTTCTCAATCTTTTGAAGTTTGGACAAATTCTCACATATTCATTGTTTGCACAACAAATCCCATAGCTACGCCGACTATCAGTTCGACCTGGATTTTTACTCCCCAAATCCGGTTGAACTAGATTTACAAAAAGGTTTAAGGTATTTTGAGTCTTTAGTTAGAGGAAGTTTTGCTCGCATGACACAACATCACCAAGTTAACAAATTTTGTAACATCAGCAAGTTAACAAATTATAGCACACAATAGAGAATTTTCCAAAGCAGAAATATTAAAAAAAACTGCGAAACATTAACTCCAAATGGTATGTACAAACACGGCAAATTTAAAAAAAATACCAAAACAACATACATACTTAAGTAGAAAACCTCAATATATAGTGCCAAAATCTTTTAACAACTATGGAGAAAAATCTTTAAAATGCTTAGTTCCAAAATTATACAACAAACTTCATAGCAATGTCACTGCATGCAGTAAACTGAAGGACTTTAAAAAGTCTGTTAAAAGTGTACTACAAGTTGAAGAAGAAAGATAGAGTGGTATATGACTGAATATTAATTTCTCTTTTTCATCAATTTTATTTTCTGAAATTCATGTAAAAAGAAAAGGTTTTTTATGTTATTTGTTTTTCTTTTTCTTCTACAAAATAAGTCTGAGAAACAACAATATTCACCATTTGTGGCTACTACAGTGCCAGAACTAAAATTATTAGTAATCAAGTTGGAACTGTTATGAAGATAAAAATGAAATGTAATAAATTGTAACAATGTATATTTTTATGTAATATTTTTGTAACGGGAACCCAATGACAAGTCCTGTGGACTTATTGGGACCCCAAACCACATGGAAATAAATAAATATAAATAAAAATATTATCATCATTATCATTATCATCATCATCATCATCATCATCATATCGGCCTTTCTCTTCCGAGGTCCAGTCACATTCTATCCTGGAGAGAGACGTATCTAATTATGGGATCAGCTTTTCGGCTGTATCTATCCCTTGGTAAGACAAGGTTGTTTAACCTTTAATTATGAATTATGAGGTGATAGGATGATAAGAGGCAATCGTCACCTTTCTGAATCATCCCGGCATTCGCCTGTATGACCGAAGGAAACCACGAAAACTCCGGTCAGGACGGCCAGCCCGGGTTTCGAACCCAGGCGTCCCAACTGCGAAGTCAGCGTGGTATGCACTGAGCCACTTCACTCGGTATTATTATAATAATATCATTATTATTATATTATTATTATATTATTATTATATTATTATTATTATTATATTATTATTATATTATTATTATATTATTATTATTATTATTATTATATTATTATTATTATTATATTATTATTATTATTATTATTATTATTAGGTTAGTAACGATAAACCAACGCTCGCTTATTGTAAACTCACGCTGCAACTCCACTACATTTCGTGGAAGCAACACCCACTTCGCTCCCCATTACCACGTTCCATTACTTCTTCCTCGCAGAGCTTGTCCTCATCCGAGACATCCTGTGCACTGCGCTAACATTGTTTCGCGAACGCCTCCGCCTCGCCCACTCGCGTCTCTTTGAGCGCACCAGCTCCTCTGGGCCCCCGCAAAGGGACGTCCAAGCCCTGCACAAAGGCCCTTCCCGGCTGCCGCGTTTGCTCGCGTCGGACAAGGCGACGGAAACAAAACTCTCCTGGCGATGCTGACACATAAAAGGGCTGGGCGAAGACACGACACAGCATAACAGTTTTCGGAGAAATAATTACGTTACGCGTGAAGTGAAGACCAGAAGTAAATAGTCCCGACGTGAAAGAACCTGCTGCTTGAAAGGAAGGATGAAGACTGTGAGCGAATCGAGAAAGAAAGAAAGAAGGAAGGAAAAAAAGAATACAATGGAAAAAGCATGAATCAGGTCGTCAGGTCTTCGTAATTCTTTAGGAAATGTTACAAACGTAGTTGATCAAAGAAATTTCGCCACAATTTGAATCAAGCTCGCATAGATATGAGTCACAACCACACAGCACATTGAGTGGTATTGAGTATTTGCGGTATTATAGTAGTGAAAAATCTATCTGAAAATTCGAAATTTCTCTATTAAAAATCGAAATTTAGGAGGTGTGAAGCAGGGATATGTGTCACTGAAGGAAAATCGCGCTTTACAGCACGCCAGGGGACATATCCTTTCTAGACGAAACGAGGCAACGTTTAAATTGTACATTTGGCAAATGCAGAAGGTTGAAGTGTATAGTGCTCTATTAAAGAAAAGTTCGGAGAGTAGTTTCTCTGCCTGCGTTTATCTATTAGAACAGCATCTATACCAAATGGTTTATGCTGGGATCAAAGAGACATGCTATATTATGGAGCCGTTCATGGTATACATAATTCCAGTGTGTTCCACGTCGGTCAATACAGGAGATACAGAAAAGGTTAGTAAAATTACAGATTACTCTTGTTATTACCATCAAATTATATTGTTTTATTGACAATTAAAATATATTTGTCAATAACAAGAGGAACCTATAATTTTACCAACCTACACAAAGACAATTATTACTTTCAATAATACGAGTCGATTGAGAACATCTGCGAGAACAAAACCATTTTATGAAATGACAGGCTTTTATTTTAAAATAAACATCATTCTTTTAAGCCGAATATACTTATTTAATGATTCATGGATTGTCGTAAATTGCAGGTGCAATTACAATATCACCAAACAGTAGCTTCGAAACATCGAATAGTTATCAAAACTCTGACATCGCGGAGAAGCCAACACACGGTACAACTCCAGTGTCATTCACTACCGCGCACGCATTCTCGTACGTTAACGCCAGCGATCGCGTGTGACTATCTAAAATTCCTCCTTAAGCTATTCTTCCGTAGAACATCGACTTCCGTTTAGTACCGTATATCCTTTGATCCGACAGCGAAATCAGACATTCTTGAATGAAAGAAGAACATAGGATAACTTTATTTTACATCACGAATAAATATACGTAACAAATTATAGTAGTACTTGTCTACACTCTGAAGTTACGAAACTGATAGCATATAAAGTAATATTTATAACTCCAAAATATATAAACAGGAAGAACGCATGCAGAGGAGTAGGTTATTTTGTGGCGTCATACGGGTGTGCAGTACACAGACGAGAGTGGGTTGTAATAACAGCAGGTTTATTCACAATTTAGACCGTAGTCACAAATAACCAATGCACTGTATACAATTAACTAACTAAATAGACCCCACTGTTAGGAGAGATATTTACAACGGCTACCACACTGCAACATACTTCCTAATGTTTCGCCGTGCGTAGAGTACCGCCTGTCCTGAGCCCGACTACATGTCTTAGTCACAACAATAACTGCCGGCTTTTCGCGTCCACGTTCGCACCTCTCACGGACGACCTACGCTGCCGCTGCTGCCAGGACCAAGAAGGAAGAGCTATTGTTCTCAAGGCCCTTAAATAGCCCCCGCGATGCTGCCCGCCGCCTCCATTGCCTCCGCCCTAGCGATGCGCACACCCTGTCAGAAGAACACAACAGAAGCGGTTAAATCCGGCGCCGACCTACACGTCAGTTTGGCGGGGTTTCTCCCCTCCACACACCTCCCACGGCCGAGGCGCTCTTCCAGCCAGAACAAGTTCTACGCTCTACGAGTTTTCCCAGCATAGGTATGTAAGTATGTATGTATGTGTACTGCATGTAAGTATGTATGTGTACTGCATGTAAGTATAAGTGTGTGTAAAGCATGAGGAAAGAAAGATCGCGCGCGGTTTGTGGCCCGTTTGTTAGGGAACTGCTCCGGTATAGATCGGTGAAATAACAGAAAATTACATCACCACAGCAGCCGGCCACCCTATAATTATCCTCCAGCAATACCAGAACTTGACAACATTTTTTTACATTTCATGTGGACAACTGCAGATTGCTCGCTTGCTGGTCGAGTCGCCTACGCAGACCACTGCAGTTTTTTTTTCTCGTCGAGCGGGTGTGCTGGACAGCAGAATCAACATCCATCCTCATTCTCTTAGCAGCTTTCTGCGCCTCTCCGCAAAGCTTTCAGAGGAAATGTGCACGTCCGGACGGCTATCCATTCGAGGTAGACACACGGCAGACCGCGCCTTCTCAGCATGACGCCATATCGCCGACCTCTCACTTGCCTTCCCCTCTCTCTCCTTACGTCTTTCAAGCCTCCGACTCTATGGACGGAAACGTTCGGTTTTGAAAGGTAGCCAACCATATCCTTTGGCATTTTTATTCATAATTGATTGACAGATAAGATTGATTGATTGATTTTTTCGTGTTTCCGGGCACGTCAACTGCTTTGGTCATTAGTCCCGTTAGTGAAGTGCATGTTTTTTTTCGGGAGATGGCGGTGATCTTCCCCCACTGGATGGCGAGATCCGGCGCCGACCTACCGTCGACTAGTGGGGTTTCCCCCTAACCGGGACTCTCCCACCAGCGGGGCACCGCCCCAGCCGGGACAAGCTCTAAGCTCCCGACCAGTCTCCCGGAATATGTGGTAGTGTAAGTATGTGTGTAAGGGGAGAGGATAGGACAAGGAAGAGGAAGGACAGTTCGCGCGCGGTCCGTGGCCCGTTTGGTAGGGTACTGCTCCGGCATTTGCCTGGTGTTGATCGGAGACAGATTGATTCCGGGCGCGTCAACTGCTAAAGTCATTTGTCCTGTAAATCTAGTAAATGATTTTTCCTCGGGAGGTGGCGGTGTTCTTCCCTCGCTGGACGGCTAGATCCGGCTACCGGGCTTTGTTCAATCAGGTATCTCCCACCAGGAAGCGCTCCCATAGGTTCTGGAATGGCTCACGACTCCTCCCTTTCCCACGCTCAGTGTCACTGGGCAGTAGCTCTGTGTGAAGGCGCTCGGTGCTCCTTCGTGGCTCCACCGAGTGTTTCCATGTGACGTAGGTCTATACTTCGATTAAAACAATAAATCCTTTCAAGACCCCCCGAGCTAAAAACTGAGAGGGACACTGTCATTCTAGCGGAAGCTTCAGAACCAAAAATTTAAGTCGTAAAGAAGCTCGCGATTCGATGACAATGTCCCCCTCTCCTGCCAGCTCGTGACTTGATGGAACTTTCTGTTCCAATCGAAGTATATCTTTCGCAGCCAACCTGAGTGGTCCAAGTGGCGAAGAGCATGTACAGGCTCACCGCAGGGTCCCACCTTGGCCATAATTGTTTGTCTCTTGTCTCTCGTGTATATGTTGTCGATGTCATTTGTAATTGTATGTGCTGTCGATGTCATTTTTTATTAAAAAAAACTTTTTGTCGGCGCTCCGGTTCGAACGGTATCAACGGTCGCGGGTTCGATTCCCGCCTTGGGCATGGGTGTTTGTTACTCATGTATGTGTTAATGTCATTTGTCATTGTATGTGTTGTCTGTCCTTTGTCATTTTAAAAAAGGGGCGCGGGTTCGAGTCCCCCTTGGGCATGGGGTTTGTCTCTTATGAGTGTGTGTGTGTGTGTGTTTGTGTCTGTGTGTGTTTGTGTGTGTGTGTGTTTGTGTGTGTGTGTTTGCGTGTGTGTGTGTTTGTGTGTGTGTTTGTATGTGTGTGTGTTTGTGTGTGTGTGTGTTTATGTTTGTGTGTGTGTGTGTGTGTGTTGTCGCGGAGGCCCGCACGTTCTGCTGACCCCAGATCAGAGAAGCCCGCAAGTGTGTGTCGGTGTCGAGTGCAGAGTCGAATATGCATCCCATCGGGACGTAAAAGGATAACGGCTGTCAGCTGAATACAGCCCTAGGAGAAAAAAAAATATCTTGCCCGTCCGCGGCCACGGGAACACGACCCCGATCCGCGAGCGAAGAAACGCAAAAACCACTTCTGCAAGTTTGAGGGCATGCGCTTTATAGCGTCCGCCTGCTTTGCACTTCAGTTTCTGCAGAGAGACGAATGGCGAACAGACAGGGCGAGGTCCCAGTTCTGCAACCATTCATCTATCGTCGCCCTTTGATGAGACACTTCAGAAGTAATCAACTTTGATGGGATATTCCTCGAGTACTCAACGTTGATGGAATATTCCAATAGTAATCACCCTTGATGGGGGCTTTCCAACAGCGATCAAGTCTGGTGGGCTATTTCAGCAGAGATAAACCCTGATTAGATGCACGAGTTACCAAAGCAACCACAAGTCCTACATTAGTTTCTCTTTAAGAGTGTTCCAACTCACCATCATCAACTGCACCACCACCAACTCAGTCACCTCTCGACCAACAGGCCTCGTCCCCTGGCCCTTTTGATGTCCAAGTCTTTTCTTTCACCCGGCTCATATATTTCCTTTTCCCCCTTTTATCCACGGTGACGTTAACCCTCATGTGTATCTATCAGAGCAGATACAGAGCGAAACAATAAGACGCGTTCTATGGTCTGAATTTGAAAAAAAAAAAGGACAAAAATATCTTACTTTCATAAAAGTGCAATGAATAGTAGCTTCGTAGATTGATTGATTGATTGATTGATTTTTTCGTGTTACCGGGCGCGTCAACTGCTTTGGTCATTAGTCCCGTTAGTGTAGTGCATGTTTTTTCCGGGAGATGGCGGTGATCTTCCCCCGCTAGATGGCGAGATCCGGCGCGGACCTACCGTCGACTAGTGGGGTTTCCTCTAACCAGGACTCTCCCACCAGCGGGGCACCGCTCCAACCGGGAGAAGCTCTAAGCTCCCGACCGGTCTCCCAGAATATGTGATAGTGTAATCCATGTTAGTGTAAGTGTGTGTGTGCAAGGGGAGAGGATAGGACAAGGAAGAGGAAGGAAAGACCGCGCGCCGTCCGTGGCCCGTTTGGTAGGGTACTGCTCCGGCATTCGCCTGGTGTTGATCGGAGAAACCACAAAAAACTACCGATCAGAGCAGCCGGCTGCTAGAATTCTCCTCCAGACAGCGACTGAATTTGACCTAGCTGAAATGCTAGAGTCGAAAATCCTGCCGCCGTCAGGACTCGAACCTAGAGCTTCGTAGAGGATGACCCGAGATGTGGCGGTCAAACTGCTCGCCGTTCACAGTACGAACCTGGGTTCCAATTCTGGCTGGTCTGTACAGAACTTCTGGTGGATAAACCAAGTTCGCGGCAAGTTTCGCTCGTTTGCGGTGACTGTCATTCCACCATTGGCCCTTTGTTATACAAATTATATATTCGTAAATACCTATCCATCCAATCGTTCTCCACATTCACTAAATTATTTTGTAATATTAGGGAAGACACTTCACATACATATGGATATATTATCAGATTCGTTGATATACTGATTCTATTAAACTCGTTTATTACAACACAAATACAAAAGTATTCAAAATGTTTGTTTTAAGAAATAAGTATACCTAGTTGGAAAGTAAGAAGCAGAAACATATTCTGAGAAATGTGGATCCCAAAACCAGACAAATTTATTACTGTTTGGCTACTTAAACATTCATGTTGGTAAGAACAACGTCCCAAAATGTTTCCAAAATTTGTTTAAAAATTCAATAATTGAAAATAAATATGAAAAGACATGTCGAGCTAGAGACAAAGAAGTACAAGATATATTTATTTCATATCATTGGTTCACTAGAAAACTGACACATCTCTATAATCCCTTTTTAGTAAAGTTATCACAAATGTTTAGTAACCAGCGCATTTCCCAGAGTATAGAAACAATATGGTTTTCGTCAAACCACATGGCACCCACTCCGGATAAACCCATTCTACAGCAAAATGACATATTTTGAAGTGCGTCATTTCTCTTAAGCACGGACGAAGTGGGATTAAATTTTTAAAACAATTTTTGTACGCTTTTTGCATCTTTCATATTACAGCTTGCCGGTGCGTGTCTGTGTGTGTGTGTGTGTGTGTGTGTGTGTGTGTACGTGCGTGCACGCGGGTGTTCCCACCGGGGCGAGGGGCGGTGGGCGTGGGCGGCGACGCGCCCGCGGGCGGGGCCCCCCAGGGAGCATCTGATGTGCACGCGAGCGACGAGGCGGAGCTGCGTCCAGCAGACGAGACAGAGCGAGCGAAGTGAAGTGAAGATGGGCGGGAAGGGTATTTTTTGCGTCTATTTTCCACAACACATCTCTTAACGCTTTATGGGCATTGATCGTATAATCTCTGGAGTCATCCTCAATTTAGTTTCTGTCTTTTTGTCTCGCCACGTCGCAGTCAGCTAATGCACTATATCTGTTCGGGCAGGGGCTCGGTGCCGTTAGAAATAGGCGTTCCCAGATTGTCATCCGTCCAGGAACCCGCGGTGTCTCGAGTTGCTTAACTTCTGTCACTTCACGGAGCGTGGTTAAGCAATTGGGCTAACGAGGCTAGAGGAGCGGAGTGAGGTAGAGCGGGAGGGACTGGACGAAACTGAAAAGTGGGTGGGACAGAGCGGGGCAGGACAGGCACGGCATAGTTGGGGCGGGGATTCCCCAGAATGTAAAACGTAATATGTAAAAAGGTTTTGCGATAAGAAGTAAGCAAATGTGAAGTGACGAAGTTACAAAAAATTCCTGGCTATTCAAATTGAAATCTAAAAGGATTCTTAACAAGGATGTCTCTCAATTAATAAATGAAACAAAATAGCTTCGTGATAGGATTAACAGACCCTTAAAAAACAGTAAATTCTCAGGTGCCTTCGTAATTTAGATTTTATGGGTTTTAGAACGGTATTGTTTTTTCCTAACGGATAGGCAATGTTTGCAATATTGTCACGAATGCACGAAATTGCAATGCGAAATTTAGAAAAAATTCATGGCAAAGCACTTATGACGAATTGATGTCCTGATATGTCATGATAAAGGTTAGAGATAAGACAAGTGACCTAGTAATTAAACACACACTTTCCTATGATGAGACCCGGAAATTTCAGTTTACCCAGCGGTCACATGAGGTCTGTAACAGTATTAAGAAACAAGTTAAATTACTTTGCGACGTTCTCTTCCCAAAGGTGGTAGATACAAAAATTGCAAGCGAAAATCGCATTCGAAAGTTCCTGAGAGCAGGTCCCTATCCATTAATACACATCCGCCTCATATTTAGAACACTTACTCATTTAGAATTTACGAAGTAACATCTCGAGGGATCTGGCTTCATCTTCAGCCCATTTTCAGAAGATTAAGAGTCTAACAAGCTTATTAATTATTGAAAAAAAGGTGTCATGAGTTAATGGAATACCTGTTAAGGTCGAGAAATGCGCAGAAAATTGTGAGCCAGAAGTAGTTTGTAAATTTTACCATCAACCATTTTCATCATTCTTTTATTCATCTACTTTCATTTAAGGATGTTCTCTCTTCGTAAAAGAATCTGAATGAAATATATTTAATAATCTAAGAGCGCAATAAAATATTGCCGGCACCCGTGGATATTTTGCTTAAATACGGGTTATTGAAGCCAATTACCAATCAACAAAACGTTCCAAATATTTACTTAAAAACCCTATTACATACAGAGATGGAAATGAACTAATACGAATCATATTAAACGTATATTAATCGAAAAAATTTGAAGAATATAATAGAAACAAGCATAGAATGCAACCGAAAGCAAATTATTATATTACGGCCAAAATATAATAAAATTTGCTTTCATTTTTGTCAATCTACTTAAAGGTCCTCTCCATAGCACAGTTTGAGAATCCGTGATCATTAACCGTTTGTTTGTAGATAAAATATATTACGGTTCGCGTCAACGAGAATTCTTTTCAAAATTCTGCGTTCGTTCACGAAAAACATGAAAAGAAGTAGAGTGGAAACCTTAACTGAAAATAGTAAATTGTTGCAAATGCGATCTTCGTTAGAGCGTATTTTTCGCAACCGCTCTTCGTGCGGCCGCGAGCGGCTTTCGCCCCCTCGTCTGCATTACGAGATCTGCGCCGCCATCTGGGGATCTCGCAACGAGCGTTCGTGTCCCGTTCCCACCCCCCGCTCCATTCTGCTCTCCTCCTTTCGTGGGTGGCAACCGGCGCGCGAACCACCGTCGCCGAGGGAGGGGCGGGGCTGCGGCAGAGCCGGCGCTGGCAAGGGGGTGAGGACAGTGGCGGGGGTGACGGGAGCTTTGCGAGGGCCGCGGCCGGAAAAGGGACGAGGATGGGAGCGAGCGAGGGAGGGTGCGAGGGAGGGTGCGGGAGGGTGGAGGGGCGAAGCGGGTGCGAGGCGTGAAGGGGAAGGTGGATGCGACGGCGGGTGTGAAGGTTCGTGCGAAGCTGGGTGCGGCGGAGGGTGTGAAGGCGAGAGCGAGAGCGGGTGCGAGGGCGGTGCGAAGGCGGTGCGAAGGTGGGTGCGGCGGGGGGTGCGAGGGCGGGTGTGTTGGCTGGTGCGAAAGTTTGTGGGTAGAGGGTGTGAAGACGAGAGCGAAAGCGGATGTGAAGGTGGGGGTGAAGACAGTGACGACGGCGTGGGCGAGGGCAGGGCCGAAGATGAATGCGAGGGCGGGAGCGAAAGCAGAAGGGGTGCAGAAGGGACGGGGAGGCCGATGTGAGGGCGGGTGCTAGCTTGGGTGGGGGCGGGGAGGGGGGGGGGGGGGGGGACGGGGTGAGAGCAGGGGCGGGGCGCGGGGGGGGGAAAGGGGGAAGGCAGGGGCTGTGTCTGTGGCGGGCGGCTAGCGCGGCCGCATCGGGCGGCGCAGATCTCATTAGCAGGAGTGGTCGCACACTACACTGCGCTCCGCACCACTCCCCCCCGACCGGCCGAGACGGGTCAGGGACAACATCCGCTGGCTATGCAGCGTCGCTGGCCGGAAGGTCCTACAGTTCTTCGAGTCCCGAGGGTCGCGAATATCCAACACTGGTTTCAAAACTTGGTCGAAATCGGCCGCAGTTGTCTGGGAAGAATTCTAGCGTCTGGCCACCCTTATCAGAAGTTTTCCGTGGTTTCTCCGTTCATCACCCGACGATCGCCCGAGAAATACCGTAAAAAACTGGCCAAGGACCGCGCGCGATCTTTCCTTCCCATTCCTTGCTCTGTACTCACCCCTTACATACACTTACACGTGCTACATACACTACGACACATGCCGGGATGAAGGAGGTCTTGTCCAGGCTGGAGAACACACTTGGAGCGGGAAACACCGACAGCAGACGTGTACGTCGGCGCCAATCTCGCACTACAATGGGGGAGGAACACCGTGCTCTCCCGTGTTATAACTTGCACTACATTTACGGGTCTCAATAGTAGACGCGCTTGAAAACAATTCTCACTCGCCCTCGGTCACTTCGTTTGTCGCTGCCCACATCACCGTACACTGACTCGAATGACGAGTCACGCAACGAATAACCCAAAATCTAAAGACAACTAACAAGGAATAAATAAAACCGAAAAAATAATGTACCAATCATTAAACCGGCAATAATATACGGGTGTTGCTATCCGTTCGTAAAAGTAGTTAATATGTGAAAAAACGTATCAAATGAAGTCGAAAATATTAATACTATTATGACTATATTCCCCATAGTTTACACGTAATCGCATCTTGAAAAATGCACAAAATTTCAGTCACCGTACTGGACTGAATTTCGTCATATCAACGTCTGGCCAACTGAGTTTGCTTTTGTATTCAGCATACTTTCGAGTTCGCTTATCACTGGATTTTTGTAATTAGTATTAAACTGAATGAAGTCGTAGGCTTCCGCGGCCAGAGTCAATATTAACGCGGCGTCACCCGGACAGCCAAGAATGTAGTATTAAACTGAGTTTGCTTTTGTATTCAGCATACTTTCGAGTTCGCTTATCACTGGATTTTTGTAATTAGTATTAATACGAAATGAGTTTTACGTGGTTAGAAATGCAAAAAATGGTTTTTAGAAACAATTCTTAGAATTTTCTTCATGGATATGCAAAAAAAAAAAAAAAAATCATCAATTTCCCATCAAGATTTCGAGACAGTTTGAATAACATCTCATTTGCCTTGACAAATGGGCCGAAAGTGACCTAGCCGTGTAGGACAGGTTTACGCAGGTCACTCGAATACTACCAATATATAAGACTGAATTTGTTTTTAAATTTAGTCATTACCGCCCAGTAAAGAATAACTAGCCTTTGCGTCGTTACTTTCCGGAGTTCCTAGTCGGTCAAACAACCAGGAACTCGCGAAGTGTCGAATACGCTTAACCTTGTGACTTCACGAATTGTTAACGCTTTCCGGCTAGCGATGCCGGTTTCCCGGTGGCGGCCTTTCAATTCAATTCAATCATTTCTTATTTTCCGTGGCGAGGCTCAGGCCATGACACCTGCTCCTCCGCCTGACGATGCAAATTCCGCTATACTCTTAACATACTGGTATCAGTCGAGCAATGAAACAGGCGTTTTGAATTTTGCTTATAGGCGTCTTTTAGGTTTGAGTTTATTTAATTTATTTATTTATTTATGTATTACACGCAGTAAATCTACAACATGGGACAGACGGCTTTACTGCCCCTCCGAAGAAAGGCGTACAAAGGATTTTTGACCCCTAAAAATTGAAGTCTTCGATCGGGTTTGAACTTGGGAATAACAGTCTGATACTCCAACCGTTACACCACCGCACTTGCAGTTCAGCAGAACTATCGCAGCATTCGCTTGGATGACCGAGGGAAACTACCAAAACCCCGGTCAGGATGGCCAGCACGGGGACCGAACCCGGGCCTCTCGAATACGTCAGCGCGCTACGCCCTAAGCCACTCCGATGGACGAAACATATGGTGTTAGTAGTCTTTGCTTTTCATCGCAAACCTTTTGGGACGACGGCGAAGCGAACGCGAGCAGCGCTCCGCTCTTTAGGGCGGCCGCCCAGGGAGACGCGGCTGACCTCGCCCAGGTGGGGGCGGGCGTTACACGCATTAAGCGAAACCAGACCTGCCCTTTCGCAGCCCGCGTTGTCGCCTCAGCTCGCAGTTACTTTCCACGCTGTTTCCCTCCCGGTGTGACCCTCTCAAAAGCAACGACGCATTAACGGCGAAAACGGAAAAGGAGAAAAAAATGGCATGTGAGAAGAAAAGAAATAAAATTGAGCTGTTTGGCGGTAAGGAGGGTCAGAGAGCGTTCGAAATGAGAGAATTTGCGTGAACGCGAAAGCAAATGTCAATATAATTTGAGAGAAGCACAGAGATAGAGATAGATAGATAGACAGATAGAGAGAAAGTGAGCGAGTAAGTGAGCGAGTAAGTGAGCGAGTGCTGACGACAGGTGGAGAATAAAAGTAAACAGAAATGGATAGGAAGGGAAAACATCAACGCAAGGAGCAAGACACAGTGTTCCATCCCAAGAGGATAAATGCTGAAGATAAAGAACACTACGAATGCGCAGAATAAAATAAGAGAAAATAGAGGTGTGCGTATGGAGACAAGGTCGCAATATGCGTGGTGTTCTCTACATGTATGTATTCTGTACATTCCATTGTATGAAAGAGAAGATGGATTAGGAAAAGACCAGAGGGATGCGGGGACAAATCAGAGAGCAAGGCTGAGACCACAGCTGCGAGGTCACAAAGCACAAACAAAGTTTCAGCGCATTAATGTATCATTCAGTTTACACTTGCGGCTAATAAAACCAGAAGATGTCCAACCCTCGACCTCGTTCTGTTCTCGTCGCGTGAATTCTGTTTCTGCCATTCGCCTTTACACAAACGTACGTACAAACATATGGAAAAGTAATATTTACATAATACATACATTACAAAAGAATCTAATATTATACAAACTACGTTATACTGCAAATTAATAGTATATCGATGGTATAAGTAGTAACACTATCTCAAAACTCAGATTCGAGCAAGACCATGTAAGTTTGAATAGCAGCCACAATTCAGTAATTCCGTGTAGGTGTGATTTGGAAACTACAAATTTTCGATTACAGTATGCCATTCCGATCGTGAAATTAAAGACAAACACATTCCAGAAATGGTGGTTATCGTAATTCTAAACCGTAAAAAAAACTGATCTGCAATGATATTGCTGATGCAAGTACAAACATACATAGGAACGTACTCACGTCATTCCCTCGCCCACACACATATGCACCTATACTCATACGTACGTTCACATTCATACAGATTCCCACATCACCACCACCACCCAGCTACACACCCCTTCACCTACACCTACACCTACATACACACCCCTACCCCAAACATACACCCCCACACCACACCACATCCTACACACATTCACAAGCACACAGTGTCAAAAACACACATATCCAATCACATAAACAACGACATGTACACAATGTCCCATTTCTCATAGGTCTCATAGGTTCACATCACACACATATGTACACAATGTCCCAATTCTCATATGTCTCCACAGCGTGGCAGCGAGTGCGATCGCGGTGCGGAACGTGCAGACACGGGACGGACGACCTGTATGCGCGAGGCGTCCATGCCCTTCGACCTTCGCTCCGCCTCCCCGCCCTCGCCCACACCCCCTCCGCGCTCGCGTTTCCACGCGCCCCCTCGCATGACGCTCGCCCACCGCCCACGACAACAGGAACAATTCATTCGGGCGACTGGGGATCATTTTTTCGCGGTTTGCCACCGCTCTCTCGTCTGACCGACTAATCAACATTACGTCCATCCGTTCGAACGACTGTCCGGCCACCGTCCAACCGGGTGCTTCAGCTGATGTCACTGCAGCGCCTCTGACCGGGAGGTCCGAGATTCGAGTCCTGTCGGCGGCAGGATTTTCGACACTAGCTTTTCAGCTAGGTCGAATTCAGTCGCTGCTTGGAAGAGAATTCTAGCGGCCGGCTGCTCTGATAGGTAGTTTTCCGTGGTTTCTCCGATCAACACCAGGCGAATGCCGGAGTAGTACCCTACCAAACGGGCCACGGACCGCGCGCGATCTTTCCTTCCTCTTACTTGCCCTATCCTCACCCCTTACACACACACACACACACACACAAACGCACACAGTAACATGCAGTACTCTACCACACATGCCAGGAAACCGGTCGGAGGCTGAGAACTTGTCCCGGCTGGGGTGGTGCCCCGCTGGTGGGAGAAAACCTCGCTAGTCGACGGTAGGTCGGCGCCGGATCTCGCTATTCAGTGGGGGAAGATCACCGCCATCTCCAGATGAAAAATATGCACATACACTTACGGGAATAATGACCTCGGTAGTTGACGCGCCCGGAATCAGTAATCAATCAATCGATCAATCAATCAATCCACTGTCCATCACCATTCTGTCCTGCCGTTCCGTTGAATGGGATTGTTGTCCGCAAAAGACGAGCGTTGTTTGATCAATCAATCAATCAAAATTCTGTCTTTAAAAATTTCCCGGTTCATCTTTACTTTTTTCGGGAAACTAAATACGGCACACCTTCAAGTTTGACATATCGAAGATTTCGTGTCATTGTACTTCGAGGTCACAGAGAATCAGAAATGTCAGAATTCAAGTCATTGTAGCTGGAAATGTCAGACAATTTGGGTCATTCTAGTTGGAGATGTCAGATAATTTGAGTTATTGTAGTTCGAGAGGACAGACAATTTGAGTTATTGATGATTGATATGACAGATAATTCGAGTCATTGTAGTTCGAGATATGAGATAATTCGAGTTATTCATGTTCTAGATTTGAGAGAATTAATGTCATTCTTGTTCGCAATTCAGGAGGATATCGAGTTATAGCAATTGGAGATAGAGGATTTTATACGTTGAAGTTGGAGGTAATAAAGAACTCGAGTTGGTATCGACTCTTCTCAGTACAGTGAAATAAATCAGTAATTCCTCCGCCCGAAAATAACCGACAGCCCAGCAAAATGTACGACACGAGAAGTAAACAACCTTTTACACGTTGACAAGTTTCGACAAACGCTCCGAACCACGTCACGCGAATGGTATTGCATCTCCATTAGACCGTCGACACGCGTGTGGTATTGCATCGCATTGCGTTGCATCGCATCGCAATAGGCGAGCGGCCGCTGCAAATCATAGCAAATCCGCTTCAAGCACGACGGATCATCCGCTGTCACAACAGCAGCGCGCTTCAACGTAAATTAGCCAGAGTGGCGGCGGCGTGGGTGCTAGGGACGTTTGCGCGTTAACAACGTTTTGCCACGAGAGATCGACAATCACTGCCGCCCGTGGGCCACTGTTCCTTGCCTCGAAGGGCAAAGGGACTCCCACCCCCGCCGGATCTCCGGAAAGCAATAAAAACCCGTGTCACGTTTCCTCTGGGCACAGTCGTCCGACTTTTGACGACAGCAGCGAGGTAAGCAAAGCGGCTCAACTTGCTATTCAATTATTTCCCCATCTTTGTAATAACATTGATATTAATTATTATTACTATTCCCCAATTCTTATATATGTATATAAATATATATATGTATATATAAATATATATATATATATATATAAATATATATATATATAAATATATATATATATATATATATATAAATATATATATATATAAATATATATATATATATAAATATATATAAATATATATATATATATATATATATATAAATATATATGTATATAAATATATGTATATAAATATATATATATATATATATATATATATATAAGTTTGTTTTTCTTTCTTTTGAATATGAGAATGTATATTTCTTCACATATATTCATAATCTGAAATTTGAACTGCTATCTGTAACTAAATGTTCCATTAATTGTAATTTAATTTTCTATCTTATTGTGCATTTATTTATAATTTTGTTGTATCTTTCTGTATCTTGTAGACTGACGATGACAGCAAAGCCGTCGAAAGCCGGCTATCTTAATAAAGCTGATGTGTTGACGAAGATGACCTCTTATTTCTTCTCAAAGGGACTCCGCCATACCTCTCTCAAGCTGGCTAGCCGACCATAACGAACCACACATCAACATTTAATAACTCTCATTAATTACCATAATTTTAAATTATTTAGTGTGCTCATTTAATGTGCTATACTATGTAGTAATTTAATATGCTGCATTCACAAGTAATTTGCGTTAGAAAATCTGTTGTCCAACGGTAAGAAACAGTCATCGATTTCTTCGACTGACGAGTTGCGAATTGAGTTTTTGTGCGAGGTTTTGTAACCAGACAATGGGTAATATGTTTATCGGTCGCATGCCTCTTTAACCCTTGTTAATATGCAACGCTGCAGGTTTGTTCAGTGCACTTGTACCTACCTGTATGTCAAGATATTTAACATCCTTAGCAACGTAAACCACCATCGATTCATCCCAATAAAATGTTTGTTAGGGAAACAACATAGCGATGTAGGGAAGTCAAGTTTTTCAAATACTTTTTCTTAATTGTAATATTATTAATAGTACAATTAGAGAAATGTATATTAGGTAACTTAACCTCGTTTTTCTTACATTCCACCAAATGAAACTACTCCGGTAATCGTATTTACTGACGTTGTGAAGATGTCGTCACTGGAAGTCAACGCGTCAATTTTCTAACCGAGCGTCGTTTCTTCAGGCATGTTTAGGTTCAGGAGAATTATTTGCATCCATCTTTCTCGAACCACGGTATCTGAATTTTGTTTATATAGATATATCGGAAGCAAACCCTCACAATATCATACTAACGTGCCGCAACAACAGATTTCACGTGTTTACTATCGCAGTAATGTGTGTGTAATGTATATAATGTAATGTCTCGCCTCCGCTACGCTCCACCTCGATTTTCAACTTTTGGCCTCGGCCGTAATAACACTCATACCATTTTTAGGTATGTTAATAGTTATAAAATTGAAAAATTAATTAGAAATTAATTCATACTCATCGGTTAGATTTTTTTCATATTTTTGTGCGGTAATTCGGTAAGCGGCTAGCTAGATTTACTCTGAAGCTAGCAGGCCCTCAATTTTGTTAGCAAATGGCTAGCATAATTAATTTAAAATTATGGTAATTAATTAGGAATTAAGACTAAATGTTGGTAAGTGGTTCGTATAACTGGCGTACTACTGCCTTCGTACTACTCGCTGTGGATAACCAAAGTATGTTTAGAAACTGTACCTACTTCGGACTTTATCCGCCCATTGCGGATATTGTAAATATTACCCGACTAATTTGCTTATAGCTACAATCGGTTCTTAGCCGTAATACACACACATACATGAACATAATGTTACATTTCATCGGCATGGATAGTAAGTGGATAGTATGGCAAGTCGAGGTCGCTTAAGGTTGAAGAGGCAAAGCTACCTCGTACCTGAATGGCCTCGGGTTCGAATTCCGCCCGGAGCATGGATGTTTGTGTGTCCGCATACGTTACCCCTAATGTTACTTACAGTGGTCGATGGCTGGTAGGTAGCTGAAAAGCGACCTTATAAGTAAAAAATGAAAAATAAAATAAAGTTGTTTTTCAAGGCATTTCGAGAAAGACCAGTGTTATTTATATTTACACGGAACGAACAGTATATATCACTAACGTTCACTAATGATACTCTAAATATTATAATTATATGACGTGTCGTTTTTGTGCATATTTGTATTATTTTATACAGTTTTCCGTTTAACAGAAAATCAATTTCAGAAACGACTAAAAAAAAAAACACCAGAGAAACGTTTTCCTTTCCGCTGAACCTCCCAGCACAACATTTCACATCAGCAACCAAATGTTCAGATCTATCTAGCTCTACATACACCATCCATTAGTTCCAAACCAAATCTCTCATTGAATATAAAACATACGAATGCGTAACGCTTTCCCACGTTTGCAAAAGCTTTTGCGACAGGTGGGAATATTTACCCTTATTTTCAATCTCACTATTTAATTACTAGCTTCCTTTGTGATTATTTTTTCCGCGCGAATACACCCAGCTCTAATATTCAATAAAGCATGTGTTTTTCCAAGCATAAAACATCAGGTCAGACGAATCAAGGACTGGATGAGCGCGTAATGATAAAAAACAAATAGAGCCAGTTTCCGAGCATGAGAAACGAGGATATAATACTCGCATGGTTATGAACATAATAGTTTCGTTGGGACCACTCGGCATAAATCTACCAAATCAGTGTTGGGTGTATATGCATTTCCACTCTCCCTTCTACGCCCTTGTTCTGAAGTAAATTAATATATATTAATACAACAAGGGTTTTATAAAGATTCTAGTAATCGAGCAGCGACGTCTTGTGACCTTTGGCCCGAAAGCTTTTAGTCGTCCAAGTTCATTAGAACCAGTTAACGCTAGTGATGCACACATAATTTTATTTTTTACCTACTTTTAAGAATTAAGTTTTCCTTATTTAATAATTAACTAGATGTTAACTTGACTCGGTTTTTCTTTTCACATTTCCCTTTCATACGAAAATATGCAGCGTTAATCAACCGTTTTCCTATTTCGTCACACATAGAGTAAACGAATGCCCTTTGATTACTTCAGAAGGCGACCTGCCGGCCACCAGTACTTGAGCAGAAGCCGCACAATCAGTGGAAATGCCACGTGAGTAACTTTGTTAAATGAAATTTCCCAACCCTTCATTCACTGAAAAAAAAGAGGCCATGTTCGACCGCTCTACATGCCCTAGGGGTTCGTGACGTTTATTCTGAGACACCTGTAGTTAATTAAATACGCCCACTCCATTCGTGTTCCGTTTATCTATAGGCTTAAGCTTTTTGTCAAAGGAAAAAAAGAAATCTACTCATATGCAGGGGGTGTGGCTGAGCAAGGGAGACAGCAGAGGCACGGCGTCGCACAGGCGGGTCGCAGGGGCGAGGGGGATGGCATAGCGGACGTTTTCTCGCTGATGAGTCGCATCGCCGGGCGGGGCGGCAGGGCGGGGGCGGGGCGCGGTTGGACGGGGGGCGCGGGGACGCAGGGTGCGGAGGGGCGGTGGCGGTGGCAGGGACGAGAAGGAGTGTCCGGGTGGGGGCGTGGGCGTGGCGTGGGAGAGGCGTGGGCAGGGCGTGGGAGAGGCGTGGGCGGAGCATGGTCTGGGCGTGGGCGGGATTGGCGGGGCGTCGGCCGGACGAGGGCGGGGCGTGGGCGGGGCGTGGGCGGGGCGTGGGCGTGGCGTGGGCGGGGCGGGGCGGGTCGTGGGCGGGGCGCGGGCGGGGCGTGGGGCGATGGCGGGGCGGAGGGGCAGGGCGGGGCGAGCGCGGGCGGCCGGCCGCGGCAGGGTGGAGGCCATCATATATTCATTGAAAATCAACAGCCCGGATCGACCGCCCCCCGGCGTCGCTTTGACGCACCGCCCACTGCGCGCGATGGGCCAAACGGCGCGCGTCGCGACAGTACATTAGCCAATTCTCAGCATACAAAAATTATTTGTTTGTTTGCAGCGCCCGCGCAATTAGGGTTCAATCCATCCGCTCACTCCTGTCATGGGCAAATGGATCAATCTCTAAGTCACACGCCACATGCTATCCAGCTCACCAGTTGCGATGGCTCCACGGCAAAACAAATACCCTATACAGCGTTGTTGACTAGGGTTTGTGTTCCGACGGTAACGCATATTCGGCACAAGCTACATAGCTAAGTTCTAGTGTCTGGAGCAGAATTCCTTCGGCCGCTCTGTTTGATAGCTTTCCAAGGTTCTTCCGGTCAATAGCATTCGAATGCCGGAGCAGTACTCTAACAAACGGGCCACAGAGAATCTTTTCTTCAACCTCGTTGCCTGCTCTTGCCTCACACACAGACATGTACTACACTACCACTCACGTCGTGCCACCCCACCAGTGGGGAGTTTGGAGATTGTTCTTGCTGGCGCCGTTATCCCTCTGGGAAGATGCATTGAGGGGAAAGCCCTCGCAAGCTGGCGTGTAAGTTGACTCTGGGTTTAGTCGGAGGCGCTCGCCGAATTCGTTTACTACTGTAGCGTCATAGACTTGACTCCCTGCTCCAGAGAGACAAGTTGCAAGGTATGGGAATGAGGGAGCCAAAAATAGGCTTCCGAACAAACGCCAACCCTTCAGGGAAAGTCCAAAAGGGGAGAGGGCTTGAAGGTGCCGGGTGCAAATTGCAACGGAAAAAGCAGACGCCTCAAGATGAGTGCGTGGGGGAAAGATGACGCAGGAAGTCATGTGACTCGAGCATATAAAAGGGCTGCCGCAGAAGCCCTGGGTTGGGTAACGTTTCTGGTTTTCTCGCGGCAAAACACCGCAAAACTTGTCCGGCCAAGTCTGGCGCGGAAGCGCTGTAGGCACGTGTATGTGTTCGAGTCTCGAGCACTGTGAAGTTTGCTTGATACTTCGGGGCAGATTGTCTGCCGAGGCACACCAGGTGCCATTGCGACTCGGCCGAGTTGGCTAAACGCAGGCGCGGCCGCAAGGCGCGTGTTGGGAGAGGGGGGCTGCTGCAGGTAGCTCCGACAAACACCTTAGAGTGAGGTCTGTAAATAGTGTACATAATTTATTGTAAATAAATTGTAAATACCCACTCGTGTTTGTTTCTTTGTGGTGTAGATCCCTACTCACGACGTTACACTACGCTCCGTGAAGTCACGAAGGTTAAGCGAATTCAAGACTCGCGGGTTCATGGTTGGGTGACCGGCCAGGAACCCCGGGATCTAACGGCGTCGAGCCCCTGGCCGAAGAGATAAAAGGCACTGACTGACTGCGACGTGACGAGACTTGACAAAATATAGTAATTAACGGAGGATTACTCCAAAAATAATAGCACATTAATAGAGGATTACTCCCCAGTGCAAAGCGCTCAACGCCCCTTAAGGGGCTTGGAGACGCGTTGCGTCAAGATATAGACGCAACAAATTTTTAAAAATTTTTTTAAAAAAATTTAAAAAAACAACTTACCAGCAGTAAGGTACACCGTCACCTCCAAGAATGAAACCTACTCATTGGACTTATGTTGGTGACGCTCCCGGAACCAACACACTCTCCCACATCTCCCGAGTCAGTCGCCAGCAATACTCCAGCAACGGTCTCTGCCATATTTATCCTTTATTACTTCAAGCGTTCTCCAGACAAACAAATCAGATTACAACGGTTTGTTTCACATTCCGTTTGGAACAGAAACGAAAACCTACACGGAATTCGAAATATTTTATAAACCAAACCGGGAACAATATTTGAAACGGTTTGATGACTAGGCAGAAAAAATGAATTTTCCAGGTTTACGTAAGTGCTCTTTAACACCACTTACTTTAGAAATGAATTTGTTATTCTTCTTACTTTCAACTACGGGACAGGTACGTACACCGAGTGTGAATGTCACACGAGTTTTTTCAGTGAGGTTCATTTTTGGTTTTTTTTTTTTTTTTGGTTCTTAATTTGAAGTTGAGAACAAGTATCTTTCCTGAGAGTGAACGTCACATAGCTGTTTGGTTCACTTATTGGTTATTCTCCTTCCTTTGAACCAGGAAACGTGTATCTTCATTTAGTGTAAATGTCGCACACGAGTTACTTTCGTTCGGTTTACTTTTTGATTGTTCTCCTTACTTTGAACTAGGGAACACGTATCTTTATTGATTATGAATGTTACACATGCGCCTTTTTGTTTGGTTAATCTTTTCGAGATAAATTTTAATTTTCTCAGAATATGTGCGGGTCGCGCATTTCGTGTGTTATCGACCCACTGCGCAGCGGGGGAGGGGGGTGGCCCCAATCAGGAGGGCAAGCCGCTTAAGGAAGATTCGCTCCGGGCGAGGGCTCATAGCGGAGTGTCGGAGCATCGCTGGAATAGCTTTGCTTTTCGCACATTCCACACTTCTGATGAATATTATTATTAAACGGGAATTTCATCTAAATGCAGTGCAAACCTTTTACAATGGAATTCACGAGAGAGAGGGACAGACAGACAGACAGAAACAGAGTGGGAGGAGCGAGAGAGAACGAGAGAACGACAGAGAGAAGAGAGAGAAAGAGAAAGAGAGAGAACGACAGAGAGAACGACGAGAACGAGAGAGAACGAGAGAGAACGAGAACGAGAACGAAAACCAGAGAGAACCAGAGAGGAGGAGAACCAGAGAGAACCAGAGAGGAGGAGAACGAGAGAGAACCAGAGAGGGGGAGAACGAGAGAGGGGGAGAAAGAGAGAAAACGAGGGAGAGGAGACGAAGTGAGGGAGAATCCATATTTAGCTTATAAGGTAAACTAAGCAACTTTAAATAATGTCTACTTTAAAGGCAGTGGTTTTTATAAACGGTTTAGTTTATAATCTACTTAATATTTGTTTTCTTACTCATAACTCCTTCTTTTAAGACAGATTTAGTCGGGCACTTCCGGGCGCATTCTGACTGAAGACGAATCTTTCGGAGCAAGCAGCGCAGTAAAAGATGCGAATGTAATTCCAAGGGTCGCTGTTATTTTCATAAGTTATTATTATATTAAAATGATTTAACATTTAATAGGAATATTACACTCGAACGTTTTATATAACTGTTTAACTATAATTTAAATTAACGTATTCTGAAAACACATCCACACGCCTCCTACACAGTACTTGCATCTCTTTTCGGCAACTTTTCAATTTAACACACATTACACGATTTAATGTAGCTAGGAAGAGGGCTTGTAAGTCATTATAAAATTAAACTAAATTGTAAATTTCTGAGATAACACCTGTGAGAGAATTTGCTTGATACCTTGTTGTGATAGTAAATGTTATTTGAAAAAATAATAATGGGTCGGAAAGAATTACGATGAAGCAACGGTGGAAAGAGGAGAATCAAGAGAACCCAGAAGGAAAACTTCCGCTTTCTTAACCACTAATTTCCGTCAAAAAAAGCATGTACGAGTATATAAAAAAATAAGGAACATTTTCAAAAGTTTTATGAAGCTAAATGCATTTTAATTCCCAGGCAGATCAACAGTGAAGTCGAACCTCGGGTATGGCTATTCAAAGTAGTGGGGTATTTTAACCTTTAGTGTTAATTTAGAAACCTCACATATGACAAAAACTCTTTACATTGAGAATCATTCCATTATTTCTAGTGTTCCACATACTACATGTGTCCCGTGTGTCTGCAAAGTACCCGAATAATAAACAATAGGAAAGAAGGAAATGGAACACAGAGCCGGCGTTGTAAAACACACGTCTACTTATTAGATCGTGACAAAGGAGGAGATTGCCGCGATAACATTCCGCTCGATTGCGTCAGAGCAATCATAAAACCTTGTATTACACGACCTACATGTACAAGGCGAGTCACACGATTACGTAATACAGGCGACAAAATTCTGAAAAACCCTCGCTGAGGCCGAGAACATTTATTAGGAATTTCCGCTACTTACTAATCAGTAATTATACAGTAACGCTTCGTTAAAGCTAGCTTTGGTGATGCTTGGGATTTCACTAATGTCCAAGTTGGCGGATTGGGAGGGAGCGGGTTCGAAACTTAAGGTAAGGCATAGGTTTTTACATCATGCTATTGTGGATTTAGGTTTTGTGGTTGAGCAAGCAGATATCTGATCTCAACATTTGAGCCATAATCATTCAACTGGCAGTAGTATTCACCGCTCAGGATGATCCTATCATCTTTCATGCAACCGAAGACAAAAGGCAATAAAGCACTATGATCATTTGGCCGGGAGACGAAGACATAAAGACCCCTTCCTACCGTGAACAAAGCTTGAAAATACAAAGCACTCGTCAATACTGCTCCGTTATAGTGTTTCAATGCCAACATCGATGAATTTTCATGTCGTTTCAAGCGAAATACATTGAGCAAAAAACTACTCAAGCAATATTATAATAGCAGTTGCGAAGTACACACGTGGAAAGAAAATGAGCGAGTCGCTGATTATAATATAAAGTGTAAGTACGTTTGAATGTATGCCATTGCGTGTTCCTGTTCCTCAAAAAATTCTTTTTTCGCACGCGTTCGTGCTCGTTCCATGTTCTTTTTAGTATACAACGCAGTTTCTTACATGCAATAATATAATTGACATACTTTCAAGTATTAAGGCTCTGTACCGATTGCGGAAATATCATTCAGATCACAACACAAGCGTTAATGGTAGAGCGGGCATTCATGTATTAAGTAAAATAATTCGAAAATCCCCTTAAATCACACGTATTTAGATATCCTTTCATGTCAAAGAATACGGTTAATATATGCGAGAAGAGTAAGGGAAAACTACGATGAATTTACTACCCCACCTCAAGTAAGAGCGGATCTCCAAGTCCGAGGTATGCTGAAACCTGCTTTGGGCTGACACGCTGACACTGACACTTATTGAGTTATTGACTTTACATCACTTCAAATTAAAAGGCAGCAAGATAGCATCACAAGCAAAATAATCTCCATGGCATTGTTTACCTTTACTCGTCTTGTGTCATCACTCTCAGTTACATCCCTTACTCCAGCTCTGTTACAGACCTTACATTACCAAAAGCAAACCCGAGCTTAAGTGCAATTTATCAACATTTCAGCAGCGTCAAATTTGCGCTGGGAGTGAAAACACGACACCCACGGTGTTCTGGGCCTGCGGAGCGGCGATTCCACAATTTACCTGTATTGACTGCCTGCCTGCCTGCCGCGCGCGCTCAGGCAATGGACGAGCGTTCGGAAAGCGGAGAGGCGTTCAGGCCGGCTATCAGGGCCGGCGCAGTAACGGTGGAGGGGTGGCGAGAACGAGAATAGACGGGCAGCCGATAGGTGGATGGGTGGGCGCATAGACGGACGGAAAGACAGAGGGAGGGACACACCGAAGGACGGTTGGTTCGACGGAGGACCGACAGACCGACAGCTGAACAGACAGACGAGCGGACGGATGAACGAACGGACGGACGGACGGGCAGACCGACAGCGAACAAACAGATGAGCGGATGGATGAACGAACGAACGGACGGGCAGACCGACAGCTGAACAAACAGCGGATGGATGAACGAACGGACGGACAGCTGAACAAACAGACGAACGGATGGATAAACGAAAGGACGGGCCAATGGACGAACGAATGGACAGACTGACAGATGAACAAAGGACGGGAACGAAGACGGACAACGAAGAACGAACGGACGGAGGGGAAAAAGGGGGGTCCTAACGGACGGATGGACGGGCAGATAGGCGAATGTGCCTTTCGGAGGAACGGACGGGCAGTGGGATGAAATGGAGAATGGTTGAGAGGACAGCTTCACGTTGCAAGAGAGTGCAGTTTAAAATGTCGACTTGGGGAAAGACTTTATGATATGGGGGATGAAAAAAATAAGAGAGCGCGGGCTTCCGCGTTCGCAGCCAGCAGCTTCTTGGCTCTACGGAACGTCACAGAGTGGTGAACGTCACAGAGTGGTCTTGGATTATGTGCCTAGGACACGGCGTCTCCCGGAGAAACAAGTAGCTACTGAAAAAATTTCATTTGGTATTGCGAATCGAAAAAGGGCGTGGAATAATGGGATTCGAAAACACTCTGATTACAGAACAGGAGCGTTGAGTAACACGATATTCTCTTATATATGGACAAAAATAACAGAATGCGAAGTCTGAGGAAGTCGTATAAAGGAATGTGCCACCGGGAAGCAAGAAACGAAGATGTGAGAGAGAGAGAGAGAGAGAGGCGGGAAGGGATGAAGAGATAAATCCAGGGATGGAAGTTCGGGAAGAGGATACAGTAGTCTCAAATTTATACAGGGTGTCTTACAATAAATGTTACAAACTTCTAGAGCATGTAGAGGGGTAGAAAATATCACGTTTTGCCAATGAACACTTAGTGCAAAATTTAAGGAATTGACACGTGACATTTCCACTGCTTTTAGGCCTCATGCACAGATGTTCGGTACGTCACGTTCTCACACAATGAAGATTTCATGTACCTGCTAAACAGCTATGTATACGGCGTTACCGAACAATCAGGGGCCAATGCCTCGTGTATAAATGCATATAGCTCTATTAAGAGAATTTTCCCAATATATATTCACAGGCAAAAAGTTATCATTGACGATCTCTTTCCATGCCTTACGTGTTTGTAGCATTTATTCTGATACGTTCTGTAAAAGGAAAAGATGAATGCTCAGTTGAGCTGAAGGCCCAGAAAAGGAAAGCAGAAGAGCTTTGTGATCGGGAAGTGTAATTGAGGGATTTTAGATTGCAACTAAAAGAAATCTATAAGAGAAGAAAAGCCGTTCGGTAGCGATCAGCGGCGGACACAAAAGCGCTAACAGATGAAGGCAGTAGACCAGCGGCTGGTCGGTTGAGATCGAACGAGAGGCGAATCGAGATAATCGATCCGGTGCAGGCGACAGGGGAGAAAGAGATAGCAGGCGACGTGGGCGGGGCAACCGACGGAATCGAGTGTGAGCGGTAGAAAAACGGGAGGGGGAGGGGCTGTCTGTTGCAGACGGGCGAACACGGGAACTGGAAGTGGACACCGTCAGGAACAGCTGGATGTCAGGAGCAGCGAATGGAACGGGACGGGTCAGGAGCCGGCGGATAGGACAGCTGGACGAGGGAGCGATGGGGCGAGGAGAGCTTCAGCAAGGGAGAACATTGTGTAAACGAAGCGTTTCCACAAAGTAAGTACAGTTTCGTTCTGCCGCCATCGCAGCGGTAGGGTCGCAGTTCCGCACAGGCCATGAATTCTGCGTTGTTGATTATAGCCGAATTTACATAATGCATTATTGGCGAAGGTGATCAGTAAGAAGATGGTGACATGAAGAATAAAGAATATCTTTTCTTCCGCCATATGAATGGTGACCACAGAGGAGGAGTAGGGAAAGAATTGGGACAGAAAGGGATGGATAATTTATTGATTAAAGTGAAATGGTGATGGCTTAATGATGTGTGTGTGTATGTGTGTGTGTATATATATATATATATATATATATATATATATATATATATCGTTTTTTAACCTTTTTCATTTTTTAATTTAAAAAAATACTATTTTTACACTGACACCATTACAGTCTGATTGTGTGTGGCTAGGGTGGCATTTGGGTGAGTTTTTGGTAGACGTTCGGGTTGTAGGAACAAGTGTTTGGGTGGAGAAGGGGAATGGAGGAGGGCACTGAGATGGGCGGTCATTTGGGAAGTGTTTTTAGGAAGGCAAATGAGTGGGCGTTTGCGCCGTTGGATGGTGTTTTGGAAGGACAAGTGGGGGGGAGCGGATTGGCGAATGCTGGCATTTAGATATCGGGGCATTCGGTGGAAACGCCGGGAGGGGGGAGTGTGTAGGCGGACAAGCACGTGCGTGCTTTTGCGCGCGCGGGCGACCGTTTGGCCGTGGCGGCCCGAATGCGCTGGCGGGCCGCGCGGTGGCAGGGGACACGGGCGCGCGTCGCGGGACAGGTTGTTCCTTTGCCGGCGACAGTCGTTTGTTTCCGCGCGTTTGCGCCGTTCGTCACTCGACGCGCCGCCGCCGCCGCCGCCACCGAAACTGCCATCGCCATCACCATCACCGCCAACGCCAGCGCACCGCCCCCCCCCCTTCCCACAACGCCACCGCCACCATTGCCAATGCCAGTGCCAACGCCAGTGCCACTGCCACCCAACAACACCGCCACCACCACCACCACCACCATCGGTAACGCCACTGCTAACCATCGCCAACGCCAACGTCACAACGCCACCGCCACCATTGCCAATGCCAGTGCCAACGCCACCGCCAACAACACCGCCCCACCCCACCACCATCGGTAACGCCACTGCTAACGCCACCGCCACCACTAACCATCGCCAACGCCACCGCCAACGCCAACGTCACCACCCCCCCAGTGCCAACGCCACCGCCACGCCAACAACACCGCCACCACCACCACCACCATCGGTAACGCCACTGCTAACGCCACCGCCACCACTAACCATCGCCAACGCCACCTCCATCCTCGCCACCACCATCGCCCACGTCACAGCCGCCACCATCACCAGCCGCGCCGCGTGTGTCAACAAGAAGGCCGAGAGCTGTTGTGTGGCGCGCGAGGCACGGCGCACCGGCTAATTTAGTGCCGCTCGACCGCTGGGGGCGGGTGGTCGTCGCTGGAAGTTGCGCCGAGAGCAACTGAGATCTATTTTCGAAGGGGGTGTACCTGTCATTCTACGAGAAAATGACCAAACAGTGCAGATTTGGTACTAGTTTACACGAGCGGACAAGTAATCCCACGCCCCGACTTATTTTGTTATTGTGTATAGTTTGTAAAGGGAATGAGATAATTAACAAAGTGCAATTCAAAATCAGCATCTGATCATCGATCACACACGATTTGAAAAACGAACGGTACTGGTAACAGTACGATTTAAATTTTTACCACTAACCTACCAATCCCGACAATTAACAAGCAAAATACAAAACAAGCAAATATAATAATAAAACACACGATTTTGAAAAAAAATTGGTCTTTCATTTTTGCAGAATATTTTATCAACGTACAGCTAGATACTGGGTATCAAATCATTATTTTCTGGTAAATCTGGCCAAGCTTCCCATTTGTATTTTGCAATGATGAACTCATCGTATGATCGTGTTTGTTAATCCTCAAGTTGAATTTACTTCGTATGACGTAACTTTAAGGAAAATAGCCCTGTCTCAACAACCTCCAATGCTATACAATCCACGTTGCTCTCTCCAAAAATTAACAAACGAATGTACAGAATAAACCATGAGGAATGGTTTAACTTTTTGAGCTGAATGATTAATAGCTTCACGTCATACTGTGTTCACCCTACTCTGGTCAAATAAGAAAGTTTCATCAGTGGTAACGTCGGATCTGAGAGGCCCATTCAAATATTTCTTCTGAATTTTTTATAGATGTGAATTTTTATTTTCTTGGCAAAATATGTTTATTCTAGATGGGAAATAAAACAAATTATAAGCGATCTCCAGACAAAATCATTACCCAACATATCTTCATTTGAGCTTTTATTGCGAACTGCGGCACCGCCGGTAAACGTGTAGGAATAATATTGGTGCTACGCGTGCGAATATTTATACTGCCTACTGATTTTCTCCATTTAGTTTGCGTCTTTTCCTAAGACACGTGCGCCATAATTGGTATCAATATTCACTGTTGCCCTTCTGCCATACTATCAGTATCGTGCTTCCGGTATAAACAGAAATCTCATTATGCATCTCCATGCTCACTCGATGCATTTAGCACTTCCTCTAACAACCATCTTATTCGCTCAGCTCTAGTTTCACGTTCTTCGTCCATTTCAATCAAATGTATGTAACACACAAGCAATCTGTACAGCTATCACTAACACACACTGTTCGTACATCAGGTGCTACCAAACCGTCTAATCATTGTAGAAAGAAGTATATGAGGGTTAACGATGGATCAGTCACACCCAACAGTTTCCTTACGTCACAAATTTCTCTTACAATCAACTACGACTAACAATGAAACATAATACTGATTACAATTCCAAAGAAAATGGTTATTTTGAAAGGTAGACAAAATTTCAATTAAATACTGAGTTTCCATTTCAAGATATTTTGAAATAAATTTTACACTAGGTCTAGTAGACCTAAGTAGGGTTAAATTAGAAAAATGTAATAAAATATTTAATATTAAGTATTGTAAGGTCGCAGAATATATTTAATGAAATGCACCCTTCGACCTTTCTTTACCCACTACTACCTGTGGAGTGAATGTTCATCAAGCCACTACAGGAGACAAACGCGATACAACAGACACTGCACACATACTTTCGTAACCTGTTTACAAACGGAAGTAATGGGCGCTCAGAATAAATGCATTGAAGATTATCACCGGTTTTTGCGAGTCACGGAATACCGACGAATGAATCTAAATAATTTGCTCTGAGGTTTTCACGGATGTATATTAAACTCATAAAGCCGAAATATCGCAAAGTAGATGAACGAAAGTTGAAAGAAAGAAATGACAGGAAATGCTCGCCAATGATCGACCTTTTAACTAGATCTAGGAATCAGTATCCGTGTTTGAGACAGCGATTTATTCCAAGGATATTTTTTGTTCTCTTTTAAACTGAAGAAAATAGATGAAATGATTAAGACCGAAACACATCGTATAAATAGTAACAACGCACATTTGATTTATTTCATATTTATATCCTTTTCTGGTACTTTAATTAGATAATTTCATATTTCATTATGCAGTCAATAATAATAATAATAATAATAATAATAATAATAATAATAACAACAACAGCACCAATAACAACTCCGTTTGCCATTACGTGGCATACATATTCTTCGAAATTAGTTTTCAAAAATTATGAGTTTAACAATAAACATATAACAATATTATAAATTTAAAAAAAGGCCAATGCTCCCTTCTGAAAATGCTCATTAAATTTCCGTATCACCAAACGAGCCATAAAAACACATCCGAATATTGAAAAATAATACTTACGTTCTCGTTTGAAATAGTTCAAAATATACCATTCTTCAGATTGACAGAGCACAGTTTTTAACTTCAGAAAAAAACACACAATCCCGACAAAAACGTTGTCAATGTTATTTTAATGTCAGAACGTTGTTCTTTATTGTCGTTAAAAGCTAAATATATTGACCGTTTCACATATGCGTTTGAAAATAAAACTAGCGAATCGAGTAGCTTCAGCCCATATATTGCAGTTTGTACACATTGCATAAAAGTTAACTGCCCGGCGCGAATCCGAAAACAAATAAAACACACAGAAGGAAGTACCGTACAATTCCATGGAAGTAAAGAGGGACAGTGCGAAATATGTGGAAATATGAAAAACATTTGCATACTCTGTGTGTTGAACTCTATGTAGTTTCAAGAGGACAGATCGAATTCAAAAGCATTTACGACTACCAACTTCTGCAACAATTTAAAAAAAAATGTTCCTTTTCTAAATACTCAACATTCTTCTAATATTATTCAAATGAAATTTAGCAAAGACCATTCCATACTAAAGCATTGTAACTTCTGGTTAGCACAGTAGTGTACTTAAAACTTCCAAAAATCGAAAACAAAGGCACTGACTTAACGTCACTCTACAATGACTCTAATAGAGAACACACATAGAAAGAAACGAAGATGTTTACACATAATATTAAATATAGTAAAAAATATGGCAACAAAGAATATTTAATAATGAGAGTCACATAATTAATATTAACAAAATACTAGGAAATAATGAAATCACGAGAATTGCTTTCACGACGGAAAGTCAGTTTTAAAAGTATGGTATTACAATGAAGGAAAACTGTGGTGATGCAAAAACAAAGCAAAAAGTAGAACAAAAATACTGCAGATCAGAGAAAGATATTTTTAGTTCCAACTCTTCTCACTCGTGCGACAGTATCAACAAACTTCTCATTTTCACTGAAGTCACGAATTTCATATTTACAGATTCTTTCGCGCAATCGTGTCAAGCACGGCGAATCAAGTGTAAGTAATGTCAGTACGAATACGAGTCACATTACGACGTGCGAGTTGTTTCTCACGCGACAGGCATCACGAGGTGCGATAAGAGAATTCCCACAAAGCGTGCTTTCATGGAAGATCCTCTATTACACCCACGTCTACACAAGACTTCAAAGGAAACTTGGGTCGACAATCGAGCCCGATGACAAATACAGCCGAATGAAAAACACCGTAAAAGCTAGAGACGCAACAGCACCTACTTTTTTGCATTATTTGTATTTTTTTTTTCAATTTTCAAACACAAGAGTTCATGGGAAATCGCGCCTGCGTTGTTTTCATCAGAGTACTTCACACTACTGTTTTTTCCAGTTTTCTTACTTTCCGGATATTCCCCGTATGTAATTTTATTGACAACAAGCAGAAATATAATAGCAATAAAGCAAAAAGATACGTGCAGTAGGGTAAGAGAATAACTAGAAGAGGCGACAGGTAAAACAAAAAGCAAAACGCAGAACAAGAGATCAGAGGTAGAATAAGTGACCAGAGGTAGAACAAGAGACCAAAGGTAAAACAAGAGGCGAGGCGGTACATGCACAGAATGCGGCTTTAGAATGTAACCATGTGGTTGAGCGCTTACTTACAACTTTACAGCACCATTACACAATACTAAGCTGATTATAAAGTGTCCATTATGGCAAAACAGCAAAAAACCAACAACAGTATCACTGAAAGTAATATGCATACGTAAATTTGGAACTAATTATTTATAGTTTCATTGATTTTTTGTTTCCGGGCGCGTCAATTGGTATGGTTATTAGTCTACTTAGCGTAGTGCATGTTTTAACACAGAACGCAGATGTGTTCTTTCCCTGTATGATGGCGAGATCCGGCGCCGACTTACACTTACTCTTGCGGGATTTTTTCCAACCAAGTGTCCCCTACCAGTGGGCCCCCGCTTCAGTCGGGACAAAATCTAAGCTCCCGACCAGTCTCCCGGCATGAGTGGTAGTGTAAGGCATGTTAGTGTAAGTGTGTGTGTGTGTAAGGGGAGAGGATAGGACAAGGAAGAGGAAGGACAGATCATGCACGGTCCGTGGCCCTTTTGTAAGGTACTGCTCCGGCATTCGCCAGGTATTCATCAGAGATTCTACGGAATCTACCGATCAGAACAGTCGGCCGCTAGAATTCCTCTCCCGACAGCGGGTGAATCCGACCTCGTTATCCAGCTAGTGTCGAAAATCCTGTCACCGTTGGGACGCTACAACCCTAGAACCTCCCGATCAGAGGAACTGCCGTGACATCAGTTGATGCCCTGAATTACCTTAGCCGGTTTATCTCTAGTAAATATTAGCAGTGATTGAAATATTACTATCAAAGAGTGTAGAGCAATACCGCTTTAATCCTGAATTAATAGGAAGCTTTCGTTTCTTCTGCAAGTCGCTTGTCCGACAATAGGAATTCAACATTATTAACACAAATCCCAGCAGCCACAATTCCACATCTGGGTCAAATCCTCTTGCTAACGAGCACATGAACGAACTGATATGAGTATTCTACTCTCGCAGTCTGAAAAAGAGAGCAGAAGTCATGTAATATTCGATTTAATTAGTCAAGAGAGAGAAACAAAGCGATCAGAATAAAATGTGAAAGTTTTAAAATGCCGCATTGCCATGGCAAAATAAACGAAATAACGTTATTAGGATTTAAAAAAATGTAATACTTACCTTCTTTCAATATCACTGGACAGGATACACACCGTTAAGAACAAATACATGTATTATTTACAAAAGAAAAATGCCTACATTTGAGTCGCAGATTTGGCAGGAATGTTCTCTTGAATCATCTACACTTATTTTGTTCTTCGTACATAATAACCTTGAGTTTTGTTGAGCGGGTTGCCACAAGATTATTCTTTATATCACCCAGGGTGACAACCAGTACTTCGCTTAACTATTTAATAATATTCAGTTTTTTGTCAGAGTAATAATAGTTAAAATATTATCGTAACCTTTTTCCTGGCGCCCATGTTATTAGAAATTTGGAAACGGGTTACGACGAATCGCCCAATAATTGTAGCAGATAGGGGTATGTTTCAATACACACACAATTAGAGGAGTCGAAAATGATCACGTTTAGCCAATGTATCGTGGGGAAATTGCACATAAACACAATTGCAAGGAGTTAAATGCTTTTGTACATAAGGCATTTGTCCCTGATTTTTGGGCAACCTTGTAAACACAGATGCTCAGCAGGTCTCGATCTGACGCCGTTAGATCGAGACGTGAAGAAGATTTTATGTAGTGAAGAAGATTTTATGTAGTGCCCAACACCTGTGCATACCGAGTGTACACAAAACAATAAGGACTACAAAAATAATAGTACAATATTAGTAATAATTAATATACTTCAAAATAAAGATGGATACATAGATTAATGGCTAGACAGGTTGATAGAAAGATAGATACGCAGACAGATGAATCGATAGGTGAAAGAAAGATACATAAATCGATAGATAGCTATGTATGTCGATCGATAAGACAGCGAGATAGATCGACAGATAGCGAGATAGATCGACAGATAGCGGTACAGAACGATTTGTGCATACTAATCCACCAACTGCTCTCTCAAATCGACACAAGAAATTACTGCCAACGTCTTTCCGCGGGCCCGACCGCAAGCGACGTGTAAACCCCGCTTACCGCCGACTTACCTCACCGCTATTCCCGCGGAGCGGTGGGGGGGAGGGGAGGGGGTCCGCGACCCAACGCGCACCTTCTGCTTGAGGAGCGGAGGGACAAAGGGCAGCAGGGGCAGACGCAATTCGCAGCGAAAGCCCTTCTAGGAAGCAGATCACACGACGGTCGGGCGCGCCTGGCTTTGATGCTGGGGAGACCTTCTCATCTTGGTTGCCCCTCCTCCCTCCGCCGCGAGCCGGAGTCCTCTAATCATCTCTCGGGCGAGCAGCCGCAGCCGCTGGCAGAGCTACGGCCACTGCCGCCGCGGCAGACACACAACCGCATCAGCCTTCCGGAGCAGGCTTGCGAATACTTCGCGTAATCGCGAAAGCCTAAGTTTCAGTGCAAATTCCCGGTAATCTTATAAGCCACGTAGCCGACTAGTATCTTCTTCTGTTTCTAAAGGTGTAAAAAAACATTGTGTTCTCCTACTTTTGTTTCGTTTATCTTAACTGTTGTGTGTCAAAAGGATACAGAAATGTTGAAAAATACTTTTGTAAAATAACTTTCTTTCTATTGACCGCGAATTGACCATCTCGGACCATCATGCAACCAACGGGGCTCAGTTACATCGAGGGTAGGTGCACGTGACTTTTATGGGGGGGGAGGATCTGCATTTTCGCGCTGAATCCATTTTTACTCCCAGGGTTGTTAGCCCTGGGGGATGGAGTGAAATGATAATGATGAAGGGTAAAATGGACAATCACAAACTTACAGAGACACTCACAAACACAACCATGCCCGAGGCCGGCTTCGAACCTGCGGTCCTTCGGTCCAAGACTACCACGGCACTACTGCCTTCCCAATCCCTGCTATTCGCATCGGCTGGTAAAATAAATTAGTATTAATAAATATATATGTTCAATGATACATTATCTATTATGAGAATCGTTTTGTATTTTCAGATGTCTATGATTACTCAGGTAACAGGATGGTAACAGGTATTGATATATCAATACCTGTTTTGTGTTAGTTTGTATATTTGATTTATCTTAACTGTTTTGTACTATATGTTGTGATTTTATGTTTCCTGTATTTTAACTGTTGTGTGTCAAAACGACCCAGAAACGTTAAAATATACTTTTGTAAAATAAATTAGAATTCACAAATATCTATACATCTCGTATGTGCCAAATATTAGCATTTCTTACATACACGCCATTTTTATTGCCTACATAGCGTTTTAACTAATTAAGGGAATTAGAAGACTTAAATAAAGCTGTCATAGCTGTATAATTATAAAACTCCTATGATTTATTCACATTAAGTAGTATAGTGTGCAGAATACAACCGTAGGATATTAAATATTTTCATTGCGATAATTCCAAACTACAGTACAAGAAAACTTTTTGTTTTTAGAAAAAAGTGTTATAAAGAACTCAGAAGAGCATGCATACGTCTTTTAGAGTAGTTGGGATTTTGTATTTTGAGTGAAAGATAAATCATGTCTAGAATCCGTAAAATCAATCATAATTCTACGACCTAACGAAATGCCATTCTTCGTACCTAAATGAAATGACAGTGCAGAACAAAGGCTCAGAATGTGGTATGACCAAGAACGATAATTTTAACGCATTCGACAACTATACTATCTCTATTGAATTAACAATTTTTTTTATAATTTAACCTTATGAATAATTGCACATTATTCAAAACTTGGATTTTTTTGTGAATCTTATTTTAAAATGCTTTACACGTAAAAAACGTTATAATTTCGTCGTGAATTATACATTCCATGAAAAGCTAAACCTTTGGCACGTATGGACCGATATCCTATAGACGCCAATTGCCATGGAGGCATTAACCTATTTTGACTGCTCTAACAAATAACTCTGGAAAATTAATGTGGCGGAGCTCGTTACTCACATGTTGTCGGCCATTAAATTCCGGGTAAATTCGTTGAGGATCACCCCCCTATAAATGCTTGGCTATTCGCGTCCAGAAGGGCAAAGGTTAAGCGACGTTACGAGTCACAGGGCACGGTCAATGCACAACATTCGTTCTACCCGAAATGTTCAACAAATAAACCAATAGGAGGAACAACGGCGCACATCACATTCAGTATTTTTTCTCATCCGACATTTTTTCATTTGAAGACTTACACCCCAAAACACCTGATGGTGATTATTATTGCTATATTATTGTCATTAATATTACTATGTTATTGTCATTAATATTACTATGTTATTGTCATTAATATTACTATGTTATTGTCATTAATATTACTATGTTATTGCATTAATATTACTATGTTATTGTCATTAATATTACTATGTTATTGTCATTAATATTACTATGTTATTGCCATTAATATTACTATGTTATTGCCATTAATATTACTATGTTATTGCCATTAATATTACTTTTAATATTTTACTATGTTATTGTCATTAATATTACTATGTTATTGTCATTACTATTTTATTATTATTATGTAATTATTATTATGTTATTATTATTATCTTATTATTATCGTTCTCTTCCGAGGTCGACCCATATTCTATCCTGGAGAGAGACTTGTGTAATTATGGGGATCACCTTTTAGGCTGTATTTATTCCCTTGGTGAGACAAGGATGTTAAACCTTGAATTATGAATTAGGGTGATAGGATGATGATAAGAGGTGAAGGGACAATCACAAATACATAACCATTCCTAAACAGGATTCGAACCTGTAGTCTCGTCGGCGCCGATGGCGGCTGCCACAAAAGCCTATGCCATGGGGCCAGCTTATTACTTTTATTCTAATACTATTATCATGAATATTATTATATTATTATTACTACTATTATTATTATTATTACTACTATTATTATTATTATTACTACTATTATTATTATTACTACTATTATTATTATATTTTTAGAGTTTATAAGCCATTCGACTACTGATGTCATTAAGGGCTACGAGTGATAGTGAAATGAGTAGATGAAAGCGATAATGTTGCGGAGAATGTTTGGGGAATAAGAGGCAAGAGAAAACGGAAAAGTGCAAACAAACCCTGCCCTGGCCTTACTTTGCTCACCACATATTCCACGTGATTTCTCTGGGAATCGAAACCGGGTCCCAGCTATCGAAAATGCAGGCCTAACCATTACGCCACTACCCCCACTTCCCCCTCAAGAAATGAATCGTAATGGATTATTCAGAAATAAATGGAATTTGCTCTAATGAGAAGTTTTTACGTCGCAATGCTAACATTAATTTTCGGAAAAACTACAGAGCATTGTTTGTAAGGATTCAGTAACTTCGTAATCTTAACGACAAAACTGAATAAGCATGGTTTCGTCACAAAAGTAAGAAGACTATGCAAACACGGCTTGCATTTTTGACGTAAGGTTCTGACGCTTTTTATGCAACGTACAGTAACACAGAAAATAGGCGAGGTGGAGGTATTTGTGTCAGTAACGCTGTTTGCACTTTGATACACACAACTCAGTACAACTTAATAACCGAATACAGACACATTTCATATCAGGAATGATGGACATTATTTTCCCGTACTGAAAATAATTATTATTATATTTATATTAGTCATTGAGATTAATTGAATAGCATTTTGTCGGTTGAAAATACTATTATTTCTCTCGTTAATAAAAGAACCGACCAATCTTGATACTCCACGAGTGATGGAGTATTCAAATGTAACGAGAATCTTTCTTAAGCCTCATGCCAACTAATTCGACGTTAAACAATACCTCCCCGCACTTTTTTCCCCATATCCGAAATACCTCCGCCAAATTAAATTCACTCCCATTCACGTACTTTAAATCAATTCCCTGATAGTGAAATATCCATGTCATTCTGAAAAATAATTGAATAGCATTCCTCTCCGGTGAAAATAAATTACTCGTCTATCTAATGAAACAATCCTCCTTGCTACCGCAGTACGAGAAAAAAGTATTCAAATGTAACAACTCCATCTCTTACTAAGCCACATGTCGACAAAATCGAATCGACTTACGCAAGTTGAACAATGCCGCCACTGACATTTTTTTCCGTCTCGAATGGGCCTCCCACAAGAGCCTCGAAAGACGAGAACAATCGCCATTGTGAAACGAGGAAGAATCCGCGTTGAAACGATGAATGAAAAATAGAAAGATGAGAACAATCAGCGATCCTGTCTTTTTTTCCCGTTGACATGGAGTTTTCCAGTTTCCTAACAGACGCAATAAGGAGCAGAGCAGAGCAGAGAAAAAAGTTCCGAAATTTCTGTCGGTGTAACGGAAGGTGAAGGTGAGGGAGTATTTACTGTTCCTGGGATCAACAACAACTTCGTTCATTGACTTCCTAAGTATAGTCTACACCGGTTATAGTGAACTTCTGGGGACTAACATTTTGGGTTCACTATAGCCGATGATGTCAAAATAGATATAATTTCTTCACAATAATTGAATTTATTAATATAGATATACATCAACAGCACGAACTGAAAATTTCAATATCTTTATTTCCTATCCCCACGTAGACCTCAATGCACTATGTCACGTGGAATATAACACCTAGTTGTAGCCCACGCACGACACGGCCTTTGTTTCCGCAGTGAAGCTGAGTGGCATGAGGTCATCAGTAAGGCCCCCATTCTGGGTCCGCTACCTTCACACTCAGGGGAGACTTCTTCGATTATCACCTGTGGCCGACGATATATTTTCCCCAGCTGCCTAGTGTTGGAATTTGTGGCTCTGAGGAGATATATTCTTTTCCAGCAGGGAATTAATTTCCAGAAGGTTGCATTTCGTACGTTCACTATAGCCGAGGCTCAGGTTCACTGCAACCGAATCTTATTTGATATTATCTTCTTACTTCTTAGCTATTTGTAATGTAAGTGAAACGGGACCAGTGAATTAAGTTCACAAAAGCGAGAGTTCAGAAAACCCGAGTTCACTATAACCGGAGTCGGACTGTATATTGCATGTAAATAGCAAGTCACTGGCGGTGTTCTCTACCTCACTGGAACGCCAAACCCACATGTCTGTATGCGGCATTTTCTACTCCAGGTATCTCTTCAAGTGGGACACCGCCCCAGCCGACAAAAAAAACAGCATAAGGATCTCCCTCGCATGGACTACCACCATGTATGGTAGCGTAGTGCATGAAAACGAGTGTAATTTGATTTCATTTGATTTGATTTTTTCGTGTTTCCGGGCACGTCAACTGCTTTGTCATTAGTCCCGTTAGAGTAGTGCATATTTTTCTCCGGAGATGGCGGTGATCTTCCCCCGCTGGATGGCGAGATCCGGCGCCGATCTACCGTCGGCTAGTGGGGTTTCCCCCTAACCAGGACTCTCTCCCACCAGCGGGGCACCGCCTCAGCCGGGAAAAGCTCTCAGCTCCAGACCGGTCTCCCGGAATATGTGGTAGTGTAGAGCATGTTAGTGTAAGTGTGTGTGTAAGGGGAGAGGACAGGACAAGGAAGAGGAAGGACAGATCGCGCGCGGTCTGTTGCCCGTTTGGTAGGGTACTGCTCCAGCATTCGCCTGGTGTTGATCGGAGAAACCACGGAAAACTACCGATCAGAGCAGCCGGCCGCTAGAATTCTCCTCCAGACAGCGACTAAATTTGACCTAGCTGAAAAGCTAGAGTCGAAAATCCTGCCGCCATCAGGACACGATCCTAGGACCTCCCGGTCGGAGGCGCTGCAGTGACATCAGTTGATGCACTGAGCTACCGCTCCTTGTGAAAGTGAGTGTAAATAAGGGGTGAGGATAAAGATGAAGGAAATGCCACGCTGGCTATTTGGCCCGTTTGTTAGGATACTACCTTAGACTAAAGAGATATAATTACTTCTTTACTCTATGGTACTACTCTGGCATCGCCTAGTGTTGATCAGTGAACTAAGGAAAAGCTGAGATCAGAGCAACCAGACGTTAGAATTCTTCTCCAGATTGCGGCTGAATTCGACCCAGCTGGTTTCGAAAATGCGCTGTTCTATTAGAGAATAATATTTATTCAAATGATGGATGACTAAATGAACAGACCCAGATATCCGAATATCATTTTCAACTGTTAATCAGTTTTACGCAAGATAAGACTTGTCCCGTTGCTCGGCCCAATTGAAGACCTTATTTTGACAGTGATTTACCTCCGTTTAGTTCAAGAAATCATTCAACGATTTTCGTATACCGGTTAACTTAAAAAAACGTAATTTTTAAACCCAATATTTGGCAGTATGATGGACACGCGCCTTTAAAATATATCGAAACGCAAAACTTAAAAGGAAATGGAGATACGTAGCTTTGGAATAAAATCTTCAATTCTTCGGCGCCCTTCCTGCCTGTCCAAGCTGCATCAGAGGTTAATTTCCGCAGCGGTCATTTTGTTCATTTCATTCGCATTCGACCGATTTAGGCAAAAAAGAAACGGCCTCCCTGGGGTTTCTGTTGCTCTCCATTTCCCGAGCTTCCCCCACCCCCTCCCTCCGAGCGGGGAGAGGCTTTCGTTTGGATTATCGACTGGGAGGCAATTAGAGGTTATCGGAAAGGCGCGTGGGAGAGGCTCGAGGGCCTGGGCGGGAGCGGGAGGGATGGAGGGCGGTTCGATATTGGCTTCGTATTCTGCCCCCTTTCCCCTCTCCTGTTTCGCTGTGTGGTGTGCTCCGAGGCAGCTCTCAGGCTTGGAGGACCACAGGAAGTGTGGCTCGTTTTTAAGCGGGTGGCATTTCTAGATAGCGATGAAATCGATTTGCCCCTTTGGAAAGAATGCCACTTTCTACTTTAGGGACACATTTTTCTCTCGTACTCAGTTTTTTTATTTCAGTGTATTTTTAAGGCGCTTCACCTATTAATTAGTGTTCGGGAATGGGATGAGCAGGGCATAGGAAGGTAAGATCACGCGCAGTTCGTGTGTGTGTGTTGGAAGTGATGTTCGGGCGTTCCCCTTGTAGTAAGGGACGCCACTCAACAGAGCAGTCAACTTACGAACTCAATCATGGTTGGCACTATAAACTCAAAAACATCACGAAATTTTCTACGTGAGCTCGCAAGGTGATGTTAACCAGTTCACATTCATAGGCCAGTGTTTTTTTATAAAACCGACAATTTTTATATAAAATGCTACCTGTGTTTTACTAAGTATTTTAACAAACCTAGACTGGAGATTTTTTTGAAAAGGGAGTCTAAATTAGGATCGAAACGTCAAATTAATAAATTAGAGAAAATAATATTGTTGTCTGTTTTAATAAAAGGTTCGAATACCATTACAATTAAACGAGATGACAGATGTTCACATATTTCATAAAATTTCTACCATCTTACCAACATCGAACACACGACCTCCCTATCACCAGTACGATCAACCATACGGTATTACCTTCACGCTTGTCGCTATCAATGTTGCTCTCTCCCGTTAAGGATTAACGGTTTCCTCGATCAGCGATATTTCAGAGTAAAAAAGTTCGCTCTATCTCGCGGGGTCAGAATTCCACGAATCTCTCTCAATTCGCGACAATTTCAATTACTGTTAGAGAGACAATCTCTCTGTTCCTAATTTTAAGAGTTTGAACATTTTTTTTTTGTAATACATAATTTTTTTAAGCATTCACGTTTGAACATATAACCTCTCACTTCTTGTATCTTACTACTAATTAATTTTATAGGATTTAATACTTAATGGTGATGATAAGGGGTGAAAGGACGAACACAAATACAACCATGTCCGAGGCGGGACTCGAACCCGCGACCCTTCGGTCCGAGATCACTACGACACTACTGCCTTAGCGATCTCGGCCACCGGGCCGACTCGAAAGCTGCTGAACATAATTTTAGAAAAGTTATAAAAATAATGATAATTGCAGAGAAGTAATCTTAATTTAAAATTTTTTTAGTGATTTCAACATTTTTTAATAATTATTCTAGATTTTCATTCACTTTATTAATTCCCCGCTCACGTCCAGATCACTGGCAACAAGCCCTGCCGGTGAAAAGTTGCGCGTGCATGTCGTGTGGAAACGCGAGACAAAAGCTGCTGAACATTATTTTATAAAAATTACAAAAATAATCACAATTACAGTGAAGTATTCTTCAATTTCATAAATATTTTATATGATTTTGCTGACGCCACATCCAGTGCCAATGACCTTTACCGTTCGTAACATCCAATGCAAATCACAAAAACCGCAAGAGGGATTGCAATATTTTTCGAATAATAATATATTTTTTTAAAATTTTAATTCACTTTATTAATTCCCCTCGTGCTGCCGGAGCCCTGGCAACAGCCGCGCTGTTGAAACGCTACGCGTCCATCTCGTGTGGAAACGCGAGCCGGGGTGCGGCGTCGACACGGGCAGGCTCTTCAATATCGGCGAGCGAGAGCACGAGCCGGTGGGCGGGTCGGAGGGTGGGAGGATTGCCATGGCGACGGTACACAGTCGCCGCCGCCGCCGCGCGGCGAAAGCCGAGCCCCGGCGCCGCGCCACCCACGCGTTGACACGCGCCTCGCACCACCCACGCGGCGCCGCTCGCCGCCCACGCACCACCCACCGCCGACGGTGGCTCAGGGCATCAACTGGTGTCACTGCACGGCCTCGGACCGGCAGGTTCTAGAGTCACAACTGTGGCGGGATTTTCGGCACTTGCTAGGTCGAGTTCTGTTGCTGTCTGGAGGAGAATTCTAGCGGCCGGCTGCTCTGATCGGTTGTTTTCCGTGGTCTTTCCGATCAACGCCAGACGCATGCCGGAGCAGTACCCTAACAAACGGGCCACGCGCAATCTGTCCTTCCTCTTTCTTGTCCTATCCTCTCCCCTTACACACACTTACACTAACATACACTACACTAAGACACATGCCGGGAGACCGGTCGGGGACTTACAACTTGTCCCGGCTGGGGTGTGCCTCGCTGGTGGGAGATACCTAGTTGGGGTTGGGGAAAACCCCGCTAGCCGACGATAGGTCGGCGCCGGATTTCGCCATCCAGCGGAGAAAGATGACCGCCACGCCCCGCGAAAAAAATCACCACACTTACGGAACTAATGACAACTAGTAGTTCACGCGCCCAGAATTACTAATAATCAATGAATCCGAGAATACCGATCAGAGCAGCAGACCGCTAGGATTCTCATCCAGATAGCGGTTGAATTCGACCTATCTAGTAGCTTGGATCGAAAATGCGGTTGCGCCGGTGACCTCCCGGTCCGAGAAGCTGCAGAGTCAATGGCAATGCTTCTATTGAGACATCGCAGCATGAGTCTGAATTGCCTTTGCACACCTCAAGTGGTATACAAGTATATCAGATATTCTCAATTACAGATATACAAGAAAGATTTCTTCTTTGGATCGTCACTCCCTTAGTCTGTCATAACCGAGATGGAATGATTTTCATTAATGGGCGATGTTACCATGATTTGGATAATGATGGTGAAGTGAGAAGCATGGGGAATTTAAGAATTTCTGAATCACCTGTTACAATTTCTCATAGACAACAAATTTCACTTGCACCAACCAGGATTTCCAAAACAATACCGAAAGGTAGAAACTGAATGACCTGATCACAAAAGGAACTTACCCAACGGTTCGCCCACACGAAGAAGTGCACGTCCTGAACCCTTAAAGAGGTTCAGAATGCATACAGAAATTTAAAATCGGATCTCTTGACACGATATATGTTACATAAGCAGCAGTCGACATAAATTCAGAAATACATTTTTGGACTTTTAAATACATTTTTCATGTTTGCCAATTTTCTTAGCAGTGTGGTAAAAAACGATCGAAGTTTATGAATGACATTATTTTCGCTCTTAAAACAACTATTTAGAAAGTGTGGAATGTTCGCTCGGATCCAACTACTACACTAAATTTAGGTAAACAGGAACTGAAATTAGTCTAAGGGGGGGGATTCGTTGCTAGCTGTTGGCGCAAGTTTTCAAGATACGCCTCGGCATGTAACGTCAGGAAGGGGATATTTCCCCCCCTCCCCCAAATTAACCAGCAGCGGTACATTTCAAAAGGGGTAAACTCTACATATGAAGTCCATGCAAATCAGTTTTTTGGTTCGCAAAAATCTTAATTGAGCTGACATTTCATACGCAGAACTGTTTTTTTTATTTATTTTACGCCAAAAAACTGTTAAAACTGCGTATGACGTGCTATGGGGAAAAGTGAATTATGTGCACATTTTCAAAATTCTGTGATCCCTACACTAAGCCATATACTACTTAAATTTTGAAGAAAAAAAATTTTAAAAAAAGCTCCCATGTAATAAAATCTACTTTCAAGGATAAAAAGGCAATAAATTTTGGCTCTTATCTATGTTGTCCTTCTGTCCATGCTGTGTTTTGGGCGATCTAAAGGAAAGGGTCATGCACAGTCGGTCAAGACGTGAAACATCACAAACAACGTTTCTATTTAGGATGCTAGGAATCGTACGTTATGGAAAGTTTGTTTGTAAAACATGTAGAGCATAAATTGTCTATTAAATAAGTTCCTGTATATTTATTTTGAATTTTCTACGACCAACTTGTTTCCGGACAGAGCAAGGAGAAGCGGGAACCCGAATTAATTACACTTACAACGTTAATTATATTAATAAAATTATATTAACAAAAAGAAATTGGAAAATATTCTTTATATTACTTTATATATCCAAAACATATTTGTATGTAACATATAACTTGTCGCATTTTAAAAATTCGTTGTTCTATTAAACGCAATTGTGAAATAGAAGACATAAATTAGTGGTGTTATATCATAGCAATACTTTCACATAGTCACATGTGTTATAGATAGAAATAAAAATGAGACATTTTTATTTACAACAGACCCCTTACCGAAATTAATATAAACTTTTTACTTGTATTGGACATTGTCACTTACACATAAACAAGTAAAATTTGTTTTAAAATCCGAATAAGGTGGAAGGGGCGCCTGATTGTAACAGTCGATTCACGTTCAAAGTGAATTTAATCACCGCATTGATGCAGATTTATCTTCTAAATACAGAAAATATATATCTCAGATCTAGATAAACGCTGTGTGGATTTGTGTAATCAACGTGTTATTTAAAAGAAGTGAACTCACTACGGTCACCATTAAAAAAAAAAGTTGCGTCAAATCAGTACCCCAAAGAAATTATAACGATGTATAAACAAAAGCACGAAGTGTTGTGCAAAAAATAAGTTGGCGAACCTGCTTTAACAATGTACTGTACTGGCTCTTCCATCAATTCTTGAAGGGAATAAACAAATCGAAGAGAAATAAAGAAATTTGAGATTTTGCTTTCTATGAGATAGATAAACGCGGTCCGTTCGATGTGCTCGCACATTCGTACCAGTACGCCGTACCAACACTTTAGCCACAAATTTGTTAATAACAGCTTAGAAATAAGATGTGTTAAAAAATTCAAGCCTCTGGATTAGTCTTACAAATCTTGAAGTGATGTTATGCGTGTATCAACTGCGTTAATAGAGAAATTCTAATGATATATTGTTCAATCAAAGCTAATCCAAGTCAACAAATGTACTTATTGTTCACACGTATTAACAGTTTGTAAATGAACGTTAAAGAAAAAACATTGTACCGGTATGCATTCTTATCTACAACTCCGAGATACAGCGCGAAGGTGGGCGTTTTCCTGCAGCAACCCTACTCCCGCAACCAAAAAGGAAACCGACACCGTCGCACCAGGCCATCAACCTCGCAGCCGCCGCCGCCGCGAGCGCCGGCGGCAGCAGAGGCAGGTCGCTTCGCTCGCAAATCGGCCGCAAACAAAAAAGCAGCGCGCCGCGCACTCGGAGATCCGGAAGAGGAGCCGCTCGCGGCGGGGCGGCATGGGGCGGGTCGGGCCGGGCCGGGCTGGGGCGTCCCGGCGCCCGAGGCCCCCAGCAGGCAAGCAGGCAGGCGCCGGGCGGGGCTTGGAACCGCTGGAAGTTTTACGAAGCATGTAAAATTCAGCGCCGCCAACTTCAACAGTTCTCTTACGAGCTGCCGTCGCCGACGGCGCTCACGAGCTTAATAAAACAGACCCTAATGCGGGGGCGGGGCGGGCGAGAAGGGCGGGGAAGCCCGGCGGGTGGACGGGGTGGGAGTAGCACGGACACGTCGAAGAGGACGTTGGCGAAAAAATGGTGGGGCGGGGACGGGGCGGGGACGGGGCGGGGACGGGGCGGGGACGGGCGGGGACGGGGCGGGGACGGGGCGGGGACGGGGCGGGGACGGGGCGGGGACGGGGCGGGGACGGGGCGGGGACGGGACGGGGACGAGCTGGGGACGGGGCGGGGCCGGGTGCGGAGGTGGAGGTGTGGGCGAGGATGAAGGTCGGGATGTGGCGAGGCCGGCCCGGGGAAGGGAGGACGGCTAGGGTAGAGTTTTAGGCGGAGGGCGAGTACGCAGCATGGTGTGGCAACAACGGTGATGGCGAGAGCGAGAATGAGTGCGGGAGCGTATGCACGAACAAGAGCAAGAGCAATGGTGATGGTAAGTGCGATGTGAAGGGGCGCGGGCGGGCGAGTGTGAAGGGCAATGTGATGGCGAGGCGATGGTGAGTATGGTGAATGCGAGGATGGGCGGGATGGCGAGGGTGAGAACGGGGGCGAATGCAATGGCGGGTGAGACAGGGCATTTGCGTCACGGCCTCGGACAGGGCCGAGCGCGGAGATGGAGTCGTGTCTAGTGTGGAGGAATGTGGAAGGCCCTGGGGTGGTCATCTCTGCTGCTCTGCGATGTCTAACGCGATGTCCGCCTAGACACGATGGCGCCCAAGGGCAGCTGCAGAAATAGAGATCACCATCGGATATGGAGAGCGACACACACATATCGGCGCTTTTCTCTACAACCAACTTATGCAGGCAAGGTAACCTAGGAGTCCAGCGTATTAAGGCAAATTTAAAATATCACTAGTTCAAATATCCACGCAAAAGAGGGTTTGGTACATTTATTGTATTTATTATTGAAAAATTGAGAGGAAACCATCGGAATATTATGATTTCCGGAAGAAAGAAAAAAAAATCCAGTTATAGTGAGCAACAGGAAACTAAACTTTTTCGTTCACTACTTCAGAGGTTCACTATAAAGGTTCTGATGACCTTTGATTGAACGCGGGAGATTAGGAGATATGCAGTAAACAAATAATTAAAAAAATGAAGTAAATCGAATTTTTCCATTCTATAATAATTAAAGAAAGTGAGTGATAACAGCGACAATCAGACATTTAAAACTCCAAAACAATTTCGGAGTCAACGAATACCAAAAAACCTAATTTCATCAACATCTTGATTGATTATATCCCGTTTTAGGGCGCATCATATTGTCATCAATCCCCTCAGTGCAGTGGATGTAGAACATTGTAGTGTGTGTGATGTTTTTATTCCGTTGGTTGGTGAGATCCGGCGCTGACTTACACGAGGGCAAGCGGGGTTTTCCTATCCAGCTATCTCCCACCAGCGGAGCACCACCCAAGCCGGAAAAAAGCTCTAAGCTCCCGACATGTACGGTAGTGTAGTGCTTCTAAGAGGAAGTGTGTGTAAGGAAGGGCAGAATAAGACAAGAGAAAGGAAAGCGGCTGCATTCGATCTAGCTAGTGTCGAAAATCCTGTCGTCGACGGGACTCGAACCCTAGGACCTCCCGATCAGAGGCACTGAAGTGACATGCTCTGAGCTACCTGAGAAGGTGAAAATCTAGAGATGGAATTTGTGATGTTGAGTATTTTGTGTACGAGGAAAGTGCTCACGGTTCCATTTGATTTATTTGGTAAAAAAAGAGTTAAAACTGTATGGCGTATGAGGGAGAACACTATCTGCGCACGTTTTCGTGAGTACCCATCCCAATCTTAATTATAAATAGTTCAAAGATGAATGAAAGTTAAAATAATAATAATAATAATAATAATAATAATAATAATAATAAAATTTTAAAAAGCGCGAGATTAGTAATATTTGAAAATCTAGACATTATTGTTCCCGAGCTACAGAAAATCTATTTGCAACAGTAAACGAACTGCAGATTTGATTTTTCTACATTGCTAACAATATAGTAACTCAACCTCAGCTCTCCTACCATTACAAGAAAAAGGAGACTTCAACAAAACGTGCGCATAGTGAAGCTACATTTACGTCCAGAAGCAAAACATGGGGCCATCTCAGCATTTGCTCAATGGATCAGGGAAACTGGACAAAAACCCGATCGAGATGGAATCCATACTAGCCATTGTTCAGGACGCCGCGAAACGTGCACCACATAGCAACTACAGCCCCCCACGCGAACACATGCAAAAGCTGACCTAGTGATCCCCGAAAAGGTTCATTTGCAGGACGGCGGGAAAAGGACACTAATGCGAGATCCACGTTTGGAGGAAGAATATTCCAAAGATGAAGTGTCGTGTACGTCGATTTTTACTGAGCTACATATCAAACAAAATAAAAATTCTAATCGTCTTCTATCAGAAGAGCTCAAACTGCAATCTCCGGCATTAATGCTTCCATAAAGAAGAAATCGAAGGGTAGCCAGGAAGTCATTTCGTTTTAATGGAGCAAGATTAATCTAGAACTATTCACACAATACTGATTTCAGAGGCAGGATTCAGGGGTGCAAGAGGGAGCAACTGCCCCCCTCCCCCTTTGGGACAATTAAAAAAAAGGCATTTCATTTCACGGTTCTTCAAATTTATATTATAAAAGATTTACTTGTTTTAGTGTTTTTAGAAGAAATTTAATACTTAAGCAAACAATTTTATTAAGCTGAGCTAATGCCTTAATTAATAAATTGGAGAACTTTAGTTCAGAATCATAAAATGCGCGGGAAAATGTTCAACCTTACTGTGAAAATACACTATTAATAAATCCTCTTTCAATTATGTTTTGCTTTTAAATGTTATTTACTAACAAATTAAACAGTTCGACTTAGCCCAGAGCAAAATCTACTTTTTTTCAATCAATGATCACGTTAATTTTTAAGAAACTAGAGAAAGATGATCACAAGACAGAAAACTGGGTACATTCACGTATACCCGAATCTTCGAAATATTTTATTGTAGCAAACAAGAAAATGTTTAAAAATCGTATGATACTGGATAAAAGCATCACAATTAAGTAGCTACTTGTTAGGAAATCAGTAGTTTATTCACACCACCGAGATTGAAGATTCAAATCTGATAAATGGTGTTTGATGAACTGAGTCTCAGCAGAATTTGTCCAGAAAAGACAGGAGCACCTCATCCGTCTTCCACAGAGGACAACCACGTTGAAGCTTAAAAGTCCAGAATATCATAAACGAAGTACATCAAGAGCTCCATTATTACATTCACTAATGAAGTACACCCGCTAATGATGATGTATGAGTTACGAAGTTTTTAGGAGATGCGTACATTTAAAATAAAACGCCAAATATATAAAAAATGTATATACATCTGATACAAACAACGCGTAAAATTTCCACTATACAACAAACTTTTTTCAATTTTTTTCATTTCATGCTTTACTTCTATGCACAATTTCCTTGGTCTCTTTACGACCCAGTGTTGGAAACAGAGTTTCAACTTTGAGAGAAACTTCAGAACTACATGTCTTCATCCACTCTGCTTTACTTAGATTAACGTGAGGAAATTCAGCTTGAACTTCACAAAAGTAAATCAATTTACTCCAAGCCCAACGCAAACAGATAATCTCAACTTCAAGTATCAACAAAATTGTATATAAGAAATTGTAACGTCATAGTTAATATTTCTAAATTACTTCAGCTACATAGAACATCATATTTACAAACTAGTAAAAAAATCATTTATTTCCCTCTACTCACACCATGAAATATGTGTACAATGTTATTAAGAACTACTGTACGGAATTTCTTATCATGCTTAATTGCTATACATTTCTTCATAATTTGATAACAAAACGAAACAATCAAAACACAGTTTTCGACGTTTTCGTATACGTAAAACACCAGCTCATTGGAAATCTAGAGGTACTGCTATCATTTGTATGGTCCATAGCTTACTAATAGTGATAGTGATAGTGATAGTAATAGTAATAATAATAATAATAGTAATAATAATAATAATAATAATAATTTAATATATATATATAATAATTTATATAATATATATAATAAATTTAATAATAAAAATAAAATAATTAAAATAAAAAAGTTATATAAATTAAAATTAAATTAATTAAAATAAGTTAAATAAATTCAAAATTAAATTAATCAAAATAAGTTAAATAAATTCAAAATAAATTAAATTAAAATAAAATAAAAGGAAACGGTTAAAATAAAGCACATTAGGGGGCGAAGGGAAGTGGAATCGGAAATGTTAGGGCAGAGGCGTTGGTGCGGACGATTTTCTGTGGTGCTGTTTGTTTTCAGGTGCGGAGGAGGCCAAACACTGGAAGGAGAATGCCTGACGCCCGCGCCAAATAAATAAATAGTTTAAAAACCGGATAGAGTAGCATGTACTCGGCTTCTGACGGCAGGTTTTTCCCCCTTCAGGGGTTTTTTTCCTCAGCCGTACCTTATGGTCTCTTTTCCGCGGCTTTGATGCGATGGAGAGACCATTTGGGGTGAATACCAGAAGGCGAAAGGTTAGAATGCGGTAGAATGTAGGTATTGTAATGGCTTAAAGGCCTTCGGCCTAGCCACATTGCATCAAGTTTTCTAATTTGGCTGTAATAATTACCTATTAAATAAAATAAATAATAATAATAATAATAATAATAATAATAATAATAATAATAATAATAATAATAATAATAATACCAGTCCGAATGGCCGAGATCACTAAGACTGTAGTGCCGTGTCGATCTCGGACGGAAGGATCGCGGGTTCGAGTGCCACATGGGTGTGTTTGTGTGTCTGTTTGTGTGTCCCGTCCATTCCTCCTTCATTATTAATCCATCTTCCATACCCCCAGGACTAACAACCCTGGGGTATAAAAATCGGATTCATCCTAATGCTGAACCCCCTTGATTACTTACATGCAAGACTTGCAAGTGCTAAAATGACACTGACACCAACACTGCTTATTCTAGAGCATAAAAAGCACCTTAATTCACAATAATCATAAAGGTGAGATTGCTCCCGCCGCTAAAAAGAAACGATTTTCTATGAATACATACAAGTTTCTACAAACAGTACCCGCTAAAATGCACTTGTTCTTGACCAGCGATCAAGCGCAAACTCTTACCTTACCTTACAAGAAGAAAAATCATTTACCGGCAAAAATACACTTTTTACACAAATATGAATAACCTTCAAAATGTGTGTCACATCCAAACATCGAATCCCTTTCGTTTTCACACCCTCCACCGCATAGTCGCAAAGCTACTCGTATTAACGCCACTGGGCACTATAAGTACCAGTGACAACACAAAGATGAAACCCATAACGCGTAAATACCATCGAAGTTCAAATTATTTCCACACAATCAAATTATCAATGATTTCATCTCGTTCAAAATTCGCAAGCCATTGACAACTGTTCACAAACTAAGTCAACGACACGTTTTCTTATTCGGTTCACGAAACATGTGCAGCGGTCTTGCAAGTTGTGCAGTTGTGCAGTTTGCCGATCATTTCCGAATGGAGTGCGAATCGAGGATCCGACATGAGGATCTACATAGGTGAGGACGGTAAATGAGGATCGAGAATCCGACTATCGGCTGGTACAAAGAATTCCTATTACGAAGGTCGTAAGAAAGACTATCTCTCGAGTGCTCCCGGCCGTCCGAGTGACGCCGTGTCGAAGTCATGATGCCGAAATAGCGACCATCTTGTCGTGGTATTCTACAGAGCAAACCAGCCCTGAGAAAGACCACGATAAGATGGCCGAATCGTCTGTATCGCAGCCGTCGACACACCACTACACCATTACAATAGGTTTAATATTATAACACACCACTACTATACCAATACAACCCATTACCAAGACACCATCATTATACCAATACAACGGGCTACCAACACCATAACACTATTAGAACCGCTTACCAACACACCACCATTATTACATTACAACCGGTTACCAACACTACCACCACACCACTACAACCGGTTACCAACACTACCACCACACCACTACAACCGGTTACCAACACTACCACCACACCACTACAACCGGTTACCAACACTACCACCACACCACTACAACCGGTTACCAACACTACCACCACACCACTACAACCGGTTACCAACACTACCACCACACCACTACAACCGGTTACCAACACTACCACCACACCACTACAACCAGTTACCAACACTACCACCACACCACTACAACCGGTTACCAACACTACCGAAACAAACCCAGCTCAAAAATCTGCAGCCTCCAAACCAACATTCAGCCTCCCATCGCTCTCGTTCCCACCCCCACGCCGCGAGCCATTGGCGCCGGAGAGCGCTTCGTTTAGAGAGCAGAGTCGCGAGTGGCGTCGTGTTCTTAGCGAGCGCATTTTAGCGAAATTAAGACGCGGCTCTCCGGAGAACAAAGCTTTCCGCCCGCGCGCACGAACGCCCTCTCTCCTCCATTCCGCGAATTACTCGACGAGGTCCTTCAAGCGATTCGATTCCACACAGAATCCCGGTCCCTCCACTCGCCACCGAACTCCTCCTCCGCCTCCTAGCTTCTCGTCTCTCGCTCTTCAGCCGTTACGTTTAGGATTATTTCCGCCTCTCGATATGACACGGCGAGTGGGCGGGGTTGCCTGGGGAGAAGCGAATTTGCATACATTTGTTGCGCGGCGGAGAGGACGAGCATTCTAGAGAGCAGCAGGCGTGAAACGGATGCGTTCCGTCCCCAAGCCCAATTCTCTGGAAAGTTTCATTTTTTTTCCTCCCCTGAAGCCTTCTCTTTCCCGTCTGTGCTACCCTTCTCCACCTTTTTCTCCCTCCTTCCCCCGCCTTCGTTAACCAATTTTCTACCTGTCCCTCCTCCGTCGTCGTTTTCCAACTTTCCTCTCCTTCACACTTCCCCACCATCTACCACTATTCTTGTCACCCACTCTACCTCCCCTTTCCCCATTCTTACCCGGACCTTCACCTGTCCTCTTTCCCTCCTTCCCCCCCTTTTCCCACCCCTTTCTCCTTTACTTCTCCATGACGCTTCCCGTCGTCTTTCCCAACTTCTCTCTCCCCCACGCTTCCCCAACATATACATCTTTTCTTGTCACTCACTCTGCCTCCCCCTCTTTGCCATTCCTTCTCTTCTCCCTCTTTCACCGGGAGGGGAGATTCAGGGCATCAACAGATGTCACTGCACTGCAGTGCCTCTGACTGGCAGCTCCTCGGGTTCGAGTCCCGACAGTGGCAGGATTTTAGATACAAGCTTGTTAGCTACGTCAAATTCAGCCGCTGTCTGGAGGAGAATTCTAGCGGCCGGCTCCTCTGATCGGTAGTTTTCGGGGGATCTCTGATCAATACCAGGCGAATGCCAGACAATATCCTAACAAACGGGTCATGGAGCGCTCGCGATATTTCCTTCCTCGTACATATTCCCTCCTCTTCCCCTCCTCACACACACAAACATACACATGAATCAAACTCTATAAAACGCACGCACACACACACACACACACACACACACACACACACACACACACTTACGTGCACTACGTCAGCCCACAGAGAGATCAGTTGAGATCACTTAGAGCTAGTCCCGGCTGGAGCAGTGCCTCGCAGGTGGGAGTAACAAGGCTGGGGAAAACCCCGTTAGTCGACGGGCGGAGCCCGATCGCGCCATTCAGCGGAGTAAGATCATCGCCATCTTGCGACCAAATAACATGCATTACACTTAACAGACTAATGCCCGGAAATACTAGTAACCAATCAATTTAACCCCCTCTCTCGTCTTTTTCAACTTTCCTCTCCTTCACGCTTCCCCACCATCTAACCCTTCCCTTGTCGTCGACTCTGCCTCCCCTCTTTGTCCCTTCTTACCCCGACCCCATCCTTCCTTTCCACCCCAACACTTCGCCACGCTGTTTCCCCTTTCTTCTCCCCCACCCCCTTCGCGCTCCGCCCACCCTATTCACCCCCTCCCTTCGTCTTAGTCTCTTCTCTACAACATTTTAACGGATTGGACGACGGGTGGCGCGGGGGGAGGGGTATTATGGGGCTGCCTTTGTGAGCAAATGCATCTGCATGGCGAGGAGATTACTCAACGAGAGTCTGTCTGCTCGTCTTGTAGCGCAGCGCCGCCGCTGTTGCGAGGCGCGCGAGCGGACCCCCCCCCGCCACGGCTCCCCGCCACGGCCACCGCCACAGCTCCCCGCCGCCCTGGTCCCCCGGCCCCCCGCCACGGCTCCCCGCAACCACGCCCCCGCCACCGCCGACCCCACGGCTTCCCGCGGTTACGGCTACCCGCCACCACGGCCCCCAGCCGCTGCAGCTCCCCGCCACCACGGCTCACGGTCCCCCACCGCCACGGCTCCTCGCCGCCACGTCCCCGCCACCGCCGTCCCCACGGCCCCCGCCGCTGCAGCTCCCCGCCACCACGGCTCACCGCACGCACCCCACAGCTACGGCTCCCGCCGCCACCCCGCCCTCGTCGTCGTTGCCGTCGCCACCCCCGCCGCTCCTTGGCACGGGAGCGGCCGGGTGCGCTGGAGACAAAGGCGCCACGCCGCAGCCCTTGTTCTCCGCGGGGAGCCTCGTCGCGAGGTTCGATTCCGCGCGGTGCGGTGGCTGCGTAGACTGGCCAACCCCAACGCCGGAACGGGCTGGGGCGAGGCAATGACTGTGATTACGTGAGCAAATAAACTTAGGTGGAAGGGAAGAAACGAAACCAAGCACAGATAGCGAGCGCACATGTTATTCTGCTTGTGTCTGAGAGTGCACCACGAAAGTTTGAAAAAGATTTTATTAAAATCATTTTATTTCAAATAAATTGAATTCGTATGACAAATGGTCAATAAACTGTACACAAGGAATAGGGATAGGAAGCACTCCTAGGGCACCCCAGAAAATTTCGAAAGAGGGCCCCGTATTCCTACTAAAAAACATATTTTATTTCTCTAAATACGATAAATTCCTGGCACATGTATGAGTACTTTATAAGCCCATCAATGTGTGTACTAACGTGCAAAGAGGTGTCCAAAATATTCGCTATCATAAGTTAGCTGTTTTTTTTTCTTGGAAACAATCACATCAGGCTCACAATGATGTCTGCTAGGACGAGCAATCGGCTTGGTTGTCTCCTTCAATTACTCAGACAACCAGGGTTTTGAAGTTTATGACGGACTCAGTATCTATTACCGTTGTCATGAAGCATTTGGGCGTTTCCTAGCTAATAATACTAGTACTGAAGATCAGAAACCACTGATGGATTTCTTTCTACTTTCCAGACATTATAATTGTTAGTTGGCAACAGATAACAAACTTTAAGGAGGATAAGTTTCATTTTTACACTGATCGATAGCTTGAATAACAAAGAAAATGTATATCTATGCTCTTTTTCGAAAAAAAAATGGATTTAATTCCCTTTTAAAATCACCGATTCAATTCACGAAGGCCACATATTAGTCCATTTAGAAAATACATTCCGGTCGCCTATCTTATATTTTACAATTTTCATATATTTACGATGTAATCCTGTTCGCTACAAACATTAATTTGTCATTTCTTATCGATCAGCGCAAGAAACCTCAAAGTATTATTAAAAGCAACATTCTGAACTGCCAGCATATTCAAAATTAATCCAAAAATATTCCATCGACTGACGTTGGAAATCAACAAAACGCATCGAGCTAATTTTAATAACACTTTAATTATTCGCAATATTCAACATAATTTATAAAACTGAAAACCAATTCACATTTTAATTGAAGAACGGTGACATTTTCAAGCGTTGTGCGATTCCATTAATTATGTTTCCAATTAAATAAAACGAATGGTAATTAATCTCTCAATACTCAAATGTGCATTTCCGAAAGGTCTCGCGTTTTGACAAGAATGCTACACATGACTGACATTGATATGACAGATGCATTATGAAATATTCATAAAATGATAACACATTTCTGTCAACGTTAAATATATTGAATAATCGCATTTGTTAAAAGAACAGGAATCTCTAACAACAGAATTACTAAACTGATAAGCTATCACAAGCTGACGATTTTTACAATTTGAACTATGGTGATTTTAAATAAACAAGAATTTCATTTTTAAATAAAGTATGATTATTTCAGGTTATAAAATATCGATATTTTAATTTGGGGACAAATTAATAGACATTTAGCGTTAAAAAGAGGTTATTCGAAAGAAAAAGGCGGGTCACATTTAATCTGATTCACATTAATAGTTATTTTGATATTAAGTGCACGAAATGATTGTTTTTTGCACATCGAGATTAATTTTTTTAGGCGATATATTAAAAAACCCATCGGGATCATACAGGAAACAATCATTTCGCTTTGAAAATATAAACAATAATTTTCTAGGAACGTTAAAAAAGATTATATTACAATCCCTCGTTTTTCTAATTTTCTTTCGACCGTAAAAATGAATGAAAGACGTACTACCAACCAGGTACACGTATTACCTACCTACTTAAGTTCGAGTACTACCTACCCTAACACATAAGGATTCATTATTTCCTATCCATTCTTTGTGGATTGCTTAGATGAGAGTGAATGATCAGAAGTTATGAATATCCATCACATTTTAAAAAATTGAAGTGTTTGTAGGTATATTATATAATAATAGTTTACATAATTGCATTACAATGTACACCATTTACAGAATTTTGCGAAAATAAATATTTCCAATTAACGAAAATGTAAAAAAAAATCGCACACGAATATAATTTTGTTTCACACAAGTCACTACCATGCCACTGTTTTCTCAACTGTCCCCAGTGTTTAATCTATCAATGTTTCCATCAAAGAAAGATCTCTCATCTTTCTCTGTCGCACGGGCACAGTGGTTGAAGTTAACCCAGGGGATGGACTTCCTAGAAATACAGATTAAAATCATATATGAACTAACGTTACCCGCTTAACGCATGCGTAAACAAGCACATTTCAACGGAAGAGGTTATCAGGAGTTAAACTAACATTAAATACCAGCGCGTTCGGTAAAACTGAGCCGTTTTTATAAGTTTCAGACAAGAAATTTTAAAGCTGTACATTTTTAGAGCTATTTGCGCTTGCTTTTCCAGAAAGTAAAGAAAACAATAAACAACCGATATAAATTAGCGGCCGGCTTTAATTTGATCATTGAAGACAATATCGGTATGGAATATTTGGAACCCCTAGCGACTACGAATAGCTCTTGTTTCCTACAGTCACAGTAAAGATCCGAAAAACATTTCCAAAAACGATATTTCAAGCGGGTGACATGGAATAATTATCATGTTGACGAAATGTTATCGTGCAAGAGTCTACCTCTGTCACTGACCGACATCTTTCAACTACACCCTGTATTCTACACCCGCAACATCCTTCACCAACGTAGGATGAGTCATTTAAACAGAAAAAAATACACACACACCACATACACACCTACACACACATACATAATACCTACACACACACACATACATACATACATACCACACAACATACATACATACACACACATACATACATACATACAACACACATACATACATACATACACACACATACATACATACACACACACATACATACATACACACACATACATACATACACACACATACATACACACACACATACCTACACACACATACATACATACACACACATACATACACACACATACATACACACACACACACACTGAACAAAATGCTATTAATAGGAGCCACAAAACATCTCAACCTGTACATTTACACCCCTGGGGCACAAGGGCTGACGGATAATGCGGGTATGGTGGGACGCTATACTCACACGAAAAATTGCGAGTGGGTAAAAAAACCGCACTCGGAATCCGGAGTGAGAGAAATATTCCAGAAACATCACATTACAGAAATTAACGCAGTTTCTCTGTATTTCGTCGACTCAAAACGTATATGCGATCAACTATGTTGGGTAAGATCGGCCCAACATCATTACGAATAAGTATTTTATATAAATATTATAATTGAAATAAGTATATTTTAAAAATGTTAAGCGCTGTGTGTGCATTGCAAAACTGGACAGATGAAGTTCCACAAAATAAATGCGATAACGATTTAATGATAATCATGACAATTTGAGAAAAAAAAAAAAAGTTTTGTACTTTTCTCTTCATACGCATTTGATTGAGGGTGGAGGAGGGAACCTCATGCTGGTCGACTACCCACTACCAACCGCCCGGTAGCCCAGTGCATCAACTGATGTCACTGCAGCGCTTCTGACCGAGAGGTCCTAGGTTCGAGTTCTGAGGGCGGCAGGATTTTCGACATTAGCTTTTCAGCTAGGTCGAATTCATGCGCTGTCTGGAGGAGAATTCTAGCGGCCGGCAGCTCTGATCAGTAGTTTTCCGTGGTTTCTCCGATCAACACCAGGCGAAAGCCGGAGCAGTACCCTACCAAACGGGCCACGGACCGCGCGTGATCCGTCCTTCCTCTTTACTTGTCCTATCCTCTCCCTTACACACACACACACTTACAATAACATACGCTACACTACCACATATTCCGAGAGGCCGGTCGTGAGCTTAGAGCTTGTCCCGGCTGGGGCTGTACCCAGCTGGTGGGAGAGTCCTGGTTAGGGGGAAATCCCACTAGCCGACGGTAGGTCGGCGCCGGATCTCGCCATCCAGCGGGGAAAGATCACCGCGCATATCCCGAAATAAAACAAGCACTACCTAACGGGACTAATGATCAAAGCAGTTTAGGTGCCCGGAAACACGAAAAAATCAAATCAAATCAAATCAACCAACCGCCGGGGCTGCTGGAGCAGGGAGCGGCGCCTCCAGTCAAGTCCGCCCGGCGTCGGAGCGGGGATCGGGAGAGGAACGGCAGAGCTGGCGCGGTATCGAGCGCGGAGGAGGGTCGAACCTGGGACTGCGGCTGACGCTGCCCTGCCCGGCCCTGCTCTGCATTGCCTTGCCGAGTGAGCTCCCCTGCGGTTTCCGGCCGATGAAGAATTCATGCGGGACCACCACAACGACGCGACGGCAGTGACAGACGACGTCCGATCCGCGCTTGCAAATTCGCCGTCGACAGAAGGATTAGACCTCTTTATCTGTTCCGCGGCGGCTGAGGTAGCGAAGTGGCAGCATTGCCGTGGCTCTGCAGCGTCTGTGACCGGGAAGTTCTAGGGTTCGAATCTCCACGGTGGCGGATTTTCTGCACTCGTTACATATAAGGGGCGAATTCAACCATTGGGTTGCAGAATTATAGCGGCCGATCTGATGGGATTCATGGTTTCTCCAATCGATAGAGAGAGATTACTATAAGAATGCACCGCTTTGACAGCTACTGCTTGACCACTGCTGGCAACATAACTGAAGGTTATGTCTATGCACTCATTTTGTGAGTGCTTTCGTTTAGGGTTAGCTCATTTGTAAGTGGCTTCTTCACTATCTCTTACTATGTCATCGCCTTGCATGACATTCATTTTTTTCCGATCTGTCAAAGTGGTCCCTTCTTAGAGTAATTCCACTTTTATTACCAAGGGAAAGCTGGAGCAGTGCTTTATCAAACGAGCCAAAGACCGCACGCGACCTTTCCTTCCACATCGTTGTCATCTCCTTTTCTCTTACGCACCCACTCGCATTTGCACACAGTCAAAGCAGCCGCCGCCGAGTGACTTCAGCGGAGCGTTACCGCCCCTGGCGAGAGAGGGTGTCGCCAGCGGGCCCGTTTGCGCGCGGCCGTCACGCCCGATCAGGCGGGTAGAGACTCGACACCGCCCCTACTCTGCAACTAGTAGGCGGGCCAATAGCCCCGCGGGCTATAAGAGGGCTCCGATTCGACGCCAGGGCAGACAGCGAGCGGCAGTGTAAAACTAGCAAACATGTACGGAGATTAGAGTATGCTTCGGTTGAAGCGGTGCCCCGCTGGGAAGACATACCCGGATGGAAAAAATCGCAAGTCGGTGTGTACGTCGGCATGGTACCTTACATTCCAGCAAGGAAGAAACACTGCCACGAACTTCGATATAATATGGATTGCACTCACGGGATTAATGACAATTTGACGTGCCCTAAACGCTAAGTATCAGTCTGTTCCGCCTGAAAACTTTTAAAGTCGACTCTTAAAGAGACGTCGTAATTATCTTTTCCGTTTTGGATTGTACACATATAATAGTTGAATTTTGTTTATTCTAGTTCTTGCATTCTCTGGCATCTTTCTAATTTTTTTCGGCATTTTTTAATTAGGTCTGTAACGGACTTAATATGTAAGTCATGTCTGATATCCATACTTCTTATGTGGTCAGGTTGCAAAAAGCGGAGGAATCTCAATTCGAAAAAAAGGAGAATGAATTTCATCTGTTTCATTTTAATGACCACCTCTCACTTTGATAGAGTAACAGAGGCAAAGCAATAATTATCAACAGGTTAATCAGCTTTTCCTTCCATAGTGTTTTGAAAAGCACTATGACGTTTCATGAAAGCGCGCACAATTTATTTAGGGACTTCCTAATATTGTTTCGCGGTCCTCTCGAAGACCGTAGCGCGGACCCCAGTTTGAGGATCGATTACTAATAAAGAAAACTTTGAAATAAAAATAAAACAAAAAGAAGTATTCTACTATTCATTAATACGGCAGTTTGATTTATTAACGTCGTGTTGTTTATTAACATGAAGTTTGATTTTAACGATATTTTCCTAATAGGTAGTCATATTTAAGAGATTACCTGTTTACAGTAATGCCAGCCTTAGTCAGATCACAGACACTCACCTGCAACATAAAAACATGGTTTGAGATTAGTCAGCAAGAAAAAATAATAACACACTTATTTTACTCATAAGGAAACTTAATAACTTTCCTTAGTCGTATGTATTGTATGAAAAGTTGTTACTTAATGTGTTCTTTGCACAATGTAAATGCTCCCAGGATATGGCACCCATACTTTTTTCGTGATCTACTTCCCTTATCTACACATTTTCGCCCTGAGAATCAGTTATGCTACAATTAATTAATTTACCCAACACGTGTAGTATCATAAGTCTAATAATTAATTACATCTCCTCCATTTCTCGTTAGTATACACAACAGCGCTCATCAAATTCATACTGTGGTTTTCCTGGCTGTGCTATCGACATTGTTATTTACGAATAAGGAAATTTTGGAGAGTCGGCAGATACAGTTACCAACACAGGAAGTTCGCGTACATACTCATACGCAGTATTTTTACCCAACTGAACGAAAGAATGATTAAGTTTCTCACCGTGAACTTGTACGTTTCTTTCCATACTTGCAACATGTGAATAAATCAACGAGTACAGTGATTGAAGAACCAAAGTAGTTCAGACCAGCACAGAAGAGACACAGACTGAATAAAGTTACTTAAAATGAATAAGTGGAACATTAACAAGGTAAAATACCAATTGATTTAAAACTTTATCAGCCGACTTTTGTAATATGCTGAATTTAGAATGCAATACTAAAGCAACGTCTTTCGGCCTTTCTTAATAAACACAATTATATCACGATCAACTTAGCACCTACAACAAGAAATACAATCTATATAATAGACCTGTTCCGCCAATGACCCGAAGAAGTACTCACAAAACAGCTTCGCACGCTCATTAAAAGTGCAGTTCAAGGACAAGACAGGAGCTGCGAAGTATTAGCTGCACAAGGCAGGTTATATCCCGGTTATAAATGTGATACAGGATTACAAAAGGTTAGAATATCTTCACACCGAATGTAACATCCTCAAATCAACATAAGTATACAAAAGTAAGAAGTAAAACCCTTTTTCAATAATTAAATGCTTTCACAGAAATGGGTCACTCCATGTCAATGGGTCTAGGGTTCTCCATGGAACCACCTCGGATTTTCATGAAATGTCTCCCCAGTTTCAAAGAAACTTTTGTGAAGTTGTAGATGAAATAGTTTTCGAGATATAGCGGTTTGTTTGACGCAATGAAACCGAGCTTACTTTTATTTTTTCCGCTCTATTGGAAACTATAATTTATTCTGCTCTATTGAAACTAACCCATTTCACAGCTATTAATGCACAATAAGTACATTTGCATTGTAACATATCCGTCCAAAAAATTTAACTGTTCAGAAAAAATTCCAGACTTCAACATTGAATGACATCCTTAGAAGTGAAGGGTTTACTAGGGCGACGAAACAGGCAATTTGAATTTAGTTCAAAGGCTTCATTTAGGCTTGATCTTTTAAATTCAGTAAATCTACTAACATGGGACAGCCGGCTTTAATTTCCCTCCGCAGGAAGGCGTGCGAAGGATTTTCTCGCCCATAAAAATCCACATCTTCGATCGGGACTCTGGGACCTCCTGGTCAGAAACGGTGCAGTGACAACAGTTGTTGCTTTGAGCCATCTCAGTCAGAATGTCTTAAATCAATCCATTCCACGAAAAAAAGGGGAAAAAAGAAAAAAAAGGAAAAAAGAAAAGAAGAAAAAAAGAAAGAAAAAATCACCCTCAAAGAGGTGACCCATTGATCGAGACGGCCATATCAGCAGGTTCCACTGTAAATGGATTTCACCATCTTTCTCTCTCTCTCTCTCTCACTCCCGGCAGAGGCCGCGCGTGTGCTGGCAGCGTCGTGGCCGCGGGCGCTGCGGAGTCGACTCTATCGACGCCTCTGCGGAACACGGAGCGCCCGGAGGCGGCGAGGGGCGCGGGTTCGACGCCGGGACGACCTTCGCGCTGTCCCCAGCGGAGCACCTTCCCCCTCCCTCCCTCCCTCTCCCCCTGCCGCCGGCCACACGGCCACGGCGAGGCGCTCGCGTATCGCCCCCCTGATCGGAATGCGGTGATCATAGACATCGGATTTTCACGCTCTATACTTGGGGTTTCACAACGGAGTAGTGATGGCAAATTTTACCAAAACATCGATACATCGATGATTCGATACATCACTATAGGGTTTTAGATGTCGATGAAAACACTGACGAGAAAACAACGATGTTTCAAACTTCGATGTTTTAATTTTAGACTAATAAACTTGCTATTTTCTTACCCATTTTTAATTACATTACGTAAAAGCGATATATTTTATTATTTGGTTACTAGCATGTTAGTAGTATCTAAAAATTATTATCGAATGTAAGAAATAAAATTAACAATAAAGAACATCGTGTTTATCTGTCCATTTCGTAATTCACTGTTCATTCAGGAAATTACAGACCTGACAATAACGTAACACGAGCAGTTCCCAAAATACCTCAGATTGCACAGGCGAAATGGGCGGTGTGATAAAGAGGATGACACAAAATAAAGATGCTGTGGCTTGCTGCTACTCTACAACGTGCTTAAACCCCTTTATTAAAAAAAATAAAATTAAAAATTGTAAAACACATCTATGTTTTTGCAACAAAATATCAATGGAAAATATCAAATAAACATCGAAAGCAAAATATCGATGTTAATATATATCCATGTTTCGGATGGAAAACATCGATGCTTTTTGCCATCCCAACTCGTGAGGGACTTGTCTTTACGATGGAATGTGGCACGGCTTTTTTTCGTCTTTCTCGGTCGTGCCGCCATATGACGCATTATCGTGACCGTATTCAGCAGTGCTGCAGATCTGGCGACATCTGGCGGCACGACCGAAAAAGACACGAAAAGCCTTGTCGCATTCCATCGTGAAGACTAGCCCCTCACGCACCACGTTACGAAAACCCAAGTATAAAACGCCATGACTACCTCTGCGATTTTCGTTGCTAACGTTAATAGCAAGATGTATATAGGATACATAAAATAATGCATGTAATTGACATTTCCCTGCACCGTAACTAGCAAACTCCCCCTGCCCGAGTTTTCCTTCACACATTTACAGAAACTGGGATTATAGGAAAGCTACAACTCTATTTTGCCTCGACTGGGAGTCGAACCTGGGATCACCCGACGGGGAGCTAGCACGCTGCTCATGTAGCCATCCTAGAGGCTGGAATAAAATAATAATAATAATAATAATAATAACAATAATAATAACAATAATAAGCAAATCTACAGAAAACAACTAGTGAACGATAACACTTAATTGATTTACTTAGTTAATAGTCAGAACAGTTTAAATAATAATCCGCAGAAAACCAAATCAGAAAATCCAAATCGATGGCCGCATAAGGTAAAAAAGATCAAGGAATATCAAATTTGGTAAAAATCCTGTACACGATTTAGACACGAGCGCTTTTCACTGACGGACGGGCTTTTTGCCGTATACTAATTTTTCAGTATTTCCGACCCACAAAAATACACTTTTTCGATATCACGGGTCAGCAATACAATTTTTTATCGAAAAATCCGCAACTTTCGCTGCAACATTACAATAGGTTCTCTGTAGTTCTAAGGGTACACGAGAAAGTAAACCAAGCCACCAACTGATTATTTAAGGTTTCCGGGCGTGTCCACTGATATAGTCATTAGTCCCGTAAATGTAGTGCGTCTTTTGCGGGACGTGGGGGCGATTTTATTCACTGATTGATGAGAGCCGGTGCCTCCGATCAGCGGGGCACCGCCCCAGTAGAGACAAGCTGTACGCTGCCGACTGGTCTCCCAATGTGTGTGGTGATATGGTCACTGTCACATTACGGAACAGGATGAGTAGGCTGCAGCCTGTGGCGCGTAATTTTTGGGGGCACACAAATTTCAGCGGATTCAATAAGGCGAACTTTTGAATGTTTTTATAGAAATATTTCTTTCCATATTTGTAACAAAAGAAAGTGTAAATTTATCAAACATCTGTCCATTGTTATTTACAGAAAAATAATATAGAATATCGTATATTTATTAAATCAGTATCGTGGTGAGAATTATTTATACGTATACGTACAATCAACTATTTATAGCACCACACTATATTTGTGTCAGTTACAAATAATTGTATATTTTGTTAACAGCTTTAATGTAAAAAAAAGCAAATTAAAGGGGCGCTAAAACATTTGACAGCCTAGGGTGTACATAAGTCAAAATCAGGCACTCAGTACGGTGCATGTAAATGTAAGTAAGGGGGCGAATATCGGACAAGGAAGAGGAAGGAAGCCACTAATGGGTCGTGCTAGGCGAGGAGGAGGGAGCTCAGCAGAGAAGGAAACTTGCGCGAATTGTAACGGGAAAAAACGCGATTCTCGCCGCCACCACCACCACAGCCGCCGCGTGCGCTATAGAGCAGAGGTCGCTAGGTTACGCAACGGACGCCTGACAACCCGGCGGCGACGGTGGTGGCGACGACGGTGGCGGCGGCGGTGGTGGTGGAGGCGGTGGAGGCGGTGGAGGCGGTGGAGACGGTGGCGCGGTGGCGGCGGTGGTGGCGGTGGAGACGGTGGGGCGGCGGTGGCGGCGGCGACGTTGGCGGTGGCGGCGGCGACGTTGGCGGTGGCGGCGGCGACGTTGGCGGTGGCGGCGGCGACGTTGGCGGTGGCGGCGGCGGGCGATGGCGATGGCGATGGCGATGGCGATGGCGATGGCGATGGCGATGGCGATGGCGATGGCGATGGCGATGGCGATGGCGATGGCGATGGCGATGGCGATGGCGATGGCGATGGCGATGGCGATGGCGATGGCGATGGCGATGGCGATGGCGATGGCGATGGCGATGGCGATGGCGATGGCGATGGCGATGGCGATGGCGATGGCGATGGCGATGGCGATGGCGATGGCGATGGCGGGGGGCGGGCGTGGGGTGCGATTACGTGGCTTCGTTGCATGGCACGCACTGCACCCTCCGCGCGGCGCCTTCGAGGCGAGACGTCACAAGCGAGCGGAATTAGGTCGCCCATATACGAGGCTCCAGCCATGTGGTCTATTATTTTGCCACTCGGGCGCGCCGAACTAAATTGGACCTACTGCGATTATTGCAGCAACGCTGACTGGGAGATCAAGGATTCGATACTTTCCCGCAGATGATTTTATACCAGCTTCATAATATGGCGCTTCCCAGGCGAGACATCACATGCGAACGGAAGTACGTCGTCCAGATAGGTCGCTCCAGCCATGTGGTCTATTATTTTGCCACGCGGCCGTGCCGAACTAAACAGGACCTAGTGCGACAATTGCAGTTACGTTAATTGGAAGACCTAGGATTCGATAGTGATTCGATAGGATTCGATACTCTACGCAGCGCCTCCGAGGTGAGACATCACAGGCGAACGGAAGGAGGTCGCCCATTTTCGTCGCTACAGCCATGTGGTCGATTATTTTACCACTCGCGCGTGCGATAGTTTCAGCAACGCAAAGTGGGAAACCTGGGTTTCTATACCTGGCCGTAGTGGGTTTTACAGTAGTTACATCACGCGGTGCCTCCGACATGACATGTGCCGCACAAACGGAAGTAGGTCGTCCCTGTACATCGCTCCAGCCACGTGTCTTATTTTGCCTCTCGGGCGTGCCGAACTCAATTGAACTGACAGCGATAGTTGCAGCAACGTTGTCTGGGAGGCCCAGGACCCGATACCCGTAGTGGATTTTACATTAGTTTCATAAGGTTGAATTCAAACACTGTTGGAGAATTCTAGCGGGCGGCTACTTTGATCGGTAGTTTTCCATTATTTATCCTTACAATACATCGGATATAACGGAGCCGTAACCTAAAAAACGTGCCACGGGTGTATTTTGTTTTATATGTGCAGATGTCTCAGAATAAAAGTTACTGATTTCTGGTTCAAGTACAAGTGTCCTAAGCGATCAGTTTTTGCCGATGATCATGCAGTGAGAAATTCCACATAACAGAATCACTCATGTGACATATTTGACCCAGATTATTACGCGACAGGTATGCATAGGTAGATACATGGAATTTCTTTGACTACTACAGAAGGTGATCTGCCGAACACATCAAGGGCACACAAGGGTTCACAAAAGGTGAACTGCCGTACATATCAAGTTGCCGAAAAATAGGGATAATGTTTATCTCCGTCATATCACATTTTTCACAACATGTTTATTGGCAAAAAGTAATCATTTTCAACCATTCTACATGTTCTAGAAGTTTGTAACATTTTTCCTTACACATCTGAACATACACTAATGCAAACATGCATGGTATGAACTAAACGGTATTATATTGAAGTTCACCATGTGCGAAGGTGTAAATCGAATAGGAACCGATAAGGGGAAAGGGGAGGGGGGAGAGGAGAAAGAAAATTGGAAATTCTGAGGTCATATATGATAGGTTCTACCATTTATGTAATTTTCATGATCGTAAATGATTATGTTCCTTATGGGTCTGTCACATTTGTCTGCATGTGGGCCACGAAAGTGGATTGGACGTGGATGGTAACAAATTTCGATGAACACAATTCATTCTTGACCATATTCAAAATGAAAAAGGAAATGAGATTACGATCAGAAGTAATTCCCAAATCTGACAGTTCACGTAACATGCAGTACGTTTCGAACTCAGGCTTCAACCAGGTTAAACTGCAAAGTTATTTGGCAACATTGCTACCTTAATTGTGGGTAATCGTGGAAGAGGGTATTCTATCAACAACAGCAATGGGCAATTTGATCATTCATCGGAATTATTCATCTGATATTGCTCAGACAAAGGAGTAAATCCGTTTCAGGGAACTAAACTTAATTGCAAAGAGTAAGCACTCATAAGAATTAAATTTAATGGCAGCACTCGCATTTGTATGACACGGACGAATATTGTAGCACTACGAATGCCATATACGTCGATTTGTCTCACCATATATTATCCAATTCCCTGCCTAACTGGTCACCTACACACGACCTTGATGTAATGATATCGATAAATCAAACGCATGAACAGTGAATGTCACGTCAGAAATTAAGAAGGAGGAAGGAGACACTATAAACGAAGATAACAATGACCATAAATTATCCGTACCACGCAAGATTGTTAGTACAGAACACATGATAACAGCAATAAACCCTATACACGTTTGGGATCATTAGGTATTTCAAAAACTCGCCGTAAAAATATTTCTATGTTGAAAAAATTGAAATGAGCAGTTTTGCAAGAGGCACAGTTTTGCACGAGGTGCAGAAGCAATTGAGCAGTAGATGATCATCTGCAGGGCTCGGGTTCTAATGACATGTCATTTTTTAATTGGTGCAGTCTACACGTAGCTAACTTATAAATCAATGTTTATCACGACATATAGGTGATAGGTCATTTGGGTCATTTTTAGCCAATTTTCAATTTTTATGTAATTCTTTCTGAATCTTTGCGTTATCTTTGTCATTTTTAAGAATTGGTTTCATTTTCGTGTTTTTTGTAAGTGATTATTTCATGAATTCACAATGACACACTAAAACTATATTTGTATTGTATCATCTGTTCATAACAAAATTCACTACAGTAGTGGACTCAGTTTATCGAACTCGAAAATTACAAGGATCTTCGGTATTTCCTTGACTTTTCAAAACTGAAGATTGGAAGATCGGAGCCTAATGCAGTCTTTACTCAGGCAACATGTATCCGCAATATCTTTCAGCAATCTGTTGCTGTTTCTTGCGGTCATCTTTACACTACCAAGAACAAGACGGGACAAAATGTTGCAAGAAAGATTGGAGAAAGATCTTTCCGACAAGATATTGTCGATCGTTTTACATTAGAACTTTTTGTTGCCGTGTTTGGTGACGTCACGAGGAAAATAGCGCGTGATCTTAAGCGAGGTTATACCTCACTTTCCGACATGTTGAGTAGAAGGGAGAATGTGCGAATCGTGGTCGCACGTATTGTGCTCAATGAGATAAAGAAACTCCGACGTTTTGTGAGAACGTATGTCTGTATTTTAATCCCGGGCTCATCCCGGGTTTACGGTGCACCTTAGCCTAGGCTTCGTCGATTACTGTGCCTTGACGTGATTCAATGCTCTTACAATTTCCAAGACCGGAATAGGGGGCATGTGCAAATTAGGAGCCTCAATATTTTTCTTAAAACGAAATGTTTTCGTGGTCTTCGATTCACGTGGGAGCACAGAATTTTTCTTTATAAAAAGTGCAGTTATTATTAATTATGTAAAAAGTTTTAAAATATCCATTACCTACGTAATGATGTATTATATTCGCAGATTAATCTTAAAATTGATTTATATTAGATATCTTGATTTTTAACGTAAAAAAATAATAATTAGGGTGTATCTATTGCTAAACCAAATTTTGAATCATTCGATAATCAACCATAGAGGGTTAGTAATATTTATTACTACTTTTTTATTTTATAAAACCTTTTTTCACACACACATTTTACCAAAAAACGCATATAACAAAGAAAAATAATACGTCCAAGTACTACCTTACTTCCTGCGCATGTGACCGTGGTCATCATTGGCTTCTTCCAGCAACATCTTGCTCAGACTTCAATCCAATTCTAGTCTCAGCAACAGCAGGCAATGTCTTTCCGAGGACGCAAACACGCGTGTATTCATTACGACCGGAATATCTAGCAAGAAATATTGCCAACATCAGAAATATTTATTGCCACAATATTTCCATTGGCAACTTTTCTTGCGAAATAGTATTGCTCACCATTTTCTTGCAAGTGTAAAGCCAGCTTAAGGATTACATTTCCTCCTAAAATACATTATATGAAATGTAATTTTACATACATACATTCCATTAACAATGGTAAAATTTACTGAATAAATAAACATATTCTAACATATTTTTTAGTATTTTTTAAAAAGGAAAAAAATGGCCCATTTATTTTCAAGTCATTTTATAGGTTATTTTCTTCTTATTTTTACGTCATTTTATAGATCATTTTCAAGGATTTTTAGGCCATCATAATCCGAGCCTTGGTCATCACATTGAATAAGGATTTGGCGTGAGAATTTCAACGGGCGGAGGAGTCTATCTGCTACCTCGGCACTGCTTCTGGTGAATCGCAAGGGGGAAACTGACCGCAGATAACAGCGGCCGCCCCAGGAGGGCAAGGCGGCCGAGGGAGCCAGGCCGCTGATCACTAAAACATCACGAGTCGCCTCGCGTAGCGGCGGCGAAGCTGACGGTGGGGGTGGAGGTGGAGGTGGAGGTGGTGGAGGAGGTGGAGGTGGTGGAGGAGGTGACGTTGAAGGAGACGGTGAAGGTGGCGGAGGAGGTGACGGTGGATTAATTTTCGATTCCGGGCGCATCAAACGGCATCACGTTCATTAGTCCCGTAAGTGTAGTGCATTTTCCCTCGGGAAGTGGTGGTGATGGTTCTCCCGCTCGATGGTGCGATCCGGCGCCGACCTGCTCGTGGGCTAGCGGTTTTCTTGCAACCTGGTGTCTCCCACCAGCGGAGAACCGTCCCAGTTGGGACTAGTCTCCCGACATGTGTGGTAGTACAGTGCATATAAGTGTGTGTGTAAGTATGGGATGCGGATAGGACAAGGAAGAGGAAGGAAAGAGCGCGCAGGCTTCGAAGCCTATGGGTACTACTCCGGCATTCTCCTGACATAGAACGGAGAAACCATGGAAAACCTGCGATCAGAACATCCGGCCTCTAGAATTCTCCTCTAGACAGCGACAGAGACCGAGTGAGGCGAGGGCGGTGGGGTGGCGAAAATTGGGGGGGGCGACAAAGGAAGGGGCGGAAGGCGGCGGGAAGGCGACGGAGGAAGTGGCAGAAAGGACGTCGGAAATAGGCGCGGAGAGGTGGGGGGGCGGCGGGTGAGGTAGCGGAAAGGGTGATGGAGGAGGTGGCGGAGGACGTGGGAGAAGAGATCGAGGCAGAGACGATGGTGGTGAAGAAGGTGGCGAGAAGGGGGGAAGGCGGTGAGGTGTCGGGGGAAGTGGGGAAAGGGGAGCAAAGGAAGTGACCGAAACAGTGACGGTGGAGATAGTGTCGCGGGAAGTGGTGGAAAGAGTGGCGTTAGAGGTGGTTTCGGAGGAGGTGTCGAAGAAGGAAGGGAGGGAGGAGTCGGAGGAGAGGAGATGGCGACGGAGATGGTGGAGGCCATGGTGTAGACGATGGCGAGGAAAGCGTTGGGAAGGTGATGGAAGAAGAGATAGAATGGACGTCGGAGGACATGTCGAAGGAAGCAATGGGAAGAATGACGGTGGAGGTGTCGCAGTAAGCGGCGATGGAGGTGATGTCGAAGGAGATGGCGGAGAAGGGGGTAGTGGAGGTGGCGGAAAGGGTGATTGAGGATGTGAGAGGAGATGGCGACGGATATAGTGGACGCGGTAGCAAAGAAGGTGGCGGGGAAATGCTATAGGCAGGGTTACCAGACATGTTTTTTTCCACAGCGGAGGGCATTTCAATGAAAAGGAGGATATTTTACATTTTTATAGTTCACAATATATACATAATACAAACTTTTTACAACTTTTTTTTTTAAAATTAACCTTCCAAACCTTAATAGTCTTTAAAACATATTAGGCTTCTTCATTAAAAATGAATGCTTTCGACTGGATAAATTTGCCCCCATTCTCACCTTCGTTGAACCAACAAGCATAAATAAATTTTATATCACAATAGATCTATTATGTAGAGCATTATTTGAGTAAAAATGAAGATACGCAAGAGTAAGTCCCATTTTGAAGTAATTACATAACATTACTACAAAATTATGCCTGTGTATTTTTAATGCAACTGAACAAAAGTGAGGACATTCCGTGTACATTCAAAAACAGGAGAGAGGGCAGTAGGAAAATGTTAAAATGGAGGACATGTCGTCCAAAAGGAGGACAGATGGCGATCCTGTTATAGGTGCATGGACAGCAAAGGCGGTGATGATGATAACAGCGACAGGGCCGGTGTCAGCGGGGGCGTCGGTGGCTGCGAAGGAGGTAGGTGCGGCGGCCAACCTTTTTCCGCCTCTGCGCGTGTTCCGCTTGCCCCCCCCCCCCAAGTCGTTTCTGCCGGGAAGCACGTTCAGCCCGTAGGCGCAATCTGCGGCCGGCGGCGGCGGCGGCGGCGGCGGCGGCGGCGGCGGCGGCGCAGGAGAGAGCTGTGGGCGGGGGATGCGTCAGGATGACGACGTACGACGAAGGAGAGCGAGATAGGTGCGGCGGGGACGAATAAATCATTGTGAGGAAACTTAAAGGGAAGGTCTACAAGGCAGAGCGCCACAGAAAAGGGAACAAGATGAGTCACGCAACAAGAAGGTTAAAAAAGGAACTGAGAAAGGGTACTGTAGCGTCATGCACAAACGCAATTGTAACGAACGGCCGCGTGGCATAGGCGACGCTAAGGCACCACGCGTCAGCCTTTGTTTACGGGGGGGGAAACCCGGGGGTCGGCAATGTGTTGCCGTACAGAGGCTGACTCGATGTAGAGTCATAGGTGGGTTGCGGCACTTCACGCCATCTAATGCTTGAGATTAGTTCGTAGTGGTGTGGTAGCCGTAACGGGAAATTACTCCGTGTAGGGATATTAGTAATTACGTTATTTGTAAAAAGGTGGTGGTCTGTTAATAAACCTCTAAATTACTAAACCCACACTCGTCAGTGTTATTATTGCAACTGCATGACGCCACAGTACACAAAAACAATTTCGAAATGCTTAGACTCAAAACGGCGTGACGGTGGGGGATAGAACAAGTCTGGCGGGGTGAGGCGAGGGGGCGTGAAATGGGTACGTCTGTGTGTGGGGGCTCCAGCCAGGTGAGATGGAGAAAGATAGGTTGGGGAAGAGCCGACAGGAGCGAGTCTGGGTCGTCGGTAAGGAGGACTGGAATTGAGTTTTATGAAGTGGGAGGGATGTAGTACAGTAGAGTGGAATGTAGCGTAGAGGAGTGGAATGTAGCGTAGAGCAGTGGAATGTAGCGTGGACTTAAGCGGAATAGAGGGGAGTTAGGCGGAACAGAGTAAAGTGGAATACAACGGAGTGGAGTGGAATAGAACGGAGTGTAGTGGAATAGAACGGAGTGTAGTGGAATAGAACGGAGTGTAGTGGAATAGAACGGAGTGTAGTGGAATAGAACGGAGTGTAGTGGAATAGAACGGAGTGTAGTGGAATAGTACAACGGAGTGGAGTGGAATAGAACAGTGGAGTGGAATAGAACGGAGTGGAGCGGAATAGAACGGAGTGTAGTGGAATAGAACGGAGTGTAGTGGAATAGAACGGAGTGTAGTGGATAGAACGGAGTGGAGTGGATAGAACGGGTGGAGTGATTGGGTGTCTGCGTTGAGCTGCAGTGGAGTTATGTGGAGTTGGACGGAGGTGGTCTGGCGGGACGGTCAGGCAAAAGAGGACGGGGCCAGGGCGCGGCGGGGTGGGGTAGGGTGGAACGGAGCAGAGCAGAGCAGATGTGAGAGCGGGAGGTAGGTGGTGAAGCGGGCGTGTCCGACGGCGAGGAGAGGGGAGGGGTGGGGCGGGCCGGGGCGGATTTATGGGCGGGGCTGCGGGCGAGCAGGCGCGGCAAGGGGGCGTGGCGGAAGGTGGCGGGGCGAAAATTAAAAGCCATAACTCTCTTTCCGCCATCTCCGCCAGCGCCGGCGCTAGTGTGTCCTATGTACTAGGCCAGCGACTCCGGAGTGGCCTGACTGACCGCAATTCCCACATCCTGCTTATGGAAGCGGATGTGGCGTCACAAATCGACAACAGCATTCCCTATCGATACTAACAACACGACAAAGTTTCTATTCGTCGCTTATATTGACCACCACAATATTTATTTTTCACAACTTCATTTACAATTATTTACACATAATAGTGTGTAAGTTTTTTTTTCGTAGAAAAATGCGTTTGGTGAGCAGTTACCAAATGGTGACTCTTGTAGTGCTTGCACAATGTTTATTACCACAAACAAAGTAGTAACTCATTAACAGAAGTATACATTAATCTTCAGAAGCACTTTACCCTCGAATTACCTACTAACTAGTAGTCTCCTCATATCTGTTTTATATCACATTGAGTTGTTGCCCATATTTTCGATGAAATCCCACTCTCCAAGAAAAATCACTGCCTGACGGGCGACACGCCGCGAATTTGGTATCCCACATTTTTTCAAAATATTATAATATATAATACAATATTTATAAATTTCATAATTTATAAATATTATTTATTTCTTTATTGAAGCGTAAGGACTTTTCAAATATTCAGATATTCAGGTCCATCTAATGGAATATGATAGCGATAATACGGATGCTGCGAATGACATTGAGAGAAATGGTAAAATGGGACTCAGGGTTAAAGTAAGATGCCCGAAAACTGTTGAGGACTTGCTTTATCCACCACAAATGCTTCATGGATTAACCGGGGTTTGAACACAAGCATCAATGCGGCTTAGGTGTCTCCAGGCATCAATAAATTTCCCTGCATTGTGTCTGACCTAGGGTCACAGGATGCAAATTCCGACAGTGGTAGGTTTTTGATACGAGTTACATTCCTAGGTCGAATTCTATAGGTGCCTGGGGGAGAATTCTAGCTGCCATCTGCTTCAACCGGTAGTTTTCGGGTGTTTCTCCGATCAATACCACGCAAACGCCGGAGCAGTACCCTACGAAACGACGCCAGGGAGATCTTTCTTCCCTCTTCCTTGCCCTATACTCACACCACGAACACACTTTCACACATATCCAGTACACTACCACCACACTCGAAAAAATCCTTCGTACGCCTTCCTTCGGAAGGGAAGTAAAGCCGGCTGTCCCATGTAGTATATTTACTGCATGTAAAAGATCCTCAAGCCTAAATGAAGCCTCCGAGCAAAATTGAGTGTCGCCTGTTTCGTCGCCCAAGATAATACCTGCTTTCTCCGCTAGGTGGTTGAAGGAGCGTATCGAAATTTGCGTGGTTAGACGGAAGAGCGGGCCTGATGGCCCGAGTCTCGCCACGTAAAATAAGGCATTAACTCACTAACTAACCCTTATGAGGAGGCCAGTCGGCAGCTTAGAGCTTGTCTCGGTTGGGGCGATGCCATGATGGGAGATACCTTGGTTGGAGGAAAATCCCCGCAAGTCAATGTACATCGGCGCCAGATTTTCCTATCCAGCGGGAAAAGAACACCACCACCTCCTATGATAAAACCTGTACTACAGTTACGGGACTATTGACCATACCAATTTATGCGCCCGAAAACACGAAATAATCAATCAATATACCAGGTTTTAACGAAGAACCACGTCTGTGCACTGCATTTGCGGCGGCGATGGTGTAGCGGTTAGCGTATCGGACTGCTATACCCAAGTTTGCGGGTTCAAACCCGATTGAAGCCGTGGATTTTTAAGGGGGAAAAATCCTTCGTACGCCTTCCTTCGGAGGGGAAGTAAAGCCGGCTGTCCCATGTTAGTAGATTTACTGCATGTAAAAGATCCTCAAGCCTAAACGAAGCCTCTGAGCTAAATTCAAATCGCCTCTTTCGTCGCCCAAGTAATACCTTCTTTCTCCCATGATAGGTGAAAGGAGCGTAACGAAATTTGCGTGGTCAGACGGAAGAGCAGGCCTCATGGCCTGAGTCTCGCCACGTAAAATAAGGCAAATTCAATTCAATTCAATTCTGCCATGAGTCTCCCACCCATCCTCCGAGAGCGCTGGGTCTGCGGTTTACGGGCACATCTGCTCCTTCACCAAATCGGCCGACAACTTCCCCGATAGCCTTGTACGCAAACCCCAGCACAGATAGCCTTAGGGATGCGTTACACGTTTCCTTCGGCGTCATACGGCGTCATCGAGGCTGAAAAGTGGCTGGACCTTCACTCGCATTTCCGTTCTCACTCTGCAGCCCTCATGTCTAAACTTTTAAGGCCCCCACAGACCGACGCGGAAGATTCGCAGCCTACGTGGATTGGCCGCAGCGTAAGTTTCGCGTTATGTGTTGCCTTACGAGCATGTTCAGACCTGGGCGGCAGGTGAGCATCGCAGCAACGGATTGGCAGCGTTTAATCGGCAGCGAAATATGTAACGCAGTCAGACGCGCTTCTCCTGCAGCTCGAGTTTTGTGGAAGTCCGCTCGTGTTCGGGAGTCTTCGCACCCCTCTTGGTCGAGCGACCTTGCCAACAGTCACCAAACGCTGACTCATAATTGACGCTCAGGTGTGAACGGTCCCGCGAATTTCGTGGACGCGTCTAGCTGGGAACTTTCCGCGCCGCACCCGCTGCAGGTCTACCGCGCCGGTCTGTGGGGGTCTTTATTCCGAACTATGTTTAGCGAAACACAGCTCGCGAATACATTTAACATAAAAATTAGATTATCAATTAAAAGAAAATATACGCCATAATAGTTTTTCCTATAATCCCAATGCTGTAACAGTGAGATGAAATTCGGAGTAATGGATTCCTAACCCTTTACATGTAAATTACTCTGATGGCTACTTGTGACACAAAAGGCCCGTTAATAACCATAATTTTAAAATTATCGTTCATAATTTTAAAAAAAGTTAATTTTCTGATGTCGGAACATAATTTTTGTCTTTCCGCTCCGAGTTTAGTTTCAGGTCAAAAGCATATTGTATTCGTTTTGACAAACCATAAATCGAAGTTTTCCATGTATATTTTCTGTTCTTTATATGGCCGTTTTCCCACTTCTTTTTCACACTTTTTTCCCTTTTTTTCCCTTTTTTTTCTTTCTTCAGAAAACGGTAACTCTGAAATGTATTTAATAATTTCGTAACAACACGTAGTCTAAATAGGCTGCAGACTCTAAACGCGCACGATACAACGGACTTATGATTTTGAAGCAATACCTATTACATTGGAATATTGTTGAATTCTTCATTCGGACTTATTAAAAATTCCAAAAAACGAATTAGTCATATTATGTATTAGTATGTTAATATGTATTTGGATTTCGCAAAATTATTAAATGAAACACGTTTATAGAATCTCTATATGCATCTTAATAAGCAGTGACTCTTATCTTCACTTACAATACGGTACTTTCCCTGTGTCGTAAGAAAATGTATGTGGTCTACAAAACACACGAAAGCAAAAACAGTTACAACCACCTGCAAGTTCGATTTAATTAAACTAAGTCCATCATCGCAGACTGTCATCTTTTCCAGCAGACATTAATGCGTTTTCTTTCAAATTTTCATTGGACTTTGTTTTGTGATGATACCAAGCGCAATACAGAACAGCCTAAGGGAATCACGTTCTCCTATTCCGAGCGGGGAGCAACTTCGCAAGTTGTCAGGCGGTGGTAGCCCGCGAGGGTGTGCGAGTCGGTCGAGTGAGGAGGGGAAGGAGCGGAGGCAGGAGAAGAGGGGGAGTTGCGTAACGAGCGGCCAGGGTCTCGTCCCGAGATGGTCGCGTGCAGTGACTTACGACCCAGCCATGCTCCCGTGCGCCTTTCCCGCAAAGGGGGCGCAGCACTCGGTCGATGCAACAGTGAAGTAGGAGGAGGGTTCGAAACAGGACTCGTTCAAAAACATTGATTCAGTGGTGAGTTGTAGTTGACATTTACATAATTGAAATGATTGAAGGCGTTGTCATTGTCAACAATAGTATTTATTTCACAAATAGCAGCTTTCGATGGCTTAGCCATCATCATCATCAGTTTTCTGCTGTCTGGGAGCCACAAAAACGACTATCAAGTCTACAAACGACTACCTAGTCGTTTTTGTGGCTCCCAGACAGCAGAAAACTGATGATGATGGCTAAGCCATCGAAAGCTGCTATTTTTTAAATAAATACTATTGTTGACAATGACAACGCCTTCAATCATTTCAATTTCAACTCGTTCATAAACACCACTTACTGCTCGCGCATGTTTTCTTGAACGATGGATTGAAGAAATTGGGGCGAAGTGGGGGTATTAGTTACAAAGTCGGCCACTACAGTATTTACAGTAATGCCAACCTCTGAAAAATCAAAGAATACCTACTACGTGTGCGGCCAGGTCATCGCTCTGGGTATGCAACAGCAGGGACACTAGATAGGAGTTTTAGGTGCCTCCCTTGAAGGACCTGGACCTGCATCAGCTATTTCTTTACATAATGGTAATGAAGCTGAACAGAAGTTCTCGACTACGAAAGCAACTGGCTTTGACTACACTATGTTTCGCGCCAACGAAGTTTTAATGCTTGGAATGTCAGTGCTCGCTGCGAGCTTTTGCCTTCAACTGTTTATTGCTCAAGGGAAGGGGAAGCAAGGTCATCGTTCAAGAAAAGTTGCGCGAGTAGTAGTCATTTGCTTATACGTCTTTCTTGTGATACGACGCCTAGCAACAGAGGGAGATGAGCGGTTGTAAACGCAAATAAAACGCCCTAACAAACTAAGCCCTTTCTTGTATTTATCAAACGCACTGATCCTTCACGCTTGGTTCTCTAATAACCTCACTTGCAGCTGCTCCTGAATAATTCACTTTTCCCACATTCTTCCTACCTCAAAAGTCAGACATCTTTATAAAATATGTTCCCAATCTTCTTCTTCCATATCCGATCCTATATTTTCCTCATTATTCAGCCAATATTTACTCCATCCCCTTTCATTATCTAATTTAAGTAATTTAATAATAATTATATTGCTATCTTGTGTCTCTTTTCTTACATTTACCTTTTAGGTAGGTGAGTATATCATCCATCAGAATAATTCTAAACCATTTATTAAATTTTGAATGTCTTATCTTTTCGTAATCTTCCTGCAAGAACTCTTTGGATCAATTGTTTTCTAAATCAATTATATTCTATTCCTTCTCCTCTTAACGTTGTCACCTCGTCGAAATAACCTTTATTATTCAAAAACTTTTCCTCTCCCAATCACATTTCTCAGACGGTATGTTTATATCTATTTCCGAACAAACATTCTTTAGTAACTCATTTCCCGTTCCTCTCTTGCAAAAAATGTTATCAAACTGTACATTCTCAAGCGGGTGTGGAGCAGTGGCGAATTCTCCGATTCACGGCGTATACCGGCGGTATACCTATAATTCGAAATGGATACGAAATATTTCATAAATTTGGTAATCCTCTAAATAATTATTGAGATTTTGAAAGCTTTAAAACAGACACGAAAAAATAACTTTTGCTACAGACAGCCAGTCAGTCTTCCGCATCCGTAAGCGCTATGAAGTATGGTAGAATGTGAAGTTTCAAACAGTTCTTAATGCTGTCCAGAGAAGTCGCTAGCGCAGGCAAAGTCACTGCATACCAGCCGCGATAACCTAGGACTCCTCATGTTTCAAGGGCGGGGAGAGGATAGGATGCACGTCTGGACGGTCCGTAGGCACCGCAAAATATTGCGGTGAACAGTTCTTCCCCGGCCGTTCGTAAATTACGCTACTGTCAAGCTTTTGTGAAAATGGAGTGTGTTAATGAACCAGAAGTTAGTGGTCTTATAGAACAATTATTAACGACGGAACTTCTATATATAATTTTGGTATATCTATATAATACTATCGAGATTTCCAAAAAGGTTAAAACAAAAGACAACGGCAGAGGTAGCTCCCATAAAGTGCGGTACACTTGAAACAATGTTCACGATTCGCCACTGGTGTGGAGCGAGGCAGGGCCCCCCACCCTCTCCACCCGGACACATAACAGCGCCCACCCCATCCCTCGCTCGGACGGCGAAGTTGCACGTGATGGCAGGTGAGAACACGATCGGGCAGCTTCACGGGGAGGGTTAGTCCATAATAGCTGGCGCGACAGCCCCGGCCGCGGACCGCCCTCATGAATCGCTAAATCCGTACAGCGCGGCGGCCGCGTAACTGCTCCGGCGGGGCGCCGTGCAATCTTCGCCAACGACACTGGACGACCCCCCATGAAGACGCTGCCCCGGAGCACCGCCTGATACTGTGGACGCAACATCCATGTCGATGTTTCAAGATATCGATGTCTTTATAAAATCATCGATGAACAGTCCACTCCGGTTATAGTGAACTATTGGGGATTAAATTTTTGGTTCACTATATCCGAAGTTCACTGTATCCGAGGTTCACTGTATCCGAGGTTCACTATATCCGAGGTTCACTATATCCGAGGTTCACTATATCCGAGGTTCACTATATCCGAGGTTCACTATATCCGGTGTCAAAATTAAATGGAATTTCTCCACAACAATTACTTTTATTCACATATAGCAAAATTCATTAACAGCACGAACTGAAAACTTCAATATCTTTATTTGTACGTAAAAAAATCAAATAATTTAAATAATTTGTTTCCTACATTTTTTATTAGATTCTTCTCCGGAGTTCGTGCTCTCTCAATACATGATACTCCATTGTCCTTAATCACAATCTATCGTATTGCAGTTATTACACCATTCAATGCCTCTTCCACTGTTGGAACACCTTCCCCCGGGCCCTTCCATCGCCAACCACAAACAACCAATTAATTCAGGACTTAATTCCTACGTTCACTATAACCGAGGTTCAGATTCACTATAACCAATTGGAATTCACATTCTTTATAATCGAGGGTTCAGTATATCCGAGTTCACTATAACCGGAGTCGACTATATTTAACACCAATGCTTTGTTTTCGATGCTTTTGCGTGGCTGATATTTTATTTCTCAGTGATAGAAGCATCATCATAATAAAACAAAACTTGTCATAATTTTGAGATATCCATAAATTGGACATTCAAAGTGGCCAAGGGAGAAAAATAATTAAATTAGAGGTATCTCCAGAAATTTTATATTATTCTTGAATTATGGAATCAGGTAGTAAACGTTCTGAAATTGCCCTGATAATTTGTTTATTATATTTCGTGGGTGTTGAGAGAGAAGGGGAGAAGACTGTGGAAAGAAAGATCGCGCGACCCTTGGTCCGTAACACGCAGTCCAATTCGTCATTTAAAGCACTGTAACTCACAAACGCATTGGTGTTTACAAATGGCTGGAAATGTGCATAATAACGGTGTGACAGATATTAAAAAAATACATTTGTGTAAATTTTGGAAAAACAAACCAAATGATACAGCAAAATGAATTTTATGTCATAATAAACAGTACAACCCGTTGGAAAAGTAAGAAGAAAAAAATTGGGAGCCGTTTTTGAGAAAATGGCTTTTGATCTGACTCTTGCTGTTTCTTGGCACATTTTCAAGATGGCGGTCCGCGCTGAGCGGTGGCTCACTTAAGATCAAAGCTGCCCTCTACTTTCCGTTCTCTGTAGTGTCTATTCTGTGGCTATAGAGCTAATGTCAAAAATGCTCCGTCGTTGTCATTCTAATTCAGGGTCCTTCCGGCCAACGATTCTGCAGAGGGACCATTGTTACCGCTGAACAATCCAGTCGGTTAATATAAATGACCCTTTTTCACAGACATCAAGTACTAAACAAAGAAATGTATTAACGTAGGTTAAACGTTTTAAAGCCCTTAAAACTTAAAAGTTGCGAAACCATTTGCGTTGTATCTGGTTAGTTACCAATGACATTTCGACTTGTACGATTTCAAGTTTTCCTCCTCCTTGTTGGCTGAGTGCCAATAAGTGTTACATAGATTAACTGCAAACCTACTTTTATCACAGTCGTGTTAAAGAGTACACTAGTCAATAATAAAAGATAGAAAGTGAGCGAAATATAATAATCCATAACACGCAAGTGAGGCCCCCTACAATTATTTTTTTACTGCCAGATAGTTCAAAGTAGAAATGGCGGGAAATTACGAATACTTAACGAATTATCTTTTTGTTCTATTTACATACTTTGTTTATACACCCGAGTTCGAAAACAGCCTCATGGGCTTCAATGAAATTGTACAAAAAACATTCGTAAAAGTCGTCGGAGCAAACTTCAGAATACCGTTGCATCTAAAGTTAATTCGCTACACTTAACGGCACGGTTCCCTCCCCCCGTAAATACAGGATGAACTTGTTGAATCATCATGATGGTTTTGTAAGGGGCTATTATCACATAGTGATCTTTCGATAGGAAAATAAATATATTTAAATCACAGAAAGAACTTCAAAAATGCATGCACATATAAAAAGTACACTAATTGAATAACAGTCTGAAATATGGCCAGTCTCTCTCCAAGTGGAGACGTCAACTATTTCTTCGTAAGAATTATTGCCTTCAATAACCGGCGAATGACAAGCTTTCACTAGTCGCAAGTAATTTTTGCCCTTCACGTAAACCACAACATCCCTGGGAAATTCACAGACCACTACCAACATTGCGATACGACATTCACCTAATACTGCGAACACTGCCACAAGGTTTTCAGCGACCAACCGTTCGGCCATTACATTTCATTGGATTTCCCTTCCAGTGTGCTTTTACGAAATCATCTTGTTACATGTAATAACGTGCGATAAAACCGTATTATTTAATACGAAGGAAGACACGTCCAAAAATTTTGGTTCATTCAAAGCAGGTAAGACGTACATATACGTATCTTTAGAATTTGATACACGTGACAGGGAAAGATTTACAAAATGCCGGCCATGTTTAAAATAAACTACAGTTGTTAAGATCAAGGCTGCCGGTGAGTGAAATATCGCATAAATCTGCATATGCGCACATGTAATAATAATAATATTATATTTATATATTTATTATTATATTTATAATAATAATAATTATTATTATAAATATAATTATTATTATTATTATAAATATAATTATTATTATTATTATAAATATAATTATTATTATTATTATAAATATAATTATTATTATTATTATAAATATAATTATTATTATTATTATAAATATAATTATTATTATTATTATAAATATAATTATTATTATTATTATTATTATTATTATTATTATTATTATTATAATCCACAATTTCATAACAGACTAAACACACAATACAAAACGGGGATCTTGCTGTAGACATAAAAGGACTTTAGAGAGGAATGTGACAAGATATTGGGATATGGTAATGCCCTAAAATGAGAGTCCATTGCCAAGCGTCACTACCAGTCACGCAAGGTTGCACCACGTTGAATTAGCATAAATCGGGTCCTGATCCAGCTCTATTCTGTACAGGAAATACAAATCCGGAGGTTTCAGGCATTGAGAAAAAACACGCATAGTAGTAGACATAATTGTTGGTTTCAAAAAGAACCCTTTAATTTCGTATTTATTAAAAACTGACAAAACGAAAAAACAAAAATACGCTTCCCGCAATTTGCATACCATAAAAAAAAAAGAAAAAACTCGAAACAACCCTTTCTAATAACTATCCACATTACCGTGCCTCTGCACTCTTGAAGCATAAAAGGCAGTTACCTCCTCGGCTGCGTTATCCGTTCGATTGTCCTTCCTTTTGATGGTGTTGGCGGGAGTTAAGTCCTTGCCTGGCGCCAGCGTTCAGCTTTCCGCTGCACTACCGAAGGCAACACTGTTGTTCCTGTTTCTCGCCCCAGAGTGTCGGAGTTTGCAGTGTCCCGCACAAGCACCGGGAAAGTGGCTAGCAAATGTCAATCAAAAAAGCTGAGAGAACTAAACGAGGTTTGTCGCGCTGCGATAATTTATCAACTCCGCCGGCACTAACCCCCCTCTTGCATCGCTCCCGCGTTCTGACGTCACATGACGTGGCGCTCTTCGTCGATTGGTCACTGTATAGTCCCGCTGGCTTCAACACACAACCAGCAGTGGCGTTACTTGGCACCATCACAATACCCTTTTCTCTTTCCGGCTGAAGGTGTAAAACTTTCAAGGAGTTTATCTAATTGAAATGATTGAAGGCGTTGTCATTGTGAACAATACAACGCCTTCAATCATTTCAATTATGTAAATGTCAACTACAACTCACCACTGAATCAATATAAATAGAGTTTATCTAAACCAATTCTGATCGAAGTTTAGAAAATAGTGTTTCTATAAACGTGCCATACATTTCATATATTTCTTTTTTTAACACCAGCATTATAAACAACCTTTCCTGTTGCATAAAATCGTTCATAAAAGGGCATTTTACGGCACAATGATAGCGTACCAGCATTTTATTGCATGTATGCTTGCGTCATCACACATTCAGCCAAACGCAGCGAGAGAATCGTGGGGAGGTGGGGGTAAACGGAACAGCCGACCACCGTTTTCTCGCACAAATGCCAAATACCCGAGACGTCATTAGATAGTTGTTTCGCGAAGTTAAGTTTGATTCTCTCACAAATTTACAATGCTATGTTATTAATGTTATACGAAGTAAGGTCAAAAAGTTCCCGGAATTGGTTATTAAAAATTTATTAAAAATATTTATAACATTCTTACATTATTTCCCTTCAAAATACTCTCCTCCTGCATCTACACATTTATTCCACCGTTCATATAATTGTTGGAAACACTCTTGAAAGCCGTTTTTTGAAAGTTCCTTCAGCCGCTCCGTCGCATTTTCAATCACCTCTGACGAATCAGCAAAACGATGTCCCTTCAATGCCATTTTTAACCTTGGAAACAGGTATAAATCTGGTGGTGCGAGATTGGGAGAATATGGAGGATGTTCCAGAGTGGTAACATTATTCTTGGCAAGGTATTGTTTCACCATTAGGGATCAATGTGCTGGGGCATTGTCGTGCAATGAACACCAGTCATTCTCTGCCCATTTTTCAGGTCGTTTTCGTCGAATTGCATCTCGTAGCCGTTTTAAGATCTCTGTGTACAATTCTTTATTTACTGTTCTCCCTTCAGGAATAAATTCATAATGAATCACTCCACGGTAATCAAAAAACACCTCCAAAATCACCTTACCCCGGCTTCTGTCCAAGCGAAATTTTTGTTTTCTTGGTGAAGTTTTTGACTTCCATTCAGCGGACTGCCGTTTTGTCTGAGGGTCGTAAAGAAAGCACCATGTCTCATCACCTGTAACAATTTTGCGCAGGAAGCGGTCATCTGCATCAGCCATTTCAATCGAGTCCCTGGACATGGTCACTCTCATTTCCTTTTGCTCAGGGGATAACATTTTTGGAACAATGTGCAAGCAAACACGATGCATGTTCAAGTCATTATGAAAAATGCTGTGAACACTCCCATGTAAAATACCAACTTCAGAGGCAATAGTATTGATGGTTGTTCGCCTGTCCGCACGCACAATTTGTCGAACGCGCTCAACATTGTCGTCTGTAGTGGAAGTGGAAGGCCGCCCAGTTCGAACGTCATCTTCAATTGTTGTGCGACCGTCGCGAAAACGCTTATGCCACTCGTAAACTGCTGTTTTCTTCATCGCAGAATTTCCGTATGCTTTTTTTAGCATCTCAAGAGTCTCTGAGGGTGATTTCTCCAGCAACACACAGAATTTAATATTGCCACGCTGCTCTAATGACGACATTGCACAATCCGACGAAAGAAAGAAACTACGATCTACAATATTAAACACCGAACGCACGGAACCAACTACAACTGCCTGCTAACCTCAGAAGCACATTCACTACCAGTTATGCCAACCTCACAAACAAAAATTTCCCTTTCAGCTAACAAATACTTGACTGTAAGCGACCATTCCGGGAACTTTTTGACCCTACCTCGTATGTTCTACAAGAACAGTACGTATGGAAATCGTTTATAATGCTGCTCTATTGAATTCGTACAAATTTGAAAACTCTCTCCTATCGTCGATCGTTTTCAAAACGTACTCGTGCAATAAAGCTTATCATTATAAACTAATTGCATAAACTACTATTATATATTAGTATCGGAGTCGGGACGCTAAGTTAAGTCTCTCCTCCGAGAGACCGAGCTATAATAATAATAATAATACTAATAATAATAACAACAACAACAATAATAATATTAAAAAAAAAATAATAATAATAATAATAATAATAATAATAATAATAATAATAATAATAATAATAATGCCGATTCAGATAGCCGAGATGGCCAAGGCAGTGATGTGGCGATCTCGAACGGAAGAATCACAGATTCGAGTCCCGCCTCGGGCATGTGTGTGTCGTCCATTCATCCTTATCATCATTCCATATCCCATCTCCCAGGACTAGCACCTCTGGAGGACAAAAATTGGAATCAGCATACTACTGATCCCCCCAAAGAAGGAGTTATACATACTTGCCACAGGATAAATGTAACCGAGTCTCCGTAGTGCATGTTTATGTCCGCGTGGTCCTAGATGGCCAATTCGCGATCAAAAAAAGATGCATTCAATATCTAATGACAACGCTGTCGATCGGCACAAATCACCACAACTTGATATACAACTGGAATCCAATCTCTGGTTTCTTGAAAATCAATTTCCTAGCCCCAAAACTCGCAACTTACGCGGTTAGAACAAACGCAATGGTTTGCTCTGGTAACATATTCACCGGACTTCTGCTCTCTCAATCAAGCTTGTAGTGTAGCATGGCCCGTCCGGTTGCTGATAAATGTATGAGGAAAACACGGTAAGGAAAAATTCGACCACAAACGTGCATTTCGCAATAGTTTATGAACTGAAAACCATCGCATACTTTCGCTCCAGCTTGATTAGAATGAAAATATTATAATATTCGCCCAAATGTGTGAATAAGTGAATTAAAATATAAAACCTTATTAATCTAGTTTTAAATTACCTATCACTATATTGTGAATATTAATAATGAATAATAATGCAAATCCATATTACAAGTGATATCATTGGTTAAATCTGAAAAGTGATATCTCTCTTTGATATTAAAATTACGTTCTGTTCAAAATTCATGTTCTGTTCAATTACATTTTTTTTATCATGGATTTAGCATTTCATGCATTGTTGCATAACATTTAGACGATTATTCTTCATTATTTTTGCCACATTTATTACAGAGAGTTCCGAACAGCAACTCAAAGGATATCTTTTCGGATGTTCAAGCAAAGATTTTCCCCATGGAAATGGTTTTTTCCCCGTTTCTCATTGTTTAGATGGATTTTCACTGTAACTTCATGAAATACGTGGATTTATTCATTATTTGATGAAAAAAACTGTTTGCTGTTTTCTTCTCAAGATGTGCTATTTTCTTAATTCCTCTCTTTCTTTTCGGCATAAATTGCCTTCCTTCGTTCCGCCTTAGAAGCGGTAACGTTTTCATAAAACATTTCAAGGATAAACTTTCTTAGGCCGCTCTGTACTTTACATTAGGATTTATTACAGTTTTAAAATATAAAAGGTTTTGTTAAAAGAAATTTCTTCTCATTGATTTTCATTAGATATTTAGAAGTGACAAGACATATTACAAGAGACCGGATTCTTATGCCATTGCAAATTTTTTTTCTTTCTATGTTCAGTTCCCAAATTGTTGTCTTGGCGTATCAGGCCAATACTAACACAATATGCAAATTTTTCGTGACATATTTGTAAATACATTTGTACTATATTACATATTTTGCAATATTTTATTATTCTACCAATTTTCTTAAAATTTATTTCGCAAAAAATATTAAATACATTTTGAAAAATAGTTTTTACTGCAAAAATCGTCACTTTTTCTTACACTATTAAGAATTGCGTGCAGACGACCTGAGGTGTCTCGAAGATGGGTTTGATTTGATTGATTTTTTCGTGTTTCTGGGCGCGTCAACTACTTCGGTCATTAGTCCCGTTAGTGTAGTGCATGGTTTTTTCTCGGGAGATGGCGGTGATTTCCCCCTCGCTGGATGGTGAGATCCGGCACCGACCAACCGTCGACTAGAGGGGTTTCCCCCAAACCAGGACTCTCCCACCAGCGGGGCACCGCCCCAGCCGGGACAAGGTCTAAACTCCCGATCGGTCTCCCGGAATATGTGGTAGTGTACTGCATGTTAGTGTGTGTGTGTGTGTGTGTAAGGGGAGACGATATGAAAAGGAAGAGGAAGGAAAGATCGCGCGCTGTCCGTGGCCCATTTGTTAGGGCACTGCTCCGGCATTCGCCTGGGATTGATCGGAGAAACCACGGAAAACTATCGATCAGAGCAGCCGGACGCTAGAAGTCTCCTCCAGACAGCGACTGAATTCGACCTAGCTGAAAAGCTAGTGTCGAAAATCCTGCCACCGTCAGGACTCCAACCTAGGACCTCCCGGTCATCGAAGATGGGATTGAGTCAGGTGCACGCGGCCTATCTGGGCTAATATCCGTCTGCGCTGCATGTATGTTGTGACAAGATCGCGTGAGCGCTGAGAATATTATCTGTAGGTGTTGAAAATATCAGTGACGTTATGTTTCTTGATTCAAACCAATTTACATCAAATATGGATAGTCCCAAACGTGAATCACCACGATGACAATGCTACAGCGATTGTTTGTCGGTCATTTTGAGTTCCCACGTTTGTTCAATAGCTTTCATTGAAGTCCAACATAAAAATGTACTCTTAAAAAATATTCCAGTAGGACAAGCGATATTTATTTTTTTTTGCCGGCCCGGTGGCCGAGATCGCTAAGGCAGTAGTGTCGTAGTGATCTCGGACCGAAGGGTCGCGGGTTCGAGTCCCGCCTCGGGCATGGTTGTATTGTGTTCGTCCTTTCACCTCTTATCATCAATCACCATATCGTTTCATCCACATAGTTACCATACCGTTAACAGCAATAGTGGTCGCTAATGACCTTAGATGTTGAAGCGACCTTAAATAAACCAATTAAAAAAATATATTTATTTTTAAATTGGTTTAATAAATATTTTATTAACGTAATTTCAAATTGTCTAATTTTATGTATTATTTATCAATTTTCTATAAATAAGAGTGCATTGTGATATTACGAATTATACTCTTACGAATTACCCATTTTTTTTTCATTACGTACATTATTATTTTGTCGTTTGATATTACTTATTTTTCCTGACTCTACATATTACAATTATATTTTAATTTGAGGGACAAGAAGGAAAATCGAGGGAGGTTTCAATGACTCCTTGGGAAAGCCGGAAAGTATTCGGTTGAGAGTTCGTAATCACAATTCAAGGTCGAATTTGGTCGATAGAAATATTAATGAAGTGTAGAATCGTTGGGAGAGCATGCATAGGAACATTCAGTGGAACTACATTTAATTATTTGGATATTGGCTTATTTGGAATGAACCAGGAAACTTTTAGAACTACTATTCGCAATAATTTATTTTCAATTACTCGAGGCTGCTTTACTCTAGATTGGACAAGCTTTTGTTATTGAGAATCGTGCGTCAGTGCCCAAAGTACATTGAAAAGGGAAAACGATTTCTCAGAAAACTGATAAGGGGCTTACATAAGTGCTGTCTTTAGTTTTATAGGTTCTCAAAACATCAGATACTGTTTTTAACAATACAAGGACCCAACAGAAAACGAAAAGACCTCCCTATCACGACACATACGCTGACGTTCTCTTTTCCTGCTCCCAGTCAATGTACTACGCTTGCGTCTTTTGGGGCGCGTGGGCAATGATCCGGAATTCGACATAACCTGTGAACAACTTCACTACTTCAGTACAACCGAACACAACCCACTGTCCGAATGTTCTCTACAAAATACACTACAAAAGGAAATATATGCAAACTGTCATCACCACAATGCAATTATTACACTGAAACAAAACCTGGACGAATTGTGAACAAATCTCAACAATCAAAACAAAACATCAAGCAGCGCCACCATGAAATGGCAGGGACTCACATCTATCGACACATATATATCAATTTTAAAACAGCCACCCTTTGGAAGAAAACAATTGACTATTGATAGGCGTACTATTAATGAATGATTTATTTAATTAATTTACACCGTAAATGTTGGTGAATCAACACAAACAATATCTGTTAACACATCTAGGGATCACATACTTTCATTTAAAGGAAAAAATACTACAATCGGTTGAGTAGAAGCTCTAAACTTATTTACCCTTATTTTTTTAAATATATAGATATTATAAAAACCCCAAAAGCAAGCATGAATTCTATGCGCCTAGACAAACGTTAAACCCCTATTTGTTTTTTGCTAGTCTGGAGGGATGTAGACCTTTTGCAATATTCCTGTACGGCTTCTCCATTGAGGCCCGCCCCTTAGTTGTATGGTTGAAGAATTCACAACATACCCGACTACATCCCTAAAGGAAGGCCTGCATTCCCCCACAAAACACACACAAACCATGGGTGGTCGATTATAGGCATTCACCTCTGCTGGATAGGAGATCGTAATGCTTGCATAAACGAAAGGGTATGTTTTGATAATTCATTCTTTAATATTATCCAAAATTTCAAGTCTATCACGCCTCTCTATCGGAGCCTTTTACAATGAAGTGCATGTCTAATAACTAGGGGGGCGGGATTTGATTACCTAAAACATCGCCAAAAATTATCAATAAAATGCTCTTAAAATGCTTTACAAATGCCCTAAAACCCAAGAAAAATGACGTAAAAAACTTATCTAAACCAGTTCGGATTAATAACTCAAATCCATTGGATACGCTACTGATGTAATCGAGGCTTCTTCCATTCGATCGAGTGAACTCAGCTTGCAAAATTTTGGTCTCGGCTGTCCTTTACCAGGAATTCTCTGTCTAGATATCTTGCAATCGGCCGAACTGGTAAAGGCGCTGATACACTTCACAAGAATTATATACTTACATTGGCTGTCAAAACAATTTCTGAGCAAACAAATCTATAAGGCTGTGAAGAACATTTGCTGGATCTCGTAATATTATTTGAAGCAAGTACCATTAAAAATGGCATTAAAATAGATTAAATCAGCAAAACGTGCATTACAAATGACGGGAGAAGGAAAAAAATGATTTATTAGTCAAAATCGACAAAAAATGCAAAATAATGACGCACAAAAATGGGTCATTTCCTTTCCTCATAACGTAAAATGAATTTCTATACTAAATGGCATTGTTAAAAAGTGAAAAGAAAAAAAAGAAATTTCATTAAAATCCGCCCCCTACAAATAACATTACGATGGGGAAGGATGACTAGGAAACGGACTTTATTGCAATAAAAAAAGCAAAATACGTACATATATGTACTTATTTTTTCAAAACTATGTTAGAAAAAATAGGAAGTATGTGAAATAAATATTCTTATAATGTTTACAATTCCATTCTTCAAGCGTTTTCCGAGAAGAGTATGTTGCCGATCAGAACTTTACATGGATTCAGAGAGACTGAATGAGTTTTACATCTACTGAAGCATTTATTCGCTAGTTTCTTCCGAAACATAATACTTTCGTATTATATACAATGTTGTTTACGGGGAGCCGGAGCTCAAGTAGCCTGTGATAGAAGATGGGGAGTAAACGGAGCATGCTCCCCCCCCAACTCCCGAAAAGGGATAAGACAATGATCAGATTTTTTTATCGAGTTACGCATGGGGTCGCGTGGTTGAAGATGAGTAATCACGTGGTTGAAGTTCCTTCTGCTTCACATACTACATCCGCTCATTGTTCATCCCGACTACGCTGTTTCCAAGAAGCATATGGAGGCGGGGGGAGATAAGTTTGACAATTAATAGCGATTGTCCGGCGTTAATACAAGTGCATTGCGTATTTTTTAAGTATTTCAGTAACTAAGTTTTCAAGTAACATATATTTCGAACATCACAAGTGAAATGTTCATTTTCGACCTATTAATATATTAAAATGTAACGAAATATGTACCTATAGATAATATATGTAAAAATATGTAAAATAAAAATGGTTCCAACTACTTCAGAATGTCGCGTTAAGTGTAAAAAATATTACTGAATGCAGGTGTCTTGTCCCTGTAAAAATATGTATTCACATGAAAATCCGTTCCCTAATCGTGACTAATCTTTAGTACTACTGTACCAAAGACAGATCTGTGCAGAAGTCCATTCTTGACACTCTTCAAAACTGCACTCTGTCTATTACGTTCGAGTACTAAAGTGCTTACCCTTGCCGTAAGGTCGCCCTCTTTCCCACATCCCTTCTTACGTCACGCGCAATGTGTCTAAGCCGGAATCGATTGGGACAAAAAAGTCCGGTTTAGGGAGGTTTCCGTTTTATGCAAGGTTATCCATTTTATGAGACTTATGATATTGACTTTTATGATTTTATTATGATTATCAAAATACATTTACATACAACGTATTTGTGGAAGAAATCTTCAATTAAACAATCTTCATAGATAGCTTATGAGTTGAAAAATACACACCTTACTGGCTGTATTCGGACTGCTTGCTGTATGCGTACTATGACTTTCTGATACTCTCGTATGGCTTAAGCAATGAGTTTCGAGTTGAGGGGTTATGATTTTCATCTCGGGGCACTCAGACGCGTTAACAGAAGTCATGCTCATACATCTTCCCACGCTCAGAGCCGGGAGAGAGGGAATTCCCCTAAGGCCTACGCCTTGAGAGTCAAGCGATCCCAAGGTCAAATGCTACACTGACAGCTGAAGTTCCTCTCCTTCAATTTCCGGCTGCCACGACTAAACTGTCACTGGGATAGAGAATTTTAAAAAAAGCTTGCAAATGCTTCAGTTCATTAAGAACATCTCGCATGTAGTATCTAACAACTGCTTTCATTTCACAGGAATTCCGCTTTATAAATATATTTTTCCTTCAGGACATGAAAAACCGCTTCGTTTCCGCGTTAGAGACGGTCCGTTTTATGCTCTGTAAAATGCCATTAAACTGCTGGGGCCGGAGACATTATTGGTTTAAGGCAGGTTTCCGGGTTGTATACGTTCCCGTTTAGACAGAGTTTACTGTATTGTCTTCAGACTTCACGCATACTATTTTCCATATTGTAAATCTACGACACAGGCTCATCAGTTTCAATTCCCAATTGCCATATTGGCATTTCACTGCTTTCTCAAAATTTATAAGATCTGCTGAGAAGAACTCGGATTTAAGTCTCAACCCAGTGACGAAAATGTCGGGAACGAACTGCATAAACGGTGACGGTGCAGTTTCCAAGCTTAATATAGAAACAAATCTTCGTGGAATCCGATTGCCTCCGACAAAGCCATTCTTTACGGAAATTTATTGACCCCCTTCTCCTTTTATGACTACCATAAAGCACTCCTGCACATAAACCCGGAAGAAAAAAAAAAGTCTTTATAAATTTCACGAAACGAACGTGCACCCTGGAGATACGGTTTCTGAACCACATATCGCCAAGCACAAGAAACAGTACATCATAAAGCACGTCTTCCATTAACGACAGAAGCACCGTCTATTCTTTCGTTTTCTTGAGTAAAAATACGGCACTTTCACGAATGTTTTGTCGGTCGCGAAAGAGATAACCGACGTAATAGTCGGAGTCACGAAGCAGTCTCTGGGCAAAGACTCGCGTTTACTGCGTCACAGGCTCCTAAAGGCGACCGCATATTTTCGTCATAAAATTAGCATCTTCTCGGGCTGATAGGGGTTTAAGGGCAACGCAGTTGTCGTTAACTTGGCAGTCGCGTGAGGACAACCCGGCGGCACGGCAAAGTAGGGCACTATCGCCGGTATACATTTGCACGCGAAGGTATTCAACTTGGAATTTTAAATACATTGCATTCAGATATGCATCCTTTCTTCTGCTCTCTCACACGATCTGTTCTAAGATGACAGGGTCGGGTTAGATGATTGTAGTGTATTGGCGGAGGTGACAATAGAGAGTTTGTGCACACTCGAACGTTAAAGCAATCGAAAGAAATATCGATATCAATAACGGGTGAAATCGAGAAAGAGTTTTTGAACGAGGTTTTGCGAAAGTATAAATCGCATTGGAAGAAGTTCCAAATTGTGGCAACAGAGAGAGCTGGCACAGTGAAATTGCCAGCAGCTGTTCCGTGCTGTTCGTAACTTCATGAGGGATTTTTGTTAAATTTCATTACTTGTATATGTAACAATTGATAATAAATAAAATTAATATTAAAATTTCGTCCTAGAACTCCCATACTTACAAACTGATACTAGTATTCTTATACGAAATACGTAAAACAAAAATGAAGTACATTTCTGGGTTTAAATATGAAATGCTTTATACAACAAAACGATGAAGAGCGGAATGAATGTGAAAAATACAAATCTTTTCCTTCCCAAATTCATTTTGTTAAACTATGGTATTCACTATTTCAGTAATGTTTTAGAATCATATAATATTTTCTTCACACAAATGTGCCAACCTACACTTTGACATAATAATACACTGAAAAACTACATATGTTAAAATCCACACAATGTAGTACGAAAAGGCCAGCTTTCATTGAATACAGAATTCAAAATCACATTGACCCCATTGCAATCGTGGTAGCCTTCAAAATTACAATGCATAAGTGTTCTAGGATTAAGAAACCTAAACTTAGACTGTCTGTATGGAAGAAAATTACAGAAGCCCTCATCAGTATTCAGATTTAGTGATAAATTAATACTAGAGAAGTTCTTCACAGTGCATAGGTGTGGTTAACGCCAAGAAATCCAATCTTTTGGTAAATTTGTAAGCAAGTGAAAAAATACAATGTAATAAATTTACTGAAAAAATCTTCCTTTGAATACCCATTTATATCATTTGACCAACTATCTAGAAATTATACAATTTTTTTATTTTTCATTTTATTTTAAAGACATTTCTTCTTCTCCGGTAGTAATTCATTTTGATCTGACCAATGAATTCACTACGCACTTTACAGACTTTCAATAATATTTTGCATATTTCTGGTGAAGCCTTTTACTACGTATCCAATGAATTACAACCGTCGACGATTTCAGGCAATTGAAAATTGTGAGGTTAGAAGTAGCACTACTAGAACTTTAATCAAATCGGTTGACAAACACGAAAAAACAGTGCGTCATTGCACCATGGGTAAACAATTATAAGCACACATTGTCGCCAGTGTCGAGAACAAATTCCATATAAAATAGCTGAATGATCGATTACTATGCAATCGATTACCTTGAGGGGCCTGGCGGCGACCGCTAATACTCCGAGTTAGGTTTCGAGTTGGCGCATGCGCAGAGTCTCAAGAGAGAGAAAGATGGAAAGAAACGGAGAGAGAGAGAAAGACGGAAAGAGACGGAGAGAGAGAGAAAGATGGAAAGAGACGGGGAGAGAGAGAGAGAGAGAGAAAGATGGAAAGAGACGGAGAGAGAGAGAGAGAAAGATGAAAAGAGACGGAGAGAGAGAGAAAGATGAAAAGAGACGGAGAGAGAGAGAAAGATGAAAAGAGACGCAGAGAGAGATAAATGGAAAGAGACGGAGAGAGAGAAAGATGGAGAGAGACGGAGAGAGAGAAAGATGGAAAGAGACGGAGGGAGAGAGAAAGATGGAAAGAGACGGAGGGAGAGAGAGAAAGAGGGAAAGAGACGGAGGGAGAGAGAGAGAAAGATGGAAAGAGACGGAGAGAGAGAGAGAGACAGATGGAAAGAGACAGAGAGAGAGAGAGACAGATGGAAAGAGACGGAGAGAGAGACAGATGGAAAGAGACGGAGAGAGAGAAAAGGAAAGATTCAGAGGGCGGGGGCGATGGAAAGATCGATAAAGAGAGTAATGGAAAGTGCGATGAATTGATTAGTGATTCCATGAGCGCCTCCTACGGTTATTAGTTTTGCAAGAATATTGCAAGTTTCTTATCTCATCTGGAGGTGGCAGTGATCTCCCGCTAGACGGTGAGATCCCGCGCCGACCTACGACGACACTCGTAGAGATTTTTCCCAACCAGGGGAAATCCCATTTTCCTACCAGCGGGGCACCGCGCCTGCAGGATCTAGCTCTTAGTTCGCGACTGATATTCCGACAAATGTGATAATGTAGTGCATGTATAATGTGTGTGTAAGTAAGGAATGTAGATAGAGCAAAGAAAGTGAAGGGAAAGTTTGCGTGCGGTTCGTGGCCAGTTTGTTAGGGTACTGCTCTGGCAATCCCCTGGTGTTGATCGGAGAAACGACGGTAAACTCCCACGTCATACGCAATTTTAACTGCTTTTTGACGTAAAATAAATAAATAAATAAATACATAAATAATGGAATAGCCGACCGCTGGAATTCTGCGCCAAACTATGGCTGACCTCGACCTAGCTGTGTAGCTAGTTGAAAATCCTGCTACCGTTGGGTGTGGAACCCTAAGACCGACCTTCCGGTCAGAGTCACAGCGACATCAATTGATGCCCTGAGCCACGTTTGCTGTTAAAGGGCGATGGATTGATTGATTGATTTTTCGTGTTTCCGGGTGCGTCAACTGCTTTGGTCATTAGTCCCGTTAGTGTAGTTCATGTTCTTTCTCGGCAGATGGCGGTGATATTCCCCCGCTGGATAGCGATATCCGGCGCCGACCTATCGTCGGCTAGTGGGGTTTCCCCCTAAACCTCTCCCACCAGCGGGGCATCGCCTCAGTCAGGGCAAGCTCAAAGCTCCCGACCGGTCCCCCGGAATGTGGCAGTGTAGTGCATGTTAGTGTAAGTGTGTGTGTAAGGGGTGAGGATAGGACAAGGAAGGGGAAGGACAGATCGCCCGCGGTCCGTGACCCGTTTGGTAGGGTACTGCTCCGGCATTTGCTTGGTGTTGATCGGAGAAACCACGGAAAACTACCGATCAGAGCAGCCGGCCGCTAGAATTCTCCTCCAGACAGCGACTGAATTCGATCTAGCTGAAAAGCTAGTGTCGAAAATCCTGCCACCGTCAGGACTCGAATAAAGGGCGATGGAAAGAGTGATGGTGATTAAATGGGGGAAGTGAATAAGTGGTCACGGGAGTGGTGAAGTAATAAAGGTGGTGATGGAAGATATGACAGCTGTTATGATGGCAATATTCAAGGAAGTATTGTACATTAGCATGGATTACGAAGCCAGAGACTGCTGCGTGAAACGTGCAAGACTGTTTGCACAACGCTCTCAAGTGTGTGTGACTTCTTTATTGTGATTGTCAAGTGTTTTATCACGATGCCAGAAGAACGTTTGTTATCTTATGACTTCTACGAGAAGGATTTAATGATGTAGGAGAATTTCTTGGAACGGAAAGTGCGCTCCCGATGTCAATGCAAAAAGTACAAATAAAATATAAACGAAGTAACGAGACAGACAATATAATAACGAAAATAAGTTCGAAGAAAAGGAAACTTCACATATTCAAGTAACAACCTGATTCATCTCTTTTTGCACAATACAATTATTGAACAGTCATTAAGCCCCCTCACTTAACACAGAAATATGCAGCATCACTCTTGTTGCCTTTTAACTTCACATTTTGTAGATTCCTAACAGAACTTCTACTAAACCCATTCACAGTATTTTACCGGTCAGCAAACTAGACTCGCTGGAGCTTCGCTGCCAACACGATAGACGCGGCTTACATTAAGCCCCCGCCGTGATATTCTGCAACGCGAGATTACCGCGAAACAGAATCCACGAGGACGCGGGCGCGGTCTAATTAACAAGCTTCCATGTTTCCCGGCGTTACATACACGCTCCGCGAAAATAGGTTTTCCGCTTCGGAATGCGCTCCGCTTGCTTCCCCAACCGCCCTTCCAATTGTCAGCCCATTCGCAGGCGCGCTACCGCCCTGCCCAATCGCCCGGTCGATTCGCCCATTCGCCCCGCACCCCCTGTCCTCCCCGTCCATTCGATCGCTCACCTGCCCACGCGCCTGGCCGCCCTGCCATTCGCCCCGCACCTGCCCATTCGCCCCCCCCCCCCCCCCAACCTGCCCGCCCCCCCCGTCTGGTCCCCTCCCATTCCCGGCCGACCTGCCCATTCGCACGCCCATTCGCCGCCCGCCCATTCGCCGTCGATCAGAGCAGCCGGCCGCTAGAATTCTCCTCCAGACTGCGACTGAATTCGACCTAGCTGAAAAGCTAGTGTCGAAAATCATGCCCAGGGCGGCCCGACCTAGGCATTGAATTACATGTCGATGATGGTGTGACGCGATGTCGCGTGCGGTCGCAAGAGAGACAAGGAGCGCGAGTGTACCTACTATCACATTCTCAAGGCAAATGTAAGCCTATTTCAACATTTGGTCCGAAAAGCGCTGCAAAACTGCATGAAAACCACGATCGATATTGTTGTCCTCCTTTTTTTTTTTTTTTTATTTTTATTTAACAGTGAGCTGATTATACAACGCTCAGCCATGTGGCTTTTCAGTTGTTTGTAGCGAGCATTTTCAGACGAAAATATGCGAAGGGGGTGGCTACGGCCACCTCCCATTAAACATAGATTGTTGTAGTGCGAATGATAAAGCGGATGAATACATATTGTTGACTATTGATGGGAGGACTATTTATTTTATTATCTTATGTCGGCCAGTTTCCGGAGGAAGATGTGGAAGGGGAGTCGGTTGCGGAGACGAGTTTCTATGGGATATTCTTTACCTATGTTGTAGTGGGAAGCACCGGTAACTGAGGGTAGATTTTGGAAGAATGATGCTGAAAGTTTAATAATGTAAGTTAGGACGGGCTCTATGGTTAGGTCTTTGTGAAGGTTAGTGTTGCTTATAAACCAGGGTGCATTAACTGCAGTTCTGAGGAACCTATTTTGGAATATTTGGATTTTATTTATAGTTGTAGGGGCGGCATTGCACCAGACTGGACAAGCGTACGTGATTAATGGACGTAAAATGGCTTTGTATATAAGGAGAGCAGAATGGAGCTTTAATGATGAGTGTCGGTTGATTACTGGTCTGAGAATACCTAGGCGTCTATTAGCTTCGTTTACCTTGGAGGTGATGTGGTCTTTCCAAGTCAATCTGGTGTCCATTAGGACACCTAGGTAACGGACTGGGGCGGTTGAGGAGCACCATGGTATTAATGCCGAGTCAAATTTTAGTGGGGGTGGAAGGCTGGAAATCGTAGCGTGAAAACTTTGGATGAGGATTTGTTTGGATTTATCTTGATTTTCCAGTTTCTGCACCATGTTTCAATAGTTGTGAGGTGTGTCTGAATTAAGTTCCTTGTGGTATTGAGATATTGGTCAGAAGCAAAAATGACAGTATCGTCTGCAAAAGGGCAGTGTGTACATTAGGGTGCGTTGGAATGTCAGAAATGAATATATTAAAGAGGACTGGTGACAACGGGAACCTTGTGGAACTCCTGCTGAACTGTTTCTTGGTGAAGAGAAGGTTGAGCCCACTTGTACAATAAATGTGCGATCATTAATGAAATTGAATATGGTGTTGATTAAATATTTTGGTATACCTAGTTTCCTTAGTTTATATATGATTCCTTCGTACCAGACCCTGTCGAATGCTTGAGCGACATCGAGGAATACTGCTAATAAATGATGGCCAGATTGAAATGCTTCGTGAATATTTTCAGTTAAACGCAGTAGTTGGTGGCTTGTGGAATGACTTGGGGAGAAGCCAAACTGAAAGGGAGGAATAATGTTGTTATGATGTATAACTTTACGTAGTCTCTTTAGTAGTAATTTTTCTAAAATTTTTGACAAAATGGGAATGAGACTGATGGGCCTGTAACTAGTAGGGTTGGCATGGTTTTGTTGGGTTTTGGTACAGAGATTATTACTGAATGTTTCCAGGAACTGGGGAAATATCCTGTCCTTAGCACCGAGTTATATATGTTGGTTAGAAATGCTAAGGCACTTCTTGGGACATTTTTCAAAACAATGGAGTTGATGCGATCATGACCTGGTGATTTCCTTGCCGGTAATTTTTAATGGTATGATATACTTCTTGGGGAGTTATAAAAGGAATCGGTCTTGGTGTGTCGAAATTAGGGGAGCTATTAAATTCAATGACTTCATTATGAAATTCTTCCCGTATGTTGTGAGTTTGGAAGGTTGAGGCAAAGTAATCAGCGAGCATTTCGGCTTTCTCTTTCTCGCTATGTGCTGTCATGTTGCCATTTTCAAGATTGGAATGTTTGATTTGGTTCCTAACAACCTGCGTGTAGCTTTCCACAAGGAGCCATCGTGGGGGTTTAGGTCTGCAACGTATTTTTTGTATTTCTCAAGGTGGAATGAGGCTAATGCGTTGCGGACAAGTCTGATTAGGTGGTTGTATTCTGATTTTAAGTGAGGTAATCTATGTTTAGTCCAAAGACGTCTTACTTTGTTCTTTCTTGTTATCAGTTTTGGATGTCTTCCGGGAGTTGGGGTGGTTTAGAGCACGAGTGGTCTGTGAAGTGCTTGGGAAGAATTTTGGATGGAATTAATAATAGCGTTGGTCAGAATGAAGGTGGATTCATCAATTTCCGATTGCGTTGTTAACTGTTTAATAGGTGGGATATATGATGCGAGATGTAGTTGAAACTTTTTCCAGTTAACTTTGTGGGTATTTAAACTTGGTGGACTATTTATAATTGGTCGAGTTGTGCTGGCTGTTAAAATAACCGGATTATGATCCGAATCCAGCTCTGAAATAGAGAAGGAACTAGTGGAATATTTGAATTAGTAATGGCTATATCAAGGATGTCGGGGATGCAATTCGAATTGTATGGAAAGTGCGTGGGTTCGACCGGAGCAATAACTTTTAAATTGTAATTTTGACAGAGATTGTGTAAATATATTCCGTCTGGAGAATTGGTTTTGCAACCCCATGACGTGTGTTTTGCATTCAGGTCGCCCAGCAAAATACAGGAAATATTTGAAGAGAAAAGTGTCCAAAAATGTGACCTATTGAGGGATTTGTTCGGTGGTTTGTATGCCGAGATAACTATTAAGTCGCCACTCATGAGAACCTTTGCTGATATTGTTTCTACACCTGGTGTAAAGGGCAGAAACTGGGGCAACTACTAATGTTAGTTTTGATCAGGATCATAACTCCGCCGGCTGGAGTATTGTTGGGGCGATCCGCTCTGTAGCACTTATAACCTGGAATGCGTAGTGTTTTAGTAGAAACAAGATGGGTCTCAGTAATACAAGCTATGTCTATTTTATGTGATATTAAAAAGTGAATTAGAGCATGTCTTTTAGGTACTATACCGTTACTGTTCCAATTTAGAATCGTTAGATTGTTAAGGCGCGGTAGACTGTCCATTGTTGCAGTTATTGTTAAATGATGCTATTATAGAATTTTTATTGAATTGACAATTGATGGCATGAAGGACTGGATTAACTGATTTATGAAATTGCTTATTTGCTGGGTTAAATAATTGACAAGATCGAAATTATTATTATTATTATTATTATTGTTATTATTATTATAGTTGTTATTTTGGTTGAGAGGATGTGTAGAATTGGGAGGATGTGGATGTGAAGTGTTTTGACTGAAGTGCGGTATATGAGAAGTTGCTGGAAGAGGAGGAAAATGATTTGTTTGGGGGTTGAAGGTTTTATTTGGTAATGGGTTGACTTTGTTAGTATTTTCTGAGTTGAATGTATTAGAATTTCCGATTTGGCTGATTTAAATTCTAATACTTTAGTATAGTGAGCACAAGCATTAGACCGTGCATTGGCTCTGTGACCTTCTGTATTGCAATTCGCACATTTTGGAATGAAATTACTCGCCACTTTACAGTCTTTGGTATAATGATTCCCAGTACATTTGGCACATATAATATTGCGTGTGCAGTAGTTCTTTGTATGATAATAGCCCTGACACCGCGCGCATTGGATGGGCCCAGGCCGACGTTTTCGATCTTCCACACGCACGACTGCATGGCAAAGTCGATTTAGTTTATAAACGTCTTTCCAATTGTTTTCTTTAGTTAATACTACTGCAACGACAGGAATTGGCAGTCCTTCTTTGTTGTGAAGTCTTGTCACTTGAACTACGGATAATTTTGTTTTAGTTCATCTAGAATGTCACTTTCACTTATTGATTGATGGATATCTTTAACAACTATTGACAGTTTTTTAGATGTTGGATCTGAGTATGTGTGGTATTGTTTTCCGTTTTCATTTAAAGATTTAATCAACAGTCTGTAGTCTTCACTTGAGTGAGTTTGTACTTTTACTTTGTTATATTTAAGTTCGGTGAAAAGTTTTCTTTTAGCACTGATTTCAGAAATACCGTAAATGTAATCATGTCAGTTACATCATAAACAAATATTGGTGGAACGTTAATTGGTGATTCTGGTTCATTGAAATCAGCTAACCTTTGGAATCTATTTTCACTGGCACTGCGTAAACGAGTTCATTTGCCATTTTTGGCAGGAATAGACGAGTTTTCGTTATTTCAAGTGATCTCTTTGAAGTCTGTCCATTTAATTGTTCATTGGTGTTGATTTCAATATTTTCTACGTTAGGCGATGAAGAGAAACCGTGCAACGAGGGGTAGAGACTAGCGGACGCTACACCTTGCGGCATTGCTTCGTTACCTTGTGCTTGTGACCCACTTCCTTCAGATACTTCATACGTTGACGATAGCATTTGGGGTTGAGATTGATGTGGGTAAGGCTGATGAAAACTCACATCATATGGGACAGATGTGCTAGAAAGCTGGGATGAATCCATGTATTCTTCAGATGAGTATTCAGTGAGGCCATTGCCGACACGGATGGCCTCACCGATAAGTTGTGATGTTGACTCAATTTTGTTATCGCCTGCGGCGATAACACTGGAGACACTGCCTATATCACTATTAACTCTAAGTAATTGAATTATTCCTTAATATTCGATGCACTTATGCGCCGACTAGAACATCAGCTGACGCATCAAAGTTCGTAGAACACTGCACTCGGCTAGAGGTCGGTAACGGCACTGCGGAGCACGTCCGAACGCGACAGCGGCTGAGCGAAGAGTGATTGTTGTCCTACACGAAAAAGTCCAGGAGTGACTAATTATGTGACTAACCAGCGAATTACTAATAATTCAAACGACATCCAAGAATAAATTAAATAATGTACAACGTATCAACGGTTTACAACAGAAACATTAATATTTAGGATATAAATGCAAAATAATGAATAGTTTTACATAACCAATATTTGAAGTTAGATTTCTATAAGATATCAAATCGTTTTAAAATATGTCGCATGTATGTGAATCTTTTCAGTTTCTCGTATATTCTGTACAGACAAAGCTCTATAATTCTGCACGAGGAAATGTCTACTTTGAAACTCTCTAAAATGTTCAATTCATAGTATCTATTCAAAGAAATTGGAAAAGAAATGTGTATATTGAAATGTTTATTGGTCGAGGTCCGGTGGCGACTTATTGGTACAGTGCCCACGTGTCGGAAAAAGCCAAATTCTAGACGTATCACTGATTCATCACATCTAAATCTCGTTAAAAATGAAAACGTAGGTTTTGTCATGTCACCTCTGTTTGGCAACATTTTGATTTCTTTTATTTCTGAACGTCCTCCACGAACAAATTGGCAATACGCACTCCACTTTTATCTTCAATACGCATCACGGAATTCACATTTCAGCATTTCGATTTCGATTTGCCGACAATCTCGAAACCCATCCCGATTATGGGCACGTGCTCTCGCGACCTCGCTTTGCTTTTATTCTACTTCCGGCGCGCATTCAGGAACCGGACGTAGTTTGCTGTTAATTTTCGACACTCTCTTGTTTGCTCGTTTTTTAAGAGAGAGAACGTGCTGTTTAAAAAAACTGCTCAATTCTGGGATCGAAAAAATCATGTGATCGCTCCACACACGGGCCGGCGTGAAAACATGTATTTGCGTGCGACTGCAACTCACTTTTCAGAGCTCTCACTCCCGTGATCTACGAGAGGGTTTATGAAAGTGAATTCGAATCGCACTTTCCTGCAACGCAATTTTGGGCACGAACATAAACTTTCTGAAAATTAAATGTGTTACTGTAAGTTTATACTAAATTACGAGATTCTATTTTATTTTTAAATAATACTACATCACTACGGTTTTATGAAAGTGAATTCGAATCTTACTTTCCTGCAACGCAATTTTTTGGCACGAACATATACTTTCTGTAAATTAAATGTGTTACTGTAAGTTTATACTAACTTACGAGAATCTATTTTATTTTTAAATAATAGTACATCAGCGCTTGTAGCGGTAAAGTTAATGACCTCGGATTCAAAAACGCTGAAGAGGTTTTACTCCAAAGAGTACTATATCAAAGTCACGGAAAAGGCATTAAAGATTAGTTTTCCATCATACAATAATGACGCAGTAATGTACGCTATGTAACATTTTTTTAATCATATGAAAACCGATCATTTCTAAAATTGTGAAAATGTTTAAACCTAAAAATCAACACATTTATTGAATAAACATAATTACATTTTTTAGAATCTAAATATACGAGACTACCTGTTACGGCACAACACTAAAATATTTGAGTGATCACACTACAAATGTATCTTCATTAGTTAGGTACCTTTAAAATTCCATTTGTTTCCATCTTTCCTTACACGGTGACTCTTTTATTCTACATAAAACAAGGTAAGAAATTACGTATGGGGGATTACTCCTTGACACGAAGAGAGCGTGATAAAAGACGAACGCAGCAACACAAATCACGGCACAGACACATTCGTAAGTGTCGTAGCATTTAGTTATCACTGTCAGGCTGTGTAAAATGGGTAGGCATTGAGACAAGGGGTCAGGAAAAACTTACAGCGAACGTGTCACACATGAAGCCGACCAACTGACGACCGCTGACGTCATTCATGTTTCTTAGAGCTTCTTCTCGCAAACATGATGTTGCGTCTACCTAGCATTCATTATTTAACACGGAATGCTCTGGAACACCTAACGGTGAAGAAGAGCTTTTATAACGGAGGTGTCACGATATTGAAGTAGTAAATTCAAATATTGCTACTACAGAATATGAGTTTTGAATTAAGAATATAACTAGACCACGAAATCCATACCTGGAGAATAGTAGGCCTCGTGCATTACAGCTCCACGTTGAAAAAGATAAGAATGGTGAGAGATTTCGATATCAACCCTTTTTCTTTCTCGCCTATTCATTCATTTTTGCATCAAGATTGTTCTGTATGATACCTAATATAGTTAGTATATTCAAACCACGCGAAGCAAAGTGAGACGTGACAGTTGCAATAATTACATTCAGCCTACGCATCACGAGAACAGAAACAAAGTTCACCCGGTCCGACTCATGTTACGTCTTAGTTAGAGCTCCGTACAACGCGAGGCCCTCTGAATGTCAGCAAATTCCCGGGTTCGCACACTCTAATTAGGCGTACTGTCCTATTACGGCGAGTTCTCGTTAGTTAACCGGCTGTGAGCCGCCTCGATTAATTAGGCCGTATTGTATTCCCCGTCCTCTGCCGCCACAGCCGCGGCCGTCGCCACGTTGCCTCCTTTTCCGCTGTTGCCACAGCATTTCTACCGCGGCCTTCAACCTCCACCCCCACATTCAGCCATTACATTCGGCTTTCAGTAAACACTGTACTACCTAGCATTCAGCATCTTTCAGTCTCCATCTTCAGTTTACGCCAGCAACCTCCACCTTTACCATCCTACCTCCACCTTTACCTTCCCACCTCCACCTTTACCTTCCCACCTCCACCTTTACCTTCCCACCTCCACCTTTACCTTCCCACCTCCAACTTTACCTTCCCACCTCCAACTTTACCTTCCCACCTCCAACTTTACCTTCCCACCTCCAACTTTACCTTCCCACCCCAACTTTACCTTCCCCCATTTCTCCCTACCCTCACCTCAATTTCTGAACCTCAAGCACCCACCTCCAATTTCACATCTAACCACACTCCCTCCACATCTACCCTCCAAACCTCTTTCCCACCCCCACCTGCCCCCAGCCGCCGCCGCCGCCTCCACCTGCTGCGCCGCGAAGCAATCCGAGCGCCTAACCAAATCCGCCGCGCGGCGCCAGACAGCCCGCCAGGAAACGCCGCTAATTCCATCGGGGGCGATGGCTGGCCCCGGCGACCCGCCCGCACCCGCCCTGCGCCGCCAACAACCAGATCGAGTTGAGCTATGCGCAGATGAGAGCGGCGGGTAACAAAGCGAGCGCGTTGCGGCCGAGGCCACGCGGGTGGGGGTGGGGGAGGAAGGAAGGAAAGGAGGAGCGGAGCCGGAGAGGAACCGCCTGGCAAATTGCGTTTCCCGACGCGCAGTGGTTCCACACCGCGAATGGCTGGTCCAAATAGAATTCAGAGGGAACGCGCGTTTCATTGATTGGTTGACTGACTGACTGAGAGCGTAGGCTGGCGTAGCCGGACTCTACATACTTGTTTTTTTTTTAACCTAAAGCTGAAAAGTCATCATGGTGACGTCACTGTGATGAAGTTTAAGCTCCCGATTGGACGAAACCGTAACAGCTGATCAGCTGTCATCAGCCAGGTTACAGAAACCCAAGTATGGCTGCTTGGCTGTCCGGGAGACGCCACGTCCTAGGCACAGGCTGTCATTCCGCGCCCTTCTTCAGGGCGAAATACGAGGGACAGATATGCATTTCGCCCTGAGGAAAGTCACAGAATGGAGGCTGAAATATTGGCACCTGTGCCTAGGACGCTATTCACTCAGCTATACTTCAGTGCAGTTGAGACATGATATGCTATGAAGGGGTTTAATGTTTACCCCTACAGTTAAAGAGTTAAAATATGCAGCTCTAAGGCACAGAACTTTTGTATTCATATGTCACGCGCGTCAGTGTTCAATTCCGGTAGCCAGAATGCGAAATATCAAGTTATTAAAAGCTTTACCAATATTGTGTACGTGGAAGACGATAACCAGTCGGAATAGATTCTTTTTAATGTGATAAATATAAAGTGTAAATCGATGAAAGACAATATTTTATAATACTGGATAAAGAATATTGGTTAATAAATGAAGTAAAAAACACAAATTTGGAAAACCGTGTGAATAAATTACATAATTTTGCAGAATTGTACGGTCAACTTTGGCATTTCTTGTATTATAACACTGCCATGCTTCAACACTAAACATGCTGCTTCATACTGCAAATATATTGTTGACATGCGTTTTACTACTGTTTTCAGAAGGTACTACATGTTCCATTCATTTTTTAAATATTTTTGTTTCATACATGTCAGGTGTAAAGAAAAGTATATTTAACACGAATTTCATTTTCATAGAAATTGTTACTAGCCATGAAAAAGAAATTTTAATAATATATTCGGGGTTTGTTTCATATTTCAAAACTTCTCGTCATTTCTTTTTTCGTATTTAAAAGATTATTTTACATAAAAACGAGTCTAATATCAAGAACACATTTAGTTGTGTACGACAGAATTTTTTAGAAATGTTATCATAAATATTTTTGGGGATAAATGCACCAATGTGCACTGGAAATAAATGTGCGGCAAATGGCCATCAATGTACACATGACACCCACCAACCCCTACAACAGACTTTGATGTAATCTGTGTCCTCTTCCCTTTTCTTCGTGGTGTTCCTCTACTCCTTTCTCGCCTGTTTGCTAAGATCTTCCACTGCTTTATCAGCTTTTTCCACTCGAAACCTAGCTTTTAATTCAGAATTGCAAGAGTATTTTTATAAATAAATGCGTGTTGACGTACGTCATGACAAGGGGCATGACACATTTAAATACTTGAAAAAAAAAAAGCTTTTAAATTTGCGATACGGCCAAACTGCGACAACAGCTATAATCAGCACACTTTCAAGAAAAAAAAATTGAAAATTTTTTTTTTCAAATGTTCGTCAAAATTCCACTACATACTCCCCTTAATTAAACACCTCATTCAGATTTCGGCCAGCACCTCGAGATTTGGCCCCACTGTGCGTTTCCCGTCTCCCGAGGTTGCGCCGGGAGATTCTCATGAGGTGAACGCTCCCCCGGAGAAGCCGCGGGTGGCGGCGCTCCCACTCGGCGCCGCGCGGGAAAACTATTAACGCCAGATTCATCGGCGCTCGCGTTGCCTTGGAAACATCTATTACCCGCGCCATGAGCTCATGACGTGATACCGTTTCTGACAGCGCACTCTGGTAACGAGAAACAAGTAGAGACCTTCTATCCGGCAATAATCGGAATACAGAACGCTAACGAGGAACAAGTAGAGACCTTTTATGCCGCAACAGTCGGAATGCACACCGCGAACGAGGACACGTAGAGATCTTTTATGCCGCAATAATCGGAATACACACCGCGAACGAGGAACAAGTAGAGACCTTCTATCCGGCAATAATCGGAATACAGAACGCTAACGAGGAACAAGTACAGACCTTTTATGCCGCAAATTCGGAATACAGGTCATGAACGCGGAAAAAGTAGAGACCTTCCATGCGGCAAAAATCGCAATATATGCCGCGAACATTGAACACGTAGACCTAAGCGGCAAAAGTCAGAATACAGGCCGCGACCACGACGTTCCAGTTGCCTGAAAGGCCAAGTGTATTTTGGATAAATCCAGGGGTTATACACGCTCGGAATTCACGACAATTAAACCCGTCCGATTTTGCACGTCTCTTAATCGTTTCACCAAGTCGACCTCAGTTTTCACCGCGTCGCTGGCTCTCAATTCAGCAGCTGACTGATTAGACCTCGTATGCTCACCTCCCAATCTCTTGCTCTGTATTGGAGGGGAGGAGGGATCCTTCATATACAAAACGATGTGATTGATGCACGTAACGGGCAAACACGCGAGCTGTATCGTTTCAAATCTAACAAACATAGATTAGAGAACCTTCAGTTATGTTGCTAGCACTAGCTGTCCCTTTTTGCTCAATCTTAGGAAAATCCTTCTATCCTTCTATATCTCATTCTATCTAATCCTTCTGTTCATCAGCTGTTACGATCTCATCCAATTTGTTCCCGATTGGATGACACCGTAACCGCTGATAATCTGTCAAAGGACACATTAAATCGAAGTACTGGAAGCGTCTCGATGGACACATTTTCGGAAAACAGCTAACAATGAAACCATACCCTGAAAACAATCTAGGCTGAAGTTCGGAATACGGTATAACCTTAGAGGAGAGACCGGGAGCGGTAGCTCAGTGCATCAACTGATGTCACTGCAGCGCCTATGACCGGGAGGTCCCAGGTTCGAGTCCTGACGGCGGCAGGATTTTCGACTCTAGCTTTTCAGCTAGGTCGAGTTCAGTCGCTGTCTGGAGAAGAATTCTAGCGGCCGGTTGCTCTGATCGGTAGTTTTCCGTGGTTTCTCCGATCAACACCAGGCGAATGCCGGAGCAGTACCCTACCAAACGGACCACGGACCGCGCGCGATCCCTTCCTTGTCCTATCCTCTCCCCTTACACACTCACTTACACTAACATGCACTACACTACCACATGTTCCGGGAGACCGGTCGGGAGCTTAGAGCTTGTCCCGGCTGGGGCGGTGCCCCGCTGGTGGGAGAGTCCTGGTTAGGGGGAAACCCCACTAACCGACGGTAGGTCGGCGCCGGATCTCGTCATCCAGCGGGAGATCACTAACATCACCCGAGGAAAACATGCACTACACTAACGGGAATAATGACCAAAGCAGTTGACATGCCCGGAAACACGAAAAAAATCAATCATTCTTAGAGGAGACCGGTGGCCTGGGGGAGGAGGCAGAGGAAAGGAGTTTCCTTAAGCCCTCCCTCAAATTATGCTAAGCGCTATGATAGAAACGAAGAAAACTTACCTATAGGCGATTTTCAAGGCTCGCCCTTCATACACTTTGTCCCCACCGCATTTTAATGCCAAAATTACTTTAAAAGGCAAGTTTTCTCGCTTCGCTCGCCCGGATCCACGTGACGGCGAGACTCGGTCCTTCAGCCCTCGCGATCACTATAAACAACCTTGAGTCTACCCACCGCGGAATTACCAATTCACATTTATTATAAATCACTTCAGTCAGCACTTTAAAGAAATTCTCGAATTCAAACAAATCGAATTCACACGATGAAAGCTTTGTTTATCACAGAGGCACACACTACGATCGCAGGCAGCACTATTTTCTAATGGAGCGCTGACAAGACACTAGCGTGAAATTACCTCCACTAACGTATGACGTCACGTACGTGACCAATTATTAAAATCGCATAACCTTGTCTCCTCCACTGTGGATTTCCCCCTGGTCCCCTCCACTGTGGATTTCCCCTCGCCGAAGCGGCGCGAAGTGCCGATTTAAACGACTTCCTTAGGTTGTACCGCGTTCTAGACTTCAACCAAAATCTGCAGTCAACAGGTTCGCTTCGTGACAGCTTCACTTACCGGCTTGTGGTTACAGATGCTAGTGTTTTCTCCGAGGGATTGAACGGACAGAGTAACCTTCGATCAGTCTTCCGTGTTCCTCCCCCACCGCTACTTCTTCTGATGTCATGATTGCTGGTTAGGTTTTCTTTAGCCTCGAGGCAATAGCTGTTGAGACAACGTATAGCGAGCCGTCCCGGTGTCGCCATGTTCTCCAAGTCGATTGCCGACAGTTCCCACTTTGTAACGCAATTTTGCGTTGCACATATTACATGCTTCTTTATCCGTAAATCGTCCAGTCTGAAAGCGGGAAGTGCGCCGACTACTCGGAAATGCGTGCGCGATACCGACTGAGCTTCGTTCAACATAGGAAGCGACACTCACGTCGGATATTTTGAAAACAGCGATACTTTATAAAATCATTCATGGATTTCACATCGATTTTTTGAAGCCGATGTTCTTCAATATCTACGTTTTCTGTTCGACGTTTTCATATTGGTTGATATTTTATTTTTTACTGAAGAAAGTGCCATTATAATAAAAATCAGGAATGATTTTTTGATATTCACAAATTTAACATACAGACTAATGTGATCAAAAGTTAGAAAAATCAAAACGGAGTTTTCATTTTCGATAAATGAAGCCTACATATTTTTTTTTATTGTCTTGTTCCATACTGTTTTACTGTCACTGTATTTTTCTTTATTTTAACTAACGTACCGTGCGAGAACTCGCATGCCACTCCCTAACCCTAATTTTTCGTAAGGGTATCGTGAAACAAACTCAGGAACATGTGATCCGTTTCCATGGTTGTTCCCTTCACAACTAGGTACAGCACTTTTAGTCCAGGCAAATGTTAAATAAATGGTTGCATTACATTAGAAACAATCATCTACATCACGCAACTATTAATAGTACTTCTAGTTGCTGCAAAACCAATCTTGAATTAATAATTATGCAAATAAACATGTGCAAATCACGATATACACAGAAAGCGTAAATATCAAATGGAAAAATCTAAGCTTTCTAGCGCGACGTCACAACGATAGCCACCAGCACTAAGGGTTCAAGGAGGAATATGTTCTGTATTCGTCCATGGTATTGGTAGTATCGATAAGCGCCGAACCGGCAACAATTTTAATAGAATGTCCAAGAATATCTCATACTGTAGATGACGGTGTGAAAAACGTTTGTTTCAGATCTTTGACCTCAAAATTTCAATTTTTAAGACCCTCTAACGCTTTGTTTAGGAATTATTTAACAATATATCTGACGGAGTGTTGCATGTTGCGTTCAATATTGATATTTAGATGCGTTTTTTTTAGTAAATCCTTCATATTTTTAAAATCAAAGTGCAATTCGTTACGTCTTTTGTAAATTCTCTTTTTTTAGAGACCGTGTGAGTGTGCGTGTGAGGACCGCAAAAGGTATGTATATTACTGAAATAATATAGGAGACCATTTGTAATATGTATCTCTGGTGTTAATCAATAGTGGTCACTAAGCGACCTAAAATAAATAATATTTTAAAAAAGGTAGCAACGAGCGTTTTGATAAGATTTTATAATAATAACTGCTGAACTGAATGAGGTACACCCAACCGTAAGCTCGCACGTGAATTACGACGCGAGCTACAAATCCGCAGCTTGGCGTTGATTAAAGAGGTCAAGGCTAAAGATTTTACCCTAGAAACGGTGATTTATGTGGTCGAGGCAGGAAAAGCTGCATGTAACGGTTCACGCAGTCCTTGCAGCGAGCCGGAGGCGGAAGTATAGTGCTTCTTTGGTGCTATAGAAATATCCCGGTTCCATTAATTGATTTATTGAATACTGCGTGATTCTGTGGCGTGTACTGCTATGGCTATTAAGTCCGGAAAGTGTAGTGCGTGTTTTTCACGGATAATACTCACAATATGGATAGTGACATCCGGTGCTGACCTACGCGTCTTCTTGCTAGTTGCCGACTGCTCTCCCGATTGTAGTGTAGTGCATGTAAGTGTAAATATGTGTGAGTAAGGGGTGAGGATAGGAAAAGGAAGAGGAAGGAAAGATCGCCCGGTTCGTGGCCCGTTTGTTAAGGTACTGCTCCGGCATTCGCCTGGTGTTGATCGGAGAAACTATGGAAAACGACCTGCCACAGTCGGGACTCGCTCATCTCTGTCAGAGGCAACGCAGTGACATCAGTTGGAGCAAATTGGAGAAGGAAGGAAACGAAGTTAGGCTATGAGGAGGTTACAGAGGACAGAGAGGGAGGTCGATGCAAAAAGAGGGAGATTAGGGAGGGAAGAGGGGGGGGGGTGGAAGTAGTAAAGGAGAGAGCGGTATGGAAAGAGAAGGAAGGGGAAGAAAGGGAGTTGGAGGGGGAAAGGCGCGCGATTTCCGGAGATAAACCGCACTTTTTGCGCCCATTTGTTTTTATGTTATCGTCCTTTGTGAGGGTCGCAACAAATGCTGGGGCATGCGCTGTATGTAATTGCAGCAGACGATTCCAGCGGAAGTAGCAGCAAGAAATGTTCCCAAAAGAACACTAAAACTTAATTTGCGATAACATATTGTCAAAAAAACAGCACCAGTTACTAGGTAAGAAAATTCAGGACAAGGTACAAATGTTCGGAAAATAAACCTTATTGACAGGCGGTAATTTAGTTAATTCACAGACGTTTTGTAAACTCTTTCACGAAATTCGACGTCTTATTGAACTACATAAGTAAGAAGTTATAACGATTAATTCACTCAGGTTTGAATATTATCGATATTCCATTAGTATGATTTATTCACAAAATTGTATTTCTTTGGTGTCTGGTGATGTTTGCCATTTTGAACAAACGATCCGAAAATAAAGAAAACAAATTTCTTTTTAAAAACCGTCAATTCCGCAACATGCTAAATGCCATAATTTAAATATAACAACACCTCACGTCGCCGTAATGAAGAAGCAAGCATTGGTTTATATCTCTCAGAGATTTCACTAATTTTGTTTTTTGCTGCTGCTCGAGTGAAAGTAAATTGAGTGTGTAGCTAACTGATTCTGACCAAAGCGCCTTTAGTCCTCACAATGCGCGTCGCCTTCACTTCCATTGATGCGACGCCGAGGAAAAGCAAATACGAATTTCCTAAACAAGAACCGGGAGCGGTAGCTCAGTGCATCAACTGATGTCACTGCAACGCCTCTCACCGGGAGGTCCTAGGTTTAAGTTCTGACGGCGGCAGGATTTTCGACACTAGCTTTTCAGCTAGGTCGAATTCAGTCGCTGTCTAGAGGAGAATTCTAGCGGCCGTTTGCTCTGATCGGTAGTTTTCCGTGGTTTCTCCGATCAACACCAGGCGAATGTCGGAGCAGTACCCTACCAAACTGGCCACGGACCGCGTGCGATCTTTCCTTCTTCTTCCTTGTCCCGTCCTCTCCTCTTACACACACACTTACACTAACATGCACTACACTATCACATATTCCGCGAGACAGGTCGGGAGCTTAGAGCTTGTCCCGGCTGGGGCGGTGCCTCGTTGGTGGGGGAGTCCTGGTTAGGGGGAATCCCCACTAGCCGACGGTATGTCGGTGCCGGATCTCGCCATTCAGTGGGGGAAGATCACCGCCTTCTCCCTAGAAAATGCACTACACTAACGGGGCTAATGTCCAGAGCAGTTGACGCGCCCGGAAACCTGAAAAAAATCAATCGATCAATCAGACCTAAACAAGATTTCAAAGGAAAGTTGACCGAAGGGAAAGAACGGAAATGTAGGTTAAGGAGCCTGCAAACTGAAGCTTCCATTATTCCCTTCACGCCAGCTCTTCCACTTCCTCTCGAAATTTAATACAGTTTCCAATATTTGCTATTTCAAGAAATTAGCGAGATACCTATTGATCCTTAATTTCAACTATTGAAGCTATCTATTAGCTCACAAAATGCCAGGAGCGGGTAATGGAAACACTTGAAACCTGTGAAGAGAAAGTAGAGTTTAACGAATTAATACAATTGACAAACGCATATTGAATGAAAGACAATCAATAATCCAGAAGTATAAGTAATTGTAAACTCCAGAGTAAATGTATAGGCACCACGTGTCTCGTGTTAGTATATTACAAGTCGACTCGCCTGCACGATATTGTTTTGTATTCATGTATGACTTCGGGTAATATGAAATGATTTTTATAATATTTTAAGCTTTTTTATAATATTTTAAGTTTTAACATTTTCTACACATTCTCATAAAATTCCCGATAGTAATTGAAAATTTCGATATCATTCATATCAGTGTGTCATCTTCCTCGATTCATGGTTCTTATCGTTTATCAGTTCCGGAAATATTTGATGATAGCGGAACAGGGAGTAAGTGACGATATCTTGGGTGTTCAGAGTGGAATGAAAGGATGTCACATTTTTATCTTAAACGACTGACAGCTTCAAATCTACTTGCTGGATGTTGAATTTACGCTGATGATAAGCGTGAGAAATGTTTTATAGTTCTTGATTTAGACCGAAATTTTGAAATTGCTGTGAATTTTGTATGTGGAACCCTTTGGGCTCCTTGTGTAGTCGGTAAATTTTGATCCTCATTATAGCGCCAGGAAACGGCCACAACAATCGTCTCAGAACTATTCATTTATTATTTGAGGCCGAATGGAACCGATGTTCCCAAAATACATCTATTATTCGTGATACCTTTTATACACTAACTGATGATAGAATTTCTTTATCAATTTTGAGTTGTTTTGTTTTGCTTACGAATATTCACATTAAGATTGCCTTCCACTACCATACAATTTTTAAGTGGAAAAACATCGATGCTGTTCCAGTAAGTTTCTCTTCAAACGAATCATATTTTTTCTAATGAAAAAGGTAAAAATACAAAAAAGGATTTACAAAAAAATCCCATTTGTACAAAATAAAGAATTCCCGCCTGCATTTCAAGACTTCATTTTCCCCAAAGTTTGTGATTTTCTCTGAAAATAATACTCGATTGAATACTTTATATGGCAAACCTTCCGCATAGAACCATCCCCTAACACTCTTCGGAACGCAGTGCATGTTAGAAAAAAACTGGATGCGTCGCTCGTCCTGTGCAAAACGGTTAAGGTAGTACGTTCGTTCGTTCGATCGACCACAGGGAAGTAATCTCAAAAATACTTTAAATTAATGTAAAATATATGTTATTCACTCTTACTGGCTTAATTTTTTAAATAAAATTAGTTTAAATTAATATAGGATCTTATGGAAAAACTTTCGCAGGCAAAGACTTTAAGTTACTGAAGACGTTATATGATAAAAGTACCTTTTTCTTTTATCCAATATGAAGTAATTGTTTTATTAATCACATTATATTAAATATAACATATCTCACCGGGCATTCTGAGAATTGAAAAACTGCTGCGAAATGCATGGCTACCGGGAATACTGACTCTCAGCCTAGCAGCCATGCTCCACAAATCGTGGTATTGTCTGCACAGTTTCTCTTGGGGTCCGAATAGAAACAGTCCTAATTTTAAAATTTTGTACCACACACAACTACAATCTGTTTCTCGATAATTCACTTTCAATGTAAACAATGTGGACTTCCAACGCGGAAAGAAAAAAAAAGTACGGGGACCGAAGTCAACCTAAGTTATATTAGGCAAAGCCAACTAATGAAAATGAGAAATTATGCGAAAGACTAAATATTGTTTTCCTAAAACAACTATTCAATACTTCTCTTTTAAATATCGGAAAATAATTAAATGCTCCGTTCCCTTTACAAGAAGTTCATATTAATCTATATATATATATATATATATATATATATATATATATATATATATATATATATACCGGGAGCGGTAGCTCAGTGCATCAACTGATGTCACTGCAGCGCCTCTGACCGGGAGATCCTAGGTTCCTACTCCTCACGGCGGCAGGATTTTCGACTCTAGCTCTTCAACTAGGTCGAATTCAGTCGCTGTCTGGAGGAGAATTCTAGCGGCCGGCTGTTCTGATCGGTAGTTTTCCGTGGTTTCTCCGATCAATACTAGGCGAATGCCGGAGCAGTACCCTACCAAACGGGCCACGGACCGCGCGCGATCTATCCTTCCTCTTCCTTGTCCTGTCCTCTCCTTTTACACAGAGTCCTGGTTAGGGGGAAACTCCACTAGCCGGCGGTAGGTCGGCGCCGAATCTCGCCATTCAGCGGGGGAAGATCACCGCCATCTCCCGAGGAAAAACATGCACTACACTAACGGGACTAACGACCAAAGCAACTGACGCGCCCGAAAACACGAAAAAATCTATCAATCAATCAAACAAGTGACTGAGGATAAGACGGTCTTGAAGAAAAAGATATATATATATATATATATATATATATATATATATATATATATATATATTACAGGCTTAATATAGAAACGGAAAAAGTAGGGAAGATGGTGGAGTTTAACCTGCGAGAGTTCTCGCACGGGTACGCCAGTATTACCTTAATTCGTGTATATACAACTGCCGGACGTGAAAAGGGCAGTAATAGAGTGTGTCCTTGGCAAACACGGCGCTATTGCGTCTACAGTCTCCCCGCTTGGCGAGGTCTGTTACGGGATCGGGTAATACCCTCGGGACTCAACTCCACGTCGGAGAGCAGATAGGGCAAGCTTGCCTGCGGGCCGAACAGACAGCCAGATTGCCACAATATCCCACAAAATGTTTTGTTTCTGTCGTGGCGCTGATACCCGGGAAAAATTCGTGTGTTAGAATGAGCACTGGCTGGTGTGTCCATAGATAGGACAGAGATACCAGAAATGGCCGCAACAAACACGGAATTCGAAAAATAAGAACTCAAGGTTTCCCACTTGCTTCAAACCTAGAACTTGGGGCTCGTACCTTCCAGTTGTGAAGACTACATCGAAGTGTATTTATTCCTTTAACTACGTTTTTATTTCACGAATAAGTAGAAAACGTGTATACTGGTGATCCAATAACATTACATGACAAGAACTTCTCTGGACTTTGTCTCATTCCCGTTCGGGGAATAAAATATCATGTGGCCAAGTACTATATAACTATTATAAAACTTGCAATTTCCATGTGGATGAAAATCGGGATTTAGAATTAAAGAAATAAAAACAAACAAATTGAAAATTGACCATTTTTAGGCAAGGGATTAATTAAAAAAGATGTAGACTAATCGTCTACTGAGTTAACTAATCTAGTACTACAGTCCAATAATTTTTAGGACACTACGAAAACGTTCGTAACTATAGCCACTAATTGTGCCTTCGCCTCACACGTAATTTACGTGCACTCAATACAGGAGAAATTATAAACGTGCACGCATAGTTTAATCTGCAATGCGCAGATTCGTTTTAAGTTGAGAACTGAACACAAGCCGATTCTCAACCTGGGATTGCACAGTTTGTAAGACGTGAAGACTGTTTTCGTTATTAATTCCACTGAAAATAAAACTGCAAAATTTGGGATTGGGCTAACGATTGGACTTGCATCCCAAAAACAGCACCGCCAACCGAGTGGTCCATTTAATATGGGTCGTCGAAATATACCAAGAAATACGCATGTACCAAAAAATGCTTTAGATAAAATGTAAATATTTACCAAGAGTAATACACCAATACTACATCTGAATCGCCTTTATCCGCCGGACAGCATGGACAACTTCAAAATTGTTGAAAGGAAATTGCACACATTTTTCACAGTAAATGTGCCTCCTGTTTATTGCAAATTCGGATTTCTCAGCAAAATGAATCTTTCATCTGAAACGTTTACTTTGTAAGTGTGGAAATAATTATAAACGAAATCCAATAGATTTCTTCATAGGATTTCATTCAAAATGCTCCATTCAGTTCAGTGTTAAACAAATTGAAATCTGCGACTAACAGTGTTATTTTTCAAAAATGTTTATGACTCAAAACAACGATCACATAGATTACTTCGAGCTTCCAATACAATTTCTAGTACTACGCTTAGATAAATTCGTGCTTCTAATACCGCGAAAGTTCTTTTAACACGCCAGCTGGGACGTAACCCCCGGCCACAAATGCACTATTTTCACGAAATATCACATATGGCGCATTTCCTCACATTTGCTAGTCCGCTTTTCAGCTGTCACGAATGACATCGTTCTCATCTCAAGCCGGAAAAATCCATTTCCACTCAAGTGAGATGTCAATGGCAGCGACAAGAAATATCGAAAGCGCTCTACACCTCACAACCAAATAACAAATCAATGCCAGCGGCAAGAAAGGAGGAGCAATTCCACAGTTTTATTTTAAAATCCTTTGTGTTTTGAACACATAGAATATTGGCTACAAATTGAAATATTTCGAAGTGATTTGTATTAAATACCACAGCATACATTTCAACCGTATTGCATGATTACTTCGTATATTCACTGCAGTAACGAAATACATTAACAATAATATATTTTGTAATGCACTTAACAAGTGAATATTTGCAACTAAACATAACAGTTGAACGCATACAGTGACTTTTTAAATACTATTTTATATTTATAGTTGGGTTTTCGTAACGTGGATAGTGAGGGTCTAGTGTTCACGATGTAATATGGCACGACTTTTTGCGTCTTTCTCGGTCGGTCTGCAATATGTCGCTTGATCTGCAACAACTGTAGCTTGATACGTTCGCGATCATGCGACATCTGGCGACACGACCGAGAAAGACGCAAAAAAGGCCGTGCGAAGACAAGTCCATCGCGAAGACAAGTCCCTTACGCGCCACCTTACGAAAACCCAAGTATAGGGGGGTCTGTCAATTCTATGCAGAATTGAACTCACGCCGATTCTCAACTTCAGACAGCACGAAAACGGGCAGATACGCCAATTACACAGGGAGAAATATTTTTAAAAAACTTTGAAAAATCACTAGATATTGTTCTGCCTCTTGTTTGTAATCAAATATAAACGAAAGAAGGTAAGATTCCAGATCAATCTGAAAAGATGTTAGTCCATTTATACAGAAAAGTTTTATAAAGAGTTACGGGAAATAATGGTTAAGTATTAGGGAGAAAGCAACCTACTACATTTATGTGATTCAATATTTCTTTCCTAAACAAAATGCTATATTGTATATTAATAAATTATCTTTTATCTCCCTTCCTAATTATCTTAAACGAAAACAATGGGCAAAGTGAAAATAAAAACACATACACGCACATATATAAATATGCATACACATTCACAGATTACGCAGCTTTCTTCTTGGTAGTTTGGTAAATATCACAAGGATTGCCAACGTAAGCACAAACACAATCCAACAGCATTCGTTCGTTGAATGTGGAAAGCACACAACTTCTTACCAAAAGTCGAAAAAATCCAATCGAATGAATTTTGCTGAGCCAATTTGTCTACGTTCGCCTTGTGTGTTCACATCCACACACTATGCCCGGGCTTTCCTTTCACAAAGGGGGAGTGGAAACGCTTTTTTGTTAACTTACCCAATCATAAAGTAATATTTTGTCTTCCGAAAGACGTATTAAACAGAATGTAACGCTGACGTGAAAAAGAGAAAGAGCAGGTCGTATGTACTCACAAACAATAGTTTATTTATTTTAGTACAGGGGGCAGAGGGATCAGTGGAAGGGAATTTAGGGCGAGGGGAACCTTTAAATTGCCAGAATCCGGGGCGCGCGTTGCGTGAGGTGGGCCGGCCCTGTCCACGTGACTAACGCCCCGCCTGCCCACCGGCCTCCGTGACGAATGGCGGTGCGTGGAAGGGCGGTGCCTGGGCGCGATTGCAAGGGTTGAGAGCGAGGAGTTGGGAGGGGACGCGGAATGAAGGCGGGTAGGGCGTGGGGTGGGGTGGGGTGACGTGAGGTTTGGGGCGGAATCGTGGGTGTGGGGCGGAAGCGGGAGCGTGAGGTGGAAGCGTCGGCGTGGAGAGGAGGATGGAATGAGGGCATGAGGCGGGAGTGTGAGGGTGGGGGATGGGTACGGGAGCGTGGACATGGGTCGGGGGTTGAGTCGGGGGTTGGGTCGGGGGTTGGGTCGGGGGGGGTTGGGGCGGGGTTGGGGCGGGGGTGGGGCGGGGTTGGGGCGGGGTTGGGTCGGGGTTGGGTCGGGGTTGGGTCGGGGTTGGGGCGGGGTTGGGGCGGGGTTGGGGCGGGGTGGGGCGGGGTTGGGTCGAGGGTTGGGTCGGGGTTGGGGCGGGGTGGGTCGGGGTTGGGGCGGGGTTGGGGCGGGGTTGGGGCGGGGTTGGGGCGGGGTTGGGGCGGGGTTGGGGCGGGGTTGGGGCGGGGTTGGGGCGGGGTTGGGGCGGGGTTGGGGCGGGGTTGGGGAGGCGGAGGTTGGGGCGGAGGTTGGGGCGGGTGGGGAGGTTGGGGCGGAGGTTGGGGCGGCATGGCCAGCAATGGGCACGGTGAGCGTTAGAATGGGGAGGGGGCGTGGCCAGCAATGGGCACGGTGAGCGTTAGAATGGGGAGGGGGCGTGGCCAGCAATGGGCACGGTGAGCGTTAGAATGGGGAGGGGGCGTGGCCAGCAATGGGCACGGTGAGCGTTAGAATGGGGAGGGGGCGTGGCCAGCAATGGGCACGGTGAGCGTTAGAATGGGGAGGGGGCAGGGCCAGCAATGGGCACGGTGAGCGTTAGAATGGGGAGGAGGCGTGGCCAGCAATGGGCACGGTGAGCGTTAGAATGGGGAGGGGGCGTGGCCAGCAATGGGCACGATGAGCGTATGGACGGATGCGGAGGTCTGCACGGGTAACGTGTAAGAGGGGAAAGGACGGAAGGGGGCACGAGGAGCGTGTGGGCGGCAGGGGGAGGGGAAGAGAACAAGGGTGGGAGCGGAGGCACGCAACGCGTGTATTTTACCCTCGTGCAGCGGCAGGGGACGCGCGCAGAACCGACGCAGGAAGACAGCGCCGCTGGTTCTGCAGATTCCTCGCTGTGTACGCGTCGTCCGACACATAAATTACATTCGCGCGGCGGAATCAGCGAAGCTGTGTTCCAAATGGCAAACGATAAAACAGCTTTTTTAAAACATAAATATCAGTAGTAAAATGAGAAAAAAAAGAGATAGAGAGAAAGAGAGAGAGAAAGTAAGAGAAAAAGAGAAAGAGAGAGAAAAAGAGAAAGAGAAAGACAGAGAAAGAAAGAAAGAGAGAAGAGGGAGAGAGGGGAAAAGAGAAAATTAGTGAGAATTATATTAATAAAAATAATCACTATCAATAGCGAACTCAATTTATTGTGAACCGAGTCGTAAATAGCTGGAGAGCTCTTACCACAAACTGCATTAATAGAATGACCCTGAATGTTCTCAAGAACACTCTAGACAAAAATAATAATAATAATAATAATAATAATAATAATAATAATAATAATAAAGAAATAAAGCAATGAAAAATGACAGGAAAAGTTGGAAGAGAAGAGAAAGAAGGAAAAACAAAACGTTGGAAGAGGTTGGAAGTGAAGAGAAAAACAAAACTTGCCAATATAAAATTATTACGATTTTCGGATATGTCCTGGCTGCTAATATGCGTACGCATATATTCCATGCATTCCATCATTCTTACGTGTTCTTTTAGGACACTCCCTGTGTTTTGTCTTGTTCCGCAGATAATAAGATGATCACGAATTTCTGGAATTCCTTTACCTTAATAATACATACCACTGGGATCACATGTTACAAACATAAATACACAAATCAATACCACAGATCGGACATTAAAATATAGTAAAAAATAATAATTTTGCTAATTTTGTACTCTTCGAGGGAGCGTAAAGTCGCCATTCCTACGTGAAATACACCTTTCGATTCTAGCGATAACTTTCCGGTGATAAATCATTTTTCCGACACCTCTTTAACCCCGCGCAAGGAACAAAATAGGTCACGCGTTGCCTGTATTTCACGCCAAACGGGAGGGGAACGCGAGTCCTGATGCGGGGGAGGGGAAATCCTCAACGTGCATTTGGGATTCTCTTTCATGGTATCCAATCCCTCCTGCTCTGCAAACCCTACGCGCCGTACAAAAACGTGCTACGAATTCCGGGAATAAATTTAATCTAAAATTCAAAATACTAACCAGGCAAGATAAAGTATCTTGTTAATTTGCATGATGGACGCTCGAAACGGACGAATATATTCTGTACATGGCACAAAACCATGTAAAGATACTACATGAATACTAATGAGTAATTACATCGCTTCGGTTTTGATTTTGATGGTGTATTACTATTCCCAAAATCGAACTTTACTTTTATCTTTTGGTTCTATTAATATGTACATTATTAATAATTGGTTACTTGGTAATATATTTGCGTACTAAATAATTCCCTTTAGGTATTGCAATGTTTTCGACAATTGAACTTGAAATTATAGTTAACTCTCAGTTTTCGACAATTATCATATAATTTTATTTTAACTAAGAACACAGAGAGACAATTGTCAAGATAGCGTTCTCCAAGGATTCCCAATATGGACGGTTTCGACCCCGCTCGAAGAAGTTTTAAAGGAGGTGAATTTCTATCAGGGGTTCATAAGGGGATCGCTAGTAGAATATGCACCTAGGACTGATCGATATAACTAAAGACAAGATCCCATTGATTAAAAAAGTGAAGTTGATAATTATTTGTCTTCTTACATAATGGTTCAAACGCTAATGATAACAATACGAGGAAATAAACATTTGCTCTTCTTTTTGAATTTCAGATCATTCCCATCGAACTGAAAACCGAACTTTTGTGCAAATTAGAATGTGATATTTTTATATTCGTAAAAATTGAAAATGTTAACGGTAAACAAATCATACATTTAATAACATTTTTAAAATTAAAGCTAGGTTTACGGGGGCAAAAAACTTTAAGAAATAGTTGTTTGCCAACGTTTCGGAAAATGTATTTCCATCATCAGGGCTATACAAGACGAGAAAAAACAAGAAAAATATATAAGGCAACAAAAACGTGTAATATACTTGTCAACTATCTCGATACAATGTGAAAACAATTTATAAGGAAGTACTACAACAAAATTACCATACCTTGCAACTACCAAACAAGAAAACATGCAAACAAATAAACAGCTACTTGTTCTTGAAGGTGAGACACCATACGGCCTCTGAAGAGCATAAATACATATTCAACCTCACCAACCAACACCACGATTACTAGGGAACGGATGTTAAGGTGTGATACTTTTTCAAAAATATAGCTGTTTTCAAACAGTTTAATGTATTTATTTGGAGGACGGTGAAATGAAGCGAAATAAACACAATTTGCTGCACCTTTTCGTAAGATTACATTTTGCCACCATTTCCTTCCTTTTGCACCTTTCCTCCATTCTTACCTGCGTTTTTTAACAATTAGACAAAAATGTATTTTCCTCTTCTTGAACTTCATTTAATCAGAAGTCAACAATATTAAATAAATATTAAAATATCTTTTACATATACCACCAGTAATTTATATCCCAGCAACAATGATCAATCTGCAGCTGTAGAGTCAAATTAAAATTTCTACAGTGTTGGTGCAACAATTTAACCCTTTCCCGCTGGATTTAAATTGCTGCCCAGACAGGCAAATCAGGACATTTAAATGGATGTGCAGATATCCACTGCTCTCAGACCTAAGGAACACGTTTACCTTTGCCATCGTATCGCCGTCAATACTAAAATAGCACTGGCAGCGCTTGTGATTGATTGATTTTTTCGTGTTTCCGGGCGCGTCAACTGCTTCGGTCATTAGTCCCGTTAGTGTGGTGCATGTTTTTTCTCGGGAGATGGCGGTGATCTTCCCCCACTGGATGGCGAGATCCGGCGCCGACCTACCGTCGGCTAGTGGGGTTTCACCCTAACCAGGACTCTCCCACCAGTGGCCCACCGCCCTAGCCGGGACAAGCTCTCAGCTCCCGACCGGTCTCCCGGAATATGCGGTAGTGTAGTGCATGTTAGTGTAAGTGTGTGTGTGTAAGGGGAGCGGATGGGACAAGGAAGAGGAAGGAAAGATCGCGCGCGGTCCATGGCCCGTTTAATTGGGTACTGCTCCGGCATTCGCCTGGTGGTGATCGGAGAAACCACAGAAAACTACCGATCAGAGCAGCCGGGCGCCAGAATTCTCCTCCAGACATTGGTTAAATGCCACTTAATATCTAGCTAGTGTCGAAAGTCCTCTACCGTAGGGTTCGAACCTAGGACCTCCCGGTCACCGACGCTGCAGCAGCACCGCAGCATTGGCAGCAGATACTGTCACTCAGCCTTCCTAGTCGGCTGGACCAGGTAGTGATTTCATTATACAGTAAAACCTGTCTCAACCGGAACTTGCACAATCCGGAAACCTGCCTTAACCGGATAATTTCAGAGGCTCAGAAGTTACATGTCATTTTATAGAGCATAAAAAGGAACCTCTCCAACGCGGAAATGTCTTGTCCTACAGGAAAAATATCTTTATAAAGTGGAATTCCTATGAATTTAATGCATTTGGCAGAGAGATGCGAGATGTTCTTAATGTACTGATCTGCAAGCTTGTTGTAAATTCTCTATCCCCATGACAAGCGATTTAGTCGTGGCAGCCGGAAATTGAAGGAGAGGAACTTCAGTTGTCAGCGCAGAATTTGACATTGGGATCACTTGACTTTCAAGGCGTATGCTTAAGGGAATTCTCTCTCTCCCGGCTCTGAGCTTGGGAAGATGTATGAGCATGACTTCTGTTAACGCGTCTGAGTGCCCTGAGTTGAAAATCATAACCCCTCGACCCGAAACTCATAGCTTAAGAAATGTGAGAGTATCAGAAAGTCATAGTACTGGGTTGAGACGCATTGTGCGTTGAAATTCAGCAAGCAGTTCGAATACAGCCAGTAAGGTGTGTATTATTCAACTTATAACCGGTTAACGAAGAGCGATTAATACCCATGTATTGGTGACTTCTTCCACAAATTCGTTGTACGTCAATGTATTTTGATAATCATAATGAAGTCATCTAATTTACTTCTTTCAGGCTAGAAACGTCAATATCACAAGTAAATAAAATGGAAAACCCTGCATAAAACGAAACCGTCCTAAACAGGACAATTTTTTGTGTCGCGATCGATTTCGGCTTAGACAAATTTTACTGTACACTGCAATTCAAAGCGAGCGACTAATGCCCCTCTCTCTTTGCATATTCAACTTCGGGGGAGGAGCACAACGTAGAAGCTCTCCACGGCGCCGGGTCGAAGCGACAGGGAGATTCAGGCCAAGGCCGTCGAAAGCGAATTTCAACGCCCACCGCCCACCGCCCGCGCCCCCTTCCGAAAGGGAAACGTTTTATCAGTTCGATGCCGGCGCCCGCACGTCAACCTCCCGGCTGGGGGGGGGGGGAGGGACCATCTTACTCACGTGAGCGCTGAACGAAAGGAATGAAAGAACCGACAGTAAAAGGAAAACGCAAAAAATGACACGCCGAGAAAAATCAGAAAATAGAAGTAAAAAAATACTTCTTTCAGTGGTGATAGAGAAGGGTAATGTTTTGAAACATATGGGGTTGAAGAGTGAGAAATGGGAGGAATTTAATACAGCAGGATTGAAAACAGCTAAAGATGATAATGGCCTGCATCATTTTCTAAAAAGCAAAACGACAACCTATGATTTAGTGAAAAAAGAAGTGAGGAAATGGGTAAATGAGCACAAATCGACTACCGTCAGGGCACGGTCCAGCTTCATTCTTGGAAAGTTGAGTTAGTATTTAAAAATATTACCATGTAATAATCACTGCTAACCCAATAATAATAATAATAATAATAATAATAAGAAGAAGAAGAAGAAGAAGAAGAAGAAGAAGAAGAAGTATACAAATTTGATTCTGTTGAGATATTGCCAATTGTAATAACAGCAACTGTTCTTGTTAAAAAAAATCGTAAATATTTTGAAAACATAGTTCTTCTTCCTTGCAAATGATTCCAAAAGCTCGAAAGTCAGTCATTCTCGAAACCCTGCAGGATTGTTCGCCCGGTTCTAATATGTAAAGTTAGGAATGGAGAATGCCTAAAGGCCTTTGGAACCTCGGGTGAGAAAATATTCCAAGAAAAAATATTATTATTATTATTACTATTATTATTATTATTATTATTATTATTGTTGTTGTTATTTACAGAGCGATGATTACAGCAGAACAATCCGAACGCTGGTAATGCGTTTGAATATTTTTACTCTAACATCTTCCTTTCCTAGTTTTGGCCACGTTCTCGGGATCTTTTTACACAGTGAGCCCCCGACGCTGATCGAGGTCCTGCGTCACTTCGCTTCCGAAAGGAAAACGTTTTATCAGTGCGTCGCTGGCGGCCGCACGTCAACTTGGGGGAGTGGGGGCAATCTCACGTGAGGGATGAACGAAAGAAATGAAAGAACCGACAGAAAGAGGAAATCGCGGAAACTGAGAAGCCAAGGAAAGAAAAAAATCTGGTATGAGATGTTGAAAAAAACGAGGTTGAAACGTTACGTTGTTGAAGCACGGAGCTAAAAACTGTCAACTACGAGAGAGAGAGAGAGAGAGAGAGAGAGAGAGAGAGAGAGAGAGAGAGGGGGGGGGGGAAATGTGAGAGGGGATAATCCAGGAGGTAGAACGAAAATAGAACACCATGAATTCGAACGATGAGTAACTCCGATAACAAAAAAGGGTAATTTGTACGTTTTCCATTTCCACAAATCTCAAAGTTCATTCTTCATATTCTTATGGGAAATATCGACAGAATTTGTGTATCTCAAAATAAATATGTTCTTTCTTGCGACGTTGTGAAACACATTCTAATAAAAGGAAGATAATCAGAATTAAGGCGACATTCCATTGTCAACAAAAAGTGAAAGAAGCTGACACGAAATGGGTAAATGAGCAAAATCGGATGCGATCAGTCTACAGATAACCCCATTATATATCCATCATATAAAAATCAATATCTGTTTGTTCAAATGTTTTGTGTTGCCGTACCGTTCATACGTTTGCGATAAAATTTTGTCAACTTATTGCCTGCACTTGCGCGAAGAATATAAGCATCCTAGAACCGGAATGTGCGTATGTCTGTCGCACATTGTCTAATGCAAAATGGGGCGTGGATGAATTCACGCATTTATGCTGACTCAAGCGCTCCTGTACAGAAGCTCTAGGCAACCCGCCGCAACCTCAAGTATTAAGCAGGTCTTCGCTGCATATCCTGCCCCTGCGATTGTGAAATATCAGCCGGAATTATTACTTCAACGTTATCTCTGACAAGTAAACCAAATTTCTCCACGACAGTGTCATAGCGAATGCATGTGTAAACTTGAGGGAAAACGTTTTAACAATAAGATACATAACACCCATGTTCAAACCAGAACAAATAACAAACTCATTCTTGTGAGAAAGTCATTCATCTAGTAAAATGTGTGCAGAGTAGCGAAAAACGTGATAAACATTCACCTGATCAGTAGCGTGTGAAGTGTAATGCATTGCAATAGCGAAGCATTGCCAGGTCCACTAGTGAGTAAAGCTCACCCTCCCACGCGTTGCCCTTCCCTCACGGCGATCGATCACTCACGCGAGGGATGAACGAAAAAATTGAGAACCGAAATAAAAGAAAACGATATGCTGTGTAAAAGAGGCACCAAAAATGTGATAAAAATGGTTTGAAAAGTGAGAAAGAAGAGCATTGATTGATTGATTGATTTTTCGTGTTTCCGAGCACGTGAACTGCTTTGGTCATTAGTCCCGTTAGTGTAGTGCATGTTTTTCCTTGTGAGATGGTGGTGATCTTCCCCCGCTGGATGGCAAGATCCGGCGCCGACCTACCGTCGGCTAGTGAGGTTTCCCCCTAACCAAGATTCTCCCACCAGCGGGGCACCACCCCAGCCGGGACAAGCTCTAAGCTCCCGACCGGTCTACCGGAATATGTGGTAGTGTAGTGCATTTTAGTGTAGGTGTGTGTGTAAGGGGAGAGGATAGGACAAGGAAGGGAAAGGACAGATCGCGCGCGGTCCGTGGCCGGTTTGTTAGGGTACTCCTCCGGCATTCGCCTGGTGTTGATCGGAGAAACCACGGAAAACTACCGATCAGAGCAGCCGGCCGATAGAATTCTACTCCAGACAGCGACTGAATTCGACCTAGCTGAAAAGCTAGAGTCGAAAATCCTGCCATCACGACTCGAACCTAGGACCTCCCGGTCAGAGGCGCTGCAGTGACATCAGTTGATGCAATGAGCTAGGTCCCGATCAGAGCCGCTCGCGGTGAAAGAAGAGCACTTAAGCATTTCCAATATTATCTGCCGGATTAAAAAGAAGCGTCATAGAAGTGACATGATATGCGTTAATCAACAGGAATCCATTTCGCAATAGAGGACTTTTCGACCTTCAGTAATTTTAAGTAACGGTTACAAATTAGTACACGAAAGTCCGTCAAAGAGACAACTAGGAGAGAAAGGGAGTGAAAGTGAGAGTAAACGATCAATAAGGTGGAACGAAAACGGAACATCTGAATTAGAATTGTATCTCCGATAACAAAACAGAGTAATTTGCAGGATTAAGGAATTTACATCTTCACAAATCGAAAATCTTTCATACATTTTTTCAGGAATCCCGATAAACATATCCGTTACTGAAAATAATTTTTAAACGCATAATTTTGTTCAAAGATTCCGACACCTGATCTCCTCGAAACACGTAACAAACACTATCCACATCCTCCAATACTTCTGTTCGCGCCTTTTAATTCTCGTTCTCTTGGGGCAGCTATTCGTGGTTGTCCTCTAGTGCGACACTTCGGTCAATCGAATCTGCATTACCACAGGCTGCTGCTACGGTGGCGAGGCGGCGCGGGGAGCTTATAGAAGGCAGCACAGGTCGGAGGGCGGATTCAATATTCCACTTGCCGCACCCCATCCCCCGCCCCCCGCACTCCATTCACGCGGGGAAAACCGCTGCTTCAGAGGGTTAGGCAGATGGCGCCCCTCGGAAGATCCGCTTTCCTTCATTTTAATACGCAATTTTTCTCTGCAAGATTCTCATCTTACCCAGAAGAATCAGGTATTAAAAATATCTCTTGGAAGGAAGTGCAATCTTCCAATACCACAATGCTAATATTCGTAATATGACCCGGAAACCTTAGTAATATCAGCAGACTTTTCTGAGAAATGAAATGTGCCTGAAAGCGTATATTACCTGCGAAGGAGAATTATATGGAGAATCCAAATTCTATTCACTTGCAAAGGTGGTATTTTTTATTTTCCATACTTTTACCTGCAATTCCTGATACATCCTAATCCATTTTAAAAATTCCCTCAACTGGCATATAATTATTTTGTACGTGCTAATTTTTTATTAATTTTCAACTGAATCTGTTTCTGAATATACGAAAGTAAGAAAGTGTGCAGTGTATATAATTTAATATTACTATGTAATATTTCTGAATATCGTATTAACATTCAGTTGAATAAAAAAACGAAAAGGATTTTGTTTTGAGTCAATGCGTTTCGAATTTGTACAAATCAAATAAATAAAATTACATCGATGTATACATTTGAATTTTGTTAAGAAATTTACATGTTTTTTTAAATTGCTTATTTAAGGTCGCATCAACATCTAGGTCATTAGTGACCATTATTGATGTTAACGATATGGTAACTATGAAGATAAAACGATATGAGGAAGATAAGGGGTGAAAGAACGAACACAAATACAACCATGCCCGAGGCGGGACTTGAACCCGCGACCCTTCGGTCCGAGATCACTACGACACTACTGCCTTAGCGATCTCTGCCACCGGACCGACTTACATACTTTGGTATCTCGATTTTCCACAAGAATCTCTTCTGTAAGCTTCATTCTTACTTTTTTTAAACTATATCTGGCTTATTTTTTAACAATCAGTACAATTCAAACAGTCTTTTCAAACAACAGAAATACTTTTATAACTTAACGAGATAAACTATTCCTTTGTCGGCCCGGTGGCCGAGATCGCTAAGGAAGTAGTGTCGTAGTGATCTGGGCGCGAAGGGTCGCGGGTTCGAGTCTCGCCTCGGGCATGGTTGTATTTGTTTTCGTCCTTTCACCCCTTATCATCACCATATCGTTTCATTCTCATAGTTACCATACCGTTAACAGCAATAGTGGTCGCTAATGACCTAAGATGTTGATGCGACCTTAAATAAACCAATTTAAAAAAAACTATTCCTTTAAACGATTTCCCATAACTTTACTGGAAGTTCTCGTTTCGCCATTTTCTATTCACAAGCAGCATATTTCTCCATTTATCGAGGAAATTTCCCAGTCTGGCAACACTGCACGTGCCTCTGCCCTAAATAACAAAGAGCAATATGCACGTTTGTTTGCTGGGCTTTGGAAGAGGTCGATGAAGAATGGCGTCATAAATCGTACTTGATTTCAAGACATGACAAACTACCACACGAATAGTCGAACTCTTTAAGATGATGACTTACGGCGCGATCGATCCCAAAACCAAAATAAAATTGTTTTATTTCTTGTCCTTAGAACGCAGAGTCGTTTCATTGTACGTAAACGATTCACAGCAATCTGCAATTAAGGCTCCCGCTATTTGATATCGATGATTATATTTAAAATTCCCAAAGATAGTGTAACGTATTGTATTAACGAGCAGGAAGACCGGCGTCTTGCAGGCGTCGCAGGATTTGGGCGCCAGAGAATAGTGGGTTGAAAAAGGAAGTAGAATAAACGGTAGCCAGGGGTGGAGGCACCCCGAGGTATTTTGGGAACTTCCATGGGAAGGGATGCCCAAAATGCGTTGCGTCGCGAAAGTCACGTGGCATGAGGTGCCGCGCGAAAGCAAATTGACGTTGCATGTCACTTGGTCTGAAAAGTATATAAGCGAGAGCGTAAAGCGCGGGGGTGGGTTTTGAGCTGAGTGAAAACCTCGTGCGAACGCACAAAACTTGCGCCCAGGGCGGTGCGGACACGAGCTATGCTCGTAGGGCAACCCATGTGTTGCGACGTGTCTGTGATAGCTGCTGTGTTCCCACGACGTCACAATAGTTACTACTTGTTATGCGATTTCCGTTCGTTGCAATCGAGAAAATGACTAAAAGTACGGGTGATCGGCCTATGCAAAAGGAACTCTCACAAAACACGTACAGGGTTTGGTCAGCCACGAATTCATATCTTGGAGAAAATTAGAAGACATTTCATTCCGGTCAGTTTTACTCCTGGAGGAGGCACAGATTCACTTGCCCCGACAGATGAAACGCTAAAAGAAGTCATGAATCCCAAACGTGTGCAACGGTCTCTCTACCCCTTGTCCAACTCTTTGTAAGAAATTCATTCTCAGCCGAAGAACGAATGAACATGGATAAAATAATGTTGCTTACATAAAATATTATATTTAGATTTATAGAGAGAACTAGTAGCCTGCAGCACCAAAACGTCCGCTGAACAAAACACCATCGATCGGTCTCCCAATAAATGTGGTTGTGTAAGTACATGTGAGCGAGTGTGTGAAAGTAAGGGGTTGAGTATAGGACAAGAAAGAGGAAGGAAAGATCACGCGCAGTCCGAGGCCTGTTTGTTAGGGCACTGCTCCAGTATTCGCCTGTTGTTTAGAAATGATGGAAAGCTATCGATGAGAGCAGCCGGTCGCTAGAATTCTCCTCCAGACAGTCACAGAACTCGACCTAGCTGTCTAGCTAGTATCACAAATCCTGCCACCGTCGGGGCCCAAAAAGGAGGACTTCCTGGTCAGAGGCACTGCAGTAACATCAGTTGATGCCCAGAGCTACCTTTCGCCCTTGACGAGATTTGACGGAATGAAGCAAACGAACATTTGCACTTTTCATTCAAAATAAACTCCCTTTTGAGCAGAGTGAAAACCTCGTGCGAACGCACAAAACTTGCGCCCAGGGCGGTGCGGAGACGAGCTATGCTCGTAGGGCAAGCCATGTGTTGGGACGCCGCTGTGGAATATTTTCACTCCCTTTCACTCCTTTTGGATTTCCTGATTTTTTAAGGTATCTAGCAAAACCATAGATCCCATTCACATGGTCGGAGGCTCCATATTAGTTTTTTTACAATTTGAAAAAGCATTGAGAATTAATAATGAAGATTGAAAGAACGCTATCTTTCCTCTACGGTGAGAAAGAAGAGTGATTCGCATGAAGTCCTTGAACGGGTGCCACGCGGTTCTTTTCGCAGGAACTTCGCCCCGAGGATCCATCCGACCGATAAGTCAAAATGACCTTCGAGGGCCCATTGTGCACGAAGGCCCTTCAAAGGGTGCACAATGGCATCGCCGACGAGAAAAGGGTTGGTCGGGGGAGAAAGTACACGGAGAAAGTGCCCTATCTTCACTCGAGGCGTCCTTATGACTCCGCGCCGGTCCATCAATTCTTCCGTGCTTTCATGTGATACGCGACACGATTATCGTTGCAAAAAAACGACAATACACGCAGGACTAAAAACGGTTTGCCAATCGTTCACAATTTGGGAAGATAATCCTAAAAAACAAAACAAAAAACTACTATACACTACGCTTAAGGGACTAATAACCATAGCTATTATAACTAAGAAGCCCATCTCGATCAGGTTTTTCGTCCAGTTTCCCTGATCCATTGAGCAAATGCTGAGATGGCCCCTTGTTTTGCTTCTGGACATAAATGTAACTTTGTTATCTGTACTCGTCTTCTAGAATTCAGTAAGGAATATAATTATTCAAATTATCGTTTTCGTGTTGTCGCGGCAGGAAGTATTATTCCTTGACGAAGGACATCACGGATAAGAGTCCAAAATTTATTGCTTACTTATCCTTGAAAATAGATTTTATTGTATGGGAGCATTTTTTTACATTCAAAATTCAAGTAGTATATGACTTAGTGTAGGGAACACAGAACTTTTAAAACGTGCACAGAATTCACTTCTCCCCATACCACGTTATACACAGTTTTAAGTGTTTTTTGACGTAAAAAAATAAATAGCAGTTGACGCGCCCAGAAAAACGAAGTAAATCAAATCTCAATTGTTACGAATTCTCTTCGTGACCTATGTACTCTTCAACATTTACTAAATCAGTGAATGATTTTACGGACAAGTCAACTATGCCATTCGTGTTCCGTAACTGTAGTGCATGTGCCATATGGTGGGCGCGGATTTCCTTCCCCGTTGAAACCGTGATCAGACGTCGACGTGATGGCTTTTGCCCCTCTTCAAAAAATATTCCGAGTCGGGACTGATAATAAGCTCTTGACTGGTCTTCTTAAATGTGTGGTAGTAAGTGTAAAAGCGCGTAAGTGCAACTGTGAGTGTTTATTAAAGGAATGAGAAGAGGGCAACTATGAGGAAAGTAAGATCACCCATGGCACTTGACCTGAATGTTAGGGTGCTGCACTAGCATCCTCTGGGCACCGATTGCAACCGTGCAATTTAAGTTGGGCAAACTTTTTAGTCAGAAGCGTTTCATATTAACCTTCATTTAATCACTAATTTACTTTATCATCATGTTTCCAATGATGTTTACAACAATTGTGAAACGAAATTTAAACTACCCAGAAACAAGGGGGAAAAACCTTTTTCTTAAAAAAAATCAACAGCACAGCAGGCACCAAGAGCCATTTTTCATACCAATCCTCCACGATGATCAAAACTTAGAAGGTCATTTTCCTCATGGTACCGATGATGTGTATAACAATCATGAAACAAAATTTCAACTACACAAGAGAAAAAAAAACACAACAATTTTCGTAATATTCTGCACAATGAGACGCCTTTTGTCACAAAATTTTTAAGCTCCACATCATTCACTTAATAATCGCGTATATCTTCACAGTTGGCCACGAGGTGCGCAGCAATTGTGAAACAAAATCTCAACTACACGGCAGGCACCACGAACCATTTTTCGTAACAATCCTCCAGGATGAGCAAAACTTAGGAGGTAATTTCCGTCCATGGCTGATAGTTACGCCTGCTCCTCGTTTAAGACCGTCTCAAGAAAAGCGATTCGTTAAATTGATGACCTCATTAACCAGGTTTCGCGGCGAGAGAAACGTGCAAGCGTTCCGTAGCGAGCCAGAAACTTCGAAGCTCCAGTCATAAAAAAAGGGGGAGTGTTTCCGAAAACGGTCCATGAAATCCCTCTCTCCTCTTCTCCTCGCTCGACTTCCCAGGTCGCGTCGCATGGAATCTGCTCGACTATTTTCCCGAAGAGAACGAAGAAATAAAAGACTTCTTCGTCAACATATTATTTTTATTCAGATAGTCGGTCTTCCACAGTCATCATCAGTCTCGCTGCTTTCGACAAACGTCGGTAGGCTGTGCCTCAGCACAGCACAACTGCAGCACAGTCTACCGATGTTAAGAGCTTACCTCTTGCAACCAGCGATTCAAAATTGCTTTCAAAACGCAAGACAGAACTACTGTTATCCGTGATGAAGCTATTTCTGCCAAAAGACATTTGGAAACTACCATTGGTTTGAAATTTAAGATGATTTTGCCTCATGAAGAATTAGACTTTTACAGAACGTTTCCTAACCATAAATCTACTGTCTACATAAACATGCTGATTTTTTGTTCCTGTACGATTGTGTATGCTAAAGAGTGTAACAATTTACACGCATAACGCTAAAATTGGAAACGGAATTATGAAGCAGTCAGTACTGCACGGTGTGCGCTAAACGCGTAGCTTAGTGATTTCCCCAGAGTTGTCGCTTGGATTGATTGATTGTTACTGATTCCGGGCGCGTCAACTACTAGGGTCATTAGTCCCGTCAGCGTAGTTCATGTTTTTTTCTCGGGAGGTGGCGGTGTTCTTCCCCCTTGTAGTGTATTTGCCCCTAGCTGGCAAGCTAGTGTCGAAAATTCTGCCACCGTCGGGACTCGAACGAAGGAGCTCTCGGTCAGAGGGAGTGCAGTGACATTAGTTGATGCCCTGAGCTATCTCTCACGGTGTATCGTTTGGAAATGAAGAGCTGTCCTTTTCTTGTGCCCATCTGACGAACAGTGGTGGCGTGTATCGACAATGTTATCACCTTGGAGTTCGTCACTATACTTCACTAGCGAGAAAAAGTTCAGGATTTCGCAAGGACAGGATATCACATGAATTCTCCCATGGCGAAGCACTGAGGTTCCGAAGGAAATTTTAAATAACCTGTGAATTATGATCAACAATGAATTTATACAAAAACATACTTAAAATAGAATCAATGAATTTGTACTTGAATTGTTACGTTATGACTTCCCACGTAGCGGAAATTCGTGTTGAAGACCAGTATCGACAAGTTGGTTGGAGAAGAGTTACCATGGACACCTGAAGTCGTTGATAAGATTTGGTCCGTACGCAGAGACAATGTCTTATATGATATCAGATATGTCTTGGCAAATAATTATCCGAATATCAATAATTTCACAAATAACTCATACGAATTGTTCTGCAGCAGGTTGAAAGTGTAAAGAAGTTTGGCATCAGAACAAGGAAGGTTTTGGTAGGTCAAATTACCGTATTATCAAATTGAAAAACTTTAAAATCCGTAAAACAAAACATTGGACTTTTGCCGATAGACATAGTTGACAGTATTTCGTCTTGACTGAAATTATACGTTTCTTCAATTTGAATTTGGTTTCAATTTATTTAAGAAGAATCCTTAAAAAACGGAAGATCTGTATTCAGTGAGGTTTTTTGAATTATTTCTCAGCAACTGCTGAGAGATTTATCTTAAAGTTAAGACGTGCTGCTCTGGGCTCTACCAGACCAAGAGGCCGATATGGGAGATCGGCGTCGTTCGGTAACAAAATGCTACAAGTACTATTTAATAAAATACTGTTTGTTACGCACTTCAAATTATCTCTCCCCACACGCGTCAAGCATTTTAGGGTGAGGTCTTATTGGTCACTAAAGAGGCACAAGCATTTTTTGACAGACAGCTAAAGCACGTGGATAAAAAGAATGGAAACATTGCGTTACCTGAACGTAAGAACGTTTTATTTTAATCGCGAAAGCGCAAGGCCAGAGCCTCGTCGTCGACTTGGAAATGCGCGCCAGATAGATTGTATCAGATTCGCGATTTTTTTGCTAATCTAACTTAACCCAACTACCTCACCAAGCACTACTTCGATCCGTGGTCCGTTTGGTTGGGTACTGCTTGGGCATTAGCCTGGTGTTGATCAGGGAAACCACAGGAAACTGCTGATTAGAGTAGCCGGCCGCTAGAATTCTCCTCCAGACAGCAACTAAATTCGACCCAGCTGACAAGCTGGTGTCGAAACTCCTGCCTCCGTTGGGACTCGAACGGCACTCTCGATCAGAAGAACTGCAGAGACATCAGTTGACACCCTCAGTCACCTACCTGGGAGCCACTCATTAAATAGTAGTATTGAACAGTCACAACACATAAATTCCACATGTTACATTAATCCGATTACTTTTGCAAATAGTAAAAAAAATAATTTTAAAAAATCCCGTGCGGGTCCGGGCTAGTATGTCTTCCAAATTACGACAAACATGGCAGTCGTTTCAGTCCATGTACGCTTTCCGCCAAGTCACATCATCGTTAAAGCGCTTTAACGATCGAGCCCAGACGAACAAAATTGCGGAAGCTTTTATGATCATAGTGTATCGTTTCTTCTTTATTCGGCCACACTAATTCGGCTTAGTCTTAATGGCACATTTCATGATTCTGAGGATTCCCTGAATTCAGCAATATGGGAAGTAAATGAATTAAGAGCTACATTTTAAACTGAACGCAACTCGTATTACAGTCGACTCCGTTTATAGTGAACTTCTGGGGATTAACATGTGTGGTTCACTACATCAGGGATTCCAACATGTGTGATTCACTACATCCAATGATGTCAAAATTAAATGGAATTTCTCCACAGTGATTTATTTTATTAGTATATCTCAAAATTAATTAACAGCACGGCTAAAAATTTCAATACCTTTATTTGTACGTAAAAATTAATTATTTTCAATTGTTTGCTTCGTACATTTTTCATTAGGTTCTTCTTCAGAGTTCTTGCTCTCTCAATATTTGATGCTGCATTGTCCTCTATTTCTAAGTATCGTAATGCAATATTGGCAACTTTCAATGCCTCTTGCACTGTTCGAACACCTCCGAAGTGCCTTTTAAGCACCTAATGACATAAGAGATCAAATTAATTTCCAGAACTTATTTCCTACGTTTCGTAGCCAAGATGCAGGTTGACTTTAACCGAATCTTCTTATGCGTATTTGTAATGTAAGTGAAACGGGGCCAATGACGTAAGTTTACTATAACGGAGGCTCCACTATATCAGAGTTCACTATAACCGGAGTCGACTGTATAGAGCATACTCTGAGGAAAATTCGATTCAATCGTTCAAAAACCATCGAACGTGTATTGGATGAGTAATGCAAGAGAGAATTCTATGGATTCACTATAAAATGCTCTAAAATATGGGAGTCAAAAGCATATTACTTCAATTCAATACACAATTCCGTAAAAAAGAGCGTTCAGAGAGAACAAAGGGAGAGAATAATTCTTCCTGGAAGCCCATCGCGCAATCGAGTCGTAATTGAGAAATATGGTATTTTACTTGTGAATTAAAGCAGCATTCTTGAGCAAAGTATTACAAAGAGAAAATTGGCATAATCTTCACGAAACATCGAATCTTTGTTTTCATGATACCAGTAAAACACTGCATTACCTTTTATATTCACCGACGTAGAATTCCTGCCTTCATAGCTCAAATTGACGGTGACGTCTTTCACAAATTGCTGTCGTTTCAGGGATCCTCAAAACCACAGTTTTAAAACGGAAATCAAATCATGAATTCGAACAGCCAAACTGAGAGGGCCCCAAGAAATGTAAGAGATGCTATGACATATTAAATTGAAATGACCTTTGGAACACACTGATAATAATTAGGCAACCGAGTTTTAGGTAAATGTCTAGTTTCTGTTTATACGTACACACTTGAAATTAATTATAAACATTTTCTATGTCTTTACGAGATTACATTCACATTGCTTAAAAATGCTTAATTTGGCATTAGAGCAGTAACAAAGCATACTCTGAAATACCTACTCTAAAATGATGGTTAGCAGTATTTTGCTCCCTTCAATTTTACCAGTTTTCATTCAACATGTCGATGTATTGATAACTCTATTTATATAAATAGCAATACATCAAAATCATTTACTGGTTTTTAATAAACGCTTTATTCAAATATATAACACAATTATTTCCACACCCACAAACTTTCAATAGAATTCGAGAATATACATTTATCTCATTTCACAGAAATTCTCCTGAACCACACGGTTTCTCTCTGGGTATCCACCCGGAGACGATTAAAGTTCAAATTCTAGGAAGGACTGCACAGACGTGTAAGCTTACATCCAATTTGCTGCTGTCAAATTGTCGGATTCAAGTTCGGGAGTCTTTGAATAACTTAAGCGAGACTTCGCACTGCAATGAACTCGTAGCAATTATATCGTGGTTCGTCACAACTCCTGATGCCTTTAGAATAATATTAGAATCACGTTGAAGTGCTACTACGATCAAAATTCGTACAGGAACGAAGCGATCTGATACGGGGAAATTCTCCTTGTAAACCGAACAATAAATGACGGGAGCAATTCACTGCTGAAACATTTGGGACTGACCGTAAAAGTGTAAATATTTTTAGAAAACAAACAGTGATATAAAACGTATGTAATGAATTTATGTTACGCGCCTTGCTTTGCGTTGTTTTTCTTACATTGCATGTTTTCTTATGTCTTAATGTAACAATACTCGTTTTACGTACATTGTAATACTTCTTCAAATTTACCACCTAGTATTAAACCCGAAGTAGATCAAAGCTATCTATTTATCTATCTAACAATATTTACTTTTATATGATTTTTTAAAAAGATTGTATTCTACAGACACAAATACTAAAGAATAGGATTTGCATAATAAGTTAAGTAAAAAAATAAAAATTAAATTCAAAATGATTTTTGCAGCACGAATGAAATCTTGCAAGCAAAACAGTACATGTCTAAAAGTTGACATCATACCAAGGAGGGAACTATGCAATTAATTAGTGTAAATACAAATGTATACAACGGAATCGATTTGAATAAAAAAAGTACAAGTTAAATTTTATTTTCAAATGTTTCTGAAATATAATAGTGAATGTTTTTATGCTTGATTTTTTCGGAGCCTTTTGATGTTTCTAAAGCTGAATGATGCCCAGCTATTACAGGAAATAATGCAATTGTAAAGGAAAAACAAATATCTTTTAAATGGAATTAAAAGTTACTGGACATCTTCTATGTGACAATATATAAATTCAATGCTGTGCTGAATTATTTATTTACATTGTAATTGATTCCTACTTTGAAATCAATAATGAATAATGTAATGAGAACACTTTCCTCTAATCAGGAAATTTTTATTTTTTAACGTTTGCACATCTAAATTTAACTTATCAATTAAAAAGGGTCTCTGAAAGAAAACTTGCTTATCAGAATATCAGGAGACATCATTCAATTTATACCGATTTTTGATTTTCAAATATAATGCACTATCGACATCCCTAGGTTAAAAAAGATAATCTCTAGTCTTGAAAAAACGTTTATTTTGTCTAAGTTCATGCGTCTTTTCTCAGATCCAGCATAGGGAGTGCTCAAGAGAAAAAATATGAATCCCAGTGGAAAATGAGGGTGGACACGGTGACTCTTGCCATCCGAGAACCACAATACACATGCAGATGCGGCTTACGTTGAGATATAATTAGATCAATGACGCAGGTCCAAGGCGAGCCTCTTCCGCACTTTCAAAGCGGCTGCGTTGGCTCAGGACAACAACTATTTTCACTGCAGCGACTCTGACCAGGAAGTCCTAGGTTTCGAATCCAGACAGTGGCGGATTTTTGAAACTTGGTTGAATTCATCCATTGCTAGACGATTTCTACCGGCCGGCTGCTCTGATCGGTAGTTTACCGTGCTTTCTCCGATCAATAGTAGGCGAATGCCGGAGCAGTACCTTTACCGACGGGTCACGCACCGCGCGGTATCGTTTCTTCCCCATCGTCGTCCTTTCCCCATACACATACACACACACGCACGCCCACGTACATCCACGGACGAACACGTACGCATGCACGCGCACGCACGCGCGCGCACAAACACGTGCAAACGCGGGCGCACACACGCGCAAAAACGCGCGCACACACACGCGCAAACGCGCGCACACACCGCGCAAACGCGCGCACACACACGCGCAAACGCGCGCACACACACGCGCAAACGCGCGCACACACACGCGCAAACGCGCGCACACACGCGCAACCACCCAAACGCGCCACACCGCGCAAACGCGCGCACCTTGCCGCACGCGCGCACGCACGGACGCGCACACACACGCACGCACACACACACGGACGCACACACACACACACACCTATGCACTTGCACACATCCAGGTTGGGACGGTGCCCTGCTGGGGAAAATACCTAGATGAGAGCAGCAAGCTTACGTTTAAATCGGTGCTGTAATGGGGAACAGAACATCGTCACCTCCCGTTTTGATCGATTGATCAGTGATTTCACGCACGTCAACTGCTAAGGTCAGTAGTCCCGAAAGTGCAGTGCATTTTCCCTCGGGAGATGGCGATGATCCTCCTCCGCTGGATGGTGAGATTCGGGAGTCAACCAGGTATCTCCCACCAGCGAGGCACTGCTTCAGCCGGAACAAGCTCAAAGTTCCCGACCGGTCTCCCGGCATGTGGGATAGTGTTGTGTATGTAAGTGTAACTGTGTGTAAATAAAGGGTGAGGACCGTACAAGGAAGAATAAAGAATAATCGCGCGGAGTACGTGGACCATTTGTTAGGGTATTAATCCGGCATTCGCCGGGCATTGACAGAAGAAACCACAGAAAACTACCGATCAGTACAGCCGGCCGCTGGAATTCTCTTCCAGGCAGCCACTGAACACGACTTTACTATACGTGATGCGGAAAACTAAAAAGGTACCATATGTAGCAAAATTTCAAAATTGAGTTATTTATGCCTAATTATAAACAATTACATTCCTAAGAATTTGAGGTAAAAATATTTTAAATATATCAAAATTCGGGGAAGTGATAGTAATTTGAATGTATGTTATCGCAAAACGATTTTTAATAAAAGAAATTAACTTAAATATATGTGTTGGAATGTTCTTTTCCAAACTAAACACAATGAATAAAGAGATAACATCCAGTAAAACTTGCACAAAGCGGGCGAGAGATCAGAATTTTTTTCCGCATTACACAAGATTCCGCATTCTGCAATGTAATACTGTAGAACTTGTGAGTGGCAGGATCGCGATTTAAGTTCACAATAGGTAGATTTCTGCATGATACAAGTCCCGCATTGAGCAAGTTTTACTGTATTTTAGTCCCTTGTGTCTTACGCTAAACTTTGTTTCCCGACAAATGGTCCCTTTTAATCTTCCGCATGACCTGTAGTTAGGGTCGAAAATCCTTCACAGTCAGGACCCGAACTTAGGACCTCCCGGTCAGAGGCACTGCAATGTCGTCAGTTGATGCCCTGTGCCACCTCCTGGGATATACCATGCACATTACGTACGGGACTAATAACCGTAGAACACGCTCCGAAAAATCATTAAATCCCACCGGTCAATGCTCAATTCAGAACGTAATCGATTTCTCCATTTCCGAAGGCACTGTACTGACCCCGTTATAACTAGCGAATGACAGGGAAAGATGACATTTCGGACAACAATAAATTAGTTTCCAGTAGTACACAAAAATAATGCTCACAGGGAACATTCACATTTTAAAAATTATTTATTAATTCTACTATTCTGAATTTTTGTCATAATTCTACTCTAAAGTTCACAAAGAATTGTGAAACATGTAGCAGCAAAATCCAATAGAGAAAGAGCATTTTCCCCCTTTTTCTGTATCAATTAATACATGCAAAAAGCACAAGCCAGTACAACAAAGGGATCGCACAATAAAAAACAATTGCGGCGGTGACAGACCTTCGGGGTACACAAAGGTAATACTCTGTTTCACGTTCAGAATCGAAAATATTGCTCATGGAAACAAAGGGGATTTTTTGATAATGGAATCCTATAAATAAAAAAAATGCAGATGTTATTTATTGTTCAGCAATAATATTTCTAAACTTTGCCCTTAGAGTTAACGCACGACCTCGTGTTTACTTTTCAATACCTCAGGCATTATATTAAATACTACACAAAAGTAAAAGCAAAACATTGTTTTTTTCTACCTCTTCCTGTGTGATTTTGAAGCTAAAATTTTCACAAATCCTTTTTTATGTTGTGAACAGAAAGCAGTAAAATGTCTAAGCAGTCCGGAATCTGTGATTGTTCCTTTTTAGAAGCACAGCGTGGATTATTTTATTCCAGCCATTTCAACAAATAAACAACGTCAAAATCCAAAGTACGACCACTTCAAAATCCCGTGTCAGTTATCGATTATTGTTCCCTTTTAAATAAAACCACTGAAGAAACTGAATTCTGATGGTACAAGTAAAAAGCAGTTACGCGGCGCTAACACTTCTCTAATTAGACCCAAATTTGGCCATGTTCCAACTCAACTCAAATAATATAATTTCACTACAATTCGGAATACAGAAGTGCCTTTCTGTATGTAACACAAACTACGAAATACATTTTAGACGTACGATATCATACAAAATAGCAAAAAGATAATATTAGAATTATGCAATTCAATTTAATAAGTTCACGCTAATATTCAAGTACGCTTGCACATGTACTGAAAGAGGAGATGAAATAAACTTTTTAAAGTCAACAATAATATAACACAAGATTTATTGGATTTGAACACGAAAAGGGTAATCACCTGTAGACGTAGGGGTACACGTCATTACACCTCCAGCACGAAATATATTAGTCGTCTCTCCCAACAGCAGGACGTCGCCTCGCAGTCCCTGTAGCACGAGTCCGCAGCCCCTCATTATCCAACGTCCCTTCACCACGACGTCTCTGCCCAACTCGCCTTGGGTTCATATTGATAGCAAGTTAACTTGGAAAAAGCACATTGAAGTAATAACCAATGCAACATACGCCAAAATATCAAAACTATACCCATTAATTAACTTCCGCTCAGCCTTAAATTTGGAATGTGCTATCTTAATATTTAAATCTATTATTAGACCATCACTCACATATGCCTGTCCGGTCTGGAATAACACAACTAAAACCAACATTGAAAAACTCCAAATAGTACAGAACAAATTTTTACGAAAATGTGCAAAGGCCCCTTGGTTTATATCAAATACACATATTCAAAGGGAACTTCAAATAGAACCATTAATTGAACATATAAGAAAAAAACTGTAACAATTTTTTTACTCTTCTTTCATCCTCTCCTAGCAGTACAAAATTCTCAATGGGAAAAACTTTAAACAATCCCAAAAGAATTCGCTCTCGATATCCCAAAGACATGTTTAAACCCCCATAAAAATCAGTATATTAATATGTATTAAATATGTAAATATTCATCCCAATGTGTGTATAGAGTGTATCTAGATTTAAGAATGTATAATGTATGTAAAATTTATGTATTGTACGTCAAATTGTTTAGTTGTAAGTATTAGAAATATAAGTATTAAATGCTGTAAATTAGCTAGTAGTAAGATACAAGAGTGAGAGGTTGTATGCTCAAACGTGAATGCCCAAACGTTATGTATCACAAATAAAAATGTACAAACCCCTGAAAGGCAAAACTGCCGAACAGGAAGAAAAAATTAATTAAAAAAAAAAACAACCTACTCCACTTCACTCTGTATCCTCTCCCCGCTGTTCCCTTCTCCGTCGGCGCCTGCCTCGCCTATCTATCGGCGCTCTCCGTTCGTGGCCTCATCTTTCCATTCGCTATGTGCCGTCTCGTCCCCCTCTTTCCCTGCAGCATTTAAGCATGCGCTTTCATGTGATCAATAACAAAGCCATCAGTGAATAGTTTCAATTATTTCGCTTCCATCACACGCCACCTGTACGTAATAATTTCATAAAGGGCACCTGGTACAGACGATTGATTAGTAACTGGCGCGTCAACGGTCAGTACATGTGCAAACGTACTTTAATATTAGCGTGATCTTATTAAATTGAATTGCTGAATTCTAATATTATCTTTTTACTATTTTGTATGATATCGTACGTCGAAAATGTATTTCGTAGTTTGTGTTACACACAGAAAGACACTTCTGTATTCCGAATTGTAGTGAAATTATATTATTTGAGTTGAGTTGGAACATGGCCAAATTTGTGTCTAAGGTCATTAGTCTCGTAAGTGTAGGACATGTTTATTATTGCGGGATGTGGCGGTAATATTGGCCCGCAGGCTGGCGAGATCCGGCGCAGACCTACAGTCAAGTAGCGGGATTTTCCCCAAACAGGAAAATCGTACCTGCGTGGCACCACCCCAGGCAGGACGAGCTCAAAGCTCCCGATGTGTGTGGTAGTGTAATCGATGTACGTGTATGTGTGTCTACGACGGAGGTGAGAAAAGGACAAAGAAGGGGGAGGAAAAATCGGGTGCGGTCCGTGGCCCGTTTGTTAGGATATTACTCCAGAATTCGTCTGGTGTTGATCGAAGACAACATGGGGAAACTACCTGTCAGAGCAGCCAGCCGCATGATTTCTCCTCCAGACAGCGACATAATTCCACCTAGCTATCTGGCTAGTGTCGAAAATCCTGCCACCATCAGGAACTCGAACTTAGAACGTCTCGGTCAGCGGCACTGGGCTGACATCAGTTGATGCCCTGAGCCACCTTTGCCAGTGCGTGCAGGAATACTCGCACAGTATATCGTTCGGGCAGAATCATCGCCTGCAGATCCACGCTGTCAGTGCCCCCATCCTCCACTACTTGCGTCCACGTTTTCCGCCTCTTAACGCGCGACCGAGGCACGTTCGCCGGTTTTCTTCACAGCCGCCGCCATTCGCCACCGGCCCCGCTGCGGTGCGGTGCGGCGAGGGCCGGCGCTACGTGCCGCCACGGACTAATCGCCCACCTCACCAGCCTTGGCCTCCCACGCCCAACCAAGCCCTACCCTGCCACGCACGCTCCACCCCATGGCTTCTCCTCTTCGACACGCCACATCCCGCTCCACTCCACTCCGTCTCGCCATGCCCCACTCCGCTCCGCTCCCCCCGCCCCCCGCTCCCTCCGCCGCCACCCCCCCCGCTCCCCACGCCCTCCCGCCCCATGCCCCACTCCGCTGCCCCCGCCACACCCCGCTCCGATCCGCCACGCCCCACTCCGCTGCCTCCGCCACACCCCGCTCCGTTCCGCCACGCCCCACTCCTCTCCAATCCACTCCCCCCCGCCACACCCCGCTCTGCTCCGCCACTCCATTCCAATTCACCCCGCCACGCCCCACTCCACTCCATCCCCCCGCCACGCCCACTCCGCGCCGCCATCCCCTCCGCCCCACGCCCACTCCGCTCCGCTCGGCCCCGCCACGCCACACCCCACTCCGCTCCGCCACGCCACGCCCCACTCCGCTCCGCTCCGCCACGCCACGCCCCCTCCCTCCCCACTCCATTCCAATCCACCCCGCCACGCCCCACTCCACTCCCATCCAATCCACCCCGCCACGCCCCACTCCACTCCCATCCAATCCCCCCCCCGCCACGCCCCACTCCACTCCACCCACCCCGCCGCCCCCTCCCCCCCCCCCCCCCCCCCCCCCCCACCGATGAGCCCTGCAGCAGCGCCGAGTTCCTTCGGGTCGTTGTTCCTGCCCAGCCGCGCTCAGCGAGCCATAGCGGAGGAACCGAGCCGCAGCACGAGAATACTATACTTCAAGCACCGAACTAACAACGCTTTCTATGGTAGCGTGCCAGTGAAGAGGCTAGTAACGATACACGGCTCACACTATGCCAACCAATTCCAATGAAAAGTGCCAACCGCTACGAACAAAATTTTTGAAGTAAAATGACCAAACAAGTGAAATGGAGCTCAAAATTTAAAAAACAACAACTAAGAAACAAAAATCAATAGCTTGATTGAAGATTGCAACAGAGAAGCAATGTATGTCCTTCCCAAAATTCAGTTCATTCAGAAAATCGAATAATTAGAAATACATTATTCGCGAAATCCCAAAACCTTGGAGATCTCGGATTCATGATCAACTTAGGACCCTTTGGGTTTGTTAGGTCGTGAAGGACACGCAACAGAAAGCTAGGGATTATGGAAGCTACGTGGCCGATGAACGAACTGGAGTAACAACCAGACACAGTCTCCGTTTATTTCATATTACATCTTCGGAAGCGCCTATTCAAAAATTATGTACTATGTCAAAAATTATGTATACTATGTAAAAAACAGGAGCAGAGATTTTGGTGCACAAGAAAACGTGCGCAAATATTACTCCTCTCCCACCATACGTCACATAATTTTTTGTTTCAAATAAATAACATTAAGTAAATTAAAATACAATAACTTGCAGGAATGTATTTACACCAATCAACGAGAGTCGGGTCGGTGGTTTCCCCGTTTCCGCCTTCCTCTGTTTCTTGGAAATGTTCTTCCGCGTACTTCTCTGGGGTATGAATACCCTACAGGCTGACGAGGGACTAAAAGGTGCCTCGACAATACGAAACGTGCACCCCGTTAAACCGTTTATTTTCCTCCCTTTGCTCAATTTCCACCTAACCCTCCATTCACAAGCGCCTCGAGCGACGCCGGCTCAGACCGCGACACGTCCTCCAGCGCTGTGCGCTACGTCGCCCTACGTGTCCTCAGTACCTAATCGCCCTTCCCCCTTCCGTTTCACACCGCTCCCGCTCGCGCCCTCGCCTTCGTCCTCGCCCGCGACCCCGCCCCGCCTCATTACTAGGAAACGGGTTTTCACGTAAAACATGTGTTTCTTTAGGCAGGCACTACTAAAAGCGGCTCTTTCAGGGCATGCCTAGCGTATTTAAACTTAGACGATGCTCAAGTGTTCTGATAGATCTGTAAATGCACGAAAGAATACGAAGTCCTACCGGAAGGACCAAAGTAACCAAAATTACCCAAAGGACGCAAAGGACAAAAACTACAAAAAGAAACAAAAAGGCAAAAGAGCAAAAAGGACAAAAGAACAAAAAAGACAAAAGGGAAAAAGGACAAAAGGGCAAAAAGAACAAAAGGGCAAAATGCCAAAAGAGCAAGAAAGGGAAAAGAGCAAAAAGGACAAAAGAACAAAAGGACAAAAAGTCAGTATAGATCTTGAAAAAATAGTGTATCACACACATGGTAAAAGTGATTTTATTTACCTCGTAGCCATCCTTTGCCAATCGCAAAATAAAAGGTCATTTATATCACTTGTATCGTACATAACTATTTTGTATTCCAGCATAACAAACGACCTTTTTCATAGTAAGAAATCCTTCATAAAAGAGCATTTTACGTCACAAATAATGACGTATTAGATTTTACGATACGAGTGATTGCGTCATCACACATTCCGACAATGGCTGCTAGAGAATCACGGGGAGGTAGCAACGAACAGAACAGCCGCCCACAGTTTTGTCGCACAGATGTCAAATACCCAAGACGTCACAACAAAGTTGTTTCGCAAAACGGAGTTTGATTTGCTTATACATTTTAAGGCTGTTATACATTTTACGTATTTCAATTATTGTTATAAATTTCGTTACATTTTAGAGCTTTCAATAGAAGTTTCAGGAATCACATCTCCTCCAATGCATTTAATTGACTAATTAGTGATTCCAGACGCGTTAACTGCAAAGGTCATTGGTCTTGCAAGTGTAGGCAGGTGGCGTTGATCTTCCTCCGCCGAATGGTGAAATCTCGCGCCCACCTGCTGTCGGGTAGCGGGGTTTTTCCCAACTAGGAATCTCCCATCAGCGGGACACCGTCCCAGCCGGGACATACTCTAAACTCCCGACCGGGTCTCTCGGCTTGTGTGGTAGTGTAGTGCATGCAAGTGTAAGTGTGTGAGTAAGGGATAAGGATAAGGCAAGGAAGAGGAAGAGGACAAGGAAAGATCACGCGTGGTCCGTGGCCGGTTTGGTGGGGATTGTTCTGGCATTCGCCTCGTTTTGATCGGAGAAACCACGGCATACTACCGGTCAGAGCTTCCGGCCACTAGAGAGCAAATGAACTCGACCTAGTTATGAAGGTAGTGTCGAAAATCATCTCACCGACGGAACTCGAAACTAGGACCTCTCGATGAGAGGCACTGCAGTGACATCATTAGATGCCCTGAGCCACCTCTCCCGGTCTCTACGATGCAATATAATGCTACTGCGCTTCTATGACCGCCGGATCCTCGCCATGAATTGAAAAACACGCGTTCGCGCGCGCACACGAAGCGTTGCTAAAGAGAAATTCCACGGAATGGAATGTCTGTTCACGTAAAGACAGACAAGAGACGAACCAAGAAAGGCAAAGAAATACGGTTGATTGGTTGGTTGTTAGTGATTCTGAGCACGTCAACTAACGACGTTATTCGTAAGTGTAGTGCATGTTTTCCATCGGGAGGTGGCGGTAATCGTCCCCCGCCGGATGGCGAGATCTGGCGCTGACGTACCGTGGACTAGCAGGGTTTCCCCAACCAGGTATCTCTCACCATCGGGGAACCGCCCCAGCCAGGACAAGCGTTAAGTTACCGACCGGTCTCCCGGCATGTGTGATAGTGTATAGCATGTTAGTGTGAGTATGTGTAAGTAAGGGTTGGACAAAGAAGAGGAAGGAAAGATCGCCCGCGGTCCGGGTGGACACGTTTGTTAGGGTACGTGGTCCCGTTTGTCGGGGTACTGCTCCGGCACTCGCTTGGTGTTGTTCGGTGAAACCACGGAATTCGAATAATTACATCCGAACGCCTCAACTGTAATTTTTAAAATTGCAAATTTTTAAAATTCATTAAAGGACGAGCAGGCCTTAAGGCCTGATCCTCGCCACAAATTAAAAAAAGGATTATTATTATTATTATTATTATTATTATTATTATTACTATTATTATTACTATTATTATTACTATTATTATTACTATTATTATTATTATTATTATATAATTCCGCGGATATTCGTTACGAGAAATCTCCTCAACATTGGACACACTCGGCGACTATGAGAAGTGACGGAAAACGCGGTACCAGGAAAGCGAAAAGTCAATGCTGCATGCAGCAACCTTGCCTCGCATCTAGGCGTGGTGCAACGGCAATTACACCTCAATGCCAACTGCTTCGGCGGGGATTACCATAGGTCGGTCACGGAAGCATCTCCCTTGATCGCTTATTCCTTGAGAGCGTATGAAACCGCACCGAAGTTTATTGAAGAGTGATGAAGCTATAAAAGACAATGTTTCCCTCTTGGAGGTTATGGGGAGATTCGAAGAATACCACAATCAAGTGAGCAAGTCCTGAATTGCATTTTGAAAATTGAAGTACTACAGCATGAACCATTACTGTCTAAGTCTTCACTAAATCAATGTTTTCATTGTTCATTCAATTGTCTAAAGATTTGATGCATTGTTCACTACACTGAAATTTCTTTCCATGCATCGTTGTAAATCGTTATCTTGTCTGTGCCCCGGATTTTATGAGTGGTATTATTTGTATAATTTCCTCTTAAAAATTTGTTTTTCTTGGAAGGGTTTACCGATGTCGAAAAGGGACGTTCGTTACCAAATGAATTGCAGAAAATGTATTGTCTTTTCCCTTAATAATCTATCGTATGGAATTAGCAACCTTATAAGTAGAACCCGCTTAGGTGAATAAGAGGAGCTTTTTTCCTATTTAGTCAATTTCAACATTCGACCTTGCTGACACTAAGTTAGTAGCGCGTGAGTCCCACCTCACCTTGGGTGCATTTCGCCAATGGAACCCAAGGTTGGACTGGATCAATGACCGCCATCTCGGTCAGGTTTGTGTCCAGATTCCCTGATTCATTGAGCGAATTCTGAGATGGCCTCTTGTTTTATTTCTGGACATAAATGTAGCACGTTTTGCTGAGCTCTCCTTTTACTAGTTGTGGTGGGAGTAGAGTCGGGGGTATGGGTTACTATTTTCTTATAAATACCAACTTAATTCGTTTACAATTGCAAACAATTTTCTATATTTCCGAAGCGACAACGTCTAGTTTTCAAATGTTACTAACCTTGCTTCGTTGGTTCTTTTATTGGTCATTCCACCACTTTGAGTTAAAAGTTGGAGAAGGGATTCCGAAACGGGCGCAGATTGTACTTCTTCTCCATGCGTCCAAACAGTTTACTGTTCATTAACAAAATAAATCAATTCAAAACCCAACTACATTTTCTCAAATATTACATACAACATGTGCGCCACCGAGATTCGTCGAAGAATCCATCGGTATTGTCCGGGAACTGGACTTGCGAACTTGAGGACAATCGACAGATAGGCTACCAGTTGCGCCTAAAAAGTTGGCATAATGAAGATTGCGCCACCTCCACTGATATATCACCCTATGACGATAAAGCTCAAGTTAGTGTCGAGGACCTTATTCGCAGAAAACGTCGGGTAGTCCAAAGCATGTCAACTGAAAGATTGACGAAGAAAAAAAACAACTATGTTTATCGTCAGAAGAAATTGTTTCACAATTAAAAATTCTACAAAATATAAATATACATTTCTTATTTTCAGCAAACAACATTGGAAATCTCCTCCAAGAAAAGAAGTCTTCTTACCTGAAACAAACAAAAGTAAGGTTACAAAATTGTCTATAGTAATTAATAAAACAATGGTCAACTTTCAACAAGTAAAGTAAATTGTTTATCGATCTGTATATGATATGGCACAGATAATCAAAGCTTTTTACAGAGAAGTTAATGGGCACATCAGCGAAATTTTTGCACTGCGTTTCGACTCAGTGTTCCATGTTTTCGTTATGGTATTGGTTTAGTTTTGTGAAAATAAAGGAACTTTCTTGCTGTCAAGATTTTTGTATCTTATTGCTGTTAACTCTCGCTGCAGAGCTCCCACAGACTCAACACACAGGGAATAACGTGGTCACTCACTTTCTACGTAAGAGGGAAAAGTGTTCACTCACTTTTTACTGTATTTTTCCTCTCAGAAAGATAAAATGATTTTGTTTTGGTGCACGTACGGCGAAACGCTGAGTTCCCTACCTCGTACCACTGACTCATGTTGAGTTACCAACCTCGTACCACTGACTCATGTTGAGTTACCAACCTCGTACCACTGACTCATGTTGAGTTACCTACCTCGTACTTCAAGTTAAATTATGTCTCAACTGTTAAAACAAAATACCATACTTGAGCACATTATCTCCAGTTCTCGTTTTGTCAGATTTGAGAGCAGAAGTTGATTTTAGTGATTCCGGGTGCGTCAACTGCTAAGTCATTAGCCCCGTAAGTGTAGTGCATGCGTTTTTCCTCGACATGTGAGGTTTCCACCGCTGGATGATAAGATCCGGCGCAGACCTACCATCAGCTAACGGGAGTACCCGCAACCAGGTATCTCCCACCAACAGGCCACCACTCCAGCCGGGACAAGCCCTGAGCTCTCGACCGGTCTCCCAGCAAGTGATGGAAGTTGGATTCCCTCGTTGGGAGAGATTTCAAATCTCAGGTTAGTTTGCAAATGCAAATTATTTTATTACACAGAGGCAATGATGTCGAAAACGCGCTTTACTATCTTTACTGCAAAATTCAATAACATATAGTACACGATAGGTATTCTGAGACGAAGAAAACTTGCGCATATAGCCAATAAATAAGATTGCGTGCACATTTCTTTTTCTGTCTTGATATTTTGTTATTTGCCTCTTAGCCAATTCTACCGCCTGATGTGCATGTAACAGTAGGTACGAGGTTGAGATACGGATATGACCTCGGACGTTGATCTTACATTCTATAACGTTATTGCAACAGGAAGCAGGTTGAATAGTGTCATCTGCCATATTACGACACTTGCCTTAATATGGAAACCCGTTTCACATTAACCCATTCCAAGATTTTAGTTTCTTATATCCTAGTGTGATCTTTATGAATGTTATGGCGTATTACCTTGTAGCAAGGTTTGTAATATCGCCACAAGAAACGAGCTAGAAGTTGACATGAAGTCGAACGTTCAGTAGCTTTTGCGTTTAATCGTCTTTTTCCTGCCTAATTTCCACAACAAGACGTAATATTTGCATAGTATGTTCGATTTATAATCCGATAATACATGAATGAATGTCTTCTGGAACATACAGTTATACCGATTTGAGAATTACCCAACCCATTGTATATTAATACTTGACAAGAGCCAAGAAACAAGGAGACCGAATTGACTGAAGCTTCTAGATTTTAGTTCATTAGTTAAAATATGTTATAATATTTAGTTGTCGTTTTGCTGTTCAACAGAAATGTATACTTGAGTCGTCAGAGAGGATTAACATTCTGTTAATTCTCCATTTATGTTCTTTTTAATTTGTGAATTTATTTGTCTACTGTTCGGCAGAGTTAACACATTACAACATAACAAAGTTAACACATTACGTAATAAGTACGAATTCTTTTCGGAGCGCAAACATTCTATTTTCTTTCGAAATACGATTTTAAATAATAGCGTGGACAAATAACTGCACATAGAGGTAATTTATAGAGGGAGTCAGATTGTTTCAAACAGCATACCATCAACTATTCAAAGAAAAAAAGCTGTATTAATCCACCTTTCACGGATACTGTCAAACCCCCATACAACATATTGGAGATTTATCTCGTGCGTCCAGCTCACAAAATACCGCGATTAACCTTATAGTGCCTCCTTTACTCATATCCGATATGCGCAGAAGTTGATAGAAAAGTATGTAGCCTGCGACCTTGTGAAAGGTGTTTATAGCTAAGTCAGATGCCAATCCCAGAAACTCGGGAAAAAATACAAAAACATTAATATTACTAACTAGCTGACCCGGCGAACTTCGTACCACCATTTTTTTTTTTTTTTGTTCGTGAATATTTTCGAAAATCCTGAAAGGCGTGTTTTACTATTTATTTCCGCCTCGGTTTCACACGGGTGGTGTACAGTCGCGGACTAAGGAAATCAATCGGATTATCAATAATTCCCACGCCGCCGCCTCTCCCGCCCCTCTCTCCCACCCTACCAACATCTCAAGTCCCTCCTTTCCTGCCGCTCCTTTCTCACCGCCCCCTCTCACGCTGCCCGTCTCACTAACACAACGATAAACCTATAAACATACATCAACATGAAATAGTTTTGCTGATGCGGAAGAAACGGTAATTGTATATGAATTAATGTCAATCTATCCATCCTGTCAATATTTTTGAAGTTATCAACTGCTGGCTGAACAACTGTACGTCAATCGGTCAATGTTTCGTTAATATATTGAAGATCTCTCACAGTCTTCTCTCACAGTCACCCATTCACTTTTCATATTAAAAGATTTTTTAAATTTTCTGATCGATTTTTTAAAAATTTTCTTTTATACAAACCTTGTCCTGAGAATAACGAACACACAAGAAAACAATTATCCAATTTGGTTCAGTCGATCGGAAATTTGGCGCTCACACACATTTCGGGGATTCATTTTCATTTAGATACATTTCAATGCGGCCGAAATTTGAAAAAAATTATACAAAAAATTATGCTTTTTGAGAAGTTCCAATGGTTTCGTTAGGCACCCAGGAACTCAAAAATAAACAGTTTTGATTTTGACTTAAAAATGCAAATATCGTATTGTTGTTCTGCAATTTATCATATCTGATGTTACACCTGTATTCTCTTACTCAGTGCGTCATGGCTGATGGATGTCCCATCTGGACCAATGCATCTATTTCTAACATTAATAAACTTTAAATTGTACAAAATAGATTCCTCAGATTAACAACACATGCCCCATGGTTCATCTCTAACGCCCAACTTCATAAAGAACTGAATATATCACCGATCATCAAACATATTGCCCATCTTTCCAATAATTTTTACTCCAACATAAATACAATTAAACCTAAATACCTCCAACCTAAACACAAACTCCAACCTAAATACAAACCGAGCCGTCCACTACAACCTGGCCACTATAACTGACTTCCCTAGAATTAAGAATAGATTTCCTTCCGAAGCGTTCTTGAACATTTTCTCTAATAATTGTCCATAGTAGTTTCTTGTTGTTTCTTGTAGTCTCTTGTAGTTTCCTACGCCTATAGTAAGGTAGTTTAGATTTGAGTTTTTAGTGTTAAGTTTAGTATAAGTTACAATGTAAGCCAGCAAATGCACATGAGATAGTAATTTAGTACTGATCTGTGTAATTTCCAATCACTCAATAAATAAATTATAAAAAAAAACCGGTGCTGTTCCGAACGACCGACTGCTTCTAGATCCCATTTTCCACACACTGGACAGGCGTATTTTTACTCCTGCAGGACACTGCTAACTGAAAGCCCATCAATCGTTCTCGCCATGTTAGGTACCAAGGGAATGATGTATGTGCACGACGATGATAAACTAGCACAATAAAGAAGAGCAGAAAATACAGCAGAGGAATCGGCACGTCATCAAATCACGCGGAAGTCGTTCTGATATCCCACGAACATACCATGCGTACTAAATGTATGTTTCCGAGCCTCGAATCGAATGGAACCGAATCGAGTAAGCCCCATTACCTCAAATATTTACAACTTTGTATTTGAAACGCCAAGGCAATTAACTTCTGCCGTTAATTAAATTTCAATTTATTTTTTCATTTGCAGTAAAATCCATACCGTCAATTTTCCTGTTCATTGTGATCGCCTGAGCAATTTCAAACGAACCAGTATAAAACGCATCTCTGAATCTCAAATATTTCGCAAACCTTTTATGAAGTAACCAAAGTTCAATGTACTATATTTTGATGCACTAACTCAAATTTTCTTCTACGTATGACTAAGTTCTACGTCATTGCAGTATTCGTTAGTGTATTACAAGTTTCCAATATTTGCTTAAGAAACATATCTGAAACATAGTAAAGGTATATTCGGCAAATTAACTAAGAGTTATACGGCCTGTTACTTTATTGGGTCTATTTGAAGAGCCTATGGAATACTTACGATTATGTAGTTAAGATGTAATGTTAAGTTTAAATATTTTGGCGACATCTACGAATTCTGGATTAGCAACATTCCTTCACAGACGTTTGCTGCAAGTTTCACCATTATTCTTTCCCAGAAAGTCATTTGACGTTTTGTCAACATTGTTGAAAGTTTAAAAGACATACCCATAACTCCAATACCAACGTACACCCGTCGCACGCAATTAGTCGAATGATGGACGTTCTGTAATCGAATATTTTTTTCACAAAGAGATAAAGCATGGATAAAAGGGAAACGTTTGGAATGAACTCTCAATTATGTAGAAATTCTTTCGTAGTAGTTATTCGAATGAAGGATGATTACGCACATCCATATTTTGTGGTCGTGGCAACTTTTGGATTTGCTGATATCAAGAATGTTTTACATTAATAGCGAAGGTCGAAAACCACATTCACGTCGTGTAGTTGCACATGCGCGAGGAAATTCAGTCAAATTCACCGTTTAACATTAGCAATTGTTTTTGCTAAGGAAACGTGACCCAACTACCTTAAAACGTACGTTTTGCATTACCACTTTTTATTCAGCACATTCCACGTGTGTTCCTGTTATCTTCCTTTTATCAACATATTTTAGCCGTTTATAAAAAAAAATGTACTCCCGCTCCGCATTCTTGCCTGGAATTGGAAACAAAACAGTGTTTTTTGACATCTGGAGAATTTAGAAGTGGCGTTTTCTTTGGGTGTGCATGTGGTATGTCAACGCCCAACGAAATAAAAGAAATATTTTTCCCCTTTGAATTTATTCAGATTTTTTTATTTATTCTGTCTTCCGTGTGTGATCGGCGTCATAAAACGGCATGGACATGCAACGCAGGCAGTGCGCGAGCGCAGCTCAGGCCGTTGGCGAAAGCCTCCAACGTCTTCAGGTCGGATCGAGAGGCGGCAGCACGTGCACGCGACGCCCCTCGCACTCAAGGACAAAGTGTGGCAAGGCGTTGGACCTCTATTAACAGCCTGCTGGAGAGCGAGCGTGATCGTGATATTCCCCGTTGCGCGTTGCCATCTTGAGCGATACTCATGAAAGTAGTGTTATATTGGGATAAGAATAGTTAAAAATGGAACAATGGTTTTAAATAATAGCTTTCCTTCCCTGTCGTACGAAGAAACGAAACACGTAATTGAGTAATGAACGATCGTGTCGTAACCTGATAATTTCAGAATTTAATTTTTAAAACGAGAACCGAAGAATGGGAAAAGCGTCTAGCATGTCATTTTAAATACTTTTAAGTGTATTATTCCAATCTTTGGAATAGAAAATACAACATCCTCATTGTTGTTATTTTGCGACTATCTTCCCCTCATTTTTTAACATTATAATTTAAAATAAATAAGGATTTTATTTACATAATTTAATTTTACTCTAAATATGTCAGCGAAAAGAGTAGTGTGGGGGTTAACGCTTTCCTTCACTGCGAACGCCCTAGATCCAGAGTGAGGAGACGACAATGGCATTTGGATTCATAGAACATGTCTGGAATTTCCAAATAGATGGCGAGGCTCCAACCATCGACCTTCGCAATTCACATAAAACATCCGTATGTTAATAACAACCTAAATATTGCAACGAATTTTACTCCAAAATATAAACACGACTTATCTCAACTGAACCCCATTGATTTACACTAGTAAAGTTAATTAATTTTAATAATGCATTGCTGATGACGTCGATACCACTGCATAAAAAATTGAACAAGTGTTGTTGCATATTTTTATAATCTTAAAAACTTCTCAATCGCATAGCTATCAACAGAGCTAAGAAAATATATACAAAAATACTTCATTTGCAATTTTTTATGTAAGGGAATGTAGAGGCACTGCAGTGACATCAGTTGACGCACTGAGCCAGCGCTCCCGGTCCAGATAGTCTTACGGACGAAAGAGAAAATTAAAGTAATTTTACTTATTACTTTTACACGCATTCAACATGTGTTCCATTTAATCATTTGTTTTAGCTTCTAAAAAACTACGCGCGTCCTTGCAACATCTGCGGGCGCAGCCGGCGCGACGGTGGCGGTTTCGAGCTCCGAGCCAGGAGTGCAGGACGGCGCGAGGCGGGGCGAAGCGCGTGTGGGGGTGGGGGATAGCGTGCAACCGCAGCGCACCACAAGGCGCCCACCCCGCACCTCACCCCCAGGCAAACCGAGCCCACGAAGCCGCAGGCCCCCGGCGACCCCCCCGGGTCGGCTCGCAACCGAGAGCGCCACTCGAAACCGAGAGCGCCACTCGAAACCGAGAGCGCCACTCGAAACCGAGAGCGCCACTCGAAACCGAGAGCGCCACTCGAAACCGAGAGCGCCACTCGAAACCGAGAGCGCCACTCGAAACCGAGAGCGCCACTCGAAACCGAGAGCGCCACTCGAAACCGAAAGCGCCACTCGAAACCGAGAGCGCCACTCGAAACCGAGAGCGCCACTCGAAACCGAGAGCGCCACTCGAAACCGAGACCACCACTCGAAACCGAGAGCGCCACTCGAAACCGAGAGCGCCACTCGAAACCGAGAGCGCCACTCGAAACCGAGAGCGCCACTTGAAACCGAATGCGCCACTCGAAACCGAATGCGCCACTCGAAACCGAATGCGCCACTCGAAACCGAGACCACCACTCGAAACCGAGAGCTCGCAAACGTAATTCTCGAGACATGAATATGGTCATCACTTCAAAATCGAAGATATTTGACAAAGCTGAAAACATTGTAACCAATTTCCTCCTTTTCAAAGTATTCTCACTTTACCATAGCGAAATTCACCTTACGCAACTAGCAATCATTAAAAATAACAAAAAGTAAGATGGTGTTGATAATCCTCCTGGAAGGTCTTTTAAGTGTTTCTCACCTTCTTCCTAGCAGATAAAGCAGATTTAAAGTTGGTATTGTGGTCGACAGTGTAATACGCGGAGTCTTGGTAGAATGGAACTCAAGACTATTAGCAGAAGCAATAACCAGAAGTACAACAATGCAAGATACAGTTTTCTACATAAATTATAAACATTCTATTGACAAATTCTCCATGATTTTAAGCATTTTACACCATTCCCTTCACTTCACTTCTTGATAACAGCGACAAGATAGATGTGAATGCTTTGCATGACTCGCCATGCATTAACACACGAGATGCAGTGAGAAGCCATTACAATCACGCGGGGGCAATGAAGAGCGGGGTAACTAGCTATCACGAAGGGTCAAAAGGCCACCCTACCATCCCTCTAGAAACATAAACCAGATAGTGTCCCGTGCCTCTATCACGTAACAGAACGAACGACCGTGAGCCACGGCTCTTACTTATCAGAGGTCAAGGAAAGCACCTAAAACCACCCAATTAAAATAGATATTCTCCTCTTCTGAATAGTCTTTATGTGGACTCTTCGTATTACTTTCCTTTGGCTGGCTTTACCTCACGCACGTCAAACAGCGCCCGCGCGAGATACTTGTCCGCCAAGGGAGCCCGGCTCTCCTACAGACACGGGCAACTTCCCCTGACTTCAGTCTCCATTACTCCAAAACCAGAAAGGGGTGTGCATGCGCAAGCTGAAGCGGCGCGAGGCGGTAAAAAGTGAAGTACGAAAATATGTTTGCCATATTTTTTTCTATCAATAACCGAGAATTGTATTATGTTTATATTCTTCACAACTTATTACTACTTGATGTTTATTTTCAAACTGAATTCTCCCTTATATAAACATATTTTCTAAGCGAAAAGAAAACGATTAAATGGCGAGTTCTTTCCTTGTTTTTGTTTTGGGTTTGTTATTAAATTATTCAGATATTTATTGTATTTAGCAATAATGTGAACTAAATTAACAAGTCTATATAAGTTAACAATTCCCTTTTACGGACGGACGGACGGCATTTTTAACAGACAAGAATATTTGTCTGAATACCTTCTAGACTGAACATAGGAAGTTCATGCTTTTACATCACTTTTTAAGTAAACAGGATTTGTGACAATAATTGTCAAGCAACTTCTCCGAAAGACTCTCAAGGCCAGTGACGTACCGCCACTCCGGAGAAATTTGTACAACCCTTACTTTTAAATTTCGCGCCATTTTCTCTGGGCGCAGTGCCCACGAGCTCTAGGCAGCTTGTTACCTTGCCTGCGACCTCGACATGCCTGCTTTAACTGAAACACGAGCCCCTTTCGCTTTCCTCGCAAGGATTCCTGTAGTGGGAGAACAAGCAGAAGACATGCGCGAAAGAACACAATAGAACTGTCTCGCGTTCACTCCAGGGAAGAGTGATTTCAAAAGAAACTAACGATCAGAAAACGCAGGTGAAGGAGGACAGCAGACTATTGTGAATAAGAGGCAGGAGGAGATGAAAGGAAAGGACAAGAAACCGGGAAAAAGAAACCGAAGGGGAAGGACGAGACGTAGATAATGATTAATTTGAGATTCCGGGCGCCTTAACTGCTAAGGTCATTATTTCCGTAAGTGTTGTGTACGTAGTTTCTCGCTGGAGGGGGTGGTTGATTGATTGATTGATTGATTTTTTTCGTGTTTCCGGGCACGTCAACTGCTTTGGCCATTAGTCCCGTCTGTGTAGTGCATGTTTTCTCTCGGGAGATGGCGGTGATCTTCCCCCGCTGGATGGCGAGATCCGGCGCCGACCTACCGTCGGCTAGTGGGGTTTCCCCTAATCAGGACTATCCCACCCACGGGGCACCGCCCCAGCCAGGACAAGCTCTAAGCTCCTGACCGGTCTCCCAGAATATGTGGTAGTGTAGTGCACGTTAGTGTAAGTGTGTGTGTAAGGGGAGAGAATAGGACATGGAAGAGGAAGGGAAGATCGCACGCGGTCCGTGGCCCGTTTGTTAAGGTACTGCTCTGGTATTCGCCTGGTGTTGATCGGAGAAACCACGGAAAACTACCGATCAGAGCAACCAGCGGGGGTAGATCAAGGCAATCTCCCGAGATTAAACATGCACTACACTTACGGGACTAATGCCAAATCCGTTGACGTGCCAGGAAACAAGAGAAAAATCAATCGAATGGTATCCAGACTTCAGTTGTCCCCGCTCCCAGCGCACATTCTGCCCCTTCAATCTTTTCTCTTCAATGGCTGAGAAGGCTCACACGCAACACCTATGGGTGGATTTATATACGTCGCCGCTCTGGACGCCATTAATTTTGGCGCCCCTTGAGAATTTATATTATTTATAAAAAAGATATGATTTGTGTAAATATATATACATATATATGTATAGAACATTTGGCAAAGAGTTCAAATGAATAATGCCATATCTTTTGAAGTAAAATCTAATACCGAAACTGATTTCCCACTCTTTCATAAATGGGACATGTTTTAGAAACAAAAGATAGAATATGGGTTAATTTCAGTCTGTATCCAACGAATATGACAGTAAAATTCAAAATATTATAATTTTTGCAAAATTTGCCGCCCCCTCAAAACTTGCCGCTTCGAACTATAGCCCATTCAGCCCAATTGTACATCCCCTCCTGCCAACACCCACCGTACTGAAAACTCGGATTCCCATGAAATTTCGTCAGCTGGTAGAACACTATTCAAAACCGATATATCCAAATTTTGAAGTGCTATGGATTATTGGAAGTAGTGTTTTAGAGGCGTTTAGCATCGAGACCTTTCGTGGCCTCCGCGCCTCCCGCAAAGGGGCAAACCGTTGCTTCGACAGCGCCAAGAATGTTAAGCGACGTCTAATCAACCGGTGTCAGATTTCTACCGCGTTCGTTGTATTACGACTGATTGCAAAAGGCCATATCGGTTTGTATTTTTTTTTAGTTTGAACTGCAGAGTGACTCAGGTTCTTAATAACTCCACCGATGTCAGTTGTAAGGATACCTTAAACCAATGCTAATTTTAAGGAAAATGAAAACCTTACTGCGCCATGACATTTATGTTAGATTCTATGTTTTGACATTTTTATTAAATTTTTATTTATTGTGAAAATTTTGTTTCTAACAGAAAAGTTGACGCGCTCGAAAAAAACAACAACAAAATAATCACCAAACGTCTCAGTTCGTATCCAGATCTAAGGCAAAGGCCGCAAAATTAGTTCGTTAATTTTACAAAAATTTTAATCAAAACGATCAATTCAATCAATTTCATCTGAACCCTGGATCATAACATATGCTGCACTATACCGAGACATCAATATACTGTAACCGTCACGTATCTACCTAACTATTTCGTAGTACGCCGAATTACAGAAGTAAATCTGTTATTTACTTGTGTCGTGACGTGTGATTACACCGTCACACAAATCTGGGAATACCTCAAATTATGGATAATTCCCTATCGGTGGTGGGTTCGTCTTTGCTAACTAATATTCATTTAACAAACAAACACAATTTCATAGTTTTAAAGAACAAGTAACATATATTCTTTCCAATATGATCCTTCGTACACTCACGTTCACATATTCTCCTACGTGATTACTTTTCCTTTTGATTACACAATGGTAGCTAACTCCCTACCTAAACTGCAGTTTTCTGTAGTTTAATAGTGACTCTGATCTACATTTACACGAAACAAACAGTAAATACATATGTACACTTCTCAAAACAAATTATCTCTTAATGAAACCCACAATTCACAATTTAAATAACCATCCTGTAAAAAAATACATACAAACAATATACCAAAATTCACTAATACCTTTTCAATCTTAAATAATACTACACTCAATATTTACACTTAATATTCAGCTTCTGCGTGACCTCGCAGTGCAAAATTCTGTTTTACAAAGTCTCTTGACTGTTCATGAAATAACGTTTTACCAGAAACAATTTAACAGCTTTCATTCATGTTCAAAACCTTTTTACATAGACAATTCCTCTTAAATGATTTCAAATAACATCAAGTCAATTATGTATGAATTTAGATAAAGAATTATACACAAGGACGACTTTTATCAATAAACATAAAAATTATTTAGATCTGATTTCTCTTACGACTGCAAAAATAAATTTACTGGTTATCAAGACTAATATTTAGTAAAACTTGTCCGATCAATGTCTGTTACTGAGGGAAGCTCATATTACAACGTTTTAATTTGTGCAATCATAATTCTATCTTGAAAGTTTTCCAAGCTGCAATTTAGTAAATATTCTTTCTGCTTTTCTGTGACTCACGACCGGCGAATTCTCCAAGCTGGTCCCGCGCTGAGTAGACGGCTGTCGAGCGACGTTCACGCCCCAAGGTCGTCGTTGTCCTGCGACGGTTCGTGCGCTGCCTACCGCGATGGAATCGAGTATTTCCGTACGCCTTCTCCTCGTTGTACAGCCCAGTTAAACCACAGCTTACACGAAGGTGATGGTCGCGTTAGAATGCGAGTCCAAAACTCCAAATTATAACTTTGTTTTAGTGAAAGTTGAGCCAGTTGTTGAATAAACTATGCTTTTCGGAATTATCAAAATTCTCCAATAGAATTTTCGAAATGAAATCCCATAAATAAAAATGAAATAGAATAAATGTAGAATAAGTAACGGCTCAAAACTAAAACTGAAAAGCTGTAACAAAGAAACAGAAACACGTCCTATGTTACAAAAATCTCTTCTATATTCCAGCAACGAGAATGTAGCAACGTGGTTTTATAAATTCATTTTAGTCCACTACCACTGTTATTCTTACATTCGTTGCATTACTTGTTTAATATTCCTATCGAATTTTACGTAATCTTGACATATCACAGTGATTAATCCCATGAAAAATACTTAGACAATTACCTTTTAATAAAGCTTCATTTCTGGTATTTTCCACGTGTCCCTCGTCGGTTGTGTGGTGGAATAGTACCCATCTAATCACTTCAGCGTCTCGATCCGGAAAGAAAGACAATCTCGTCCGAGTCAAGCCTCATGCCACATTCGCATTTCTACAAAAGTTCTGATTGGCTAAGGCGAAAGTACGTTCAGAAATTTGTTTCTAGGTAACGCCTTCTCTTCGCTACTCTAGGAACTATTTGTAGGGCAAGATGTCGGGTATTGTCACTTCAATATTTCTTTTGTCATGAGTGTAGCCGATGACAAGCGGTTACAATACAGTTGTAGAAAAGATTCAAGAAATAAGTTCAAAATACTGTCAACGACTGGAAATGCATCGCAATCATCTAGCTGTAAACCTATTTGATTATAGTCAAGAAATTTCTCGACTTCAAAGAATTTCCACTCTTTCTTCCCCTCCTTGTAATAATTAACATTTATGCAAACATGTTCTCTTATTTTTCTCTAACATGTTCATATGTTCTTAATCCTTGTAACCCTTCACAACAATGAAACAATATTTTAATTCTCATTTTATTATAGATTTGAGAAGGATCCGAAGGAAAGTACCACTGTGTGACTTTCTTCATTTCATTTGATATTGTTAATAACCATTTATAGAATTTACTTATTTCACATTTAAAATAGATTGTTAATATTTGCTAATTTTTAAAAATCGTCTTACTCCGTGGCTTATTCTAACCGCCACGCCATCAGACACTTGCTGATCATCCATTCTTCAGTCTTCATGTGCATGGATTTGCTGATAACAACTGCCTTCAGTGCCTGACTTTGACATATGTGCGCCCTAGGCTGCCAACTGTTTTAGCCCCCTTTTAACTTGATCTTTTAAACATTAAAGCTTCTTTATTTTTTGAATAAAAAATTGTTGTACGATATTTTTTACCGGCGCAATTATTGTATACGTATAAATAACTGATTACACGTACACGTAATAATACCACAATATTGATATAATAAATATACGATATTTTTGTAATCACTTTATCTGCATTTGCTTTTGTTACAAATATGGAAAGAAATATTTCTATAAAAATAATTAAAAAGTTCGCCTTATGAAATTTTGAATCCGCTGAACTACGTTTTCCCCCCCCCCCGCAAAAAAATTGCCCCAGGCTGCACCCTACTCAGCCTATTCAGTAATCTGGCACTGACTACCTTCATTGAGGCAACTCATATGGGTTCCGACCCTGCGCTGTGTAGTGCCGGCGAGGTTACGCAGCACCTATTATACGCGCACGTTTTCTTGAGCCACGGAAGACGTACCCTACTTCTTTGCCAGCATTGGATGATAGCAACGAGCGTTGTGGACAAATCTGATTGCCAGAAATGTTCACCCCCGTATTTTTTCTCGGCAGATGGCGGTTATCTATATGGATGGCGAGATCCGGCGCCGACCTACCGTCGGCTAGTGGGGTTTCCCCCTAGCCAGGACTGTCCCACCACCGGGACAAGCTCTAAGCTCCCGACCGGTCTCCCGGAATATGTGGTAGTGTATGTTAGTGTGTGTGTGTGTGTGTGTGTGTGTGTGTAAGGGGAGAGGATAGGACAAGGAAGAGGAAGGACAGGTGTGATCGGTGTTCAGGTGTGATCGCGCGCGGTCCGTGGCCCGTTTGGTAGGGTACCGCTCTGGCATTCGCCTGGTGTTAATCGGAGAAACCACGGAAAACTACCGATCAGAGCAGCCGGCCGCTAGAATTCTCCTCCAGACAGCGACTGAATTCGACCTAGCTGAAAAAGCTAGTGTCGAAAACCCTGCCGTCGTCAGGACTCGAACCTAGGACCTCCCGGTCAGAGTCACTGCAGTGACATCAGTTGATGCACTGAGCTACCGCTCCCGGTGCCAGTTTGTTAAGGAACTGCTCCGGCATTCGCCTGGTGTTGATCGGAGAAACCATGGAAAACTACCGATCAGAGCAGCCGGCCGCTAGAATTCTCCTCCAGACAGCGACTGAATTCGACCTAGCTGAAAAGCTAGTGTCGAAAACCCTGCCGTCGTCAGGACTCGAACCTAGGACCTCCCGGTCAGAGTCACTGCAGTGACATCAGTTGATGCACTGAGCTACCGCTCCCGGTGCGGACGTTTCGCGTCACGTGTTGCCTTATGAGCACGTTCAGAACTGCGCGGCAGGCGAGCGCAGCGGCAACGAATTGGCGGCGAAATTTGTAATGTGGTCAGACGCGTTTCGTCCGCTGCAGCTCTAGTTTCCTTAAAGTCCGCCCGCCTTCGGGAGTCTTCCCTCCTCTCTGGGTCGAGCGACCTTGCCAACCGTCACCAAACGCTGACTCATAATTGACGCTCAGGTGTGAACGGTCCCGCGAATTTCGTGGACGCGTCTAGCTCGGAACTTTCCGCGCCGCACCCGCTGCGGATCTACCGCGCCGGTCTGTGGGAGACTTAATACCTGACCCGAAACGTTCTTCAGAGTCGTGGACAACGAAGCCTTGCCACCGCCCCGGCATACTACTCGCCTTTCCACGTCGCGTTTGCTTTCAGGCAACGGGACCGCGCCGACGGTTGTGGAGAGTTCCACACCCCTCCGTACCGAAACGACAGGTCGAGAAAGACGTATTTAATTCACATTTTACTCGCGCTTAATTTACTTTAATATCGAGTAAAACATAACGAAATTGACTTACGTCCACATTTATTTAAAAACGCATCTAACACTGCCAATATGCGGATACGTATATGAAATGCTGTGAGGTAGTAAGCCAGTGAAAAATGTATGAAGAGTATGATATACGTATGCATTTTATTCGTCTTCAGGATCCGGGGTCAATTCTCGATACTGATTACGCTAATTACAAAAGCAATTTTATAGCGGGAATTACTTTAAAAATTATGTCAGTAGAAGTAGTCACGGGAATCAATACTTCCATTTCTAACACAATAATCACTCCTTTCTAGCGATCGAAAGGAAGATTACTGGCTGCGCTTCATGGTAATTGAAGCCGGAAAACATACGAGTCACGCCGTCTTGGCAGCGGTGAGCGCGGACGATACGGCATTTGTGCGTCGTGAAGGCCATTTCCTGTAGAAAATTACTAACACCACTATTTCTTTGCGTTAAAATAGACCGTTTCATCCCCCATTCCCCTAAAAACCATTTGATCACGAGTATTAATAGTATTGTAATTTAATTTGGGGAGGGCAACTCTTGCGTATGGTTAGCGCATTCCTTCCCCTCTGTGTGGTGAGTTGATAAATAGACATTTTACCCCCCTTTCCCCGTAAAAAAATCATTTGATCACGAGTATTATATAGTATTGTGATTTAATTTGAGGGAGGGCAGACTCATTGCGTACTGGTTAGCGCATTCGACTTCCTCCTCTGTGTGGTGAGTTGATAAAATAGACCGATTTTATCCCCCTTTCCCGTAAAAAAATCTTTTGATCACGAGTATTATATAGTATTGGATTTAATTTGGGGGAGGGCAGACTCATTGCGTACTGGTTAGCGCATTCGACTTCCACCTCTGTGTGGTGAGTTCGATAAAATAGACCGATTTTATCCCCCTTTCCTCGTAAAAAAATCTTTTGATCACGAGTATTATATAGTATTGCGATTTAATTTGGGGAGGGCAGACTCATTGCGTACTGGTTAGCGTATTTGACTTCCACTATGTGGTTCGACTATGTGGTGAGTTCGATAAAATAGACCGATTTTATCCCCCCTTCCCCGTAAAAAATCTTTTGATCACGAGTATTATATAGTATTGCGATTTAATTTGGGGAAGGGCAGACTCATTGCGTACTGGTTAGCGCATTCGACTTCCACCTCTCTGTGCTGAATTCGACTGTCGACGAATTCTCGTGAAATTTGAGGTGGACAAAGCGAGCTATCAGCAAGTTTTGTCGCAATTTCCCCATTTCCTTTACCTTTCATTTTATCACTTCTCTAGCTTCATTATAGAAATATTATGTACTTCGAGTAGGGACTATCACTACCGGAAAACAATACACAACACAAACGAGCGTTAGCTCCACATCATACTACAGCGAGACAATCACTATTTACCTTCAAGGTAAATATACTAGGTGTGTGCACAAGTCGGAAGTGGGCACGTTTCGAAAGATTCTCCTTAGCCCTATGTTATAAAACATTTCATTTCCATGATACATTTCTTATTTCCCCCTTTTTAAGGTGATAATTTGAGAAGTTGATTCATTACGTTTGAGGCAGAGGTTTTTAAAACCACTTTGGTACTCTGTGAATGGTTGAACCTAATATCAACTGTATTTATTATTAATTGTATCATTACAGATGTAATTTCAATCTGCTTGTAGTATGTTTCAGTGATTTCCTAGCAAAATATTTCATAATTTTTTTTTAATTGTAAAGAGGGACCTGAAATGTTGTTCCCCTAGTTTTAGGCTGCCACTCCTTTCACTTTAGGTGTGTTTTAAATGTCACCTAAATTTTGGTCATTACAACTAGTTTAGTCACAAGGGCACATATTTTCGTGAATTCTGTCTAACGTTTGCAACTTTCAAACATTCAGAGAGTACAACCAAAATGAGACTTGCGCCATTTTCAAGCGTTTTCTACACTATCCGCGGACAAAGCTTAATTTAAAAAACTTGAAACCACACTTGAGAAAATTTTGAAAGTGGTGAGGCTTCATATAAAGTAAATCAATATTTCTTCTTGATTGTCAATATATGTCACTTGTAAAATTTGTGAAATTTTGCGTTGTGAAATTACTGAATACATGATTGTCATAAAAAACTTTGGATACTTTTATTAAAAATTCATATAAAGTACCATAAATCAAAATACGTTTCAAATTCCCTCGGCCTCGAGTTCATCTAGATTGATCGGAGAATTACAATTCTGAATGGCTAACACGCTAGTTCACCAGTCACAGACGAATGTTTTGCCGTCAATCGAATTTTCGACGTCAAGGACTCACGTGGATTCTGATTACACGTGTTCGAGGAAGTAATTTACTACCAAAGGGAATACGTTTTATACAGTTTTTTTTTTGTTTGCAAGTTAACGAGTTTTTTCTGCCGAAAATCGTTTATTCCCGCCGCACGATTACAACATTTTCTCTTTATTACGCAAGCAAAAGTAAAAAGCCAAACAAAACCAGGTTAATATTTCCCAGCCCCAAAAGGAAATTTGCTCTTGTTTTTTTAAACATATTATATAACTAAAAACGATGATTCAAATATTAGATTTCAAAGTAAAATAACTACCCCCTAAGTGCGAAAAGTGTTGTATACCAACATTTTGACACAACCTCCGAGCAGATGGTATTTTCAAAAGCGTAGGTAATTCAAATCTGTAGGTAACGAATGCCATAATAAACTTACTGGAACTTCCAACAAAGCACTACGTGACGTCGTAAATCTTTTCGTACACTACAATTTAAAGCTACAGTTCATCAGCAGGATATGGTCTGGTGACTTATTTACACATTTCCCAAGTCTTAAAACCCCATTCAGACATTGCACGTCAAGTGTTTTTTCTACGAGAAACCGCTAAAGAAGTTACATTTACAAAAGTGGCTCGAAGGTAATCAAATAGTGCTGTACCCTATCCAAAAAAATATTTCTATTTACTTTATGATCAAACTGTTCTCTCGCAGAGAATCCCTACCATCATACGTCATTATCATTATCGTGTACACGCATTTATTACCACTTCCATTCGAACGGAATTCAATTAGTCCTGCAACCACAGAGCATTTGAGGACACTTGCGTCCCCGATGGCCCCAGCCCCTGCGGAGGATCGTGTACAAGGCCCCCCACATCCCCTGCAATCCAACACCCCCTCTCGTGGAACCGCAACTGAAACCACAGAACGCACCCTTGCACCACCGCCCCCGCATGTTGCTGTATCCACGCCAGCACTATCCAAACGCGGGCATTCACAGGATTGTCGACGGAACGATAGTTGAGATCGTGAAGACTGAAGTACCTTAGCTGCCTACACTCGAAGGGTTGCGGGTTCGAATCCCGCCTTTTCGCGGGTCCAAATCCGAACGAAACCGTGGATTTTTAAGGGAAAAAATTATCTGTACGTCTACCTTCGAAGGAAGAGTAAACACAGCTGTCCCATGCAGTAGATTTACTGCACGTAAAAGAACCTGAGCATCCTCAAAGATCTGTCTGTGCCCAGCACAAGTTAAATTTTTGTAATACTGAATCAGCGAAATGTAAAGGTTAAAGTTTTTTCAATAAACGGGAGAAATTCGGAGTAACAAATGTCTACCAAAAATTACTAGTCAAAGTAACTAGATTCTGATTATACGCTACAAGAGTTCGATCTGAGATGAAGCGTAAGGTGATATTAATGGTAATAACGTCTGAACGTCCGGACTGCAAACATTGTTTTTTATGAGTATAACTACACCGGTTTTACAATCACTATAAAAATACATATTGGTTTCGTCGCTCCTTGCCCCGCACTGTGAGGTTTCTACATGTGTGGCGCATGCAAAGCCATTGGGATTCTGAGGAACGGTTTCCAACGCTCACGTACAGAACTGTCTTCGAACATAAAAGACAATATTGACAATTCAGCTACAAAGAAAGTGACAGGTCTCCCATTTAAGCCAGGGATGTTACTGTGCTTTGTGTTGGTCATTAACATAGCAAAGTGGATAACAAAATATAAAACACACACATGTAGGTGCAAGAATGTAAAGTAATCCCTACCGTTTTGTAGTATAACAGCAATTACTAACTTCGAGTAGAGCTACCGAGAGGAGTGCCTCAGGGTATCAAGTGATGTCACAGCAGCGCCTCTGACCGGGAGGTCTTAGATTCGGGTCTCGACAAAGGCAGGATTTTCGACAACAGCTAGAGAGCTAGGTCGAATTCATCACTGTCGGGAGGAAAATTCTAGCGGCCGGCTTCTTCGATAAGTGGTTTCTCCTGTCCATACCATGCGAATGCCGAAACAGTACCCTAACAAATGGGCCACGGACCGCGCGCGATCTTTCCTTCCTCTTCCTTATTTCATCCTCTACCTTACGTACATATAATAACTTACATGTAGTACACAAACACATACCAGAAGACCAGTCTAGAAGCTTAGAACTTGTCACGTCTGGAGCGGTGCCCCGCAGGCGGAAAATACCTGGTTGATGAAACCGGACCGATATAAAGCGCCGGATCTCATCATCCAACGGGGAAAGCGCAATTTTACCGCGCCTCCCGCCATAAAAACATGGTTTACTCTTACGGGAATAATGACTTTCCCAATTGACGCACCTGGAATCACTAATCAATTAATCAAATCGAGTATACACTCATCATTATGAAAAAGTATGGAACTTCTGGACACGTGAAAGATGTAAACGGTTTTATTAGATACTCACAAACTTCGAAAAATACAAAAAACAACAACAATGAAACAGTTTCGAATTTGTCTGAGAAATGGAAATATTTGATTACATTAATCCGCAATCTCTCATACTCGATATTACGACTATATCCTGACAGCCACCGTGAATCACAGCTTACACACAGCTAACACCACAGTGAGAAAGAAACAAGGTTCAGTATTCCGTTCAGTGCGCCGTTTCAGAACAGCCAGTTTTTGTGTTTCACAATCCTATTTTCCACATACTCCTCAGCAGCATTTATGTTGCTATTGGCCACTAATTATACATCTCAACCAAGATAATGTATGATATTTTGTTATTGATACGTCAGTGCAGCCCGGTACTGTTTCACCAAAACGGAGAAAGTCCTTTGGTTGAAAAAGGCAGAGGGCCACTGCTCTAATCGTCCGCCGCACGCAACACCACTGGGCCTCTTTACAGCGGCGACTCCGCCCCCGAGCAAAGGCTTCCTCAATTCGCCCTCCTTGCCCTGTCCCCCAAACGAGCAGCGGCGAGCGCGGAAGGCGGCAATCGTCCGCTCAGGGACCAGCGGCTTCCCCTTCCCCGGCGACCCCCCCCTCCCTCCCTCCCACACGCGCCCGCTCGTGCAATTCGCCCAACCCCTGCGCTCATCAATCCCCCCGCCCCGCCTCCGCCCCATGCCCAGTCGCCCCGCCTGGCCACCGCCGTTCCCCAGCTCCGCCCCCGTCCCTCCACACCCCGCCACCGCCATAATCCCCGCCCCACCGTCCCGCTGCCCCGACACACCGCACCCAACCCGACGTCGCCCTGCCCCCATCGAATTCCGCTCCGTGCCTCCCCGCTCCGCTGCGCCCCGCCTCCCACGAGGCTACTGCCTCCGCCCACTCCCCCTTTGTACAGCCGCGCACCTCGCTCATCTCCCGCGTCCGGCTCCTGTAATCGCACCTGTCATTTGTTTTTTTATTTGTCTTTTTGAGGGAGGTTTTTATTACTTTATGGCCAAAGCATGGCCCTTAACAAACACGTAATAACTAAACTTCGGTTTTCGTAACGTGGCGGATGGCATAAGGTCATTTTTACACCCCCCGCCTTATAAAATGAATAGTTTTAATTAATTCGCGAACGTCCTTCTCAACGGGGCTCATGGCCGCAGGCATATGCTTATCACTGTTATAAAGATTAATTTTATAAGGCAGGTGTAAAAATGACTTAATGTCATCCGCCACGTTACGAAAATCCAAGTATAGGTTAGAGCAGAGACTCCGGTGTGTATTTTCACGTTAAAAAGTTTTATTTGTGTTTGCAAGTTCATAAAAAATTACATTTTTCACAGATTACAGTTGCTCGGCTAGTCAATTTTGGGAATAGAACGTTTCAACGATTAAAATACTTGTTTCTCTTTTGTTTCAGTACAATTGAGATTTAATTATTGTTAATCTGATGAATCAAGTCGTTACTATTCATGCAAATGTCAGTATAGAAAATGAGTTATTTCTGAATCTGTCACCCAAAAGACGTGTCGCCCCATAGAACACACGTGTCCTCACAATCTGCGTGTTTTTTCGGATACGAAAACTTGCTTTTAAGGGTCTAGAGTACATTATTTTCGAATTGTGCGACATTATAAAGTGAAGCAATAATCTGTTTTAATTGTCATGATTTCCGAACTTCTATTTCAGGTGTAATTTCAGAGGCATATGAGTCAATGCACCACAGCCCTGAGGAAGACCACGAGAAGATGGCCGAAACGTCGGAAACACAGCCTTCGACGCAGCGTCACCTGGACAGCCAAGTTCAATTACATGACTGGCCGCGGAAGCCTACGACTTCACTTAACGCTCCTATCGTTCTTGAATTGAATGTTCGCGAGCACTTAATTTTTAAATATTAACCTCGATACAGAACTGAGACACGTCATAATTCGACAGCTAGAAAAACTTCACAAATGTTGCTACTGGTTTTCTTATCTTCATTATAAGCCCTTGTTACCCTTCTGTTATAGCATCACATCATGGATAGCCAGAGAGAAGTTACAAAATTTAAAGAAAAAAATAACGAGTATAAAATGATCTACGTCCTTCGTAAACATTCATCCCTTTTAAAAGTGAATACTGTGCGAGTCATTTCAGGAAAAAAACACCGAGTTCGTTCTAACGAGTTCTCATAACGTTAGCATTAAAGCTACAAATAACTTATTCATCGTAATGGTTTCATAAGCAAACGTTCCCTTAGAAAATTGTTTTTCCAATATCGTCGCAATTTAGCAACATGCTCATTTTCAAGGATCGAAGTTCGATTCATTGTTAGATATTCCGGGGGCGTCAACTACCAGGATAATTACTCCCGTAAAAGAAGTGCATTTTTTTCTCGGGAAGTGGCAGTGTTCTTCCCCCGCTGGATGGCCAAATCCGACGCCGACTTGCCACCGGCTAGTGGGGAATTCCACAACCAGGTATCACCCACCTGCGGGGCACCGTCTTCGCCGGGACAAGTTCTAAGTCCCCGACCGGTCTCCCGGCAAGTGTGATAGTGTAGTGCATGTTAGTGAAAATGTGTGTAAGGGGAGAGGATAGGACAAGGTACAGGCATAAAAGATGGCAAGCGGTCCGTGGCCCGTTTGTTAGGGTAATGCTCCGGCCTTCGCCTGGTGTTGATTGGAGAAACCCCGGAAAACCACCGATCAGAGCAGCCGGCCGCTTGAATTCTCCTTCAGACAGCGACTAGCTGACAAGCTAGACTCTAAAAACCTGCCACCGTCGAGACTCGACCCTAGGACCTCCCGGTCACAGGGACTGTAGTGACATCAGTTGTGGCTCTGAGCCATCACTCCGGTCAAGACTGGAAGGGCTATTGAAGACTCGGGAGGTAATTAGTGCCATTTGCGAACAGCAAGTGCCGTGCAATCCTACAGGCCGGCTGGCAAGATACGACACGACCTTAGGGGGATAAAGGATTCTATTATTATGCGCCCAAATTCCGTCAATTCACAATATTTTCCCCCTCTGTATCCTATTGTAGATTATTTCTTCAGCAACACTTGAAATAGTCTCAACGCTTCAACGCGGCAAAACCTTCTGGACGTTAAAGAAGAAGAGGAATTGTCGAAGGACTGTGCGACAACGAAACGTATCTTAGCAAAACAACAAACATTTTTTCACCTGATTCAAAACAGAGGTATGTTCTGTTCTTACCTGAAATGACTCATCCTTTAATTATGCAAAGCCACCAGATGTCTAATCCCCAGATCAAAGAATAAATATTCAAAGTCTCTACATCCTGAATTATACTGTCTGTCTTCCGGCGCAATAACCCCTGACAAAGTCTGGGCCTACGAGCGGCCTAATTTATACTAGATCATTGCATTGTAATGTAAACGAACACATAAGTATCACGTATATATTAATAATTCTTTCCATTATGTCACGTAAATATTAGTAACGATATTAGATCTTTCACTTCTGAACATGTTTATAATAAACGGCTATCAACTATTCCTATAGTGTGTCACACTACCCTGAGCCAAGTGCAGTGAGCGGTGCCGACTTATATAGCACTGCCGTTTTCTCAAAACAACCAAACTCTGTCGTTTGCAACATTTCAGTCTGTTACTGTAATTATCTTCCAACCGTAACTTTGACTTTACTTCCCCTGACGAAACCATTACAATTCGAATATGTTCAATATCTGTTCAATATCACCTGAATCTGCTCGCATGGCAATACTCTCAGCTTGAGGTACTTGCTCAAAATCGTTTTTTTCAAATGGGTGGCTCATACTTTCGTATACTTCAGTACATTGCTGAAAAAATAAGTCGTTTTTTTCTGGATGTAAATTATAGATTATAAATGTTAGCGAAAGTATGAGTTGGTACTGGTTGAGGATAGGATAAAAAAGAGGAAGGAAAGATCATGCGCGGTCCGTGGCCCGTTTCTTAGGATACTGCTGCGGCATTCAACTGGTATTGATAAGAGAAACCACGGAAAACAACCAGCCGGCCGTTTGATTGATTGATTGATTGCTTTTTTCGTGTTTCCGGGCGCGTCAACCGCTTCGGTCATTAGTCCCGTTAGTGTAGTGCATGTTTTTTTCTCGGGAGATGGCGGTGATCTTCCCCCGCTGCTTGCGAGATCCGGCGCCGACCTACCGTCGGCTAGTGGGGTTTCCCCCTCACCAGGACTCTCCCACCAGCGGGACACCGACCCAGACGGGACAAGCTCTAACCTCCCGACCGGTCTCCCGGAATATGTGGTAGTGTAGTGCATGTTAGTGTAAGTGTGTGTGTAAGGGGAGAGGATAGGACAAGGAAGAAGAAGGACAAATCGCGCGCGGCCCGTTTGGTAAGGTACTGATCCGGCATTCGCCTCGTGTTGATCGGAGAAACCACAGAAAACTACCGATCAGAACAGCCGGCCGTTAGAATTCTCCTCCAGACAGCGACTGAATTCGACCTAGCTGAAATGCTAATATCGAAAATCCTGCCGCCGTCAGGACTCGAACCTAGGACCTCCCGGTCACAGGCGCCGCAGTGACATCAGTTGATGCACTGAGCTACCGCTACCGGTGCGGCCGTTTGTATTCTCTACCTTTAGAACGGATATTTGCGTTGCGTTCCCCTGTTCTGACGACGCCCCCCAACGCGTCGTTAGTCCAGTGCTTGCCTATCGCAACACGCGTTCTCTTGACAAAGGCAAACCCGTTAAGGCGCCAGGCAGGTAAATAACCCGGTGCCGGCGGACCTATTAATAACGCACCTGGCTGCCGCCGCCGCCGCCGCCGCCGCTGGCTGTCTCCTGGCCCGCCCCCCTCCTTCCCAGCCCGATTCCGCGGAAGATGAATGGCGTCCCTTCCCCCCCCCCCCACCCACCCGTCCACTCGCAACGAGCTCGCGCCGTTTGAGCCAATTACGCGAACGGCAGAAGCGGCGGTGGAGACGGCGGACTGGGAGGGGCGGGGCAGTAGCGGTGGCGTTTGTGGTGATGGGAGACGAAGGCTGCGACGATTACATTTTTTTTTATTAACACAATGAAAATTTACAATCTATTTCAATTCGAAATTATAAGTAAATATGATAATTTTAAAAATAAAATGAACAATGACACAATAAATTACAGAAAAGTTCCCCATTGGTACTTTCCAGGATCAATATACAAAGACTATAACATAGTATGTCAATGTCAAATACTAAAGCGGTAAGGAAGTTGCAAAGAGGAGGTTCTACTGAGGCGAGATATAGATGATTATAGCGTCGGTTGTTGTGTTGGTGATGATGATGGTTGTGGTGGTGATTGTTGCAATGATTATGGTAGTTGTGCGGGAGGTAAGTGATGAGAATTGTCGTGGTTGGTTTAATGATTGAAGAAATAGTGATTCGCTTGACTGATTGAGCAGTGATTCCAGGCGTGTCAACCGATAAGTTCATTCGTCCCGTAAGTGTAGTGCATGTTTTGTCGCGAGCTGTGGCGGTGATCTCCGAAGGCATGGCAGTATTCGGCGCCAACATACATGTTGGTTTGCAAGTTTTTCCCAACCAAGTATTCCCCACAGCGGGTCACAATTCTATTGAGGATAAATTCTTAGCTTTAGACACCTGCAGTAATGTACTGAAGGTATGTGTATGTAAGGTGTGAGGATACGGCAAGAAAGAACAAGGAAAGATCGCGCGGTCCGTGGCGGGATACTCTTCCGGCATTTACCTAGTGTTGATCGAAGGAAGCACGGAAAACTACCGATCAAAGCAGCCGGCCGCAAGAATCCTCATCCAGACAGAGACTAAATTCGACCTAGCTCTCTAGCTAGTGTCGAAAATTCTGCCACGGTCGGGACTCGAACCCTAGGACCCCCCCCGGCCACAGGCACTGCAGGGACAATCAATTGATGATTTGAGTCGCATAAAGCGGTAATGGTTTTTTTGAACGGGATGACGGTGTGGTCGTCGTGATGTTGATAGTCATTGGAGTTGGGGTAGTAGTTACACGGATTCGGTGGTATAACGGTCAGCGTACCGGACTGTGGTACCAGAGTTTGCGGGTTCATACCCAATCGAAGCCGTGGATTTTTAAGGGCGAGAAAATCCTTCGTACGACTTCCTTCGAAGGGGAAGTAAAGCTGGCTGTCCCATGTAGTAGATTTACTGCATGTAAAATATCCTCAAGCCTAAAATAGCCTCTGAACAAAATTGAGATCCGCCTGTTTCGTCGCCCAAGATAATACCTCCTTTCTCCGCTAGGTGGTGAAAGGAGCGTATCGAAATTTGCGTGGATAGACGGAAGAGCGGGCCTGATGGCCCGAGTCTCGCCACGTAAAATAAGGCATTAACTAACTAACTAACTAACTAGTTATAGTGGCTGTGGCTATGTTGCAGGAGTGTCGTGGCGACGGGTCATGGCCACGGTGGCGGCGGCAATGGAGGCGGCAGCGGGCAGTAAGGGTCAATGTCTGCCGCTGTCGCAGCGTAAAAAGAAATAAAGTAGGAAGAAATTGCAGAGGTCAAGAGCGAAAACAGTCCTGAAATAGCAGTCATTGAGTCCGGGAAGGAAGACGTCAAAAACTAGTAGTGCTAAAAGAGCTTGTACTTTCACGGAAAATTACGAGAAATTACTCAAATTTTTCGAAACATTGCACATGATCTTACTTTAAAACCTATCTTTAAGGAACAAATTTCATAACGGGAAAAATATATATTTTCAGAATTACATTTGTAGGAAGACGCCAAAAAATGTTGAACTTTCGCAATTTTCGAATAATAAGGCGTTTTAACGAACATGAGATCTACATCGGTCAGTTTTAAACCTCCTTCAAACAATTCAACAACACAATTTAATAAAAAACGATGGAGCCAGTTTTTTGAAAATTTGGAAAATGTCCAGGGGCTTCATGTAATGTACCCGCCAAAATTAAAATATCAGTTTCAAATTCAAGGGACTGCGATGTCAGGCAAATAGATTGAGGAATATCACTTTTGGAGAAAATCAGCTCGTTCACAGACGGACTGACAGACATACAGCGAGCGTTTGCTGCCATTCGATTTTTCGCTATTGAGGACCCACAAAACATGGATTCTGACTACACCACGTGATGGAGAGTTCCCACCCCCTAAATTTAGTAACTGGGTTTATCCACTTTTTCATAACTAGGTTCATGTAAAAATAATTATTCTTCCGAAAATTCGCCGTTTTGTCGCGCAGCATTACACAACGTTCTGTCTACTCCGTAGCGAGAAAGTAAAAAAAAAGTCATCAAATATAGATGAAGAGGTAGAGGCAGAGGCAGAGAAATGGTAATTTTTTTTCAAAGCCAATTAGAACTGAAAAGTAAAAGACTGTAATTGAATGTGAAAGAGTAATAGAGGCGTATAACTGCCATTATTACTTTTTGCTAGAAACAGCAATAGAAACACGACATCAATGAATAAAGCATTAAATTTAAAAAATACATTAATTGTTTCAGTGAGGATTGCAGTTAGTGGATGTGTCAATTGTACTCTTTTCAGTAGTCCCATGAGTACTTTGCCCCACCTGGGACGAACGACGCTCCGGCCATGAGATATAGTGTAGTATGTGTGTATGCGGGGGAGGGGCAATGGGATATATGGGAACAGGATGAGGAAGGAAATATTGTGCGTTGTGGCGTCATGGAGAAAAACACAGACATTTACAAGTATGTACAAGTTTATTTACATGAATATACAATAACGAACTTCTGCTCCGAAACTACACACTTGTATTTCCCTGTGGATACCCCACATAGCTAGGGAGGCCCCGCCTCCTCTGACGCTACTCCCGCGCCACTACCGTGACCTCGTCACCCGTGCACTAGGCACGACACGCTCCAGCCTGGGCGTAAAGTTTTGCGCATCGCGCGAGGTTTCCAGAATTAAACCCCCGTGTGAACTCGGCTCGAGTTTATACCAGTGTGCAGCCGTCACTTGACCGTCCTAGGTGTAGGAGGGAGGCTCGTGTCTACCAAGTGACCTTCCCGGTCAAGCTGGTTTCCCCTTTGTCTAAATGTATTCCAGCATATATATATATATATATATATATATATATATATATATATATATATATATACACACACACAGCTTGTCCCGGCTGGGCCAGTGGTCTCTGGTGGGAGATACCTGGTAGAGGAAAACCCTGCAAGAAGACGGGTACAGCGGCTCAGGATTTCGCCGTCCAGCGGGGGAAAACCACGGCCACATCCTGCTATAAATTATTGACTACACTTATGGGACTAATGACCTTGGCGATTGACGCGCCCGGAAACACTAATTAATGAATCACATGAAATACCAGCACCACGCAACATTCCAATATGCTTCAAATTATTCTTTGGTTAACGTCCTACACTAAAACCGTTTACGACTGAACTTGAAAACTTACAAAATCAGCTATGATGAATGCAAACGTAATTGTTTTTAGGGAACAAGTTATTAACGCCTGACGAAGAAAAATTATTTTTAGATTTCCGACGTTTTGAAAATGGCTTTCTTCGGAATAGCACGACAATCTGCAGATGAAGACTTTGTCAATGCCTTTTTGAAAAACGTTATCCAACCTATAGCTTTGGCTGAATTTTTTTTTACTTACAAATAATTCCATGTGCTCCATTTTCTCGTGTTTTTTTTCGGTCGCACTTTCCTGCGATGTAGTGTTTTAATGGCATAACTAGTAACTAGGTAAGTCTATTTTTATTTACTTTGTGTTAGGGCCAAAATTGCACCTTATTTTACGATGTATTAAAAGTCTATGGCAAATGTTTAGCAACCATCTTAAAGGCAAAAACCTTCCAAGATCAAACATTTTTGTTACTTTCGTGTTCTGTCACAGAAGGGTTTAACATACAACTCAACAATCTCAAACTCATTCTCACGGGTAAGATTGAATAATATACCCGCAACCATGTTTTAAAATGTAAAATCCAAGATACGAATAAATACCTTACGGTTTTATTATGTAATTCTGAATATTTCGTGAGAACACAGGGTCTACATTTAAAGCAAAGTTTCCTCTTTAGAATAATTCCAAGAATGTGAAACGCCACTCAACTTTATTCCAAAACAGATAAGATAAATAACTGAGTTTTAGTAGACGTTTCAAATCATTACAAACATTATTTTAGAATATTTTATAAAGCAAGATTTTATTCAACTACATTCGGCGTGATACTATTAAATACAATTTTTCCATTGTCGCCCACTTCGCAATATTCCTATTTTCACATTTGAATTGTTAATAAGTTGGCCAGTGAAATGTCGCTCGGCACCAACTGTCCGAGTGCTTGGCTTTGCTGTAGCAATGACAAATCGACCTCTACCAGCAACCTCACAAACGAATCCTTCATTAAAACTGCATCACCACTTAACGTTCGCTTTGCACTTTAAAAAGAAATCGACGGCCTCAACATCTGCTTCGTGTCACTATTAACGATCTTTCTTTTTTTTTTTGAAGGAAAGAACAAATAATGAATACCATTTTTATCGTTCTCAAAGTTTCGTTTTTTCAAAGACTAGTTCTCGTTTAATATTTTCAGACAGCAAGAAGGTTTTATGAAAAAGAGGGAGACCGAGGGAGAAGAGCGACTACGGAAAGAGAGAAGAGGGATGTAAGGACAGCGGGAGAGAGATGAAAAGAGGGAGGAAAGGGCGATGGAAAGAGAAAGGGGAAAGGGATGGGAACAGTGGGAAAGGGATGCAGAGAGAAAGAAGTGTGTGGAAAGAGGGGGAAAGGGGGAAAGGGTATGAAGAGAGGGAAAGTCATGAAGAGAGGGAAAGTCATGAAGAGAGGGAAAGTCATGAAGAGAGGGAAAGTCATGAAGAGAGGGAAAGTCATGAAGAGAGGGAAAGTGGATGAAGAGAGGTTGAAAGGTATGAAGAGATGATAGGTCATGAAGAGAGGGAAAGTCATGAAGAGAGAGGGAAAGTCATGAAGAGAGGGAAAGTCATGAAGAGAGGGAAAGTGATAAAGAGAGGGAAAGTCATGAAGAGAGGGAAAGTGATGAAGAGAGGGAAAGTCATGAAGAGAGGGGAAATATGTGGAATGAGAGAGGTTGAGGGTTGAAAAAGATGATAGAGAGATGTAAAAAGAGGTATGGAAAGAGAAACCGTAGCGACTTCCATACCTAAGACCCACCATCAACGACCCACCATCAACATGCAATGCCTGAACATTACTTTCGTTGAAAAGGAACTTTACATTAAGAGGAATGACTGTCAGTTTGTACCACGCACTCACATCTGCGTTTCTGCATCTGCGATGCGGGCTCTTTTTCTAAAGCATGCATTCACATCACAAAATGAAACATAAAATTGAAGGAGAGAATGTCGACCTCAAAGAGGAAAGACGGCTACGAAAGAATTCTAATTTACGGACCGTAAAGCTTTAATCAGCGTGTGCTAAAAGGTTAACCACAAAGGAAACTACCTTCCGGTGTTTCATGTGTCGGAGTGCAACTTTTCCTGTCAACTCATGTGATAAGGTGAAGCTAGCAACACGTTTGCGAACATTGCACGAAACGACATGTTATATTATGTTCATGTAATCCTCATTCATTGACAGACATTTTATTTTAAACGACAATTTTAAAGACATAATAAACATACTACATTAAGTACAGAATTCCGTAGAAGGATTGCGCTTGCCCAGATAAAACACCTGGCAGAAATCTTCACAGAAAAAAAATATTTTCCACCTACGAACTAAAACATTACATAACTCTGATTAATCACTTTTTATATTAATGTCCCTGAGTAGTTAATACAGTCAGCTGCTACTGGTAAAATTGAGTTATATAAAAAAAACTCCCTAAACTTGTCCCCCCCCCCAAAAAAAACGCATTACCTGTGAAACAGCGTAATTTCGACCAATGAATTTCTCGGCACTGGATCACGGAGTATTTATGCTCCGAATAACGAAGAAAAGAGAGCGTTAACAAGCGATAATAACACGAACTCCGAACTGAAGAGATTAGTGATCACATTCCTTGCGCGTGGCTTCTGGGTTTTTCCACATTGAAAAGTAGAAGTTGCCCAACATAAAAACATCATGAACAATAATATAAAAACTATATTATTGTTCCAGATTTTTTCTCTTCTTAAAGCATCGAAAGAGGCATTTCGCAGTCTTAAAATATTAGGGGAGTTAAAAACATTTTGTCTATGCGAAGTAAACGCCTCTACTGCAACCGTTCTCCTGTAAAATGAGCAATTTTCAGTTTATTTTATTTATTTTATTTTACGTCAAAAAAACAGTTAAAAACTGCGTACGACGTGCTGTGGGGAAAAGTGAATTGTGTGCACATTTTCAAAATTCTGTGATCCCTACACTAAGTTATATACTACTTAAATTTTCAATTTTTGAAAGGGAGAAAAAAAAACAAAACAAAACTCCCATGTCATAAAATCTATTTTCAAGGATAAACAAGCAATAAATTTTGAATTTTGAGTTGTGTCACATTTTCTTCTGCATCAAAGATAAGAGTTCAATAATTTTAATAGTATGTTAAGTCACAAGAGCAGAAATAAATGCCTGGATGTAACCTATAGAATTTTTCGTCATATTTATATTACCGTTCATATATGTAATAAATTCGTGCTCAGGTTCCATTACTATTGACCTATTTCGGAACAAAGGGGCGAACAATTGAATGTTTACAAGTTAAAAATGGAAGGTATCGAAGTAAATTTTATCCAAGTAAATTTAACCGAAGAAAATATGCAAATTCCTCCCGAAATTGCAGGAAAAGCGCTGCAGGAATTGGTTTCTACCAATACAAGAGAAAGGCACAAATAGAAAAACGATTTAAGAAATGGTGCAGTGGGAAGATCGAAATTTTCAATAAAGATGTTTTACTTTCTTACTGCTCATTGACAACAAAATCTGTACACGCTTCAACTCTTTGGTCGGTTTATTCCACGATAAAATGTATGCTGCAAGTTGAAATGAACGTGCACAGTAGCAGGTTTGTATCTCATTTTACACAACAAATGTAATTGTACGTTCCATATGTATGTTTCACACAAAATGCTTTACATTTGCAGATTTACAAAACTTCTCGCTTTCCTATAGCAAAAAAATATTAATCCTAAAAAATCCAATACCTTTTCACGGGATCAGATAGTTATTATTGTTATAAACGATATGTGTGACGAAAATTTCCTAATATTGAAAGTTGTAATATTAATGGGCATAAATGTAGGACTGTAGGACAGTTGGTAGCACTGTTCGTTCTTTCCTCCTTAGGGAGGCACAAATGGTCTTTCCGCCCAGCAATAAAAGTAGGGTAAGCAGACTTTCTAAACAATTATGACGAAAACTTGTATATTTTATGTTTTAGGATTTTTAAAGAAAATTGTTGCGGATTGAGAATACATTTAGAAACAGATTTGAGGCATTTTCGACGTAGCACCGGAGATATGTAATAAAATGGTTGTTCATATGATAACAAGCCAGTGAGACGCTCACTTCATCATATACATTACTCTGCGGTGAGTAAACTAGTGGTTTAGCACATAGCAAAAACTTGTTACCCATTATTTGTAGCATTTGCTATTTTTTAAAATTTAAATTTAACGATAATGGAAAATATTTCATTAGTCCTCTTTGGTGCAATTATTTTTTTACTTTAAACGAAAAATACATTTTTTTCACAAATTGTGCATGACTTCATTTAAAGATCTAACTTTTTAGAACATATTCAATTCAGGAGAAAAATCCTTATCATCAATAGTGTAGTTTTATGTTCATTTTTCTTTGCCATTTTCGAAAATTCGGGGTTTCCCGAAAATGGGAGCTGTGGCATTTTTATACGCGTACTTTACTCCAGAAAAAAATTGGAACCATTTTTGAGAAATAATTATATACAAATTGCCTGTATGACACGTAATTGTACGCGAAAACTACTCGAATTTCGAAACACTGTATATAATCCTATTCGAAGATCTGTCTTTGAAGCCCACTAACACATACACATAATATATTATGAATACAATTTTCGTAATGATCTTTCATCGCTCTGAAAACGTGAAATCCTACTTTTTTTCACATATTAATACTAAGGGAAGATTGAAAAAGTTACAACTTTGCCAAAATAATAACCAAAAAACAAATTGCAAACAGGGCCTTTCGATATTTCCAAAACTTAATATTCGATAATTTCGCAATCTTAACTATATCCGTAATGATTTTCATTCCGTTATTAGGAAAAATTAAAAGACCAGTCTTTAAGAAATCATTTTAAACGCATTTTCTTTCCCTCATTCTTTCGCCTTCTTTGTCATTACTGTCAGCGAGGAAGTATGTATATGTTCGGTCACAAAGATGACATTTAGCACTTCAATCTTATTATTCTAATAATCTGTGAACTTTTTTTTTTAATTAATAAGAATTATACTGTATTTATAACATTCAGAAATGTTAAGAACATTATTCAATATTTAAAACATAAGTTACCAACTAATATCAAGAAATATGTTTCGTTTCTCTACGAAGATTTTTTATTCCACATTCGTAACAATTTTCACCATTACTTCTAAATCAACCTGAATAAACCCAAAGCAATATTTTTGTTGTTTTTTTTACTCATTACATTAAGTTCATACCCTAATTTATCAATGCTTTAGAAAGTACTTCTTATTTCTAAATTTTACTGTTCATTATAAAATGAATGATGACTTACATCGAAACGATCCTCGATATAATTAACAGAAATCGAATCGTCTTACCTGAAACAAAAGAGAATTAAATGTGACATAACAGAATTAAACACAATGAGAGACAAATAAATAGACTAACACAGATGTTTAGCATTAAAAACGATACAAAGGAATGAGTTAATAAATGAGTTAACAACTGCATTTCCCGAATGAATAATTATCAACAGTATTCTCCAAACGAAACAATTTTACACGTTCTTTTCTACTTAACACCAACAATACATTATTCATACTATTTTGAACTGGTCCATACGTGTCGTACGGATTCGAATCCTGGTATCCAGGAGTTGGAAGTTAAGCAGTCCAACGCATTCGTTCCCTGCGCCTGAATTGTCTCGCGACTACTTTCGATATCGCACGCCGCAGCACGCGAGGTCGGACTGTTATCCACTTCCTCCCACAGCCCTGCCTCAACTTCACAGCCGCCTCGCACCGCGGACGACGGTAGAGAAAACGCGCCGCCCCCCCCCCCCGCGCCGCCCCCCCCCGCGCCGCCCCGCGCCGCCCCGCGCCGCCCCGCGCCGCCCGCTCCGCGCCGCGCCTCCCCACGCCGCCCCGCCTCGCCCCACGCCGCCCCGCCCCGCCCCACGCCGCCCCGCCCCGCCCCACGCCGCCCCGCGGCACCGCAATCGATAACAGGTGGCGGCAGCGAGCGCTGTTTGAATGTTCACGAGGCGGGCAGAGTATTTGCCCACGTCCCCAAGGAGCCCTACGCGGCGTTGAGCGCTAGAAGGGAAATTCCCACTTCGACCCCACCCCTCATCGTCCCGACCAACTTCTCAGTCTCCCGCCTCGCCCGACACTCTCCATCCCCCGCCCCCCGACAGTCGATGGTAATAAAACATCCCAATCTATCGATGGTTTTAAGCAACGATGTTTTAAAACTTGGAATAGTAATCATTAGGGGGCGGATTTTAATGAAACGTTGTTTTTTTTACTTTTCATTTTAGAACAATGCCGTTTAGTTTAGAAATTAATTTTATGTTATGAAAAAAGGACATGACCAATTTTTATAGGTCATTATTGGGCAATTTTTTGTCGATTTCGACTAATAAGTCATTTTTTACCTTGTCCCGTCATTTTTAATGTTTTTTTTTCTGAATTCATGTATTTTAATGTCTTTTTAATGGTACTAGATTCAAATAATATTTACGAGATGCAATAAATGTTCTTCACAGTAGACTATTCGATTTGTTTGCTCAGAAGTTATTTTGGCAGCCGTTATAAGTACATAATTCTTGTGACGTATATCAGCACCATTGCCGGTACGGCCGATTTCGGGACAACTGAAGACAGAGATTTCCTGGTAAAGAGTTCAGACCGAGTCAAGTCCAAACCAAAAGTTTGCAAGCTGAGTTCCCTCGAACGAATGGAAGAAGCCTAGATTACATCAGTAACGTATCCAACCGCTTGAGTTGTTCAGTCGAAGTTTTTAAACATTTTTATGTCATTTTTCTTTGGTTTTAGTGCATTTTAAGAGCATTTTAAGAGCACTTGAAGAGCACTTTAAGAGCATTTTAAAAGCATTTTAAGAGCATTTTATTGATCATTTTTGGCGATATTTTAGGTCATCAAAATCCGCCCCCTAGTAATCATTAATGTTCAAGCTGGGAGATTTGATTTTTTAAAGTAGTTCCATTTATTCAATTTTAATTCAGATTGAACTGTCAAAACACAGGCAGAATCCGAACAATTAATAAAACTTTTATTATCTGGTTGGACAATTCAAAAATAATATAAACTCCATTTACGGACAAAAATATTTCGTTTATTTCTCAACCTAGGTCACTTTGGTCCGAATATTGTTCAATTTACAAATATTTGGAAAGCATTATACTTTTTCATTACCATTGAAGATTTTTTTATTAAAAAACAAAAATAGCTAGCACATAAAAACTTCGAACACAACACTTCGTTGTTAAAAAAATAAATCGGATTAAAAAAATAGTTTTTAGATACATCGACAATTTTATAAAAACATCAACTTTGATTTTGATTTCGCATCCCTACTCGACAGCGTCCGCCTCAACACCTCAATGTCCTCCACAGTTGCTGTTCCCACCCACGCTCTAGATCTAGTGCCCATTTGTACCCACTCCGTTCATGGTCCGGGCTCCACGGCTCTCAGCGCGAATTTTTCCCTGCCACCCGCCACCGCCGCCCCTCCCTCCGCTTACTTTTCGCATCGCCCGTCGGCTCCCTCCCACATCCCCGTCCCGGCACCAACCTCTGCAGCGCGCTCTGCTCCCCCCTCGCTCGGCTCGCTATTTGCAGGAGTGGTCTTTTTCCCCGGTGCCGCGTTTGGGTATAGTGGCGGCGACGGCGGTGGTGGTGATGATAGTGGCAGTGATGGTGGCGTAAGCGGTGGCGGTGGAGGTGGAGGTGGAGGGTGGCGCGGCGATGGCAAGGCCGCGGTGCGGTGACGGTCACGGGACGGTCACGGTGACGGCACGGGGCGGGACGGTCACGGTGACGGTCACGGTGACGGTCGGCGGTACGGTGCGGTCGGTACGGTGGCGATAACGGTGACGCGGTAACGGTGACGGTAACTGCGACATTGGCGGTGGCGGTGGAGAAGGGTGGCGTTGGAATGGTTGGGGAAGGGGGAGAGGAGGGGGAGGCGGCGGCCGATACGGCGGGCTCAGCGACAGCGGCAGTACAGCTAGCGAGGCCTCCGCCGACGGCGGCCTGATGATGGGGGGGCATGGCGGTCTCTGCGGCGGCTGTTTCGATGTCGTTGGCAGAGGCGCGGCGGAGGTAGGAGCAGGTACGGAAAAGGAGGGCGGAGTTTGGGACCGTGGTGGAGGTAGGGACGCGATTCCAAACGGGGAAGGCTCCGCGGCGCTAGTTGTAACTGAAAACGGGTACTCGGAGTAAGGGGGGGGGAAGGCAGGGCGGTGGGAGGGAAGGGGGAGGGGAGCAGGAACGGGGACATACGAGATAGGAGACGGGGGCGGAACAGGGAAAAGGGCGAGGCCGGGGGGGGGGGTAAGGGGCGGGACACGATGAGCCCGAAGGGAACCGGGGGGGGCGCAGGGGTAACCGAAGACGCGGGCGGGGCAGAGAGAGACGTGCGCGGCGGCGGTGGAAGCGACTTCGTCTGCGGTGGCTGTGGCGGCGGCAGTTTGGAGAGACGACAAGAAATGTCAGCGGGTTTGTGTTTCTGAGAGGACGAGTCGGAGCGGGGGGAGTTTGGAGGAGCGAGGGAAGAAGTGCTTCCGAATATCCCGCAAAACAGGCGGAACGGCGAATCGCACGCAATCCACTATAACTCGCCCGAAATAGAATTGTCCCACAAAAACGGAGAAAAAAGGCTGCGCTAGATTTAACATCGCGATGTGTTTCATAACTGAAGATAAAACAAGGTTTTCTTCCAGCCGCAGCAAGGACGTACTTGCAAGTTCTAAAGGGTTCCATCTAGCACATCTGCGAGCCGCTTGGAGTACGAGTGTTATAAGATTCTGTTTATAATGTAAATTAAAGAATGCATTCCTTTTGAGAAGGGGATAGTGAAGAAGATCTGACTGGAGGACTGAAGGAATGGAAGAAAATATTCATGAAAATATTATGAAAATAAAACGTATTTTAGTAACACTGACCTATTTAATATCAAAATCATTACATTGAATTATTAAGCTAACAAATTCAACCAACGAATGAAGAACATTGTTTCTTTGTTGCGTTTCAAGGCAAAACAATCTGTTACAAGCCTTGCTTCGAAAAGAGAATGAAGCTGGTTGCACTACGTCAGAGTTTGAGACAAACAGAAGAATCTATAGCCAAAACAATGTCTTTCATCACCTCTGACCGGGAGGTTCTAGGTTCGAGTCCTGACGGCGGCAGGGTTTTCGACACTAGCTTTTCAGCTACGTCGAATTCAGTCGCTGTCTCGAGGAGAATTCTAGCGGCCGGCTGTTCTGATTGGTAGTTTTCCGTGGTTTCTCCGATCAACACCAGGCGAATACCGGAGCAGTACCCTACGAAACAGGCCACGGACCGCGCGCGATCTGCCCTTCCCCTTCCTTGTCCTATCCTCTCCTCTTACACACTCACACTAACATGCACTACACTACCACATATTCCGAGAGACCGGTCGGGAGTTTAGGGCTTGTCCCGGCTGGGGCGGTGCCCCGCTGGTGGGAGAGCCCTGGTTAGGGGGAAACCCCACTAGCCTACGGTAGGTTGGTGCCGGATCTCGCCATCCAGCGAGGAGAAAATCACCGCCATCACCCGAGAAAAAGCATATACTACACTAATGAACGAAGCAGTTGACGCGCCCGGAAACACGAAAAAATCAATCAATCAATCTTTCATCACGATTCTATTAAAAAATTGTCAAACTAAAAATACATTCATTCGCTACCAAGATGCCAGTATGACGATAAGTCAGTCGTATGTATGGTTGTTACTAGTATTGTGGAAGGATATTGACCAAAATAATGGCTGAAATGGATATCTTCAGAAATTGCCTACACACTCACATACAACAACAATAGCAATGAAACATCAAGTTTCCTCTTCTAGGAACTGTCATCCTCTCCCCTTCAACATTTCCCACAATATACTGTCAGAAATTTTTGCATTACTTTCAATGTACACCAAATTTTAATCTACAGTAAATTTAATGTAATTTCTGACAGTGTATCGAGTGCATCTACCTTCGCGTGTACCAGCGTGTCAGGACGAACTTTAGATCTTGGATTTGCGCCATTAATATGTAACATCCTTGAATTGTTCAACGCACTGTCTCGTGTTTATTAGCAGGAAAAGCGTGTTCACGATCTCACGAATATTTAATGCCTTGCATCTCATTTGCAACCAGGACGTTCTACCATCACGACCCATCAAACGGATTGGTATCCGCAGTCTACACCCCAGTCGAACTATGTCGTTTAGCTCTAATCTATAGCTTAAAAATGCACAAAAATTTTTTCCACTTCTCGCCATATGAGTTTCTTTGAAAATAGAAGTACCTTACACGAGCACACTAGAGAGGAGACAGCACTCCGAAGAAAGCTATTATGGTGGACTCAGAATGTTAAACAGAGGGACGTAATCACGTAACACTCTTGCTAGGATTCGGGCATCTGGCTGAAGCAACCAGGTTAGCGAAACAGGAATTTTTAACAAGTAAAACGTAATTTCAAACAAGAAAAAAAGTATTTAGTTAAAAAAAGTAATTATAATTCAATGGATTACATATATAATAAATACATCACACAAAATCATTTTAAATAAGAGATCTCGCTTGCAATTAATATGCAAAGGGAAGATGGAAATTTCGTACAATTTACAACAATAATAAATACTAGTTCTAATGATCTCTGGAGACAAAAAGTCCTCATCGCACTCTTTGTCGCCGCTCGATTAGAATCCTTAAAACGCCCTTGGTGAATAAATAACCATTTACTATCAAAAGCGGCACTTGTCACACGCCCTAGCATTACATAACATTTATACTCCGTATGTGTACAAGAAAGTAAAAACCGCCGACACAAAAATTGCCAACGCCTGCTGCTGCAGGATAGGGAATTACCCCTACGGCCTGCATCAAACAGATTTACGAGGAAAAATAAAAGTTAACAGATTCCGACGAAAGGAAAAGAGCAGACGCACATGCAAGGCGCAACACGCACTGCCCTGCAACACACGCTATCAACGCGCATAACTCTGAAACGATGCAGTGTACGCCCTTCAAACCTGGTTTTCGTGTCTTTGAGTCACGAGCATATACGTGCGTAGAGGGGGAGGGCAGAAAGAGGGGTCATGACCTCCTGAAAGAGGCGCCTTATCCCTACATAGTTTTTTAAAAATTTCATTTTCTACCAATTTATCCAGCTGACAGGTTGTTGTAGTGTCTGTATGAACACACTACAGGAATGCCGTCGGCGGTGTTGTGGGCACCGCCGATAGAGGGAGCAGCGAGCGCGCCCCGTCGCCACCCGGCGACCGCGACCAGGAAGGGGCAGAGCAGCTACCCCTCCCCGGCGGGGAGGGGGACACCGAGAGGAGGGCCGCAGCGCCGGAGGCCTCGGCCACTCCGAACTGAGACTCGTGACTGTGAAGATTGGAACTTGGACTGTTATGACGAACCGGCGAATGAACGTTCCTTCTTGTGATTCGGGACTCTGGCATGACTGTATATGGTGATTCTTTGGAAGTTGTAGGATAAATAAAATTGTTGTGTTACAGATTGTCTTACTTTTTGATTTGGTATACAACAGTTGTCCTTCACGTTCCGTTGGGACGTATAATCGCCCACACACTAGGCGCAAACCCACTAGGCGCACACCCGCTAGGCGCACACCCGCTAGGCGCACACCCGCTAGGCGCACACCCGCTAGGCGCACACCCGCCAGGCGCACACCCGCTAGGCGCACACCCGCTAGGCGCACACCCGCTAGGCGCACACCCCTAGGCGCACACCCACTAGGCGCACACCCCAGGCGCACACCCCTAGGCGCACACCCCTAGGCGCACACCCACTAGGCGCACACCCGCAACCCACTAGGCGCACACCACTAGGCGCACACCCACTAGGCGCACACCCACTAGGCGCACACCCACTAGGCGCAAACCCACTAGGCTAGGCGCTGTACACTAGCTTTTCAGCTAGGTCGAATTGTGTCGCTGTTTGGAGGAGACTTCTAGCGACCGGCTGCTCTGATCGTTGTTTTCTATAGTTTTTCCGATCAACACCAGGCGAATGCCGGAGCATTACCATAACAAGCGAGCCACGGACCGCGCGCGATCTGCCCTTCCTCTTCCTTGTTCCATCCCCTCCCCTTACACACACACACACACACACACACACACACACACACACACACACACACACTAACATGCACTACACTACCACATATTCCGGAAGACCGGTTGGGAACTTAGAGCTTGTCCCGAGTGGGGCGGTGCCCCGTTGGTGGGAGAGTCCTGGTTAGGGCTCTCCCACTAGCCGTCCCACTAGCCGACGGTAGGTCGGCGCCGGATCTCGCCATCCTGCAGGACAAGATTACCGCCATCTCCCGCTAAAAAACATGCACTACACTAACGGGACTAATGACCAAAGCAGTTGTCACGCCCGGCAACGCGAAAAAATCAATCAACTGAAACGAGGCGCTGTACGCCCCTCACACCTGGCTTTCGAGTCGGACACGAGCATAGCCGAACGTAGATGGATAAGGGGCGGGGGGAGGGAGTCGTGCTCCCCTGAAAACTTCAAAAGGGACCCTTTAGCCGTACGTAATGAAACATTTTATTTCCATAATTATTATCAATACGTGATTTTTTTTATCCGATTTGCAAGATGATACTTGGGGGAAATGTCACAAGATATGTGAGAAAGAAGCTGTTCCAAGTACCTTCGAACACGCGGTTGAACATAAAATGAGTTATTTAATAATTTACCTATTGAGTTATAATTACATAACCGTATATTTATTCACTAAAAATATGTCGTTTAAAGAAAATGGTTATTGGAAAAAGAGGCCCAGAAAATGTACCTGTCACATCCTTTCTTGAGAGAGGCCACTCATTTCCTGAGACAAATTTCCCTGACTATTCCAGTTTTTTCAGTGGTACATTTAAATCTTTTCCTGATAGGATTTTTAAATTAATATTTTTTTTAATTTTATAATTAACCATTCAGTAATTGGCCAGCTCACTGAATTTGCCCGGACCGTTTAATATTATTAATCTTAAAATTCGTTTTAAAAATAATATTATTAATTCAATCAAATTTTAATAAAATACTATACTTTTCTGACATTTTATCTTACAGTAGACTGATATAAGATGTAACATGTTATTTTATGTACTGCTACCGCACTGCTACCGAAAGTACTCGTATTAGATATCAGTTCCCCTGCACCGCTACTGGCCTCTGAGGGAATATATTAGGAACCATTCTGCTTTTAGCAACAGGCGAACATTAATGATCGCATTTTTTTCACATTTGTGTAGTATTAATCTCTACCGAACTTTGCAAAGACACTGCGACAATCCTGAAGAGGAGGTTGTAAAAATTACGTATCTACGCATACACTACATTTTGTGGTATCGATGTCGGTTACATGTCGTTGAATTCACATTTATTAGTATAGATTTTTCCGCGGATGAACAAGAATTACTCATTTGTCAGAACATTAGACTAAATTGTACTAAATGATTTTATTATCACTAAATGTATTGTACCAATAACAACATTGTTACACTTTTGGCGATAAAGTTCGTTTAAGTTTTCACGTTGCAAACTGAATGAAGTATACATTAAAATTCTAAAACTCAGAAACTGATCACGAGTTGATACTTTTAGCAAGTTTCATCGAAACGCCAAATTAAAAAGTTCGTAAATATTTTCTTTGACGAACGGGACCATTTGATCTTCGCTGATCGCTTTTTTCCAGTCGTAAGACGCAGAGGGGGCTTAAACTCATCAATGTTCCTCAGAGTTCAAATACGGCATGCCATCAAACTTCGTGCATCTTTCGAAGATAAGATGACACGCTCTTGTGGAGATTGCTAAGGCAAATCCCAAAACTTAGGATGAAATTTACTTTATGTACCCCATTAGCAAGAGGGATTCCGAACAGTTCAGGCTAATTACAACCCACTTTTATAGATAGACATGGACGGGCGGACAGACAGACAGAGACAGACAGACAGAACCGAGACAGACCACAGACAGACAGACACAGACAGACAGACACAGACAGACAGACACAGACAGACAGACACAGACAGACAGACACAGACAGACAGACACAGACAGACAGACACAGACAGACAGACACAGACAGACAGACACAGACAGACAGACACAGACAGACAGACACAGACAGACAGACACAGACAGACAGACACAGACAGACAGACACAGACAGACAGACACAGACAGACAGACACAGACAGACAGACAGAGACACAGACAGACAGACGACAGAAGCAGACGACAGAGACAGACAGACAGAGACAGACAGAGACAGACAGACAGAGACAGAGACAGAGACAGACAGACAGAGACAGAGACAGACAGAGACAGACAGACAGAGACAGACAGACAGAGACAGACAGACAGAGACAGACAGACAGAGACAGACAGACAGACAGAGACAGACAACGACAGAGGACATGGACGAGCGGACATACAAACGTTTTGCCGTCATTCGATTTCTCGGTATCAAGAACCCACAAAATATGGATTTAGGCTACACCACGTTCGAGGATTTTTTCTAAATTAAGCAACTGGATTTATTAACTTTTTCGTTATCAGAGCCCTGTAATCAGAGTTTTCCTGCGGAAAATTCGTAGTTTTTTCGCGCAGCATAACAGAACTTTCTCTCTACTCCGTAGCGAGAAAGTAAAAAGGAAGAGAGATGCAAGAGTCCACGGTGTCATGGGCGCAAATTTTAGGGACATTCTGTAGGTGCAGAGAAAGCGGCAATGCCAAGTTAAAATCAGACAGTACAGACATGAGAAGAAAAAAACAGGAAAAACGAAGAATAAAGAAAAGAATACAGAGGGGAAGATGAGCAGAGGATGAATAACGGGGTAGATATATAAAAATCCAATCCAACGCAGGCGCAGAGTTTCGTGGCACCCTGTATGTGGGAGCTCAGGAACGAGGGGAAAGAGCGAGGCTGAAGGCAGTAATGGGGGTGGGGTGAGGGTGGGGGGCCTAGAAAATGCATGGGCGGAGACGCCTGCACCCTACCACAGACAGCAGCGCATCCTATGAATATTTGACGCCCCTTGCTGTCATCTCCAGACCTGCCGCGGCTCGCGTCCTTGCCAGACGCTCATACTCCGATTTAAACATAAAGGCACTTCAAAGTCACGAGCTGATGGAGAGGGTAGCACTTTCCTCCAATCGCGAATCCCAATACCAAACATTAGGTCATAACGAAGCTCCCAATTGGACCATAAGTGTCCCCTTCAGCTCGTGACCTTTAAGTGCCCTTATGTTTCAATCGCAGTCATAACAGGGAAATTTTGCACGGTTCAGCGTAGAGAAATCGACTGCAATCTCGATGTTCAGCGCGTGTGCAGAAATGCGACAGTGAGACGAAACTCGAAGTGCGTTTGCGCAGAAGATCGATATGCAGATGTCGATTGGTGTTACTACTTCGACGTGCAAAACTCTAATATTCCTGAGGTAGAGCAAAATGAAAATATAAAAAAATTAGAGAGATCCAATACACAGCTAATAGTTGTGTGAGAAGCTTTGAAGAAAATCAACGGTTTCCTCTTTAGTTAAAGAACACAACAATTACTTTTCACAATATTTACTTTTCCTTTATACTTTTTAAGTGTTTTTACACAGACAAAATTCTAATAACTTTATTATGATTTCACTATCAATAAAAATAAACCGTTTTCACGAACATATTTCGCAAATTCTAAATCATTTTTCGGCGAGCTTTTTCAATATGAATTTACACAATACTCTTGTAGTGTTTAAAGTATTTATGTAAATTGTATTCCCACTATTAAGTGTGGGAACTGAATAGTAGAATTCCATGTCCATTTATTACATCTATATCAAACTACAACATCACAGTCTTTCGTGGATGTCAAAAATCGACACCATGAATTCTCGAAAAAAGGAGCGTTAAATGACACGAGTTATTTAATTTCTTTACAAAACTCTAATCTTTTTTCACAGTTTATATACAGTAAGTGCAGGATATAGAAACTATCCATTCTCGTCAAAATGGCTCTCTATATACTACTCTCGCCAAAATGACTATCCTTATGAATATCCTTAAAGAAAAAGAATTGCTGTTCGTCGTGGAAATCTCTCGTCCGTTGTAAATAAAAGCTCTAAATCCATTTCGTGTGCATCTACGCGTCTCCATTGCCTCTAACTTCTCGAACATCCTTACCCGAGTTTCAGGTGTGAGATTACGCAACTTCGCTCAACTCGTGCAAACGCCAGAGAGCTTCGTATTAGCCTGCTCCTAGACTCGTTTGCTCTGAGGATTTGCTCCTGGATATCAACGTTCTAGTTACTCTAGAGGTCACAAAAACAGCGTTGTTCGTAAAATGCTCTGTGTTCCTTGCTCAACTTTCCTGTGACACCACAAAGCGTAGTTCTTATTTTGTAAAGTAGCAAAACTGGAAAGAAAATCGTTCGCTGTACATTTATTTTAATTATTGTGTAGGTTCCACGTACTCGACATTCATTCATGTTCGTAATATTTACTATTTTCTCTTGGAAAATATTTCTACCGGGAATGTTTCGCGATTCTTTTATTTCATTTACAGAAATGCATTCATAAATTCATTCAAGCGAAATTTTTTTCATTTCGATATTTTATAGCTTTGTTATATCCTTCTTTGTTGTATTTTATATCTTTGTTGTATCAATACATTAAATCGGCAAAGCATAAAAAAAGTGACTCACTTCAGATATCGTCATTTTTGAGAGAAATGAATACTTATGTTTAGATATAATAAAACTTTTACTTCGAAAACTTTCGTTACTATAGTTCACAAGACAGGCCATTGAGTAAAATACTTTGCCTCTGGGTGTGAAATGAACATTTCCACTGTAGATAAAACGGATGATCTGCAAAATGTCTCTCAAAAATGGTTGATATTTCTCATTTTCCTTTGCATCTACGACATGTAAAAGAAGTTCCCAAAATAACAGGACGGATGCCAAATTCATTAGAAATCATTCATCAATCGGACACAATTACATGCACGAATGGACGGTTTGTTTTGGGGCCAATGCAATATGAAGAAGAGTAATAAATCGTCAAAAACAGCTGGCTACGTTATTGCTTCGCATGCTGAATTCTGTAAACGTGAATGAATTACTACTAAAAAACGGACACTAAATATCAGTAAAAAGGCAAAGTGAATTGTATATATTTCCATGAACTTTAACCTTCAAACAAATTCAACGAAACACATTGTTCTGATTTGCACAGAGCTACCGACGGAATTTCAATAGAATACATTAAAGGTCGTCTCCGATACTGTTTCGTTTCTCTTCTGGATGTATCAGATGAATAAACCCAGTTCATTTACAAGCTGAAACAAAACTTCGAGTTCGATAACGGCTTTTGTTTCATAGTAACTGGTTCGGTCTTTTGAAAACGCCGGCCTCAATACAATGCCTTCGAGAGGCCAAGAATCTAGAGGCGAAACAGTGAGGAGAAAGAAAAGGGATGAAATTAGTTTCCTTCTCCGACAAGGTCATCTTCCGGCTTAATACAACGCAGACAGGCTTCTGCGAAAACAATTAATCAGATATCACATCTCACCCTTCCTCATTGCTTAATGAACTTTGAATTGTCTCGAGGTACTTGTTTTCTCTCGTTCTTCCACTTCCCAAATGAGTTGAACCAAGGTGGTTGAATGTATACGGCAACCTGACTCGAAAGAAATCGAATGTCTCCTTCAAACTTAATACAGCAACTCTCTTCACTCACAAATATTTTCTTATTTCAATATCTGAAACATCTCTTCTATGATTTATAAAATGTTTTGATTGTTAAATATGACTCGGTCAAACGAAATACAGAATAACCAGCATATACAATTAATTTTATCGTTTAATATAACTAGACGCGAATGGAATATTGCCTTCAGTTTGAAGGCATGCAGACTTCAGTTGACCTTGCCCTGGAATCTCAAGAAAATAAAACTGATTACGTCGATTAGAATTTTCAATTCTAAGTTTCCTCGGCAATTAATTTTTCAAATGAGAATTCCCTTTTTGTTTTGACTGCATAAATATTGTTTTTTCAGTGCTCCTGTATTGAAATTAGTACAGCGCGCCACGAAAGTCTCTCCGCAGTGGCACCTTTTATTTATTTTATTTATTTATTTAGTCAAAAACAGTCAAAAAACTGTGTGACGAATGGGGGAGAAAATCTGCGCACGCTTCCTTGAGTTTCAGAATCCCTTCCCAACAATTTAAATATTAATAGTTGAAAGATGAATAATAATAATAATAATAATAATAATAACAACAACAACAACAAATTTAAAAAGCGAGGGATTAACATTTCAAAAACTAGATATTTTCATTGCCAAATTATAGAAAACTTATTTTTAACGGTAAATGAACAAACAGATTTGATATTTCTGTATTGTTAACAAAAAACCTTGCTGGTGAGAGTGCTTGCGACAGAAATTATGTTGGTAGCTCGAGCTGCAACTTGTAACAAAAGAAAAAGTAAATCGCGTACGCACCACAATCATAATTGACTCTGGAAGCATTGTCCCCGTCACTTGTTTCGCAGTGATCTGGTTGCTACCAACACAAATGCAACTTTTAATAGGAGGCTCAGAGCGAAGTTCCCAGGTGCCATTGTTACCACCGTCATTGAGAAGTGTTACTTTGCGGCATACGTAAAGCAAAGAAGTCTTTGCCGCATACGTAAAGCAAAGACGCCGTAGACATTTAAAACAACTGAATTCTAGAAAGTATAAACACTGTGTGCCGACATGGATGGCCGAGGTGGCTAAGAGCCAGTACCGACTCAGCGCTTCGGTCCGAAGGGTCGCGGGTTCGAATCCCGCCTTGGGCATGGTTGTTTGTCCCTTGTCTTTGTACGTATGTGTTGTCGCGGAGGGCCTCGCGTTCCGCTGACCCCAGATCAGAGGAGCCCGCAAGTGTGTTGGTCTAGTGTATGGTCGAATATGCGTCCCATCGGGACGCAAAGGGTAACCGGCTGTAGGCTGGATAAAAACCCTAGGAAGAAGAAAGAAGAAGAAGAAAAACACTGTGTGACATGAATCAACTCGGTAGCCGCCGCACAGATTGAAAATGAAGCCAAAGTTTTTTACTATGTTTGCCATGAATTCATTCAAAAAATAACTAGCAAATGGCGCGAAAGCATTCGGCATACTCATTTCATTCGGCCCCTATCTACTGCCGGCTCTAGGCATGGGCAGAACGGGCAACTGCCCGGGCCCCACAAGTCAAGAGAGCCGAGGATGGAACTCATGGGAAAAAATGAGAGAAAATTGAAAAAAATAAATAAATTACAACTCGAAAAAATTGTTATCGTAATTTTATAAGTAGCGGTAATAAGTCGAATACTTCATAAAATTTGCAATTATTTTTTTACATTAAATAGTTAATTAAAGAAATTACTTATAAGGTACAATTCTATGAAATGAATCAAATATGATAGAATGAACATAATAGGTTCTTCTGAAATTCATATTTTATTATTTCATGTATTTTTCAAGTAACTTGATTAAACACTAAACACAAAATGCTTCAGCGTTTTAAGCTCAACGCGGAAAATGTATTATTTGAACACTAAATACGTTTACTTTAAAATATTACTTAAAACATATTTCCAAAAACTCTTTCTAGCTTAAAACGTATTTTTGTTATTTGTATAAATAAAATAACTTATATAGTTTCTTGATACAATTTCCCTCATTTTTAATTTTTTTTTTTTTTGTACGTTTCAGCACTGCCGCGGGCTTAAAACTGTCTAGCTCTGACACTGCTCGAATTGTCCCCTCGTCCGTTAACATTTGATTCGTACGCAAAAGACTCACTTTCCGCACTAGTTACGTAAATAACTACTGCTTTCCTATTGCCTTTGATACGAATCACAAAGCACTGGGAGGTACAACACACCGCGTCATTAGCTTTTCGCGGTGGGCGGTGGTAATAGAGAAAGGTACCGAAACAATACGCTCATTTTCAGTTCTAGTAGAAAATTTTACAAATTCAACAACGGTAAGTTGACTTGGATATTTCGTAGGTAAAAAATGCAGATTTTTAATTTGTTTCATAATGTTTATAAACTTTATCAAAGGTGTGTTCTTGCGGCTTCTTTATTCTACTTCCCAACGCTGCTACGCCCCTACATCCCTTTGTACTGATCGCGAAAGAGAAGTCAAAATTGAAGCTTTTACGAAGAATTCCGCCCATCAAGGTTTGACTTTTTTATGTTTTAAAACATCACATAGTCAAATTTCTAAGCTACTGCTGTTCGAACACGCGTATGTCTTGTTAGTACAATGGAACTTCTTCAGAAACGTTGGCGAATTTCATCTCGTCCGTTCGAATTTTCACCTACTCCTTTTAATTCCATCCTTATCGCCCTGCAGTTGTGCAACTGCTTTAAGTTAATTACCTTCTGCAGTCACTCACACGTGAAAGTAAGACATCTCAGCGAGAAGTACGCTCCACCTGCCGCGATGGCGACGGCAGATTTGCCTCGTCGCAGTGAATAATTGAACCGTCACCTCCTTCCGACAACTTGCAAGTACGCCACGCGGCACTAGGCCGTGACGTGACAAGGTAGGGGGGGGGGGCTTGCTCAACGATCTCTACAAAGGAACAAGTAGCGCTCCATTGACTCCAGACGGAACCCAACCGACAAAGAGACTTGTTCCGTACTTTTTTATAGAGCGATTTTCCTAACGATGAGCCAAAGTAACGGCTAGTGCTGGCAACATAACTGAAGGTTCTGAGGTCGTTGTTGTGCCCTTGAGCCCATTAGACTCCCTTCCCGCATTCGTTGGTTTGCAGTTGGCTAACTTTTAAATGGCTTCGACTCTTCCTTTTGTGATTTCCTAGTCAGACAAAAATGTAGTGCATTTTCAGAAATAATTGAAATTAAGAAGTGCAGTGTTATGTGCTCTTCTGTAAAAATTCTTTTTTTTTTCTATTAACATTGCACTGAATTTACTTTTTGCGTGATAAATATTATGTTTATTTTAAAACCGAGATGCGTATTAGTGCACGTGTGTCCGTCTATTGTGCTGTTGTGTGGCGAGCTGTGTTTGACAGCTTTCTATTTACATTCGTGGCAGTTTTCTTTTACTGATTGTGAGAGCACGTTAAGAGATTTTCCACATATGTAATTAAAGTTAAATATTTCCCGGACTCACGTATGTGTATATACCTCAGCGAAACTCTTTAAGACTTCTGCATAGGGATGTTTTCACAGAAGACATTAGCACTTTACGAAGGGCGTGGCTGAACAGCTGACGCGGCGGAGGGATACCTCTCTGAAATACATGAGATGTTCACTTGTTTTTTGCGAACTGTCACTTTGACTCATCCTTAGGAAAATCGTTCTATAGCAGCGCATTATCCTCACTGCACCGGTAGCTTTATCTTCAAGAGCATCGGTAGCGGCATCAGAGCACTGTCTGATAACACAAGCACCCCCCAAAAAAGTCTTTGGGTCTGACGACTTTTTTTTTTGTGTGTGTGTCTGCGTTATCAAATGGCTGATGTGACGAACCTTAGCGAGTTTGTGACGCCTGAGAGGATTCAACTGCTTGATTGTTAGTGATTCCGTCAACTGCTATTATTAGTGATAGCGTCAACTGCTAAGGTCATTAATTCCGTGAGTGAAGTACTTTTTCCCCCCTCGGGAGGTGATGGTGATCTTTCCCCGCTAAATGAGATACGGTGCGAACGAAAGGATTGGAGTTCGTCAATCGACACCTTTGTGATTTCCTTTTTTCTCTTATTACTTTAAACCGGTAGCGGTAGCTCAGTGCACCAACTGATGTCACTGCAGCGCCTCTAACCGGGAGGTCCTAGGTTCGAGTCCTGACGGCGGTAGGACTTTCGACACTAGCTTTTCAGCTAGGTCGAATTCAGTCACTATCTGGAGGAGAATTCTAGCGGCCGGCTGCTCTGATCGGAAGTTTTCCGTGGTTTCTCCGATCAACACCAGGCGAATGCCGGAGCAGTACTCTACCAAACGGGCCACGGACCGCGCGCGATCTTTCCTTCCTCTTCCTTGTCCTATCCTCTCCTCTTACACACACACTTACACTAACATGCACTACACTGCCACATATTCCGGGAGATCGGTCGGGAGCTTAGAGCTTGTCCCGACTGGGGAGGTGCCTCGCTGGTGGGAGAGTCCTGGTTAGGAAGAAACCCCAATAGCCGACTGGTTTCGTACCATCTGCAATGTTCCCTCCCTATTCATCTTTCTCTTTTCGAACTGAGGCACTGTGTATGTGTTTATGTAGAGTATGTGCACTGATTTTATCTTATAATTGACTAATTTTAAACATTGCTAATTCGTATAATTCTTCATCATTGGCCTTAAATTATGGGAATATACATTTTTATTCGGTAATGTCTTATACTAAACTCAGTCTGCCTTTTAATTGTTCGTCTTATTAGAAAAATATGTGAATATTATCATTCGGTCCGTTTCGTAACAGGTATTTTGGTGTTCAATGTTTGCAATCTGCTCTGTAATTTTAAGAGTACTCCAATAACGATGCCACCTACTGCTTGAAAAAAAAGTGTTCACACTACAATGAAAACTTGTGGAATATTAATTTTAGTAATGATTCTCAAAATTGTATTTCATATTAAATTAACATTAAAAAGTAGAAACATAAAATTGTTTGGCGATACTGCATGAAAAAAGTGAGGTCTACACAAATATCGTATTGGCAACAGACGGCAAGTGCGAAAATTATACTACGCGAACATCTATTTCAGGTTCAAATCGTCTACGCCTAAGCTCTTAAAATAATTTTGACAACGAATTTGTTCCCTCATGTGCATTTATTTCTTCATCATTCTGCAATACTGATTAATATATATATTTGTATATAATTTATTATTTACATATTATAATACATATTATTATATATTACTACATAATTTGACATTTATTGTCTATTTCTGTGTAAGGCTTTTCTCTCTACGTCTTAGCCATCCGACATCACGTTACCCTTAACGTCCTGATGGGACGCCTTTGAGACCATACACCACACGCCAACACACTTGCGGGCTCCTCTGATCTGGGGCCACATGAGGCCCTCCCCAGCAGCACGTACATGAGAGACAAGGGACTAACAACCACGCCCAAGGCGGTCTCAAATCCACGACCCTTCGGACCAATGCGCTGAGTCAGTTCACACTCTTAGCCAACTCGGTCGTCGAGGTCGCTCTGTGTAAGTGAATTAATGATTTTAATTCCGTGAATAATTTTCAATTGGCAATTGTCACTTCTGTAAATAATTCATTTATCATTGTCATTGAACTCTTCACTCCCACGATAACAGCTTTGCGAACAACAGAGCTCCACGCCAATAAACACGTCCCAGGCCACCCACCCCTGCGCCTGCTAATAAGCCTGCCCTGGGCTGCGGCGGCGGTGGTCGCAGCGCAGAGTCGATCCCCGCCTGAGCCGGGCCCCCCCCCATCTCAAAGCGGCCCGAGGCCAGCGTGGGCGGGGCCGGAGGGCGGCTTACGTCAATTTGCTTTGTCTAGCGCATCCACCGTTTCCGCCTCCACCATCTTCGCCGCCGCCTCCGTCTTTTCCGTATCCCCCACGCCTCCCACTGTCGCCGCCCCCGCCTTCTTCGCTTCCCTCGTCTACGCCTCCGCCGCCCTCGTCTACGCCTCCGCCTCCTCCTCCGCCGCCCTCGTCTACGCCTCCGCCGCCCTCGCCTACGCCTCCGCCTCCGCCGCCCTCGTCTACGCCTCCGCTCCCGCCGCCCTCGTCTACGCCTCCGCCGCCATCGCCTACGCCTCCGCTTCCGCCGCCGTCGCCTACGCCTCCGCCCCCGCCGCCCTCGCCTACGCCTCCGCTTCCGCCGCCCTCGTCTACGCCTCCCCTTCCGCCGCCCTCGTCTACGCCTCCGCCGCCATCGCCTACGCCTCCGCTTCCGCCGCCCTCGCCTACGCCTCCGCTTCCGCCGCCCTCGTCTACGCCTCCGCTTCCGCCGCCCTCGCCTACGCCTCCGCTTCCGCCGCCCTCGCCTACGCCTCCGCTTCCGCCGCCCTCGCTACGCCTCCGCTTCCGCCGCCCTCGTCTCCGCCTCCCCTTCCGCCGCCCTCGTCTACGCCTCCGCCGCCCTCGCCTACGCCTCCGCTTCCGCCGCCATCGCCTACGCCTCCGCTTCCGCCGCCCTCGTCTACGCCTCCGCCGCTCTCGTCGACATTTCGACAGCCATCGTCTACGTCTCCACGGACTTCTTCAACGTTGCCAACGACACACAATCGTGTACCGCAGAAAGGCCGAATGAACTAACGATTTCGTAATTCAAAAACCAATGCTGTTTGAAAGATCGTTAACTGTCATTTATCGAAACAATTGCTCATGAAACGATCCATTGAATCATTCACGGCACACAAGCCATATGAAACAATTGTTATCGAAGTATGCTCGTCTTCTGTTTACTTTATATCGTTCGTAAATGATTATGTCCTCACATCAACGTTAACATTTTCATTGTGAATGACCTTTATTGCCCTAACGGTGGGACAAACGCAGGATACCTAATTAGTGATTAGTCTACGTAGGAGTGTTAACGTGCTAAGAATCAACGTTGTGCATACTTGAGGTCAGAATGCAATAGTGACAATGAACTCAAGAAGCTGGGGAATCGGAGAGTAGGGTTGTTATGGATGTCAATGTTTCCAAAACATCGGTATTTTAATGCAAACAGGGATTTATTGATTTGTTTACATCATTGTTATCGGCTCGATGATTTTATTCTGTTGATATTTAATTTTTTAAATTAATAAATAAATAATATAAAAAATAATAATAAATAACAATTATTTTCAGATATCCATAATTTGAACATTCTTCAGACCAAAGTCACCAAGAGTTTAAAAAGAAACGAATATTGGTTGACCAATTTAATGTATGACTTTTACATTATCAAATAAGATACCACGATCTGTTAATTGTTTAAAATATTTTCTTTAGTTTGTCAGTCAAATGTCAGATAAATTAATAAACACGACCGTCGTGATATTAAATTCTCCCCTATACATGTAAATACTGATTTTAAGAGGGTACTAAAATAGTTTTTATATAGGTCGATGGTTTGGAGTCGATGTATTCGGAACATCGATATTTTAAATTTAAATATCGCTGTTTTGAAACATCGATTTTTTGTTGTTGTCGCCTTTCTAAATCGGAGGAAGAATGGTTTTGAGTTGATGTATTTTCAACATCTATTTTTAAAATTTGAACATCGCTGTTTCGAAACATCGATTATTTTGTTGTTGTCGCCTTTCTAAATCGGAGGAGGAATGGTTTTGAGTCGATGTATTTTCAACGTCTATTCTTAAAATTTGAACATCGCTGTTTCGAAACCGTTTTTTGTTGTTGTCGCCTTTCTAAATCCGGGGAGGAATGGTTTTGAGTCGATGTATTTTCAACATCTATTTTTAAAATTTGAATATCGCTGTTTCGAAACATCGATTTTTTCTTGTCGATGTGACCTCCCAACAACGGAGGGGGGCCAAAGAGCATCGGGCGAAGAGCAGCTGCGGGGAGGGAAAGAAGGCGAAGTGGGCGGGGCGCGGCGGCGGCAGAACGGGAGTGCGAGAAGGGGCGGGGCGGCGCAGACGGAGCTGTCAGCCTGTCAACACTCCACGCGTCGAGAGGCGCCGCTGCGGGCGGTGGCGGGAAGAGAGCGGAGGCGTGGGGGAGTCAAGAGCTCCATACACCATCAAGCCGAAATCGACGAGTCTGGATCGAGAGCGGTAGCTCAGTGCATCTCAACTGATGTCACTCCAGCGCCTCTGACGGGGAGGTCCTCGGTTCGAATTCTGACGGCGGCAGATTTTCGACACTACGTTTTCAGCTAGGTCGAATTCAGTCGCTGTCTGGAGGAGAATTCTAGCGGCCGGCTGCTCTGATCGGTAGTTTTCCGTGTTTTTTCCGATCAACACCACGCGAATGCCGGAGCAGTACCCTACCAAACGGGCCACGGACCGCGCGCGATCTGTCCTCCCTCTTCCTTGTCCTATCCTCTCCCTTACACACACACACACACACACACACACACACTTACACTAACATGCACTACACTACCACACATTCCGGGAGACCGGTCGGGAGCTTAGAGCTTGTCCCGGCTGGGGCGGTGCCCGCTGGTGGGAGAGTCCTGGTTAGGGGGAAACCCCTCTAGCCGACGGTAGGTCGGCGCCGGATCTCGCCATCCAGCGGGGGAAGATCACCGCCATCTCTCGAGCAAAAAGCATGCACTACACTAACGGGACTAATGACCAAAGCAGTTGACGAGCCCGGAAACACGAAAGAATCAAATCAAATCAAATCAAATCGATCGACGAGTCTGCGCCACCCTCGTCTCCGACCGACTTGGGTGGCTGCGGGCATAAATTGATGTCACAGCAATGCCTCGACCAGGAGGAGGTCGAATGGTACGGTTCGAGTCATGACGGTGGCAGGCTCTCATCGGTAGGTTTGTGTAGTTTACGGATCAACGCCAGGCGAATGCCGGCGCAGTACCCCAACAAACGGACCACGGAACGAGCACGATCCTTCCCCTTTCTTGTCCTAACCTTACCCCTTACTTGCACTTACACTCACACACACAACACCACCTCATTATTCCACTCACCCACCTCATTCTTCCACTCACCCACCTCATTCTTTCACTCCCCCACCTCATTCTTTCACTCCCCCCACCTCATTATTTCACTCCCCCCACCTCATTATTTCACTCCCCACCTCATTCTTTCACTCCCCCACCTCATTCTTTCACTCCCCACCTCATTCTTTCACTCCCCACCTCATTCTTCCTTCTGTTAATCTCATCCTCTCGTTGTCTTTCTTTGATCTTCGCCTCGCTTCGACCGTCATCTCCCTGTCGTTTCTCCGCGCGAAGCAGTGAGGTGAGCGCAGCGGCGTCTGGGAGGGGGGGGAGCGGGGGCGCCGGCTGGAGGGAGCGGCGCTGCTCGTTTGTCACCTGTCCTTTAATCCCCGGGGGGCGTGGCGGGGCGCGGGCGGCGCTCCGATGACAATCGAGGGGAAAGTGGCGTCGGGGGAGGGGGGAACGGCCGCCCCGATCGCGCGACCGTCAAGTGATTACCGCGGCCGCCCCCAGCCGCCTCCGACCGCGATTTCCTCCGAGGCGCTGCACCTGCCTTCACTGCGCTCCCTTCACACTATTGCTTCTCTCCTATGCTTCTTATCGATCGCCGCCTTCTCGTTCTTGCTACTTTCCTATTCAACTCACCCTACACTTCCTTCCTATTCGCCTCACCCTCGCTCCCTTCACACTATTGCTTCTCTCCTGTGCTTCTTATCCATCGCCGCCTTCTCGTTCTCGCTACTTTCCTATTCAACTCACCCTACCTTCCTTCCTATTCGCCTCACCCTCGCCCCTTCACACTATTGCTTCTCTTTTCCCCTCTCGTTCTTGTCTTTCCTTTCAATACCCTCTTCCTTCCTATTCGCCTCACCCTCGCTCCCTTCACACTATTGCTCTATTCCTATTCACCTGACCCTTCGCTTCCTTCTCACTGTTCTTTCTTTTCTATCCTTCGCACTCGTTGCTTTTTTCTCATCCTCACTCTTGATTCTTTCCTATGCTTCTCATGTTCCTCGTATTCATTCTTTGTTTTCTTTCTAACGTACTGCCCTTCGCTTCCTTCCCACTTTCGCTTCTTTCCCATAATTCTCACCTTTCCTCCAGCTATTGCGGGGGTGGAAATGCTTAGCGAGTGGGACTGTTATACCCAATATTGCATGTTCGAACCTCATTGATACCATGTATTTAAAGGCGAAATTATCATTCGTAGCCTTGCTTCGAGGGGAGTAAAGCCACCTGTCCCATGTTGTAAATACTGCTTGTAAAAGATACTCAAGCCTCAAAGAATCCTCTGAGCTAAATTCAAATCGCCGTTTTCTTCTCCCGAGAGATGCCTTATTTCTTTGATAAATGGCGAAACAATGCGAAATTTGCGTGGTCGTGCAGAAAGATGGACCTGATGGACTCAGCTTCGCCGTCGTCGTAAAATAAGGCATCATTTGATTGCGTAGCGTAAGGATTACGCCATGTAAAATAAGGCGCTCCTTGATTATTCATCGCAAGAGTAATCTGGAAATCTCATGAACATATTTTTAAGAAACTACCAATACTTCTGTATTTCAAGATTACAAAACAATTGTGAAAAAATAACATTAGTATCCCTACGGAAAATATTCCCAGAAAAATGTAACAACGATTACTGTAACAGCAGCAGAACACATTACTATAAAGCATTCACTTGGATTTGTCCAACATTATTTACGATTTTATTAAATTGATTGATTGATTGATTTTTTCGTGTTTCCGGGCGCGTCAATTGCTTTGGTCATTAGTCCCGTTAGTGTAGTGCATATTTTTTTTCTCGGTAGATAGCGGTGATCTCCCCCTGCTGGATGGCGAGATCCGGCGCCGACCTACAGTTGGCTAGTGGGGTTTCCCTCTAACAAGGACTCTCCCACAAGCGGGGCACCGCCCCAGCCGGGACAAGCTCTAAGCTCCCGACCGGTCTCCCGGAATATGTAGTAGTGTAGTGCATGTTAGTGTAAGTGTGTGTGTGTGAAAGGGGAGAGGATAGGACAAGCAAGAGGAAGGACAGATCGCGCGCGGTCCGTGGCCCGTTTGTTAGGGTACCGCTCCGGCATTCGCCTGGTGTTAATCGGAGAAACCACGGAAAACTACCGATCAGAGCAGCCGGCCGCTAGAATTCTCCTCCAGACAGCGACCGAATTCGACCTAGCTGAAAAGCTAGTGTCGAAAATCCTGCCGCCGTCAGGACTCGAACCCAGGACCTCCTGGTCAGAGGCGCTGCAATGACATCAGTTGATGCACTGAGCTACCGCTCCCGGTGATTTTATTAAAACTTTTTTACTTTTTATATCAGTCTTTCCTGCAGACATCACACTGCACACAAAACATGTCTTTATAAATGTTTCGAAATTAAACGTCATAATTTCTAAGTTATGATACATTGGGTAAGTGTAGATTGATATGGTTTCCTGGAATGAAATACAAGTGGACATTACCTGCAGTATTTAGTGCATACTCGTTGAGTTTGGCCACAGCGTTTTATGACTGACATAAAAAATTAAATAAAAACTCATACTTACATAATTATAATTTTTTTCATTAACTCAAGTTTGTGGTACGACTTTTCGAGAATATAGATTTCTCCCCTACTTCAAACGACAATGAATATAAGAGATTTTTTAGAAAGAACGTACATAATAAGTTACAGACTTTAAAATAAACGATACAATTATAAAAAAAACATTAGCACTCGATTTAAATAACATATAAACACGTATGATTGAGAAGAAAAAACATTAATACATTGGGCATGCTTTTACACTGGCTGATGTACACATTTATATTTTTAGTTTAATGGATTAATTATCCTTTTTTTCTAAATGGTGAGTAATACATTACAAGTTTTATATTTTAATTTATTTTAATGCCATTAACTCATTATTTACGTTATTTTAGAAAAATTAATTTTCCCTATTTTCATTTAGCTTGAAGTTAAGGAAAAATCCATGTCCTCGAAACGTCGCACACCAAACTTCGGTTATTTAAAAATAAAGTTTATAATTATGTGGTTCTGAGAGTTTATTTCAAAAACTTTTGAATAACTATAATGTAACTTCATTTCCTGTGCACGTCTTCTAGAATTCAGTGGGAAATACAATTATTCAAATTATCGTTTCCATGTTGTCGCGGCAGGAAGTAATAAGAGCCATAATTTATTGCTTATTTATCCTTGAAAATATATTTTATTACATGGGAGTTTTTTTCTTTTTTTTCTCAATTTTAAGTAGTATATGACTTAGTGTAGGGATCACCGAATTTTGAAAATGTGCACACAATTCACTTTTCTCCATAGCACGTCATACGCAGTTTTTAACTGCTTTTTTTACGTAAAAATAAATAAATAAATAACTAGTGTCTGTTAGAAAAATTCTGTGGCCAAACTCATCGAATATGATTTAATACTAATAGTGACAGACAATTTCCTTTTGTGTGTGTGTGTGTGTGTGTGTGTGTGTGTGTGTGTGTGGGTGTGTGTGTGTGTGTTTAGAGCATACGTATGCCCTATTGTACTGCCATTGATGAGGCCTAAAAGGTAAGCTCAAAGGAGCTATCATTTGCAACTCTCCATCACGAATTCAAACTCTGAAAAAATTCCGAGAGCAGAATCTTACTATTGACTCATCTAGCTTTGTTTGTCACATGGTGTAAAATGGAGAAAAAATTTGTCCGAAAAATCTTTTATCAAAATCATGTTTTTATTAATACCGCAAGTGATACTTTAAAAGAACTGTTACTGGAAATCATGTACACATAACTATTACGGAAGTTATCTGAATCACCAATAACAAAAAAAAGAGGAAGGGAATAGCAAATTTTGTTCTCCTTCCCTCGGTCCTCCACAATCGAGAGTATACATGAATAAAGAAAAACATTCTTGAATGTTACCCACTCGATGGATGAAAACGTTAAATTAGTTATTTCTGTTTACAGCAAAATAGAATTATAATCTTCCATCATCACGGGAACTGCAAAAAAAGAGGTGTGCAATGATTGGTTTAAGTAATAAAAATCGATTTCAAAATGTGTTATTTGTATGCAGATAGGATACTAACTCACTAAACACTGAAGAAATTGAAACCGAAGAGAGTTATTTCGTGTCATCTATATATCATACCATCCAATTTTGAACCCTTCACTTCATTCAAACAGTGAAAGTTTAATTTTCATCACGCAATGGATGCGATAATTAAAACATCACTACAGAAAACAAATTAAAATAGTAGAATCGACACTGAATTTAGCCAAAATCAACATTTACGTTACCGTTATAAATTACGATTCAAATGAGAACAAAATATTACTATATCGCACCCAACTCATGAACGCTGGAAACTGAACCACTCATTACAGATTTTGTTTTCATTCTAGCACGGAGGAAACAGAATTTTTCCCACAACAGTAGATTTTATCTGATTACAATTATCTGTTTACAAGGAAACATTATGATACTTGATTTGTTTTCTCTTACGCACGACCAAGAGATTTATAACAAACGGCGTCCAAAGACATTCAAACAGCATTATCTTTCAACTATAATCTTCATTACTGGTATCTTTGTGCACAACGTGCATGTAAGGCCGTGATAGGATTTGAGTGCCATTTAAATCTAGTAGACAACTACATCATTACATCGACCGTCGCTTACATAATCAAACGTGAGGCTTGTTTGAAGGGTGAAATTAGTTTGCAAATTACTGTTTGGACACCCTTCTGCACATAGTTCCAAATTAATCGAAATATCCTTAATTAGAAACACTAGATTCATAATGCAAGAGTACGTGCTTATCGCTGGATAATGACCACTCACCATCTTTCCTAGAAAATAAGTTCATTTGAAAAACTAAATGCTTAATAGAATATTAACTAGGAATACAATACTGAAAAGCAATTGAAAATGACAACCGAAAACCTTACATTTTTTTTAAAATTTCCACAATAACAGCGAACATTTTCAATAGTAGGTCAAAAAGGTCAACAATAAACCTTGTAAATTCTGTAACTAGCAAAGTTTATCTCAAGGGTGTACGTAGTGTTTCGTATCCTGAAGTTTTAATGTTGATTTGTCAGTGTTAGTTTCATTTTTCCTTATATTTTCAATTAAAAAATAGAGAGGCATGATTTGAAAAAAAAGATGCTCAAAAATACCTTCGAAGTGTACTTGAACGACGGAAATAAATAAAACGGAAGCAGCCGATGGTGTGGAAAAAGTAGATGCATTTATTGCCATTTAATATACCGTGGCAGGGTCGGTGGCACGTAATTCCGATACTAAAAAACACAATGCTACATAAAACAAATAATACCATTGTATTATCAATAACATAAGGTATGACAACAGCAATAAATGGAACGAAGTTTATAAATCCGACATTTAGCAATAATATACATTTTATCCCCGCACAGTATCAGGCATAAAATGCTATAGTGCACAGTTCAAGGTTTTTGGACTGCTCGAAATTGGAATCTGTACGCAACATTTTTCAGTTTTAAATTAGTTATTTACAAATGATGAATTTTCGTACAGATTCGTCTAGAACTTACAAATTTCTTATAATATTCTTACTTTGTCAGCAACCCCGATTAGAAATCACCTCAAAGAATAAAGGGGACGTCTTACCTAAAACAAACAAAAAATAGGTTACAAAACTATCTGCAGCATTGAACAAAACAATGATCAAATTTCAGCAAGTTCAAAAAAACGTTTTGGTTAAAACTTTACTGCTGTATTGACTTTTCGCAATCAAACAGAGGTACGAAAACTCACTTGACTGTCGCTTCTGTTTACTAACTTCAACTGCGTACATTATTACCTCTGTACCACGATAGTAAGTTCATGACTTACTATGGTACTTGGAACGCACGTACCTTCCTTCTCAGAAAGTGGCAATGAGTGAAAAATTGCTGATGGTGGAGCATGCTCGAAGGGGGCGCAAAGTGTACAGCGGTAGGCAATCTTTTAACGAGTGATTAGCCAGGGCGCGTCAATTGCCAAGGCCATCAGTGAGTATAGTGCACGTTTTCATCGCGGGAGATGACGGTGATCTTCCTCCACTGGCTGGCGAGATTAGGCGCTGACCTACGCCGCCTTGCAGCGATTTTCGTCAACCAGGTATCTCCCATCAACGTGGCCCTACCCCAGCGGTGACAAGCTCTAAGGTGGACACATTACTGGTCACAGGCCTGGTCAGCCGACATGTGTGGTATTGTAGTGCATGTAAGTACATAGTGCGATTTTTCAAACCGTGCTTCTGGAAGATATAAGATACTGACGGATCATCCAATGAGGAGCTTGAACGTAACCATAGTGACGTCGCTGTAGCAACATACAAGCTTACGAATGGATGAAACCGACAACAGCTGATATCTGCCAGAGGTACGGTTAGAAAAATCGCGCTATATACTTGTTTTTTAACGTGGCATCATTATCTTCAAGATGGAATAAGGCACGACTTTTTGCGTCTTTCTTAGTCCTGCCGCAAGATGTCGCGATCATATCAAGCAGTGCATGTAAGTAAGGGGTGAGGAGAGAACAAGGACGAAGAAGGAAAGATATCACGCAGTCCGCGGCCCGGTTGTTTGAGTACTACTCCGGCATTGGCCTGCTGCTGATCGGAGAAACCACGGAAAACTACCGATCAGAGCAACTAGCCCCTAGATTTCTCCTTCATTTGACAATCGCTGAACTCGACTTAGTGCCGAAAACTGACGGGATTCCAACCCTATGAAATCCCGGTCACAGGCACTGCAGTGAAATCAGTTGAAACCCAAAGCGACCTTTGCAGGCGGGCAACCTTTAATATAACGGACCACTACCATAATATTTAAAAGTATGAATTAGACCATGCCAGAATCCGCCTTGGCTGCCTAGCTAGTATCGAAAATCCGCCATCATCCAGCCTCTAACCCTAAGCCCTCCTAGTCAACGACTCTGCAAATTCAACGATGTTAGGAGTTGTCCATAATTTATGTAACGCTAAAGAGGGGAGGGGTTTTGAGGTAGTATTAAGCTGCGTTACATAGGTGTAGGGGAGAGGGTATTAGTTTAATGTTACTTAACACGGATATTTACTTTTTTAAATTTATCAACATTTGCTCAAATAATTACTTTTTTGAGTCCTGTACAACAGCATTAAAATATTAACTAATTCGTTTAAAACATAAATTAAAGTAATTTGTTTAAAAGTTAATAAATTATATGTAAATTGTTATAATAAACGGATTTTTTTTTCAATTTTCTATTGAATCTATAGATTTTCGAAGAAAATTTTGGAAACTGATATTATATTCCAGAATCCATTTCAACTAACGCAGTAGACGACTCAAGCTCATGCGTTATCCACGATGGCGTGTGTTCGGCTAGGGATCAAACATTTTCTCGCCTATGGGTTTTACCTTCACTCACAAATTGCCCCAATCTGAGTGTTAGGTGCTGTCAGCATCATCAACTAATTTATGCTTTATCATTAATTTTAAAATACACCACATATTATTGTAAATATTTTTTTGAGTAAATTTTTGTTTTTGTAAATTACAAATTGATTTTACTGTGCTACAATTTATTTTCAATTTTTGGGGTGAGACGTCATTGTTTAGAAGGGGTTCCAGCGCGCGTTGCAGGTGCGTTACAAGGGGAGAGGACCGGTAGCGGTAGCTCAGTGCATCAAGTGATGTCACTGCAGCGCCTCTGACCGGGAAGTCCTAGGTTCCCACTCCCCACGGCGGCAGGACCCTAGCTTTTCAGCTGGGTCGAATTCTGTCGCGGTCTGGAAGAAAATTCTAGCGGTCGGCTGCTCTGATCGGTAGTTTTCCGTGGTTTCTCCGATCAACACCAGGCGAATGTCGGAGCAGTACCGTAACAAACGGGTCACGGACCGCGCGCGATCTGTCCTTCCTCTTCCTTGTCTTATCCTCTCCTCTTACACACACACTTACACTAACATGCACTACACTACCACATATTCCGGGAGACCGGTCGGGAGTTTGGAGCTTGTCCCGGCTGGGGCGGTGCTCCGTTGGTGGGAGAGTCCTGGTTAGGGAGAAACTTCACTAGCCGGCGGTAGGTTGGCGCCGGATCTCACCATCCAGCGGGGGAAGATCACCGCCATCTCCAGAGAAAGAAGCAGGCACTACACTAACGGGACTAATGACCGAAGCAGTTGACGCGCCCGGACACAAGAAAAAATTAATCATTTAATCAAGGGGGGATGGGATATTCAATAACCCGGAAAATTAGCGTTACGTAATTTACGAACGTCCCCTTACCGGTACCGCAGTCGGCGCGGTCACGATCGCGTCATTCGCGACCGAAGCCTCGCTACGAACTCGTGCCCAGAACAAACTCATTTCACGACGAGGGTCCCTCTCGAACCCAACCCGGACAAAACGCGCTCGAAGTCCAACGCACATCCACCGGCACTGACCCCCCCTCCCCAACCCCACTCCCCCTCCCACCCGAAAGAGCATTGGCGCCGCGCGCTGATAAACGATGGAGACGTGCGCTCGCAACTTCGCAACTAATTAATTTCCCTTCCCCCTGCTCCCGCCCTCTCCCCCGAGCGACGCGACCGACCAACCAACCCACCCCGCGAGCCGGCGCGTTTTGGTTTTACGAAAGCGCGACGCGCCGTGCCGGCCGGCTATCTCGACCGGTTGTGAAATAGAGGGAAGGGAAGGGAAGGGAGGTATGGTTTTGGAGGGATGGAGGTGGAGATCGAACAGCGAGAAGAGGAGATGGTGTAAATGCTTAGATGATGAAGGGAGCACGTTGGTACGTGCGTAGAATAGCTGGGATTTAAAGGCGTTAAACCGGCTCAGGACATCAACTGATGTCACTGCAGAGCCTCTGACCGAGAGGTCATAGGGTTCGAGTCCTGACGGTGGCAGGACTTTCGACACCAGCCTCATAGCTAGGTGGAGTTCAGTCGCGGTCTGAAGATGAATTCTGGCAGCCGACTGCTCGTATCGGTAGGTTTCCGTGGTTTCTCCGATCAACACCAGGAGAATGCCGGAACAGTTCCCTAACAAACGGGCCACGGACCGCGCGCGTTCTCTCCTTCCTCTCCTTTTCCTTACCCTATCCTCTCCCCTCACACACAGTTACACTAACATGCACTACGCTACCACATATTCCTGGAGACCGCTCGGGAGCTTACAGCTTGTCCCGGCGGGGGTGGGAGGTAGCCGACGCCGCTAGCCGACGGTAGGTCGGCGCTGGATCTCACCATCTAGCGGGCGAAGATCATCGCCTTCTTCTGAGGGAAAAACAACAGACAAGCACTACACGTACGAGACTAATAACGCGCCCCGAATTATCAATCAATTTAAAGGCGTTAAGGAGGAATTGTGCAGGCGATTAACTGCGGAAATGAGAAAGAGAAGCTGCGATATTTTTGTATAAAAATAAGGTAGCTGGAAGAGCAGTAAGTATGGGTAAGTGTATAGAAAGGCAAGTATGGCGCAAGAATGGAAAGGAAAGTGGGAATAAGAGAGAAGTAAGAGCGCAGAAGAGTAAGGAGTGAAAAAATAAATGAGAAAATGAGTGAAGGGGCGGGGATTGTAAGAACGCACAGGAGTACTAAGTGGGTTGGTAGAGATATAGGAAAGTAAGGAGAATAGGAAACGAGGATCTAAAGAGTTAATGGTTAGGGAAAACGGAGCTCGGAACTGGGGATATTCCGTGTAAGTGTGGTTCGAGTGTTATAGAGGAGTTACTCTATGGAGGGACCACTTGGACAGGACGGGGAACGAATGAACATCATGAAGGGCGATTGCAAGGGACAGTGATGAAGCCATTTACAAATGAGCTAACTGTGAATCAAAGCACTAACAAAATGCAGCGTGGCATAACAAGTGCATAGGCAGAAACTGCACTTGCATAGGCAGTTGCCTGCAGTACCGAAGCAGTAGCTGTCAAAGCGGTCCCTCCTCATAGTAATCTCTACCCAGGGAAGAAGGTGCGTGGAACTGTGCGTGAGAGGCAACGAGGTACGGAGGATGCAAGGGATCTGCAGGCATATGTATGAGGGTGTAAGGAAGAGTTGAACGTAGGAAAGTAGGAAGGTAGGGTAGCAACGCAAGTAGGAAGGGATGGTGGAAAGTAAGGTGACAAGAAGAGTTGCAAGATAGGAAGGAGAAGTGTGAGTAAGCCGGTTGGATTGGTTGTTAGTGATTCCGGGCGCGTCAACTACCGAGTAAGTGTAGTGCATGCTTTTTACTCGGGAGGGGGTAGTGATCTTTCTCCGCTGGACGGCGAGATCCGGTGCCGACCTGCCGTAGGCTAACAGGGTTTCCCACAACTACCGCCACAGCCAGGACAAGCTCTAAGTTCCCGACCGGTCTCCCGGAATATGTGATAGTGTAGTGCATGTTGTGTGCGTGTGTGTAATGGGAGAGGAGACGTCAAGGAAGAGGAAGGAAAGATCGCGCGCGCTCCGTGGCCCGTTTGTTAGAGTACTGCCCCGGCATTCGCCTGATGTTGATCGGAGAAACCACGGAAAACTACCGATCAGAGCAGCCAGCCTCTAAAATTATTCTCCAGACAGCGACTGAATTCGACATAGCTGACAAGCTAGTGTCGAAAATCTTGCCACCGCGGAAGTGGAATCCTAGGACCTCCCGGTCAGAGGCTTGACATCAGCTGATGCACTAAGCCACCATCCCCTATGGGGAGCAAGAGGAAAGAGAGCAGTGCGAGTGTGTTGAGACGGTAAGGGGTACGGCTGTAGGTAGAGCGGGTGGTAGGGCGACAGGAGAATGGGTGGGTGCGAGGGTCGCAGGTACGAAGGTAGGGGTGGGTTTGGAAGTTAGAATGTAAGGAAGGGAGCGAGTATGGGTGGTATGGTTGCGACATCGACAACAAAACATTGATGTTCCGAAACATCGATACTCTAATTTAAACAATCGATGTTCAAACTACATCGACCGAAAACCATGGATGTTTTTAAACATCTGTGTTTGTAAAACCATTTCACCACCTCTAACATCAGTACATTCACATACAAGGATGGAGGTGTTTTCACTTAACGGTGGTGCGTTTGCTAATTTATAATGGAGATATAGCGTACAAAATAGTACGACAAATCTCAGAAGAATTTAAAAAACGCTTATAGAATAATCCAAAAAATAATACATTACATTCAACATAAATTCGACTGGCTCATTCTTCACACTTGGTGATTTTGTTTTCAGGAATGTTCAAAAACAAACTAAAGTATGTATTTGTCAAAAAGATTGAAATTATTTTGAAAACATTGTGGAAGGTAAGCAAAGGGGGTAAAAGTCGTCGACATCAATAAATCGACGTTAAATACATCGATGTGTGTATATAAATATCGATGTTTTGAAAACATCGACATCATGTTGCATCTTTAGTAGGTGGGAGGTGGGTAAATAGGAGGGGAGGGAGTGCGAGCATTAGTGGGAATGGCTGTGAGGCAGGGAATTCGGGCGAGTGGGTGGTTGTGAGGGTGGGAGGGTGTTTGGGAGGAACAGTGGTGAAGTGGGTGGGGGGAGGTAGGGAGGCAGGAGCGATCGAAAGCGACGCCCGGTTTAGGGAAGCTCAACTTTTGAACTGCTCTCCGGATTTATGTTAGCGGAGGGAAAGCGACGGAGCAAAGTGTTAGAGTAATCCGGGATTTGAAATGACTTTTTGTGTGTCGAGGGAAGAGCTCGAGGATTAAACGTTGATGTTGCACAAATGGAGGACTTTCGTATGATATTCAGAAATTTGCTTCTCAAACTTTATGCCTAGTGCGGTGTTTAAATCACTATTTAGACACAAAATTGAAATGGTAACGAATGAAAAGTTATAAAATATGGGGAAACTTAAGAAAAAATTAATATTCCCCGATGATAAGACTTTTATTTATACAGACGGTTGATTACATCTCCTGCATGGATGTATACGACGACCATCAGTTTTAATTACAAAAAATTTAGTGAAACAACCGAACTGCTGAGAAATATTTTACTTTGCATAATCAAAAAGGGCAGTTGGAATCGAAACAGCTACTTGCCAAAAAATTGCACGTATTGCTCGCATTGTTCACTTAGTGAACAGTCCAAATAAATGCACATGCACTGAGTGAAGCAGGTAGAAAGTCACGCTGTTTCTTTAACATTGCACGTTCTATGACCAATACGATCAACACGATATTGACGAAGTGAAAACCCAAGCACGAACTTTATACTGTAACTGCCACTAACCTAATCTGATAATATAAAGAAACGTTTCTCATTTGCATTTTCACTAAAGTCAAAAAGCGAATAGAGACTTTCTAAAATTGCTATTTCGCAATCAATTGTTTATGTTAATATGTGAATATGTACAGAAAACGAGCATTTGTAACAATCATGAATGTGGGTTTATGTAATAATTAGAAAAAAATGAAAACCATTTGAAGTGTACTTCGCCTCGCTTATTTCCGAACCTAATCAGTATTTTCGAAACTTACAATTTTACTACCGCAGAAAGTATTAAAATTATAAAATTAATGCCCACCTAACGATATCATATACGTGTAATTCCCATATTGCCTCGAATCTAGAGGATTATTCATGTTCGAACACCGAACTGCACCGCATTCGAGGAGCAATCTACATTCCAGGAGAGCAATATGTTTGGATGTGACGTATGTGGGAAACCAATTTGCACTCAACAGCAGTTTTGGGTTTGAAAATTGCTACCCTTCTCCAATATATCAGGCTGCAGCTTGTTCTAATTAATTCCGGGGAAGAGGAAAAGCATGTTAGTGCAGTTTTATGGTGTAACCAAAACGTGTTGCTATCAGAGTCTGTACATACGACACTCAAAAGCAATCGAACTAAAAGCAAAAAGCACTCACATGAAGATATTTTCAAGTTGCTTGTGGTAAAAGACAAAATTATGTTTTTCGTAAGTCAATACGCACCAAGCTTATGATTTTTCTTACATTTAGAATATTAATGGATACTAATGAAAGGCATTGTCATCAATCATGAAAATGAAAGCCAACAACACCCTGAGATTCTTCTTTTTTCTGTTGAAAAAAAGAGTTTAAGTCTACAAAAATTAATACCTATTCTGAAAATCGTCGTTGATTGTCGTATGCGCAAGAAACAATAAATAAATATTCCTGAATATGTACAATTTTTTTGCAAGGTGAAATGGTTTGTTAGGCAGTTAAAACAATTAAATATTCCACAAAACCGTACGAACACCTAATACTTCCACTATTTTAAAATATAAACCATAGGTTTTGTTACGTACATTAAATATTTCAATGCCTTATCGTACTTTTTCTAATTGCAATTCTTTTGACCATGCACCAAAAATGTTTGTATTCCTTATTGAAGCGATACTTTTAAGCGAACAAAATGTGCATAAAGACATGCGCACAGCATGTGCAAAAAGCACACAAAATGTGCATATGCTAGGAAACATTAGTGTAGTGAGCAGATGTACACGGTTTAAATAATGAGAGGGCAAATTCGCCACAGGAGCCCAGGTGGTTCACTGTCAGGAACAAGAGAGATACGAAACATTTGAAGGGGAGCAAGAGTTTAGACAAATATTTAAGTGACTATTCCCTTCGTGCAATTAACACCAATAACTCTGAACTATGCATCTAGCATACATCAATCAAATGGTGTTTACCCTAAAACGTATCCTTTTTTCTTTCTACCTGGCAGCCTTACCCCGCTGGCCAATCACAAGGTGCCATACATCAATCATAGGAAAGTGCTTGTTGCGTTGTGCACGTGCAGCGCGAACACAATGTAATTAATATTAGGCACATTCTGAAACTTTGTTGCAGATAATTTCATTGGTGCAATTGTCTTATTAAATACCACTCGTGCATTGGAAAATTTATTGTCGTCACTATGCGACTCGGAAATTTCCAATACACACGTCGTATTATCAATGAAAAATATTGCGACTAATAAGAAAATATATCTGTTTAAGATTAACCAAGATTTTTCGTTTGTTTAAGTAACTAAGATTTTTCGTGTTTGCGTTTTTCTTTATTTTTGTTTTTTTATGTGTCTCTAATAATGTATCTCCCTGGGTATTATTTGACAAGTCCGCAGACTGTACTCAGGTCGATACGACTACGTCTCCCACAAAAACAATTTCTTTTAGCGACCCCGACGCGGCTTCAAGAGACAAGTCGTGATACTACGTAACAATGACGGGGTTTTTGTGCTCGGGAAGAAAAAAAAGGAAGTCGCTTCGGCTCAGGTCATTGGACGTAAATTCAACATCCATTTCATATCATTGACCCGGGCTCCTTATAGAAACATAGATATGTTAAACATCAATTTATTAAAGTCGAACTTTTTCAACATCGATGTATTGTGCTCGATGTTTTGACGTTTTCGATGCATGATAATCGATGAAATAGTGCCATTAACGCAAATTTGTAAATGTTAAAATATGAAATATTAACTTATAGTACCACTGGCATTTTATGTGTTCGAACCATACGAACACAGTTCGCATTATCTTCATCGAGCAGACTATCCCCTCGCCCGTGATGACCCTGATGACCTGGAATTTTCATCGTCTTACCTTGTATTTCGTGCCCGAAGAGTTGCTTTTAAACTTTTTCAGTTAAATCAATTATAGATTATTATTTACGTCCCCAGCCAAATTAAATACGTTGTGGACGAATTGAATGTTAAGAAGTTACCAAACCAGCTTTAAAATATCGATGTATAAAACTCCGGTGTATATATCTATCGATGTGTATATTTCGATGGATTTTTGTCGATGCATGAACATCCAAGTTTTAATTTTGAACATCGATGTTCGGCAACATCGACATTTTGTTGTCGACGTGGCATCACTAGGGGCTCCCCATTTGGAAACGGAGGCGATCGTATTTGCCTCGGGACTTCCGTGCCGCGCAGTAAAAATAAAAAAAAAAGACTGACAGACTCCAACGAGCTCGCCAACTGGACTTCCGCCCTCGTCTGGGCGCCTGCCGCCCCTGCCACCGCGACCGTCGTCGCCATGGCAACGCGCCCGTGCGCTGCGGCGGAGGGCCGAAGGGGGCGTGGCGGCTAGGGATCCGGGTGGAATGGAGTGGACGAATGGAACGGACGGGAGGAAGAAGGACGGATTGACGGGTGTAGGACAGCGGACTGGAGGGAATATGGCGGACTGGAAGAAATGGGGCGGACTGGAGGGATGGGGCGGACTGGAGGGAATGGGCGGACTGGAGGGATGGGGCGGACTGGAGGGATGGGGCGGACTGGAGGGATTGGGGCGGACTGGAGGGGGGGGGGGGGAGACTAGAGCGGGTGGGACGTACTACAGGAAGACGAACAGGATGGGAAGGGGAGAGGAACGAATACCATTTTACTCGTCCGACGTAGACACTCGAAATTACATACAAACATACTTTTCGACTTTCCGTTAACAAGCAACCACATTTACAATTCCTTAAAACTGTCTATTTTACTATTGAAAGCCTAAAAATGTTCTACTCTTTTTGTAAAAGGCTGAAAATCCTATTTCGTTTAGGTGAAATCGTGGAGAACAAATTCTACAGCGATCCAGGGCAGAAATTTCGTCAGAATTTAAATTCGGTATTAAATAAAAATCCCGCATTACCTATTTGCGCCTCCAAGTTAAAAAAGGAAAACAATTCATTCCGTTTATTATCCGAATATTAAAATACGTGCCACTAAGAGGAGTTGGAATATAAATATCATTTTCACGTAAAAGAATTCTTTGCGGGAAAAGTTACAATAGTTATAGCATTTATATTTCATTCTTCCTTATATTATTTGTTAAATCATGTTTTGTCAAATAAAAGTTCCAATATAAAATGCAAGTGAAAAATTATGTTCATGTCAAGTTATACTACCAATTAAATGATTATTTACGAAACTGTACACCTTAGGTTTGTTTTTAATTAGCCGATACGTGATCTTACGAGCCTATACGATGCCTAAAATATATTTTACTTTCTAATATCTAACTTCAACTCTTTTTTACGCTGCCAATAACTTCGTACAAACGGCCATATTTCTTAGTAACCAATAGTGACGGCTGTAAATAACAGTGGTTTACTATTAAAGAGCTGCTTTCTGAGTACAGAAATGATCGTCGTGTACTTTGGGGTAATTTTTTTACTCAGAGTTTGTCAAACGAATTTTGATATGCAATAATTTGGGGTAATTGTGGGTATCGATAATATAAGATATGTTTTAAAAGTGATTAATATCCCATGTTGCCAGCAACCGGCGTAGGACATTAAAATTACTCAACACTAATTGCTATCGATTAAGCATCATATTTTACTGAAACTGCAGGCTGGTTGGGATGCACCCAAAGTCAATCAATGCAACGAAAAATTGGTGAGAAGAATCTGCCCTGGTTTACGTCACGTTTGGCCTTTTATATCTGGTATTGACTGAGACCTTCAAAACAACCAGACTTCCTTTTTGTATCGTCAGGGTATTATCAGAGCAGGAGGCCAACAGTCAAGACCGATGTAACGGCGTCGTTTTTCACACATTTCTCATTAGGGGCCCACATGTTGAAATAATTAAAAGATAACGAAAAATTTTCCATGTTACATAGCTGCATTTGAGTCATAAATAGAGTGATTTGAGATGTAACAGTTAAATCGTTCTGGAATTCGATACTTTCCTGATGTTAAAGGAGTAAGAAGATTCCTTTCTTTGGCTCTTGTCAATGTGCAACGTGCTTCGAATCTAACCTCGACGGGCGATCTGCTATAAATTGTTCACGAATGGTTACGATCGCATAGGAAACTGCCCTACATATCAGGAAATTTGATTGACTTTCGCGCTATAATCAGCCAACCATAATTAAAATTAACAAATTGAAAGAGTACTGAAATTTGACTCGTCAAGAATCCTTTAATTTTGCAGCAAATTGAAGACAATATTAATCCATTCCACACCTGATCTCAAATCCCCAGTGATGACGTAGTTTTTCGAAAGGAAAGACAGAAATATTGATCCCTCGATGCAAAGGAACGTGAAAACGTTTATTATGATTCTGAGTTCCAAGCGTTTTCAGTTATACCTGGAATCAACGGTTCTGATGGTTGGGTGAAAGGTGGAAGTTGAATGACAATGGATCGATGGTAGAATGAGAGGCAGGGAAAACAAAAACCCAAACAAAACCTCCCGCTTTGACCAACACAAATTGCACGTCGATTGCCCGTGATATAAACCCCGCTCGTAGCGTTAGAAGATGAGCGATTGACGCTGGTAACGTTCATTCATTTTTAATTGAGATTGAAATTCAACAGACAATACACAATCAAAATTGATCAGGACAATTAACACACTTTTATTATGTGCTATTTATTATTCAATATTACATTATTATTATTATTATTATTATTATTATTATTATTATTATTAAACATGTTTATTATGATGGTACTTTTTCATTCAAAAATTAAATATCGTCGCAAAAAATCGAACACAAAAATCTATATAAAATACATCGACGAGTGTGTAAGGGCGAGAGTTTAGGTCAACGAAGAGGAAAGAAATAACGCGCGTGGTCTATGACCCATTTGTTAGGGTACTAATCCGGAATTCACGTGATGTTTTCAGAGAAACCACGGCAAACTCCCAATCAGAGCAGCCTGCCGCCAGAATTCTCCTCCAGACAGCAGCAGAAATGGACCCAGCTGTATAGCTAGTGTCGAAAATCCTGCCTTACCATCGTAACTTGACCCCTAGGACCTCCCGGTCACAGCAGTGACATCAACAGAACCCTGAGCTACCTAGAAGGTTCCAGTAAAGGTTAGAAGATTATACTGGCCCGAAAGCGTAACTACGCTGTACCTCAATTGCCGCCTGCCCTACCGATGTTTCCGGAACAGTTTCAAGGACAGCGGGGCGCGCCAACTCGCACGGGGCGCGCCAACTCGCACGGGGCGCGCCAACTCGCACGGGGCGCGCCAACTCGCACGGGGCGCGCCAACTCGCACGGGGCGCGCCAACTCGCACGGGGCGCGCCAACTCGCACGGGGCGCGCCAACTCGCACGGGGCGCGCCAACTCGCACGGGGCGCGCCAACTCGCACGGGGCGCGCCAACTCGCACGGGGCGCGCCAACTCGCACGGGGCGCGCCAACTCGCACGGGGCGCGCCAACTCGCACGGGGCACAGTGGCAAGTTCCAGAGGAGCTCCGCGTTTCGTAGAACCAGCGTGAATCGCTCAGGATTATAAACGGCTAGCACAAGCGTCTAGCGCAGCTTCCGAATTATCGCGTTTTGTTGGTACGAGTTCTAAACAACTTCTGGCTATAGCCGGCCCGAAGCAGTGTATACTTTCTCATAATGCTCAAACGATTGAAAGACCTCTATCAGCCGCGGAGTAGTCGAAGCCCACACAGAATGACCATTGGCTTAAACTCAAACGTTGAGGGAGCGGAAATGCGGTGATGGAGTACCACTCACGCAACGTTTCTTGAACGATGAATTGAGGAAATGCGGGCGGAGTGGGGGTATTAGTTACAAAGTCGGCCACTAGAGTATTTACAGTAACGCCAACTTCTGAAAAATCAAAGTCATCCTGCTACGTGTGCGGCCAGGTCATCGCTCTGGGTAGGCAACAGCAGGGACACTAGATACGAGTTTTAGGTGTCTCCCTTGAAGGAAATGAACCTGCCTCAGCCATTTCTTTAGATAATGGTATTGAAGCTGAACAGAAGTTCTCGACTCTGAAAGCAATTAGTTTTGACTAGTTTCTGTTTCGCGCCAACGAATTATTAATACTTGGAATGTTGTCATAAGTGTTCCCTGCGAGCTTTTGCCTACAACTGTTTGTTGCTCAAGGGAGGGGGAGGCAAGGTCATCGTTCAAGAAAAGTTGCGCGAGTAGTAAAGGCTCGAGCGGAAGGGAGGTCGAAGCCGGAAGTAAAGGCAGGAATGGAGGAGGGGGCGGTTTGATTTATATTTTTGGGCACCTCAACTGCTGTAGTTAGACCAGTTATTATAGTGGCTGGGAGGTGGCGATGTTCCTCCAACACTAGATGATGCGATCCGGCTCCAACATACACGCCAGTTTGCGGGAAATTTCCCCCTAGCGGGTCTCCCCCAGCCGAGCACTCCCCCAGTCGAGAAAAGCTCTATACACCCGACACTGTTACATGCAAGTGTGTGTAAGGGAAGGCGATAGGAAACGAAGAGGTCCACGGAATACAATGGATCATGTAAGCCGGTTGCTAGAATTCTCCTCTAGACAGTGACTGAATTCGACCTAGGGTCCGGATCGGTAGGAGCGAATCTGAATTCGATTCGGATCGGAACACCACCAACTTCAGCGTTAAGACACGCACGCCTCTTAAGGGACTAATGCCCAACGTCACTGGCTCGCCCAAAAGCAGTAAACGCTGTGACGGAAGCCCCGTTTGACGGCGCACAGGTTGATTGATTGATTGATTTTGTCGTCTTTCCGGGCGCGTCAACGGCTTTGGTCATTAGTCCCGTTAGTGTAGTGCATGTTTTTTCTCGGGAGATGGCGGCGATATTCCCCCGCTGGATGGCGAGATCCGGCGCCGACCTACCGTCGGCTAGTGGGGTTTCCCCCTAACCAGGACTCTCCCACCAGCGGGGCACCGCCCCAGCCAGCACAAGCTCTAAGCTCCCGACCGGTCTCACGGAATATGTGGTAGTGTAGTGCATGTTAGTGTGTGTGTGTGTGTGTGTGTGTGTAAGGGGACAGGATAGGATAAGGAAGGGCAAGGACAAATCGCGCGTGGGCCGTGGCCTGTTTGTTAGGGTACTGGTCCGGCATTCGCCTGGCGTTGATCGGAGAAACCACGGAAAACTACCGATCAGAGCAACCGGCCGCTACAATTCTCCTCCAGGCAGCGACTGAATTCCACCTAGCTGAAACGCTAGTGTCAAAAACCCTGCCGCCGTGGGGAGTGGCAACCTAAGAACCTCCCGGTCGGAGGCGCTGCAGTGACATCAGTTGATGCACTGAGCCACCGCTCCCGGTGCGGCGTCCCCCAAGGCGGCGCATTGTGACGCGGCTGGCGGAGAGCCAAGTGGCCCACTTCTTGCGGCCGCCGATTGTTCTGTGATTAGGGCGGATGGGCGAGAGGGGCAGAGATTGCGCGTGGACTTCGCGGCCGCTTCGCGCAGCCTCCGGCACAAGTGCCGCGCGCCCGGCAGGCGACGCCACGGGGCGGGTTTACTGTTCGTAGATTAAAGGGAGAAAACTTGATTAAGTGATTTATAGATTGTTCAGGGCGCGTCAGCTGCTAAGATCATTAGCCCCGTACGTGTAGCGCAATTTTTATAGCGAGAGGAGGTGGTGATCTTCTGGCACTGGAGTGAGTTATTCGGCGCCGACCTACCGGCGGCTTCCGGGGATTCCCTCAACCAGGTATCTCCCACCAGCGTGGCACCGCCCCAGCCAGGAGAAGCTGTATGCTCCCGGCCGGTCACCCGGCATGTGTGGTAGTGTAGTACATGCAAGTAAGGGATAAGGATAGGACAAGGAAGAGGAAGGAAATATCGCGTGCGATGTGGCCCGTTTGTTAGGGTACTGCTCCGGCATTCGCCTGGTGTTGATCAGAGGAACCACGGAAAACTACTGATCAGAGCAGCCAGTCGCTAGAATTGTCCTCCAGGCAACGACTAAATTCGACCTAGCTGTTTAGCTAGGGTTGAAAATCCTGCCACCGTCGGAACTCGAACCTAGGACCTCCTGGTCAGAGGCAGTTGCAATGTCATCAATTGAGCTACCTAAGCCGGTAGAGGGGGAGGGAATTTTTGGCCGTAAAATCGGTGCTAAAGGTTTTCTTGTACTGTAACTTCGAACACAAGTAAAGATTCAGATCTATTGGCGCAGTTCGAAAGATGGTTGAAAGTGATCCAAAAGTGGAGAGAAGATACTTCCAATTGTGGACCCGAAAATGAAGACGTCTGTGTGAATGAGCGTCTCACGCACGACATCAGATTAGTTGCTTTTGAGCTAAACTTGGTGAATATGTCATGGATAAGATCTAATTCTGCCGCTCCGGATATCATTACGATATTTTAATTTGGGGGGGGGGGTGCGTACTTCAAACCCTTACGGCATTTTCAAAATTTTATGGAATATCGCTACATTTTCTTAATTTTTCTTCTTTTCGCGCATAGAAAGAAGTAATTTTATAGATGCAAAATAGTTTCGATTTTCATATAAATCTCGGGAATTTTGAAAATTGAAGAAGTTCCAATTTACTATTGCACTCCAAGACTACCTCTTAATTCACATCTTTTTACCACCGTAGATATATTCAACTCCCGAAAATTTGTTTTTCTCCTAAAATTGTCATCTACCCAGCAGTAAAAAAAGATTTGTCAAATGGTACCTCCTTTCCTCTAAACAGCGCACCGGAAGAGATCGAACTGTAGATCTGGCGGACTGACACATGCAGGTAACCCTATTACTATACAAGGATTGCAACGTCAACTTTTATCGTGCATTCAATTCCCCTTGTCTACAAAAACTTAACGAAACAACGCCCGAGTGCTTCGAAAACGAATCTTACCGTCAATTTTTGCAAAGTGAAACATTTTAATGAAAATGGCACATTTGCAATTGAATTCAGTAACAAGTATACCAACAAAAATGTTCAAAATAAAAAACAACAACAAATTTTTGCGCGGAGGAGGATTCGAAGCAGAGACATTCAGTTCATGAAGACTGTCCGTTAATCACGGGGATATTTAACACCGCGGCTTAAATTTCTATGGTCCGTTTTTTGTGACTCCTTCAAGAATTCTCTAAAAAATTTGAAAAAATTACTCACACTGGAAAATTTGCCATGATATCATTTATAGATGCAATTTGATGAAAACATTGCATTTAGAAAGAAATTTTTACCTTGAAAATGAAGGTAAAGGAGACTTTGGAAATGGAGCAAGAAAAAAGTTGAATTTCTGCAGTTTTGAAGTTATAGAGATTTTAATGAAAATTGTCATTGTTCAATATCTTTTAGCACACTTTGTTCTACTCCAATAAAACATTTAAATAAAATATTCCGAGCAGTTTAAATTGGTGTGTGTGTGTGTTTGCGTGTGTTTGTGTGTGTTTGTGTGTGTGTGTGTGTGTGTGTGTGTGTGTGTGTGAGTGAGGGGGGGTGATTCAACAGGCTCTAAGGAAATGTTCAATCAGGCAGCGTCTACAAAGCAAATTAGTAAGATATGAAGCCCCCACGTCCTGTTGCATCACTACGAGCCCACAGTAGGAGTGATCTACAGTCCCAACCAGTCTCGATGCCCTCTGATAATGGCAGATTCATATTTCTATTTCCCAACTTTTCTGTTGGGAGAAAATACATTAGATGGACATTAACTGCAGGTCGGACGTTTTGTTATTTGCGTAAAATAATAAGAGAGTGTTTTTGTTGGATAAATGCAGACCTGCGTTATCACCACCTACCACATTCAGAAAATTGAAACTGGCTTTTGGAGAATACGAATCCACACAGGTTTCCAAATTATGTAAGTAGTGCGCCAAGTCAAGCTGCCAAATTGGATGGGTCAGTGTTACCCTTTTCTGTTTTATTCGTTACTCGGTAGATTAAACTAAAAATAAAACTCACGAAGTGCATCTCTCATAAAATGGTACAACTGATGGAGAATCAATAAGGTAATTCATTTATAATTGGTGAAAATGGACTTCACCCTTCACGAGGAAAACGTTTCAGTACATCTGATCACAAGAACATAACACATCATCTCAAAAACGAAAATAATAAATATTTGAAAGGAAAATATCGTAGTACTCACGAAACCAGGCTGAACAAATGAACTCACGCTCAGGGTACTCACCTGGAAACGAAACACAAACATTAGACAGCTGTTACAACAATCCAATTACAGTTAATTTTCTCACAATGAAACATTGTTGCTTGAATGCAACGTAAATGTAGTACGAGGAAATTACACTTTATTACCAGGAAATATCATTTTAATATCATTTTGGGTTATTATCAGCCATATTCAAACTATGGTCGGCTGGTGGCCTCTACCACACCGGCGTATGGCGGTTATCAAGGGAAAGGCCGTGACGCACTCCCGTTGAGGGAGATGAATTGAATTGATGTCTTATTTTACGCGGCGAGACTCAGTCCATGAGGCCTGCTCTTCCGTCTGACCACGCAATTTCGCTACGCTCCTTTCACCAACTAGGGGAGAAAAAAGGTATTCCTTGGGCGACGAAATAGGCAATTTGAATTTAGCTCAGAGGCTTCATTTAGGTTTGAGGATCTTTTACATGCAGTACATCGGACAGCCGGCTTTACTTCCCCTCTGAAGGAAGGCGTACGAAGGATTTTTTCGCCCTTAAAAATCCACGGCTTCAATCGGGTTCGAACCCGCGAACTTTGGTATAATAGTCCGACACGTTTCATCATCGCCACCGCTATTGAGCGGTAAGAAAGAGTAGAGCGCAGTTCGTGCTCCACTTTATGTAAAGCGGTGCCCCGGCATTCGCCTGGATATGATCAGATCTACGGAAACCAACGACTAGAGCAATCGACCGATGAACGTAGATATTTCTTCAACAGCACTCTAGCAGTACGCCCAAATTATCCTACTCCACGATAGTGAATCGCTTCCGTAATGTGGGACACGATAAGGAATACTACTAGCAAAATTCTTAAGCATATTTGCCGAAAGAGATGGTTTCTACAACAAGGAAAGGATCTTTCCTAAATATTTTACCAAAAACGCGCGTTTTATGGTACACTTACTTATAATGCATTTCAGTACAGTAAGAGAGGGAGTACGGATTTGCCGCTACTTGAACCTTGTGTATTTAATAACACATTAGTGGGCGTTTCCTCGGCCTGAAAGACTACATAGTATATGATACGAACCCACTTTTAAGCCTTGAGCATACGCCAATTCTAACGTTGCCATAGAGTTATATCGAAACCCGATACTCCACAAGAATGATTGGGTGTAATCATGTGGTAAATCGAGTCAATTCAAGAAACGTGATCGCGATAAATGGAATTTGATTCCAATTATGGTGTTAAACTCCACCAGAAAATGATGATGCGCACATGAAAAACAAAACAAACACGTGGCATTATGGGAATGAAGAGTTAGCAGCACAAACTGCCGTCACAGTTCAGAACTACATCTATTTACCGTGGTCTTAGAATGTTGTGCTTATAAAGCTTCATACGATCCAGGTCACGTGGTTGCCTCCAACGTACTTCACGTTGCACCGTTCAGTAAATCCCTACTAATGCACGAAAAATCTGAATTCTCCGGATTCTCGTATAGGAGCAAACTTGACGCGCACCAATGCTTGACTAAGCAAAACGCAGGATATGTAATGAATTAATAGGTTTAATACTTGCCGCAAGCACAGACGTGGTGTTTCCCTCCACATCAACACGCGAAGTAAATTTACTTACCACTTAGGGGGTGAATTGCGAGCTAGCTCTACTGAACTAACATTTGCTCACAACATCCGCGTACACAATCGTTTCCACTACACGGCTGAAAACCGCCGACACACGCTCTTCAGGTTAAGCGCGCACAGTAGCACTTGCCTTATTAATGGAGAGTATGCAACGTGGCACGGTTTTCAACAGTTCTCTGGTTCGGTGAGCGAGATTCAGAACCTTGACAAGCAGGAAGCGTGTATAGACTGAGAGGTTACATAATATTTTGTGTTGCTGAAATGCCGTTTGCAGATCCAATCCACATTGTCCATTTGACATATCCCGGGATAGTGGTAGGGGGATTACAAGTTAAACTAGTGGTGTTACAAAATGGCACATACTTTCTCGTACTAGTTTATTTTATAATTTCTTTGCTCTGGTATAGCTTTTCGGTCTCGCCATATACTCTTGCCAACTGCCATCACTACATTTTTTTAATATTTGCTCAATTTTTCGGTGACCTAACGACAGAACCGAAATATTACTTCGAGAATATTAAAGAAGAGTAAACCTCGTCCTCTATGGCAATTTTCATTGAAAAATATGAAGCCATTTCTCAGAAAATGGCGTGTAAGCGTTACTGTAAATGCGAATTTTCAAGCTCTTTTTCACAGAAAATTTCTGAGTCTTCGAAAAACTTCAATAGAAGTTATTTGAAGCACTTTAACTCACAGAAGCAAGAGTGTTTACAAATTGCAGAAAATGTGCATATTAACGGCGTGAGAGAGATATAAAAAAATTACATTTGTGTAATTTTTGAAAAGACAAAATACAGCAAACTTTATTCTACGTCATCTTAAACAGCGCAATAAACACTATGCCTACCAAAAGTTAAAAGAAATAATTTGGAGCCGTTTTCGAGAAAATCTTGTTTTTGTATTTTTTTAAAAAAAGGCAAATATTCCACACAATATTGCGCGAAAACCACTTAAATTTTCAAAAAAATGTACATGATCTTAATGAACGAACTAATTATGAACAAATTTTATTTGAAGGAAAAATCTCTATCATCAATTTCGTAGTTACAGGAAGACGCCGAAAAAAATCAGAATTTTGAAATTTTCGAAAAATGTGTGAACCATGAAAATCGGACCTATACCACCTTTATACGTGTATTTTACTCTATTCTTACAAAAATTTAAAGAAAAATATGGATCCGTTTTTGAGAAAATGTACAAAATGTGCGGGTGCTACATGTAAACTACCCCCGAATATTAAAGAATGATTTTCAAAATCTCAAAGCTCCGACTTGAGCCAGATGGACAGGGGTTTCTTCAATTTGAAAAAAAAAAAAAAAAAAAAAACTACGTATGGTTGTAGGCGCTTGTAGTTCACAGGCACGGACGGACAGACGAATTGACGGAAGAACGTTTTGAAAAAAAAAAAAAAAAAAGAAAAGAAAAAAAACACTTTTTCGGTATCAGGTGAAATCTCGAAATCGTTTTTCCTCAGCATTATATAACATTCTCTATACTAGGTATATTACTCCGTATACACGTACGTATACGAGAAAGTAAAAACAACTATTTACTACAACTTATTTATTTGATATTACACCCTACAGATATTAAATTTGTATGCGGTATTTGTGTGTAGTATATATTGCATAAAACATACCGTTAGAGGTGTAGGTATTTCGAGCAAGCGACAAAAAGAGGGAAATGAACTTAAATTTACAATTACTATTTTCGTAAACGACATTGTGCCGCCAGATATGAATCAGAAGGGGAATTAAACCTGCGTGAATGATGAGAGATTTAATTAATTTAATTATTTAAATAAATTAATTAATAATAATTAATAATATAATGAATTAATACTAATTTAATTAATTAATGTTCTGACTTAACTATTTTAACATTCTCAAGATAAAATGGATTTTGTTGAGTACATCCAAACTGAAAACAGGCATCTTTTAAACATTACAATATATCAATATATGTATATTAAAACAACAATACCGACCACTAAAAACAAAATTGTATTGTTGTCATGTCCATTTACTAGTAGTGAAGTTGCTGCAATAATGTTGCCACAGTAATAGGCAGCAAACGTTCATATGTAGTAACAGGCAGTGGCGAAATCGGTAGTAGGCGCGTTCACATGAACGTGCAAAATGGACAGCAAATTCTACCTTTTATCACCTTTCAATAGTCGTTAACCACATGGACTTCATAAATCACAATTCGCTACGACATCCAACTCATACGCAAAACAGTACGATAATTAAACAACTCGGGAGGAGAAACTCACGAATCACAAAGGCATCCAATATCAACACATTGCAACAATAAATTATCCCTACAGGGAGAGGTAGCTCAGGGAATCAATTGATGTCTCTGCAGTGCCTCTGACCAAGAGGTTCTTGGATTCGATTCCCGACGATGGTGAGTTTTTCGACACTTTCGACAGTTTTTCGACACATAGCTAGGTCAAATTCAGTCGCAGACTGGAAGAGAATTCTAGCAGCCAGCTTCCTGATCGTAGTTTCTCCAATCAACACCAAGCGAATGCCAGAGCAGTACCCTAACAAACGGGCCACGGACCGCGAGCGATATTTCCTTCCTCTTGCTTGTCCTATCCTCTCCCCTTACACACACACTTACACTAACATGCACTGCACTACCACATATTCCGGGAGACCGGTCGGGAGCTTAGAGCTTGTCCCGGCTGGGGCGGTGCCCGGCTGGTGGGAGAGTCCTGGATAGGGAAAACCCTGCTAGCTGACGGTAGGTCGGCACCGGATCTCGCCATCCAGCGGGGGAAAATCACCACCGCCACCACCACCCGCATGAAAAAACATGCATCACACTTACATGACCAATGATCTTAAAAGTTGACGCGCCTGGAATCACTAATCAATCAATAAATTGCACCAACCACTCTGCTTCCGAGGTTCTCACAGCAAGCACGTCGTTGTCAAATAGTTTCCAAGGCTGTTGGGCAACAACTGTACCCCGTGTGAGCACTACCGTTACGGGTGAATCTGAACGACTCATGATGAATTATCATTTGAGAAAAAAGATTTCGTATGTTAATACATGTGGTTTATCGCGTTCTTTATCCAGGAGACAACACAGGAAGATTTAAATATCCTACGTTAAAGTTTAATGACTTTCATGTCACATTCAAATAAACATTTTTGAGAAAAAGGAGTACTTGTTCAGAAAATATTTATGATATTCATAATTGCTAAAAATGTATAGTTTTAACTTGGATTACATGTGTAGCATATATAGATCACTTTCTTTACAAAATGCGACGCGAGTACTGTAGGCTTCAACGAGGTGCGATTCGACTCATTACGTAAGGTTTTCTACTGTCTGAAGGACCAAATAAAACAATGAGAGTAGCTAACCAATAAATGAAAAAAAATTGATTACATCGAAAATGGTAGAATTTTGAAATACCTTCCGAGAGCCTCAAAGCACGCCCTTCTGATTCTGTCGCCGCAAAATTGTTTTGAAATCAGCACTTCCAAAATACACTCGTAATTTTTCACAACAAAATGTCACACACCCATCTTTGTGCATCACTGCCAACTGAATACTACCAGGATGTAGATGCCCAATCCTCAAGGAACGTTTAAAAAAAGAATTAGAACCGGTCAGAGAAAGAAATGAAACCGTTTAACGATGCTTTGCTTCAGTCATAATCCACGCAATTAAGTATTAATAGTATTTTACCATAAATTTTAGAACAAGACTCCTCTCCAAAGGCACAATATTCTAAGGCGCCATTAGGGGACAAGGACTTACGTGAATACAAAACCCCAATGGTTTTAATTAATGCCACTTCGGTTTTACAACAAGCTTTCCATCTCCATAAATAATTTTGAAGAGACACGTTATAGCTCGTTTTTAAAACAGAATTCTCTCGATTATACGACATTTATTCAGCAATTGAGCGAAAATACCAATATACTCACTAATTTATTCATTGGAACGAGCAATATTACAATTCATATGCGAAACGACAATTAAAAAGATAAAAATGTATTTCTGCACTTTAATACTTCAATTATTTTTCGATACACGGGATCACCAATAAAAAGCTTTCCTGTTCTGAAAGTTATTTATGAAAACATCTAGTGGATACTATCCTTTTTTTTTTTCAGAGTTCAGTGGAGACCAAAATTTTATCATTTGCTGGTTATCAGAACATCATTATTTTTTCTCTCTGACGATCGATGTACGGAAGCATCAGAATAAATGTTACAAACTTTTAGTACATGTAGTGTCGAAAACGAAGTCTTTTCAATGAACATTAGAGTGGAAAATTTCATATGACGGGGTATCATAAGTAATATTTCCGCGGATTTTCCGGAAACTCCTTACGTACAGCTGCTAGGAGGGTCACGATCTGATGCAGTGAACGTTATTCCATGTATCTGCCGAACATCTTTACATACATGGTTGCCTAACAATCAGGGACGAAGGTTAAATAAGTTTCTACAACTTAATTATGTGTAATTTCCCGATATACGTTCATTTGCAAAAATATATCATTTTGAATACGACTTAGAAGATTGTAACATTTAGTCACACTGCGTATTAGGTAATGCAATGGATGTCGCACGCGCCACCCATCACCCTCGCATACGTGCGAGCTCCCCTTCAGGGCCGGCAATTAGTTGCAATTGGTTACGCCTCAAAGGACTGCGCGAGGCCCTCCCGAGGGTGGGATCGCCAAGGGAGAGGGCGTATCTAACCTATGTTGACGGAACATACTCCTTCCATGTTCATAGAAAGCATGTGGGTACGTCTTCAATTAAAAACGAGCGAGATCGTTTATCGGACATCTCCGTGTCGGGTTTAAATCCCCGATATGCTACACACGAAGCGTTGCCATTGCTTTCGCACAAGAGCTCCCTCAAGAAAACCCCATCTCGATCAGATTTTTCGTCCAGTTTCCCTGATCCATTGAGCAAATGCTGAGATGGCCCCTTGTTTTGCTTCTGGACATAAATGTAACTTCATTTTCTGTGCACGTCTTCTAGAATTCAGTGGGAAATACAATTATTCAAATTATCGTTTCCATGTTGTCGCGGCAGGAAGTAATAAGAGCCAAAATTTATTGCTTATTTATCTTTGAAAATAGATTTTATTACATGGGAGTTTTTTGTTTTTTTCTCCCTTTCAAAATTCAAAATTTATTGCTTGTTTATCCTTGAAAATAGATTTTATTACATGGGAGTTTTTGTTTTTTCTCCCTTCAAAATTCAAAATTTAAGTAGTATATATGACTTAGTGTAGGGATCACAGAATTTTGAAAATGTGCACACAATTCACTTTTCCCCATAGCACGTCATACGCAGTTTTTAACTGTTTTTTGACGTAAAATAAATAAATAAATAAATGAAAAATTCCTCAGAAAAGCGGACACGAACAACAGTACCATGTAGAGCGCTTGAGACGCAACGCCGAGGAAGCGGTGACGGTTCGTGGCATTATTGCAGTCTAGCACAACAACCAGAATGGTTGGCACGTCAACATTAAAAAGAAATACTTTTTTTTTATTAATATTATTGATTTTGTTGGATGTACATAGGTCAGTTTTAGTATAAACTTTACATATGTTTGATAGATTTGCTTACTAACTTATATTTAAAACTTATTTCTAAGACTTAAATCTAATATAAGGTTGAGGATGCCCTATTGGGTCCTCTATTCTGGTTCAAATTCGGAGAAGGTTTTGAGGAATATACTGTAGGGGTATCTGTTTTTTATTCTGGAATGGTTCGGGTTTTTAACAAGTCTAAAGGTTGCAAGGGAAGAGATTTGAGGTAAATAATAATAAAAGTTGGTGGCTAAGTATGTGATGTGATGTTCAATGAGTTCTAAGTTGAGTTCTTTGTGAAGCTGATGATTCGTGACAAACCAAATGGTTCTAAAAAATTGGTTCTGAATGATTTGTAATTTAAAAAGAAACACTTTAATAACGAGGAAGTGATCTATCGTCGAATGATCTTCTTATCTAGAACTGTTGACACGCGAGGAGAGGCCCCAGGGAGCGTCCGAGGGCTGACGTCATCGAGGGAGTTGGGTTTCAGCTACAACAACCGGGTGTCTTGCAGTACGATACGAGCCAAACTTCTTATACTGCGACACACGCGTCGGTTTCAAGCCGTATTGGCTAACTCTCTCTGAAGGATTATACTGTGGATGTCTAATGCTAGAATATATATGATTGACATTCATATTGCATGGCCTGTAACCAGGGTTCACTCGTGAATTGGGCACCGTGATCTGTCAGCACCTTTGCATATGGACCAGCAAATTGAAAGAACTTATTAAGTTAACCCATCTCGATCAGGTTTATCGTCCAGTTTCCCTGATCCATTGAGCAAATGCTGAGATGGTCCCTTGTGTTGCTTCTGGACATAAATGTAACTTCATTTTCTGTGCACGTCTTCTAGAATTCAGTGGGAAATACAATTATTCAAATTATCGTTTCCATGTTGTCGCGGCAGGAAGTAACAAAATTTATTGCTTTTTATCTTTGAAAATAGATTTTATTACATGGTTTTTTTTTTCCTTTAATTAAAATTTTTGAAAATAGATTTTATTACATGGGAGTTTATGTTTTTTATTCAAAATTTAAGTAGTATATGACTTAGTGTAGGGATCACAGAATTTTGAAAATGTGAACACAATTCATTTTTCCCCATAGCACGTCATACGCAGTTTTTAACTGTTTTTTTGACGTAAAATAAATTTTTAAAAAAGTTGATACATGCAGTTTTTCGTGTTCGCTCTATTAACAGGGTATACTCGCGTCAGCTTGGAAAACACATCGATGCATACCAAAATATGTTTATACCCATATTTGGCCTTCGGTAAAGGACCATACAAGTCTATAGCAAATAGCTCGTTTTCTTTTGAAGGGATTATAGCGTACATTGCGCTCGAGTAATGTCGATTAGGGTACTTAGTTTTCTGACACACTACACATTTGGCAATCTCGTTGTCAACTTGTTTCTTCCTCCCTTTCCAATGACAAGCTTCCTTAATTGCTTGGTTTACTTTTTCGGCCCCAAAATGAGCTAAAGATGTATGCACTAGCCAGATGATCCCGGTTGTCAACGCTTGTGGTATCCAAACTCTATGGACCGGACCGTCCGTTTTCTTAACTGCTTCGAAAACGTGTCACAATACTTGGGTTTTCCTAACGTGGCGGCTGGGGGTAGTATTTCCAAGATGAAATTCGGCACGACTTTTTGAATTATTCTCAGTCCTACCGCTAGAGTCACTTGATCTGGAGCACTGCTTGATGCGGTGGCGATCATGCGACATCTTGCGGCAGGACCAACAAAGACACAAAACGTCGTCGCGAATTCCATCTTGGAGATACTACCCTCAGCCGCCACGATACAAAAAAACAAGTATAGTATTATCCCATACTCTTTCTAGTGTGTTGCAAATGATTCTCAACACCGACACTTGGAACAGCACGTCTGAAGTCCATGATGGATTTCAGCCACCGAGGTATATGAAATTAAGAAAACATACGGCTGATTTGCGTATGCTGGTATGCCTCGTGGACGAGTTCTGTGTGAGCAACTTTGAGTGTGCAGTGAACTACCAAGATTAGAAGTAGTAAAACGTCATTTATTACATGTTTACACAAAGTATTAAACGTGAAGATACTTAAAATATTAATTCATTCATATAAAATTGCCCGAAATGTAATAACATTTGTTTTGACGATGTGGTTTATATTTATGCAACTTAATCAAAATATTTATTTTTTATTTGATGTGCAATTTGGTTGGGCAACCATTGGGCGCCATTATTGAATTGCCACCGAACTTCAACTGCTCAAGATTAAAGGGGAAAAATATGTTTTCATCTGAAATTTCGAGCCTCAGAAATGTCGTATGTCTGCAACAACCTGGTTCGTGCGACACCAGCCGCCACTACAAGGAAAGGGAAGCCAGAGTGCATTGCTACCCAACCACAGAACACGGAGAATGGAAATATACAGCGAGATAATTTCTGACGAATCGAAAGCACACGCATGGAGATACCGGAATACTACAGTAGGAGGAAGGGGTATGATAGAATAGTCAGATATTCAGAAACTACGCGACATTAACGTAGGTATGTCGTAACCATAAGCTACAGCAGTCGGTACTTAATATTTTCCAGATACAGCGAAGAAGTCGTTCGAACGTCTTAGAACGAGAAATCCTCATGCAAAGGACACGAAAACCACATGTACGCCACGCGTCGTTTGAAAAGTATTACGAAAACGATAAGCTCGGTGCCATGACGAGATGTCGCGATGTGTCAGACACTTCCCATGCAACACTTAAAAGAGCGGCCAGAGGTGTAACTTCGTAATTAGCTTTTACGTTTCGATAGCCCTGGTACAGTAGTGTTCAAATAGGGGCCCCGTAGCCATTGCCATCTTTATTGAGGGTCGGCAGGTGTCTTCGTCCCATGGCTTCGGGACCCCTGTCCAGCCTAGCTACGTCACTGGGAGCCGGGTCTACAGCACAACAACCACCGACCATCCACAATGCCGGAACACAATCGAACAATTAGCCCGATTATGTCTCGATTGATACAATGGATTACCAGCGTGTGCTAGCTACTACCCTACACTTATGTAATACGAGGGGGATTGCTCCCCAGGATGAACACTTAGGTGGTTTGTGCACACGATGTCCGAACAACTTACGGAACACATCTCCCATTAAAACAAGAACCACACCAACCGTCCGGCTATAGCGCAACATTCGGAGGTTTCGGGACATGCCATCGATTTTGACAAGACCCGGCTCCTGCACAAGGAAAACCGGTACTGGCCTAGACGCATCAAGGAGGCTGTGAAAATTAATAGATGGCCGCATACCATCAACGCGGACGCCGGCCTCAACCTTAATTTCATATGGAAAGACCTATTACCACCATTCTGCCAGGGGGCTGCCCTACGCCGTCCGACCACGAGGACGGCCGGCGCGAGGCCCGAGGTTGCCCCAGACAGGCAGCCAATCAGTGCGAATCCTCCGCAAATCACGACGCACCTGCCCCATCAGGGCACCCAGGTCGGACAATATATAATACCCGACGCGCAGCCACGCAGCAACAATCTTTAACAACTCACTATTCACCAAATTTAAAAACACATATTATTTTAAAACTTAACGCCCAAAGAGGCTTGATGTGTTAGTTTTTGGTCAGAATTAAGTTTTGATTTAGTTTGTCTCTTTATGATATACCCCCCTCCCCCGATCTCCACAAGCAGCAATGCTGGAGAGAAAATGGATCCTAAGAACTAGAATAAATTCCCGCATTCTCCAGGTTAACCGGAGGGGGAACAATTGTAAAAAAAAAAAAAAAAAAAAAAAAAAAAAACGTGACGTCACTGCCCTGAGGAAGCCTGTGACATGACAGATGAAACGTCGGCCTTTCAGTCCACTACGCGGCGTCACCCGGATAACCAAGAAGTCCTTTGTCCTTTATTCTCACCCCTCTCGGACGTCACCTTTGGGATGGCATCCGATCACGCCGTAACCCAACACCCCACTGGATTACTTCCACTTCCGGGATATTCCACATCAGCATGAACTTGGTACAGTAGAAGCTTCTGTACCACAGAAGTAGACCTGGTCTACGGCTTTGCATCACAATGTCGTTGGTTTCTGAAAGGAAGTTTGTTCTATCTTGACACTGCGCCAGTTTGAAACATGTAAATATGTTTTCCAGACGTCCACACAGCTACGCTAGCGTCCACACGCGCCTGCTAAGAATTACTTGGCTTGCGACGCGAGGCGAGGGCTGACAATTGTAGACCACAAGTCAGGGTTGCTGACTTGCTGGTTGTGTAAACCACAAGGCGTTGCTGATCATCAGCAACGGCCCAGATCGTCGATCCATTTGAAGTCGACATCATCTGGAGCGACTTATCGCTTGTCCGCCCGCACAGACGCAGGTCGCGTGAGGCTCATTCTGTTGCACACCTATTACTTTTCGACTGCTATGAGCAGTGGACGTTTACGAGGCCTGCTTTACGAGAAGGGGCAGACGACAATGCAGAAAATGTAAGCAGGTCTATTCTTCCGAATGTAATCTTTTCAATGCGCACCTCCCGACTGCACACCTCCCGACTGCACACCTCCCGACTGCACACCTCCCGACTGCACACCTCCCGACTGCACACCTCCCGACTGCACACCTCCCGACTGCACACCTCCCGACTGCACACCTCCCGACTGCACACCTCCCGACTGTACACCTCCCGACTGTACACCTCCCGACTGTACACCTCCCGACTGTCTGTAGGTGTTCCCTTTCAGGTTTATCACCGAAACCTTCCATATGGAGTCTTTTCCGTTGCTTTTATATAATATACAGACCATGTGGCGGTGAAGACCAGGATTTCAAAAGATAGAATATTGTTGAATATCGGTTGTGTAATCTCTTCATAACCTTCACCCTAGTCACATAGTGTCTCTGGAATGTGTTTTGGTCGTTAATAAATATCTACTAAATAAAAATACATTCAATTCACATTCAAATTTATTAAATCCATAGTAATTCTGTTAGAGAACAGACATCTGTACGCACATGTTACCGATATTAATTACATAAAAAATAATGTTTATTATCATCATAAAAATATATTTCTGAGAGAAGCCCATTGCAATTTGTTTCGAACATACGAATTTCAATATTCTATCTGAACATAATTAAGCGGTTCAATATCAATAACAAATATTTTACTAAATTAATCACTCTCGCAATTGAAAAAAATCAAATAACTGTTTTTTATATTTGATGAAAGCAATATACGAAAGAATTCCTGTTGGTTTACATCTAATAAAAGTAATTACGACAATAACCAAAATAGCGACGAGATGCAGGCGATACGTTATTTCACATGATAACAATTGAGTATAATAAAAAAGCTTTTCCAACGTAAAATCTGTAGCAACTGACGTTAAGTTTCTGAATATTCACATCAAAGCCAAAGGAAATTGATACAGCTTGTCAGACTGCGTAATATGCATTGATAAGGCAATACAGTCCCGCATTTGTACAGTAAATGTCTGTACAGTAAACATCTGTCAATAACAACCTTTACATCTAACGTACCATGTTTGTTTCCAGCTCTATCACAAAGCGTTCGCTGAACAAGGGAATTCCTTTGATTGATTGATGCTTCAAAACACATTAACTGCTCAGTGAAAAGTCTCATTAGAGTAGTGAATGGTGTATTCCGGGAATTTGCGGTATTCCTCTTGCTGCATGGCGAGATCCGGCGCCAGCTTACACGTCGACTGGAGAGGCGCTCGTTTCCAGGTACCTCCCTCCAGCTGGGCACCGCCCCCAGTCAGGATAAGCTCTACGTTCCCGGCTTGTCTTTCGATATTTGTAGTGTGCGTGTCGCATAGTGCGTGTACTGGATGTACTTATTCCAGCACAATTTTAAACTTTATAGGGCCGTATTGATACACCTCTGCCAGGGGCCTGCCAGGCGTAGCAGGCTGCCAGTGTTCGGTTTTGCGATTTATGAACGGCTCCCGGCCAATTCCAGTCGCCCCTTGAGCTCCTAGCAAGCCCACAGATGGCAGGCCCCTCAGAGCGCTGCTGGCAGGGCTTCATAAATACGAACCTTAGTTGCCACTTTCAGTTTCAGAATAAGGTGACTAGTCTGGTGAGTAAAGCAGATGGCGCAACGTTTAGATTTGTTTTGTAGAAAGGAACTAGTGATATATTTCCGGAGTATGAACTGGGGAGTTGTGGCTAAACTCCCATTCGTACACTTTCGCCTACATATGATATATGAGTTTCTTAAAGTTTCCAGCAGAAACAAATACGAAGTAAATGAATTGAAATTCTTCGAACTTTTCGCTAAAATTAGTTATGTAGAAAACGAGTTCCAAGGTAATTAAGTGTTATTAAAGAATGTTGGCGATACGTTACCTTATTAATAACAAATGTAATAATGTCACAAATTTCCATTTATAATGCGCATTTCTTATGAATGGAATTCCATAATTAAATAATACTACGCAGAGTTCGCACAAGGTATCTGTACAATGGACGAACACTCAAATTCGAACGCTTGCACCGGGAGAGGTAGCTCACAGCATCAAATGATGTCATTGCAGTGCCTCTGACCGGGAGGTCCCAGGTTCGAGTCCTGACGATGGTAGGAGTATCGATCCAATTACATAGCTAGGTCGAGTTCAGTCGATGTGTGGAGGACAATTCTAGGAGCCGTCTTCTCTGATCAGTAGTATTTCGTGGTTTCTCCGATTAAAACCAGACGAATGCCGGAATGCCCTAACAAACTGGCCACGGACCGCGCACGATCTTTCCTTCCCCTTCTTTGTCCTCACCCCTTACTTACACTCACACATATTGCACTACACAACCACACATGCGAAATATCGATCGGGAGCTTAGAGGCAGTCCCGACGGGAGGCGGTGCCCTGCTGGTGGGAGATTCTTGCTTGTGAAAACTCCACTAGCTGACGGCAGGTCGGCGCCGGATCTCACCATCTAGCTGGAGATCACTATTACCTTCCGAGGAAAAACAGGCACTACACTTACAGAGTTAATGACCTTAGCAGTTCGCGCGCGCGCGGAATCACAAATCAATCAATCAAGCGAAGATTTGTCCACACTATACCGTGGACAGCACTAATATCGCTGTGAACTCTTAGGGGAGTTCTTCACATTGATCCGTCCTCCCGCCTTGCCCGGGAAGTCCATCAGTGGACGATACCCAACACCGGCTCCCGCCCACGGGAAAGGGGGAGGGCAGGATAACTCATTGAAAAGTCATTTGTCGTGGCGCGGGATCATTAAATCCCTTCCCCACCCCGTCGCGTCGTCGGCTCCTTCGCCGCGGAAGCAATCGGGGTCTGGGAGAGCCGCGCTCCCGCATGATTAATTGCTGCCGGGCGAAGCACCGACCGCTGGGCTTTCCTCGCCCTTGGGCAGGGCGGGGCGGAATGGGGCGGGGCGGAGTGGGGCGGAGTGGGGCGGAGTGGGGCGGTGTGGGGCGGAGCGGGGCGGGGCGGGACGGGGCGGGGCGGGGCGGACGGGGCGGGCGGGCGGGCGGAGCGGGGCGGGGCGGAGCGGAGCGGGGGAGCGGGCGGGGCGGAGCGGGGCGGGGCGGAGCGGGCGGCGGGGCGGGGCGGAGCGGAGCGGGGCGAGGCGGGCGGGCGGAGCGGGGCGGAGCGGGACGGGGCGGAGCGGAGCGGGGCGGGCGGGCGGAGCGAGGCGGGGCGGAGCGAGGCGGAGCGGGCGGAGCGGAGCGGGACGGAGCGGGGCGGAGCGGGGCGGAGCGGGGTGGAGCGGGGCGGAGCGGGGCGGAGCGGGCGGGCGAGCGGGCGGAGCGGGGGGGGGAGCGGGCGGAGCGGGGCGGGGCGGAGGAGGCGGAGGCGGGCGGGGCGGGCGGGCGGGGCGGCGGCGGGGCGGGCGGGCGGAGCGGGGCGGGCGGAGCGGGCGGAGCGGGCGGAGCGGCGGGTGAGCATTGCTCTCCCATTGCTGCGGATGAACCACGACCGGGGATGGGCACTCGAATGGGTTTGGGGGGATGGAGGAAGAGAGTAAAAAAGAAACTTAAGAAGAAGATACGAGCACGCTACTGCATGTTGCATTGATGGGTAGATAATAGGAGGACGGTAATGAATGAAGAGGAGAGAGAATAAATATTTTTCTCCTATGACTTTTATCCAGCCCACTGTCCGTTACCTTTTACGTCCTGATGGGACGAATATTCAACCATATATTTGACACTGCCTTTTGCTACACAAATTCTTCTGCACCTTACTTTGATGGATGAGTAATAAAAAGATGATAATGAAGGAAGAGAAGAGTTAATTAAGATTTTATTCCTAGGGATTTTATCCAGCCGACTGTCCATTACCCTGTACGTCCCGCGGGGTGCGTACTCGGCCACACACTTGACACCAACTGCTCGGATTTGAAGTCAGGAGAACGCGAGGCCACTCATACATGAGAGACAAGGGACAAACAAGTACGCCCAAGGTGGGACTCGAACCCGCGACCCTTTGGATGAATAAAGAATTAATAAGTCAAAAATGAATGAGTTGATAAGAATGAATGAAGATAATATAAATACATGAATTAATAGATCGAGAAGGTTGAATGAACGAAAAATAATTGTTGAAATGAAAGAATGTCTAAATAATTAAAGTCTCTTCTTTTAATGAGAAGAATATTATTTTGAAATAGCACTGAAATTTACAAATCATCCTCTACGTGATTTTTCCTATTTAACGTATCTATCACACTCTTTAACAGTGTTTAGTGCTAAGAGCAGTGAAATGACAAACATTGATTCTTTTAGGGGATAAAACAATATTTTACGAAACATACAAGCGTTTTTTAGTATAACACGTTTTTGTTACATGGTGTTGCATCCTTATACCTTGTCCACGGTACAACTTATTTACCTTATACGCACACACTTATACAAGCTCGGTTTTAAAGACGTTTCACATCATAAATAACGAACTTTTTTCATGCTATTTCCACCACACTCAACTAATAATATTTTAAAGCAGATATTTTCCTCAAAGTTAAGACGCTCACGAAATCGCGTGCTCGAACAATCCCAGTTTTGATAAATCCCAGGCCTTACAATTGTAACATCAGAGTTGTAATAAATTATGACATTTGACGTGCGACTTCCCGTGACTAGGCAACATCTGAATGGCTCGCAGTAACAACCACTAACAATAGGCTTGATTCATCATCTAAAAAAAGAAGTTACATAACTCTAATGGAGTTAAATCATTCCAAATCAGTCCACGACACGTGAGTTCAATTTGATATTCGTATAGTAGGCTTCACCCTTCTGTAAGGGACATCTCTTGTATGAAGTGTGACAACTTTCCAAACGGCAAATGGAGTAATGGTTATGATAAAAAAATTATAAATACATTAAAAAACCTGACCATTAAAGAAACAAAGCTTTGCCATGATCGGTATGAAAATTCACCTTTGGAAAAGGAAATTAACTGTTAATGAAGTACACCTACAATACACATGATGTGGAAGTGGTAGTACACCTACAATACACGTGATGTTTGCTCGATTCGACAACAACGTACTTCATTGGCATATATCCTCCCTTTGTATGCCACTGTGTTGTGCACTGGGATCTTATTTACAAGAACTGAAATAGAATCTAAACAAGTACATGTACTGATATAAAATCTAAACAGGATTCTGTCGTATCAACACAATGCTCTTTTTTCGTCAACTTTTTTCCATTCATAAACAGTGTAGATATTCCACAGAAGCTACAAAAAAAACTTATAACAGAACTTGCTTATAAGGACAATAGAGCTGCCTCTCGTCTCTATGCATGTTATGACTATACGCCTCCCTCGTTAGAGGTTCCACTCATAGATATCTCCCGCCTTGCAAGACAGATATTGATTTACGAATTCCCCCCCCCACTCTTACAGCAGAGAAAGAATCAGAATTCGAAACCACAAATGTTTCTAGGTAGACTTTTTATTTTTATTTGGTATTCCGTAACAAAAATTATCAATTTTGTTGATATCAAAATATCAAGTTTATTTTGTAACAACAAAATAAATATCAAATAAAAATAAAGAAACAATGTAATTGGTTTTTGAAACAATTTCTTAATAAATGTTTATTCCGAATTATGAACAGATGTTCCTGAAATAATTCACACTTCCTCAAAACCAATATTTGAAGTAAGTATACAATCTTCCTAAATAGTTTGCTTTTCGCTTTCCTTGATAGCCACAAAAATATTAGAAAAGCTTTTTACTCTTGAAACAGCAACGTGAAGTTGTCCATGCAAAATTACAGGATCGGGCATGTACATTACTCTTTGCAGTATGTAAAATTGCAATTGCTCTGCAATGGCGTATTGAGAAGCAAGGAAAATTAAATAGAATGTCCAAGAAGATCTCCACCTGTAGACTACAGTGTGAGTTTCTTTGAGGCTTTTGATCCCAAAGTTTCAGGTTTTAAGGATTCAGAACGCTTCTTTTGGGAATTAAATAACTATGTTGCTTTCCACAATGCTACCCGAGTGTTGCGGGTTGCATTTGACGTTAATATTTTGATGTGTTTTTTTTAACAAGTGAAATCCGTGCAATTTTTCTTTAGATACCTCATTTATAAAGATTGGTTGCGGGTAAGAGTCGCGAAACTCCTCTATACAACAGAAAAAATATAGGAATTGATATTTTGATTTAAATCATAGCTAGTTAAGTTGTCACATATTTACAGAACACTTCAAAGCAGAATGGAAACTTTGATGAAGAGGTTTCGAAAGCGAAGCGCCAACGTTCCTCACCCCACTTTTCAAACTGGCCTCGCTCTCGGCTTTTCGCAATGCACTCGTCACTTGGAAGCGAAAAATCGCATTTAATGCACTTCGCTGGCGACATCGAACAGCCCACACTTTCGCTCGCCTTGTTTTCGTCCAGCGTAAGTAGAGCATGAAACCGAGCCGTTGCTAATTCTCTGTCCTTCCGCTTCACGCCGAACACGCAGCAATAGTCCAAGAACTTTTCCGTTAAACGCAGATAGCGTTGCCAACCGGTTTACGGAAGTGCATCGGCGGGTTAAGGCGTAATACGCTTTGAAGACAGTTCGTGAGCGGAGTTTCATTGCCGTGGAGTCGGTAATAAACTTTTTCGTACTTGACAGTGTCGTAACTTCTTTTACGTTTTTGAAAAGATTCTCACATTGAAGTCCCACCATATTTTGCGTTGAAACGCTTTTCCACAAATATTTCACTGAATCTCGTAATCTAACAATTAGTGCGCTGAGAAACGAATTTATTATGAAAGTAGATTTTGTCGGCTCCAAAGACTGTGTTTTCTCTTCCGAAATACATCAAGTTAGACATAATAAATAATAAAAAATGACCAAAGTTATTTCTAGAGAAAGCATTGGTCGAGAATCTTATTACAGTAAACCCTCATTCATACGAATTGCAAGGGACTGAAATTATTGGAGTTCTTGTTATAAAAATTCGAGTAATCCGAGTACTATTAATGTTCGTATTACCGTAATCTCTTGCCGGGACCGAAGTTTTGTTCGGGTTTCGGCGAAATTCGTGTTAAGTGAGTTCGGGCTTCACAACTTCATTCCAAATTTCAATATTTTGAAGGTTAACACACAATTTGAAGAGCAGGCACAAATTGTAGCGAGATATGCCATTTAATTTTTTTTAAATAATACAAATTAATAAACATGACTCAACAGGCTCGCACGCTTGTCAGATACTCCAAGTGATGTCTTTTTAATCGATCACGCCACGTCAAGCAAATTCTAGCCACGCCAGTTCAAAACAATCAGGAGTGATTGACAAATCGCGATTGTCCATTATGCAAATCAGCTCATATACTCGGCATTCAAAATAAGGCACTCATGCAATTGTGGAGGGAGGCGGGGGTGAAACTGATACATATTGTCTCTGGAACAAAGGGCGAACCGCTCACGAACACACCACAGAGGCGGGACTAAAACGCCCACGATCCGCAATCCGCAGGAATAGTTAGAGTGTGTCGAAGTCGCATACAAAGCCGTTAATTTGTAATCGACCCCCGCTCATTTGGAAGGTATGAGATTACTTGTTAGTCATGACCTCACCAGCCATTCATTGCAGAGTTAGGTCGTTGGAAAGGCAAACAGGTTGGGGAAGGGGAGAAATCCGGCTACGTTCAGTTATATTAACGCACAATTCTCTGGTCGGTTTGCGGCAGTTTATGTGTATTAGCTTGTTGGTCGGTTTGTTCAAATATCACTCCACATATGCGTGTTGGTCGTACGTTGGATTGTCCATTCAAATTTAATACCCCTATTGTGATTTAAATATTTTACACATCTCTTGAGGTGTAACAATAGATACTTCGCAAACCTTTACATTATCGATCTTCAGTTTCGATTTATTGTACCACACAGTAAATGTTCACTGTTTACTACCACATTTCCGATGTTAAACTGGTTCTTTCTTCCCAAGAAGCTTTAAAAAGCAACATTAAATCTCTAGGGATTCAACATTACTCTAAGTGTAAATAAATAAACATCTTTAAAAATTAAATATCTTCATTTATGATTAAATATTTCCATACGGTGGCCATGTGAATTCAATAATGCACTGTTAAAAGTTTTTTAGTTTTTGTAGGAACATGAAAATCGTCACATACGTCCGACATTCTATATCAGGAAGAGTTATTGGTCAGTATCGAAGGCAAATGCTTTCCGAGTTCGAAGAATATGTGTGCATTTGACGACCGTTAAAATGCATTTGGGTGGACTTTCGCGAGTGCACAGATATCTCAAGATAATAAAAATCTAGTATTTATATCAAAGAAAGACTAAAACGAACAAATTTAATTATGTGTTTACCATAAATTACAATTACTTTATTGGAACACTAATTTTAGTACGTCAAATAAACTCCATGAACACTGAATTTAAAAACCACTTTAACGAAAATGAGATCAGTGAAATTAAAATTACGACCCTACAACATCAATAATTAAAATATTAGAACTCGATGATTTATTCCCAATTTGGCAAAACTTTGGACATGGAAATCTTGCAAATTATACTACGAGCGAGATCGAAAGGAATAAGGTAATTTGCGAACGTATATTAATTTAATTACAACAATTTATGTATATGAACAGTATATGAATTAACTCCATTTAATATACACATATTAAAACGAAGGACGGTTTCGAGTAAGGTACACTCTTTTATCTTAAATGACTACGTAAAGACGCTGAGAAACTACACCATTCACTGTTTAGAGGTGATCGATTTCATACCATGATGCACTGAAAATGATGAACTTGGGAATGAGGTACTCACAGACAAACATAACTAGAGGATGCTCGTCCTTAAAACCCGGTATCTTGCGTTACTCACTGGCATCAGAATCACATTATTTCTGTGATAAATGGCGGCACACGTAAATTTGGAATATCAACTCTTGCGACCAAAATTCAGTAGAAATTAGAATCCACACCCACAAAAAAAAGGTCTTCTCGGGACCCTTAGAAACTTCTTGTGTTCAAATTGGAGTACATTGTTAGAAAAGGGAAAACAAAAAATCTCGTTTGCAGTATTTCGACCTCAAAGAGGGCTCGCCGCAATTCCGGAGAACATCGGTGGAATCTTTGATAACACGAGCGCCGGACAGCCGCACCATACGTTACGCATTCTAAGCCGCGCTGTGGTAAATGGTCGGGGCTGCTTCGGAGCACCTCAATTAATTTCCCCATTATCCCGCCACAATGGCGGGGCGACATCCATGGCGGCGCGCGGCGCACGTTAAGAATAACCTCCGAGAGGCCAGCTGCGCCGCGCCACAGGGCGGACAGGGCTTTGCCATTAGGGCGGGCGGGGTGGGGCGGGGCGGGGCGGAGCGGGGCGGAGCGGGCGGAGCGGGCGGGCGGGGCGGGGCGGCCCTGGGGCGGGGCGGGGCGGAGCGGGGCGGGGAGTAGGGATGGTGTCAGAGATGGGATCGGTGGGAATGGTGCGGAGCGGGATGGAGGGGGGAGGGGTGGGGAGGAGGGGGAAGGGGGGGGGGGGGGCGGAGGGCGGGAGCGGCAAAAGGAGGCGGGTCGGAATGTGACAGGACGAGATGGGACGGGGCGTTGCGGGGCGGAGCGAGACGGGGCAGAGCGAGGCGGGGCGGAGCGAGGCGGGGTGAAGCGGGGCGGGGCGGAGAGGAGAGGGGCGTGAGGCGGGGTGCTGCAGGGCGGGGCCGGGACCGCGAATGCTGGTTGTAAATCGTTTCTCGTTCCGTTTCTGGGTCAATGACGCCCTTCTCGGTCAGGAGGAAATGACACCTTGCTCACTTAACAGCATGAATGGGCTTCCATATATACACACGATTGTTGAGCCTTGTGGGATATTAGTGGGGAAATCGCCTATTGGTCAAAAGTACCATCAAAAATTGTAATACATATTCTTTCAGTAGCGCATCGATTCCTTCCCATGGGGGCACGATAAGGGATAAGGGCCCAAATCTGTAGTACATTTGCCACGAAAATAGTTTTTATTACTTGGGAGCAAACATTTCGTATTATCAAATTCTTCCCAAAACACTCCTTGTTACCCTTATTCACAATCCAATTTAGTGTACCAGTAAAATGAGCATACGTAGGGGATTCTGAACTTCACGGCATCGAACACATATTGCTTTCTCCCCCACACGTCACAGTTTTTAACTGACTTTTAATTTTAAATAAATAAAATACAATACCCCATGTTGTTTTCACAAATCCTCAGCAAATTCTCATAAATGCAAGTAGTTACCTAAGAGACAAAAACGAGAGATAGATCCGTCTCCAGACACCACAGATTTTCGTGTCCATGGGAGTTCAAGGTGTTTCCAACCAGTCACCACTTCGTGTGGGAGCTCCCACGAGCGGGGAGGAAGGGGCTGGATCGCTCTCCCACTCCGGTAGTTCGCCCAACTCGGACGCGACGCCGCGGCGGGCGAGGCGCGGAATCCCCAACTCGAGTCTCTCGCGAGTTCGCGAACCTGACACGGACACGCGCGCTAAGTTCGCTGCCGGCAAACTGCTGCAGGCGGGCTGCCCAATCGTGCGAAGATTCTTAAAGCAAATCCGGCTGCGAAGGGCAACAAGTGCTTATCTCACGCGAGGGGGGTTACGTCTGCAGGAGAAAAAGACTCTGTGGACCAGAAAAGCATTGAATTTGAAAGCTGAATATGTTGGGAAAGAATGGTTCCTGAGTGATCAGGCAAGAAATAAAATGTACCCGAGTTTGCGGGTTGAAACCTGATCGAAGCCGTGGACTTTTTAAGGGTGAAAAAATCCCTCGTACACCTTCCTTCGGAGGGGAAGTAAAGCCGGCTGTCCCATGTAGTAGATTTACTGCATGTAAAAGATCCTCAAGCCTAAAGGACGCCTCTGAGCCAAATTTAAATCCGACAGTTTCGTCGCCCAAGATAATACCTCTTTTCTCTGCTGGGTGGTGAAAGGAGCGTACGAAATTTGCGTGGTTAGACGGAAGAGCGGGCCTGATGGCCCGAGTCTCACCACGTAAAATAAGGCATTAACTAAACTAAACTAAACTAAAATTAAACGCTATTACCTAGGTTCCAGTAGTATCAATTTCACGTCCCAGTTTGCATATTAAACTTTAATTTTAAATGTAGGGCCCAAAATGAGTAAGTGATCGTTGCAGCTACATTCATACTAAATGTAGTTTTCTGAGGTCGCTCTGCAGACTACGAACCTTTAATAGTTTAAGTCTGTAGTCACGCAAATATAATAAAATAGTGTGTACAGTTTTCATCGCACTCCAACATAAAGCTTACATTTGCTAGCAATACCCACGACAACCATATCCAGCTTCGACCACAAAAAGAATCCCGATTCACGTGCATGAGGCTCCGGAAACCACGTTGTCCCTGATTCGAACGAGGAAAAATGATCCGTTAACGGGAGGAAACGTTTTTAGATCTGCATTCGTCAAATGAAACGCCTAGCGAAGTGATGTCAAGGTCGATGCCATCAGCAGGGGACCGTGGCACGAGTAGCACGACTAAATCCTTCTTCAACGCAATAATTGATCACCTCGCCACTAGAGAGCAGTAGGTAGTCAACGTCGCGCTGAACGCTTTTACCCTTTTATCGGTCACATGCGTCTTTAACCCCTGTTAACATGCAATCCTGCAGGTTTGTTAAGTTCACTTGTACCTATCTGTATGTTATGAAATTTAACATCCTTAGCAACGTAAACAACCATCTATTCATCGCAAGTCAAATGTTTGTTAAGAAAAAATTTGTCGATATACAAAACAATGTAGATTCAAACCATTCAGAAGCAAATCACAATGGTTGGAGCAATAATTATTCTTAATTGTAATATTATTAATAGTACAATTAGAAAAATGTATATTAGGTAAATTAAACTCATTTTCCTCACATTCCACCAAACGATACTCTATTCCGGTAATCATATTTACAGACGATGTGAAAGTGTCGCCACTGGAAGTCAATGCGCCAATTTCCTAATCGAACATCGTTTCTTTGGGTATCTTTGGATACACGAGAATTATTTGCATCCATCATTCTCGAAACACGATGTACAAATATTGTTTATATAGATGAATCGCAAACAACACCCGACAATATCGTACCAACGTACCGCAGAAACAGAATTCATGTGTTTACTATCGCAGTAATGTAAATTTTCTACGCCCAATAAACGAGATTAGTGCCATACGGTGGTGTGTGTAGTGTGTTGTGAGTGTGAGTGTGTGAGTGTGAGTGTGATTGTGTGAGTGTGTGAGTGTGATTGTGTGAGTGTGTGAGTGTGATTGTGTGGAGTGTGAGTGTGTGAGTGTGAGTGTGAGTGTGAGTGTGAGTGTGAGCGTGTGAGTGTGAGCGTGTGAGTGTGAGCGTGTGAGTGTGTGAGTGTGAGTGTGAGCGTGTGTGAGCGTGTGAGTGTGAGTGTGAGCGTGTGAGTGTGAGCGTGTGAGTGTGAGTGTGAGCGTGAGCGTGTGAGTGTGTGAGTGTGAGTGTGTGAGTGTGAGCGTGTGAACGTGAGTGTGCGTGTGCGTGTGTGAGTGTGTAAGGTTTGACGATAGGGGCTGAGAGGCCACGGGGACTACGTCAGCAAGCACTTCCCCCGTTTTTTTTCTATTATAGTTTTATCTCCACGCGAAAATGAACACCTCTAGAGGGTTTTTATCGTATGTTTGTTTCTCGCCAAAATCGTTTCGACACACTTGGATGGCACCGCTTAGCAATTTCAGCGCCACACGAGGACGCCGCTGCCGACGCCCTCGTCTCCGCACAGTGTTACGAAATAACACGTCACGTTTAACGCATTTTTTTTGTGAATTCGTCAAAAAAAAAAAAACACTGACGACATCGTGGAAAAAAAGGCACGGGGGACAGACATTTCCTTGTAGGAAATAGGTGTTTGTGGTGCTTGATTCGATTGGTTGGTTGGTTGGGTAGTGATTCTGGGCGCGCCAACGGCTTATGTCATTTGTCCCGTAAGTGAAGTGCATGTTTCCACTTCAGGCGGCGGCGGCGGCGGTGGTGGTGGTGGTGATCTTCCCCCGCTGGATAGCGAGATCCGGCGCCGTCCTACCGTCGGTTAGCGGGGTTTTCCCCAACCAGAACTCTTCCACCAGCGGGGCACCGCCCCAGTACATGTTAGTGTGTGTGTGTGTGTGTGTGTGTGTGTAAGGGGAGAGGATAGGACAAGGAAGAGGAAGGACAGATCGCGCGCGGTCCGTGGCCCGTTTGGTAAGGTACTGCTCCGCCATTTGCCTGGCGTTGATCGGAGAAACCACGGAAAACTACCGATCAGAGCTGCCGGCCGCTAGAATTCTCCTCCAGACAGCGACTGTATTTGGCCTAGCTGAAAAGCTAGTGTCGAAAATCCTGCCGCCGTCAGGACTCGAACCTAGGACATCGCGGTCAGAGGCGCTGCAGTGACACTGACGATTCGAGTTTGTAAACAGAATGTTCTGATCGGATGTGCCTGCATTGACTCCCGGGCGAATCCCTGAATGCACCTTATACAAATGGACCTCGGGACAGTACTGATCATTCTTTCCATTAAGTGAAGAATAAACGCATAAGTGAAATTAACACGAGCTTAAGGTCCACAAGGATAGGTAGTCCCAATAATTTTCAAACAAGGTCATATTCAGTCATAACTATGAAAACAATTGGATAAATCCGTTTTCTAGGGAGTGACGGCCCACCCTGGGTACTTCAAAAACCGGTCGGCCTACTTCACATTCAGTGTTGCGTTTGGAGTAGAGTAACTACTCTAAGAAGGGATTATTTTGACAGGCCAGGAAACAAATGTCATGCAGGGCGATGACATTACAAGAAATACTGATGAAGCCCTTTACAAATCAGTTAACCGTAAACGAACACTCACACAATGAGTGCATGCAAGTAACCTGTCACCGGGAGCGGTAGCTCAGTACATCAACTGATGTCACTGCAGCGCCTCTGACCAGGAGGTCCTAGGTTCGAGTCCTGACGGCGGCAGATTTTCGACACTAGCTTCCAGCTAGGTCGAATTCAGTCGCTGTCTGGAGGAGAATTCTAGCGGCCGGCTGCTCTGATCGGTAGTTTTCCGTGGTTTCTCCGATCAACACCAGGCGAATGCCGGAGCAGTACCCTACCAAACGAGCCACGGACCGCGCGCGATCTGTCCTTCCTCTTCCTTGTCCTATTCTCACCCCTTGCACACACACACACTCACACACACACACACAAATATGCACTACACTACCACATATTCCGGGAGACCGGTCGGGACCTTAGAACTTGTCCCGGCTGGGGCAATCGTAACCTGCAGATATGTTGCCAGCAGTGGTCTAGCAGTAGCTGGTAAAGCGGTCTCTTTTTATTGACATTGTCTGTAGTCATGGCCGACTCGAGTGATATGCTACGACAATAACTGAGCTTGTATTTATGTACTAGTTCCGTACTTGAAAATAATTTTTAGGTATCAGAAAATGTTGATCTTAGTTTAGTTGCCGATCTGTAATAACCATAGCATTAAATTCCTATGAGTGAGCAATACACGCAAAATGCAGTGTAGCAACTGCTGTAAATGACCGAATTGAGTATGACAGCCTAGATCATTTTTCCTTTAACAATCGGGAGAAACTGGCTAGCCTATATTTTATTTTCACACAAATATTTAACCGACATCTACTTTAAGGAAACAACTACTTTACTTTGATTTAAGATTCGCGAAAATACTGAATTAAAAAAAATTTCATATTTACAAAAAATTTGCTCCAAAGTAGGAGCCTAATAGTCCAGTGTAACGTTTTGTTTTTAAATGGTAGAACTGGTACGAACATTTACATAGGCATATACATCTGGGAATTTCTTTTTATGATCTAACATTTTTAACTTTCTAGATTTTATAATTTACATTATGACTTATACTTGGTGGAACTGCAATAATAATAATAATAATAATAATAATAATATAAAGATAATATTATAATAACAATAATAAATACATTCATAATAAATACAATTCCACAAAATGCAACAACACAAGCGGAGGAAAAAAAGGGAGGGAGAATCCATAATTTGCCAGAAATGTCAACTGTCGATACCATAGCTCCCAAACCTAATCCTGCTATTGCGTGTGGTAGAGGCCAAACAAACACTCGACGGCAAAACGTTCTCTACACAAATGTTTTGTTGAATGATTAATCGTCGTTTACACTGCGGACAGTCCTGACATAACGACGAATTATTTGAGAAATACGGAAGAAAAAAAAGAAGAAGAAATGAGCTGGCTCTTTCTGAGCAGAAGTAAATTCCTTTCTAAGAGATTCGACAATAAACGCAATTTACTCATCATTTTGTAAAGAATATTCTTCGCAACGATGATCAAGCCTAATTTTTTAAAGGGAAAAATGTAATCGTGAGAACACGATGAATTTATATAACGCCCAACAACTTTCTTTTCATAAAACATTCATTATTGCATTATTTCCATCGTCTGGTGCCATATCCTGAAAGTGGTGTCATTGACGCAAGTATTAGAGGCATGTCTGGGTTTATCAGGAATATGAATTCATGAGAGATTATTACGATGATTTTGTTTGCCTTTTCCTTCAATACCCCAGGCACTTGGCGAAACTATCTATTCCTTCAACACAACGCCCAAGCGCAGAACTTACGCCATATTGGTATATATCTTAGTCTTGCCAAGAATGTTACGTGACGTTCATGAGGGAAAAAAGATGGAGGATAAATACGAAGTTAAGACTACACTGTCAGAAACTACATTAAATTTAATGTAGATTTAATGTATGACAACATATAAGTGTACCTTGTACAGTATAGGGAGATTAATGTACCGTATACATTAAAGAGAGATTAATGTGACTGTACATTAAAGGAGATTAATGTACCTGTACATTAAAGGAGATTAATGTACCTGTACATTAAAGGAGATAAATGTACCTGTACATTAAAAGGAGATTAATGTACCTGTACATTAAAGGGAGATTAATGTACCTGTACATTAAAGGGAGATTAATGTACCTCTATACATTAAACCGAGATTAATGTACCTGTACATTAAAGGAGATTAATGTACCTGTACATTAAAGGAGATTAATGTACCTGTACATTAAAGGGAGATTAATGTACCTGTACATTAAAGGGAGATTAATGTACCTGTACATTAAAGGAAATTAATGTACCTGAAATTAAAGGGTTAAATTTAATGCTTAAATGAAAATCAATGTAGATTCAATGTACGACTGTTAACATACTTGAGCAATGAAAAATTACTTTCATGTACTTTTACATTAAATGTAATGCAGAAATTTCTGACAGTATAGGGATGCGACATCGACTATTATCCTTGGCCCCATGATTCTCACGCCCTAATCTTTTCTCGTATTTAGCATATGGAGAGGCGATTTTAAATTTGATTTCAGTTAAATTTTAGTTATTATAATTATGTTCTTATTAATTAATTAATTTTAATTATAAGTTAATATGCAGGGTCATTGTCTTGTTACGCATGAATTTAATGTACGAGTAATTTAATGTAATCTAAACGAACTTTGAAACATCGCTGCGTTGTGTGATTGAATTCTAGAATTTGTAGTGTTGGATTGTAGGAGGAGGTTAGAGGAATAGTGTCAAATTCAAATTCTTCATGCAACTAATTTTATATAATTAGATGAAAATAGGAGGCATTACTTTCTGACATACTTACAGTCTCGTATTATTTGAAATATTTACGGTGCACCCAAGAGCATTGAAATACAACCTGAACCCGTGCGAAAATTTCACACGTTTGAACATGACTGCTGACGTATTCCCGGAGAGCAACACGTTATTTCACTTGATCGGCTAATTGATCCAAAGCATGATAACATGAGTGTTCTCAACCCAAAAAATAATTCCCAGAGCTGGGATTTAAATTTCAGAGGGTAGGTTTTCGATATGAACGCTTTTACCCACTACGTTTCTAGAGACTCTACGCTGTCATAAAAATATAACTTTAATTTTTGAAAATTCAAAATACTGACTGAAAATGACACTCGTACAAGAGGGATCATTTTATTGTACCCTCTCTTGACAACAAAGTTAATTAACGTCGGCCCGGTGGCCGAGATCGCTAAGGCAGTAGTGTCGTAGCGATCTCGGACCGAAGGGTCGCGGGTTCGAGTCCCGCCTCGGGCATGGTTGTATTTGTGTTCGTCCTTTCACCCCTTATCATCACCATATCGTTTCATCCACATAGTTACCATACCGTTAACAGCAATAGTGGTCGCTAATGACCTAAGATGTTGATGTGACCTTAAATAACCAATTTAAAAAGAAAAAAGTTAATTAACATACTTGGAGACGGTTTTTAGAAAGTCTTGTTTCGTAGTTATTAAAAAGTTTAATTACACAAAAACATTTCAAATATCAAAGAAATGCATCTGCTTTTTAACTATTCGAAAAAGAAATTTAATGTAAAAAATTGGAAGCATTTTTTGTAAAATGTTTGAACTATTCTCGGAGTTTCAGAAACATTAACTCACAAATTAAAAGATAATTCAAAGTCGAATGCCCACGTGTTCGATCGGGGGAATATACATTTTGAACAAAATCCTGTGTTCGACTTAGGCACTAGGGTATCGTACGCAGCAAGGCCGATAGACTGTGGCCAAACAGACGGGGTGATGGGCAGGCGGAGAGAAACGGTTTAAAATAAAAATCGATACTATGGACAAGAATGTGTGAATCCTTCAAAATCTAGACTTAATTGTTTGGAGAATTATACAATTTTCTCTGTTGGTATTTATTTCACATACAGCAGTAGAAGAGAAAGTACAATAGACTGGATATATACTTTGTTAGGATGATCCTCCCACGTGGAGCAGAAACTTACACAAAGAGGAAAGAGCATTTGAAAGGGGAGTTTGCAAGATGGAAAGAATAAAATGGGCGAAAAAAGGTAAGGGAAAAAATTTAAATATGAAAAGAAACATTTTATGGAAGATTAAAGGCAGCACGATTCGGATGGAATACGTTTTAAAATAGAATATTGAGAAATGGTTACGAGGGGTAAGTGAAGGGAAGGGGACATGAGAAAGAAAATGAATACTAGACCATCTAAAAGGTGAGGGAGTATACAGGGAGTCGAAAGAGAAGAGATGAGAGAAAATGTAAAGAAAAGAACGGTGGGTGCGGAAACTTAGTGATGAGAGGCATACCCAAAGATGATTATTTCACAGTCAATGGCGAGTAAGTAGGGTGGCGAAGTTTTTCTTAAATCGAGAATTTCATCAACTCTCACGATCTCCGGAGAGTACTAATTTACGCGAAAGTTGCGTAGTCCCAGGGTTGGGCATGGATGTATGCTTTTGTGCCATGGCATGGTTGGGCTTTTTCCAATCCGCCACGTATTTAGTCGTTCATTATACATTTGCAGACGACAAAATTATGAACTATTATTATTTTTTAAGTGAAGAACCTAACACACATCCGATAATGCACGAATAGTGCCGATGTCTAGAACCATCTGGCTAAATCTGACACCAGCTGAGACAGTCCAGAAAACAGTACTCGTTTGGTTTTTGTCGTTTTTGTGATAAACCTCGGAAAAACCAAATCCACTTCCGTGGGCGATAGTAGGTTCTGGCAGTAAATTAATGATAAAAAATGCAGTGAATTATTGCCGCGGGAAAAAGAAAAAAAGGGTCATTAAAACCATTAGAAAGACCTATGGACAGAGCTGCAGTACTACTTTGCCACAGAGTCATTTTGTCGTCGACAATATAGGCACTTACTACTATTCAGAAAAGACAAACTATTTTTACGTCTCCATTGCACATATTACACAATAATTATGGTCTTACTCGCACCTGCTCTGCCGTACCCTACAATGAGCGAAACTATACCGCTCACCGCCAACTACATCTTTTGCAGACGTCCGATTCGAATTCAGTCGGCGGTGACCTCATGTAAACAGATCGCAGCGCTCCGTCTGCAAATGTAAAGTGAACGTGTAATATCTCGTAAGAAAATAAACTTTCCTTCCCTTTCCCCTAGCCAAAAAAATACGTAAGGGTGTTTACAGCCACGTAAAGTGCCTGTGGGTGAAAATGCAGGATGTGCGGTGAAGGGTTTTATCAATTACGACTTGATCGCCATCTTCCTATTACCTAACCTACCAAACCGTATCTGATTCTGATGTTGCTAATAGCCTACGAGCTGCAGGCAACCAGTAAATACCGGTCGTTATCAGTCAAATGGATGCCGGAGTATGGAAGGACACAGGTTAGGTACTGTTATTTAGGGTTTAACATGGCAGGGATGTTAGTGTATGCCCTACCGGCGTAGCGACGTTAAAAACAGCCCCAGGATAACGATTTTCACCCATCGCATGAATAAAGTACAGAATTTGTATTTCTAGGTTGAACTCTTTCTTTCTTTTTACAATCATTTCGTGATGTCATTGTGAGCCTGTGTGCAGAGTTTAAGCAGCAACACAGGCAGCGAAGACAGCCAGCAGTCGCAACCTCGTGGGAGCCCTCTGTCCGTCTTATAAAATATCAAATGTCGCAAACAGCCTATAGGCTGCAGGCACCCAGTGCGTCCCGGCCATTATCAGACAAATGGATACTGAAATATGGAAGAGTAGGTTGGTTACCTACGGTATACAACGGCAGAGTTCATAACTTACGATACAGACGACGGTGTATGCTCCAACCGGTCTACCGACGTCACAAACTTCATCCAAACTATGAATAAAGAACAAAATTTTTATTTCTGCGTTGAATCCATTATTTTTCTTACACCTATTTCGTGATGGTCGTTTTGATCATGTGTGCGATGTTTGAGCGGTAACGCGGGCTGCGAAGACAGCCAGCAGTCGCAATCTCGTGGGAGCCCTCTGTCCGTCTTATAAAATATCAAATGTCGCAAACAGCCTACGGGCTGCAGGCACCCAGTGCGTACCGGCCATTATCAGACAAATGGATACTGAAATATGGAAGAGTAGGTTGGCTACCTACGGTATCCAATGGCAGAGTTCATAACGTACGGTACAGACGACGGTGTATGCTCCAAGCGGCCTACCGACGTCACAAACTTCATCCAAACTATGAATAAAGAACAAACTTTATATTTCTGCGTTGAATCCATTATTTTTCTTACACCTATTTCGTGATGGTCGGTTTTGATCCTGTGTGCGAGGTTTGAGCGGCAACGCGGGCTGCGAAGCGGCCGGCAGTCGCGACCTCGTGGGAGCCCTCTGCCCGCCCTAATGAAATATCGACCAAGGCGCCCACCCACGCCAGGGCTTGGGCACGGAGGGCACACTGCAGAGGGGAGGCGAGCCCAAGGCGGGGACGGCTACCCAAAGGCGGACGAGACGCAAGCAGTGTCTGACGTCAGAGGGAGGGGGCATGCGGAAGACGTGAAGGATCTAACTTGGAAAGGGGATGTGGAGGGGGAGGAAGTCAAAGACTTGAGAGCAAGGAGGGTCTTATACTGAAAATGGCTAGGGGTCTGCAGAGAACAATGTCAAGAGAACCGATACAAGGGAGAAAGAAGAAGGTGGAGCAAGAAATGTGAGGAAGAAATAGACGAGTTTAAAGGTAAATACGAAAATGGGGAAGAAGGAATGAAGTGAGAAGTCGGATGCGGACTTGTAAAACATGAAGGTAGAACGATTTTATTTGGGACATGATGTGAAGGTGAAAATTGACGGAAGAGACCGGCGACAGAAGAGGCATAAATGAGAAGATATCACAAATGTACAGCTAGTCCCCTCTTTCTCTTTCGTATTTAGTAATTTAATACTCAATGTTAATGAAGATTTAGTTATGGATTTAGTTAGTAGATTTAGATGTGGTTAGGCGCAAGAGCAGGCCCTATGGCCTGAGCCTCGCCATTAATAAAGACATTACTATTACTATTGTAATATTATATTATTATTATTATTATTATTATTATTATTATATTATTATATATTAATATTATTATTATATTATTATTATGTTATTATTATTATATTATTTTTTTTTTTTTTTTTTGTTCACGAATAGGCCATCTTGGACCACGCAAAACATGCACTTGCACGGGCTCAGTATTAATTTATCACGTTGCAAGTCGTGCATGTAGATGATTAGGGGGATCAGCATTAAGCTGAATCCGATTTTTACACCCCAGGGTTGTTAGTCCTGGAGGGATGGAAGATGAAATGATGATGATTATGAAGGATGAATGGACGGCACACAAACAGACATACACAAACACACCCATGCCCGAGGCGGGACTCGAACCCGCGATCCTTCCGTCCGAGATCGCCACGGCACTACTGCCTTAGCAGTCTCGGCTATCCGGACCGGCTATATTATTATATTATTATTATTATTATTATTATTATTATTCCAGCAACCGGGAGCGGTAGCTCAGTGCATCAACTGATGTCACTGCAGCGCCTCTGATCGGGAGGTCTTAGTTTCGAGTCCTGACGGCAGCAGGATTTTCGACACTAGCTTTTCAGCTAGGTCGTATTCAGTCGCTGCCTGGAGGAGAATTCTAGCGCCCGGTTGCTCTGATGGATAGTTTTCCGTGGTATCTCCGATCAACACCAGGCGAATGCTGGAGCAGTACCCTACCAAACGGACCGTGCGCGATCTGTCCTCCCTCTTCATTGTCCTATCCTCTCCCCCTTACACACACACACTTACACTAACATGCACTACACTACCACATATTCCGGGAGGCCGGTTGTGAGTTTAGAGCTTATCCCTGGTGGGGCGGTGCCCCGCTGGTGGGAGAGTCCTGGTTAGGGGGACGATAAGTCGGCGCCGGATCTCGCCATCCAGCGGGAGAAGATCACCGCCATCTCCCGAGAAAAACATGTTTATTTATTTATTTATTTATTTATTTTACGTCAAAAAACAGTTAAAAAACTGCGTATGACGTGCTATGGGGAAAAGTGAATTGTGTGCACATTTTCAAAATTCTGTGATCCCTACTCTAAGTCGTATACTAGTCATGTACTACACTCACAGGACTCATGACCAAAGCAGTTGATAAGCCCGGAAACACGAAAAAATCAATCAATCAATTCGTCCAGCAAATGACGCAAGGCGATAGAAAGGCCGGGCCCCCACGCGAAGAGAAGTGACGAAGGGAAGAGCAAGAACAGGGCGAAGCCACGGCGGGGGACGAAGAATGAGTGAGGCGGAAAGGGGGGGGGTCTGTCGAAGGGGAGGGAGAAATCAGAGGCGACGGCGGAGAAGGGGACGGTGGCGAAGGGGTGGATGTGGAGAGAGGGGGCGGGGGACTAATGGAAACTGTGAAAGTCGAGGGCGACCACGGGGACAGGACCGAAGGGTAAGAAACGAGCAGCAGCAGAGGGGAAGGCGAAGAGGATGCGTGGGAGGAGGCGACGGCTGAGGCGTGGCCAGAGGCTAGGCGGGATCGTTGACCAAGCGGGTTGGTTGGTTAATGTTTCCAGGCGCGTCAAAAGCTTAGGTCATTAGTCCCGTAAGTGAAGTGTATGTTTTTTCCTCCGCAGATGGCGGTGATCTTGAATGCCTGGATGGCGAGATCCGGCGCCGATCTACCGTCGGCTAGCGGTGTTTCCCTTTAACCAGGACACTCCCACCAGCCAGGCAAGTGTATGTGTGTGTGTATGTATGTGTGTATGGATGTGTGTATGGATGTGTGTGTGTGTGTGTGTAAGAGGGAGAGGATAGGACAAGGGGAAGGAAAGATCGCGCGCGGTCCGTGGCCCGCTTGTTAGGGTACTGCCCCAGCATTCACATGGAGTTGATCGGAGAAATCACGGAAAACTTCCGATCAGAGCAGCCGGGCGCAACAATTCTCCTCCAGACGGCGACTGAATTCGACCTAGCTGACAAGCTAGTGTCGAAAATCCTGCCGCCGTCAGGACTCTAACTTAGGACCTCCCGGTCAGAGGCTCTGCAGTGATATGATTTGTTGCACTGAGCAACCGCTCCCGGTAGGGGTGACGAGGGTGGGGCTGGTTGCACTCGGGGTGAAGAGGCAGTTGACGAAGGGGAGGGAGAAATCGGAGGCGACGGCGAGGATGTGGGATGGGGGCGAGGGTGGTGAAGGGGGGGGGGGGAAGAAATGGAAACTGAAAGGCGAGGGCGAGCACGGGGACAGCACCGCAGGGTAAGCGGAGGGAAAGGCGAGTGGGGGCGTGGGCGTGGGCGGTGGCGTGGGCAGGTGCGGGCGCATGGGCGTGGGCGGGGCGTGGGCGGGGGGCGGGGTGGGGGCCGGGGGGGACGGGTCGCTGGCAAAGGCGGGGGGCGGAGGCGGGGGGGTAAGGGGAGGGCGGGGGGGCGGGGGCGAACGCAGCGCCGTCGCTGTCGATTCCGCGTCTCGTTAGAGGGCGCGACGCGGCGCCCCGGGGCGACGCCCAGCCGCGCCTTCAAGGGCTTCGCGCCCTTCCTGGCCTTTCTGCCTCGATCTCCTAAGCCCTCGGCGGATCACTGAGGGCGACTCCTCGCTGCCTCCGACGCAGCACTCGCCCTACGACGGATCCACTCAGCCGAAGGGGGTGCGAAATGGAGTTTTTCTTAAACAACTCCGTACTTTAGGTGCGACCTAATTTAATAGAATTTCAATATAGTTGCAGTTAGTGAAGCGACATCGATAAAAAAACATTGAGAACAATGCAAACATTGATGTTCAAAATTAAAACTTCAATGTTAAAGTTAAGATTTAAAGTGTGGTGTAAAGTTAAGATTTAAAGTGTGGTGTAAAGTTAAGATTTAAAGTGTGGTGTAAAGTTAAGATTTAAAGTGTGGTGTAAAGTTAAGATTTAAAGTGTGGTGTAAAGTTAAGATTTAAAGTGTGGTGTAAAGTTAAAATTTAAAGTGTGGTGTAAAGTTAAAATTTAAAGTGTGGTGTAAAGTTAAAATTTAAAGTGTGTGTAAAGTTAAGATTTAAAGTGTGTGTAAAGTTAAGATTTAAAGTGTGGTGTAAAGTTAAAATTTAAAGTGTGGTGTAAAGTTAAAATTTAAAGTGTGGTGTAAAGTTAAAATTTAAAGTGTGGTGTAAAGTTAAAGTTTAAAGTGTGGTGTAAAGTTAAAATTTAAAGTGTGGTGTAAAGTTAAAATTTAAAGTGTGGTGTAAAGTTGTGATAATCTGCCACCAAGTCACTACACATAATTGCAGAATTAATAATACAATATAATATATATACATCGACAAAAACATTAACATGTTAGTTATCTTACATTACATTCGTTTGTAACAAAATTAAATTTGACAGTGACCGTGTTCATCTATTCACCAATAAGGGTACGGAAGGGTGAGACCCTACACCCACAGCTCATTTGTTGACCATTTCTCAACACACGAAATGAATATGAAGGAAAAGTACAAATGCATGGAGGTCATCTCGTGCGAGATAGTTTGGTCGATGAATGTAGTACAGCGTTCCTTTGGTTCCAACGCATGAACTAATAATGTTACCGTAAGTAATAGTTCATATTTTAACTTTTGTAGTACTTTGATCATGTGAATTTTTCATTCAGATGCAAAACATCCAAAAAGAAAAAAAAGATCGATCACAAAACAACGACGTTAAAAAACATCGGCGTTAATACATCGATTTTTAAAACATTGATGTTTTCACAAAAACATCGATATTTTGAAATCACGAATATCGATGTCGCATTTGTAGATGCAGTACGAAAGAAAAGTAAAAACGCAACGAAAACGTAACTAATAAATATAAAAAATTATCCATCATTAACACAGCAATAAGTGTGTCTGTAAATCGGGAGTTTTAAAAAACAAGGGCACCCAAGGGAAGATACACTCTGGACAGAAGATCACGTTCTGGACAGAAAGGGAGACACTGACATCCAATAGGGAGTTTCGTTGATATTTACATTGTTGGTATTCGAGCTCCCGATTGGATGGCAATATCCCCCTCTCCTTCCAGCACGTGACCTTGCAGTGCCACTGTTTACGTACATCGGAGTATAATACTACAAAAAGCGTATCTACGAACCGGGTGTTCAAAACAACAAGTGCACGCGCGCAGAGATAGAGAGGGTCAAGGGAAAAAAAATTCCTCAATGATCCCCCGGCCATAGAGGCCGAGGCCCGGAGCAATGCCAAGTGCTACTGCGAGGACTGCATAGTGATGGCAATTTTTACCAAAACATTGATACATCGCTAAAGGGTTTTCGATGTTTATGAAAACATCGACAAATAAACATCGATGTTTTAAATATTGACTAATACACTTGCTATTTTCCTATCCAGTTTTAATTGCAGTACGTAAATGGGATATAAGAGACCAACAAAATTGGTAATTCATTTTTCGGTAACTCAAAGTGAAGTTAGAAGCCTTTTATTTGAAGGTCGCGAAATGTCTTCCAAACATTCATAATAACAAACACTATCGAATATAAATAACTGACTTACCTACCCGACAACTGGAATTAGCAGATAAATTTCACTCAGTTCTTTTCACTGAATCGTGTCTTGCACTGTATAGTATATGCACTGTATAGCACTGAGTATAGCAAAAATATGAGAAAGACAGAATTGCCAGATAAACTCTAGCACTTCATCCCTCCAATAGCGATGTAAAAATTACTAAATGACAAAAAAAACTCTCAAATAATTTGGTGGTAAATGTTGAACAATTATAAGTTTACTCGTACATATAAAACATACATTTTATTTACGAATATATGATGAAAGACGTGCCAGTTTGGAAAGGAATGGTTAGCCACACAAGCCCTGTTACTGTAGAACTTCCCTGGATTGAGTGGAGAGAGTCTGATTCACAACCTGTCAAAACGTCTGAGGGCCATTTCTAACACTACTATCGATTTAGGCAACGACACGCTTACCGATAACATACACTCATAACGCGAGTAGCTCCCAAACGTACTCAGATTGCACAAGCGAAATGTGCGGCGTAGTAATGAGGATGACGCAAAACGTCGATATATTTATTTTAGAAAACATCTATGTTTTGGCAACAAAATATCGATGTTTGTTTCTTATAATTGACACTCAATTCAACCCGCAATTATTCTTATTACGATTAATGAAGTGTCACGCAATATTAACAAAATTGCTTGCAAATTATGCGAAACTTTCTATGACCACCACTGAATGAGAAATTATCAGTACATTCCATTTATTTGATCTAATTGTTTTATTACAATTTTTTTTAAATATCGCCTAATAATTGGTGCTAAGCGCCCTAAATTTTGCTGCTAAATGCCACTAGTTACTTGCAAAGTGCTGGCATAAGTGGTGAAATTTCGTTTCCTTTTGACCCCTCCCTCTCAATCTACACATCGTCTATGTTAATATTCCTTCTATCATGTATTCAAAAATGGGTATTCAATACAATATTTTTGGGAATGTTTGTTGATTAAAACCCAAGAAGATATGTACTTACGCTCAAAAAGGGAATGTAATTATAAAACGCGTAAGAACGAAAAAAGTCTTTACTCCTGCGTGAAGGACAGGTCCGGATTAAACCCGAGACTGAGTGGCAGGTCTACAAATCTGAGGCCTCTGGGGCCTCTGCAAATTCCATAAAAACGCATAGGACAAAAGAGCTGCTACGGTTTTTTTTTTATTTTACATTTTCTCATACAACGAGACAAGAGCTTTGTAAGAGTGAATAGAACTGCAACTTAGCACGCGTTGCTCTAATAGTCACAAACAGGAGAGCGCGGATACTCCCCTTGGAGACCTCAATAATCAATAGTTATTGAATGCGACGAAGGAAGGAATATAGGTTACAATTACAGGAAGAAAAAAGTTACAGAAAGTAAGTTTGGGAAATCACGGGGTTCTCTTTAGGGCGGTTTAAATTTATCTTTTGCAAATCTAGATTTTATTCTTTGGCGTTTGTTATAGCTTTTTTCCCAGGTTGAATGTGGAAATTGCGAAGAGAATGATAAGGAAAGAAAAAATATTTGATTGGTGGCTGATATAATGATTAATTGTATGAAGAACAAACTCACTCTGGAGTTGCTTGTTTGATATGCACCAAGGCGCTTTGACGCAGTGAGAAGGATTTTATTTTGAAATGTTTGTAGCGTTTTACGTACTGAAGGGGCAGCTCCTCCCCAGGCCGGACATGCGTAAGTATGGGACGAACGGCAGTTTTATGAAGTGATCTCGAGAGATCTGTTTTAAGAGCTGACTTTTTGCTTATTAATGGATACAATTTGAAAAGTGCGACCTGTGCCTTATTACATTTTTTTTAATATCAGTTTTCCCAGTTAGTCTGGTGTCAAGGAGCACTCCTAGATATTTTATTGGTTTATTTGGAGGATTGCAAGGAACGTTTTGATGATTAATGTATTTGAGAGTGGGGTTGTTGATGCGCCGAAGAGCGAACCGCATTTGGATGGGTATAGAGTAAGTCTTCATGAAGATGCCCAATTCTGGAAAATGTTTAGTGCGTCTTGCAAGTGATGTATGGCGGAGGAAAGCTGCGAGTTCGCTGTATAAATGGCTGTGTCGTCAGCATAATGCGCCGTTGTGTGTTTGTCTCGAACGGGTATATCCGAGATTAATGTGTTCAACATAGTGGGAGAGAGCGGGGAGACTTGAGGGACCCCAGCGAGAATTATGGCAGCATCGTCATGTTGGTAAAGAGGAGTTACTCTAAGAAGGGAACACTTCCACGGAGCATGTCATGTGGGAAAAGATGAGTTACTCTAAGAAGGGACAACTTTTACGCAGCATCGTCATGTGGGTAAAGAGGAGTTACTCTAAGAAGGGACCACTTTCACGCAGCATCGTCATGTGGGAAAAGAGGAGTTACTCTAAGAAGGAACCACTTTCACGCAGCATCGTCCTGTTGGTAAGAGGAGTTACTCTAAGAAGGCAACTTTTACGCAGCATCGTCATGTTGGTAAGAGGAGTTACTCTAAGAAGGGACCACTTTCACGCAGCATCGTCATGTGGGAAAAGAGGAGTTACTCTAAGAAGGAACCACTTTCACGCAGCATCGTCCTGTTGGTAAAGAGGAGTTACTCTAAGAAGGGACCACTTTCACGCAGCATCGTCCTGTTGGTAAAGAGGAGTTACTCTAAGAAGGGACCACTTTCACGCAGCATCGTCCTGTTGGTAAGAGGAGTTACTCTAAGAAGGACCACTTTCACGCAGCATCGTCATGTGGGAAAAGAGGAGTTACTCTAAGAAGGGACCACTTGCACGCAGCATCGTCATGTGGGTAAAGAGGAGTTACTCTAAGAAGGGACCACTTTCACGCAGCATCGTCATGTGGGTAAAAGAGGAGTTACTCTAAGAAGGGACCACTTTCACGCAGCATCGTCATGTGGGAAAAGAGGAGTTACTCTAAGAAGGGACCACTTTCACGCAGCATCGTCATGTGGGTAAAGAGGAGTTACTCTAAGAAGGGACCACTTTCACGCAGCATCGTCATGTGGGTAAAGTGGAGTTACTCTAAGAAGGGACCACTTTCACGCAGCATTGTCATGTGGGAAAAGAGGAGTTACTCGAAGAAGGGACCACTTTCACACACCATCGTCATGTGGGTAAAGGGGGTTACTCTAAGAAGGGATCACTGTTTAAAATGTTTATTAACAAATATCGTCTTGCATCATTTTCTTAACCGCATATCAAATTCAGATTTTTCCTGATCCTAGATAAAAACCAGGATGGAATAAATTGTATTGTAAGAACCCTACACGAAGACAGATCCAAGGTTCCCTCTGCAATCCGGTCCTGATGAAGAGCAGTCAAATTTGTCGACAATATCACCACTTAAATTGTGCGGAGAACGCAATTTCGACGCCGTTACTTGCATTGAATATTGACAATGAAAGAATCCTAGAATCACGTAAACAAATATTTTCCGAAAATTATTCTGAAACATTACACAATACGAAGTGACAAGAGTAAAGTGTTAAATATCTTTCGACGCTTCATAAAAAATAAGAAGAGCAATAATACGATACGCGCCAAACAAAAACACCCCACCGATATTGCTTAAAACCTCCATTTCGAAGTTTGTCGTGCTCTCCCGCGATGAGTGCGCACGTGTGCAAACAAGCTACCACATTGTGCCCTCTGCTACCTCTGAAGTGGTATGATAAGCCCTAGGAGATACCGGTGTTTGCTAAGCGTTGAGTAGCAGAAGGAGAGAGATCCGCAATCTACAAAAGTACATAAGGAACACACTCCAGATTACGGACATTTCCATAACGGAAAGAATATTCTGCGTGGAAGTTGTAAACGTCAATTCGATAGGTAACACTGACGCGCATGCGATCAGCAACGCGTTAAAGAAAAGACGTTCGTCTTTCTCATTACGTTCCGTCGTGTAAGTCTTACGTCTTTGTTAACATTTTTTTTTAAAATACTGTTTATTTGCAATTTATATCTACCGAAATATTAGGTATATAGATTAATAGTAATATTTCCACGAGTAGAAATGTTACTCAACAGCAGCATTCGTATTTACACAAATCGGTACCTTATATCTAGCGGCACTGTACTATTCTTTCTTCACTATTGTCTAATAGTTTTATAGCGAGATTTTCCAGTCTTTTGTGGTATTTCTGACTCGTGGACGTTATTTCTTCTTCGATGGTCTTGATTTGAGGTGCATTTGTCACTGATCAAATATATTTTGACTGGAATCACTGAAGAACTTCGATGTCGGAAACGCCGGCTGAGCCCCAAAGTAGAATGCCGTATGGGTTGTAGGATACTTTTACTTTCACCTTGAAAGTTGTATGTTACTCTGATTAACGTTAATTGCAATTGTTAAAGGAAGCGGTGATGATAAAATCTGCACATCGTATTAACTACCCAGATAATAATATAATATTAATTTTCAGGTTTTCTGTTAAAATATGTTCTATTTCAACATTACTCTAAAAGATTTCTGGAAGCTGAATCGTTTTTAAAACTGTACACTGATATTCAGAGTGCTGAAGAATACCTGTTTACTTAGTGGAAACAATGGGCCGCGACAAAATAGATTGTGAAGTCACAGGGGCCTTTGCGGTCTCACCTAAAGTGTCGCGTATTCGAATCCCCGTCGACCATGAATGTTTGCTTGTGTTGCGGGATGGTGAGGCTCTCCCAACCTAATGTACCTCCTTTCAACCCTTCCATTCCTTGCCTGCCCGGAGTCTCAGAGGGTTCGGGTGGCACAGCCGAAGTGCGCGTAACACCAGGGCTGTGGGAGTCAAATCTAGTGTAAAAACATTAATCATGCGTCATGATAGGAAAAGTGATGCGTTAAAGAAAACACGTTTCTCATTACGTTCCGTCGTGTAAGTCTTAAGTCTTTGTTAACATTTTTTTAAAATACTGTTTATTTGCAATTTATATCTACAGAAATATTAGGTATGTAGTTTAATAGTAATATTTCCATGAGTAGAAATGTTACTAAACAGCAGCATTCCTATTTAAACAAATCGGTATCTTATATCTAGCGGTTAATGGCACTGTACTATTCTTGTTTCTTCACTATTGTCTAATAGTTTTATAGCGAGATTTGCCTATCCTTTGTGGTATTTCTGACTCGTGGACGTTATTTCTTCTAGACTAGACTAGACTTCTCAGCTAGACTCCTGGTAGAAAAACAACTCCACCGTTATCACTCTCAAAACCAACTTCCATCCCATTCCAGCCTGAGATCACCCATTCTCCAAACGAAATCTTATTAGCAGAGGTCAGTGCACAGAGTACCTTGATAGCTCTAATTATCTCGTGTCTGATAGAAACGGGACAAACGGGACAGACCGGTTGCAGAGAACCAATTTGTCGGAATCAAAGATCCCCAAAACGTGGATTCTGACAACACAATGTGTTAGAGGAAGTAATTTACAACATACAGCAACAAGATTTATCCACTTTTTGATATCAGAACCCCACAATATATCAGGGCTGCCGCCACTCTACTTCCACCGTAGGGTCAGGGGTTCAAATCCCGGTCGATCCATGAGTAGCTTATGATGAAGAAAGAGGATCCACAGTAGGGTTTCTCTGGGTTCCTTCTCTCCAATTCCACCATTGCTTCATCGTCATTTCACTGCAACAATTGCCAATCTATCAAAACATTCATCTACTCCGGATATGACTATAAGACTTAAGCATTGGCTTCGGAATAAAGTCCCAAGTTCGAATCCCGACAGTGGCAGGAATTTTGACACCAGCTTATCAGCTAGGTCGAATTCAGTCACTGTCTGGAGGAGAATTCTAGCGGCCAGCTGCTTGATAGGTACTTTTCTTTGGTTTCTCCGATCAACACCAAGCGAATGCCCGAGCAGTTCCCTAACGAATCGCGCGAGATCTTTCCTACCTCTTGCTTGTTCTATCGTCTCCCTTAATCACACTTACACTAACCCGCACTACACTACCACACATGCTGGGAGATCAGCTGGGAGTTTCCAGCTTGTCCCGGCCGGAGCGGTGCTCCGCAGATGGGAGGTATCTGGTTGGGGAATATCTCGCTAGCCGACGGTACGTCAGCGCCGGATCTCGCCATCTAACGAGGGAGGATCACCGCCACCTCCCGAACAAAAAGATGCACTGCACTTACGGGATTAATGCTCCTAGTAGCCAACGCGCCCGGAATTACTTACAATCAATCAATCGGAATAAATATTTTTTGCTGTCTTCCGAGATGTGATTTGAAGTGCAGTGGTCACATCTCTCACCTTCAACCTCTGGATATCGGGTTTAAATCCTGGTCCATCCGTGTACAGTGTGTGGTGAAGAAGCAAGCTGCAGGTTTTCTACGGCTCCTCCACTTTCCCGTCTCTCATTCCACCATTCCATTATTTGAACACCCGCCCATCTCCTCCATTGATTAGGTCGAAAGGCGTTGATACAGAAATCAATATAACTTAAGTGGTACTGTCATCGAGTTTCATTGTAACAGTAATACTATCGATATATCCACTAACAAAGACAATGAAGACTTTTTGGAACCATTTCAAAAACTAAGTGCGGAAGTTTGAAAATGCGCTCATTAAAATTATACAGTAAAACGTCTCAAGAGAGCAGAATTTTTTTTTCCGCATTAAACAAGATTCAGCATGATGCAATGTGATACTGTAGAAAATAACTTTGGCTCGACAGCGATTTATGTTCACAGATATTAGACAAATTCATATTAGACAGATTTCCGCATTAAACACGTTCCGCATTGGGAAATTTACTGTAGTTACAATTTTTAAGACTAGCAAAAGGAATCATTTAATTGCACTCCTAAAATATTGTGAAGTATTTCATTATTTTATTATGACCATTTTGGACCTGGCGTCGACCTCGATCCAGCTGGAAACCTACACTGGACAAAACGAGGGCACTATCGGATATTGTCTTTCTCTGCAAATGGGAGTGCGATTTCAGGGAAAAAGAGCTGAATGCTGTCTCTAGATTGAAAAAGTATTGAAAACAGCGGCCTGAAAGACGAGACAATTCCAATCACTATACTCGGATTTCTTTCATTGATACCGAAGAGATTTCTTCGACTATGATGAATCCCATCCCACACATCAATACGAATTTTTTATCTCTTTGGGCTTCATTTGGACTATAAAACAGTATTTCCTACTCCCATTGTATAAAATATGCTGTCATTAGTTGTCTTCAACCAGTTACGTAATGATACTCATTACGATATAGATTTCATTATGATACAGGTTCTTGACCAATTACAGAAGTTTACAAACTCAAGTATTGACAATCATTGAGAATCCTTCTAGAAAATGTTTCGTTCGATTGTGAACATTAAAATTGCATTTGATATATTATGCTTGTCAGTTTTAACTTCTTTTATTAGTAGTGATTTTTTCGTGGAATATTATTTAAAATAAATTGGATCGTAATTTCACTTTGTTCCTATTTGACTAGGGCAGTACTCCCCCCTGGGAACTGGGAACTACAGTCACTTGCGGTAGTAGGCGAGGGTGGTTAGCTGCCCGCTAGGTGGCCTTGACTGAATCCTACATGTCAACTGCCATGAAACGATTCAATGTAAAAGTTTAACTTATAGAAATGGTAGAAAAAGTACCGTATGAAACTCGATTCAATGGGTATTAATACAGAAGTGTGAAGTTTGCGATACTCGCTCGTAACGTAAATCACACTCGTGTATTAATACCTATCATTACATCGTCGTTTCATAATGTACTATTAATGCTCGTTTGTCGTATGTTTCATGCCTTTTGTACCCGTATTTTAGTCCAAATGAAAGCAGTTTTATATGCCTAATTGAGTAATAATCAATTCTTTCTTAATTTTTACTGACACGTTATTGCTTGTTATTGCCTTCGATACGGATCTCGATATACACTGCATAACTTACCTGGATCGAGAGAATCGTCGTGACAAGCGAAATATGAGAACAGTTGAATGATGATCTCTTGATACATAATCTCTTATAGAAGGAGTTGTAACAGGAAACTATGTAAGGGAAATACTCGTATGAAAGGACAAACCGAGACAAGTTAGTTAGTAATAAGTCAATTTGAATCATTAAAATTACGTAATAATTTAAAATCATGTATGTACCAGGGCATTAACTGATCCTAATGATCTATGGCAACAAAAACCACTCGAGCCAAAGGCCCTCGGGCTTTTTGTCACCGCACGATCATTATAACTCTTGTAACATCCATGGTGCATAAATAACTACTTTGCTTGTTCAATAGGAACAAAATAAGTCCTTGAACTTCCGCGCTCACGTTAAAAAGAAAACAACAAAGGAAACAGATACCAGAACATTATTAGAAACGGCGGTCAAAACATACATGATGGAGAAATCACATTCACGCGTGCCAATTCGACATGAAGAAAACCTTGCAGCTGGAGGGAAAAAAACGAAGTCGCACCGGGCGCCGGGCAACCAACGGCTTCCCTGCTAAAATCCGGGCGGTGCATTGAAAGTTCGGCGCCGGTCACGATCGATGGCGAGTCCATTACTGCCTGCAAAGGCCGCTCGGTCGGACCAGGGCTTCTCCATTATGAAGAATAAATGGACGCTTTGCTTCTACAGTCGGTTTGATGTCGCCTTCCGCGATGAATAATGGATCCGCAGAAATATGTGGTGGTTAGAGCGACTGCGTTTTTTGTTGTTTTCTCCTATCGGGACGTCCGAATAAAATTCGGACTCAGACTACGTTTTGAGTGAAGTACTTTTCTTGAGTCCTAAGGTGTAACACATCGTGCTGGCCGCTGACCTGTCATTCGCGGAACTCTTGATTGATTGATTGATTACTTCGAGTTTCCAGGCACGTCACGAACACGAAGTGCCGCAAGAACATGATTGGTTGAGGAATTTATGTATCCGGGCGCGTCAACTGCTAAGGTCATTATTCCCGAAAAAAGTGCATGTATTTATCAGGGAGGTGGCGGTGTTCTTTCTCCTTTGATGAGATCTGACACCGACCTATAACTCGACTTGTAGGGAATTTCACCCTCCATGTATCTCTCACCAGCGGGGCGCTGCCCCGCCCGGGACTAGCTCGAAACTGCCGTCTAGTATCGTGACAAATGTGATAGTTAAGTGCATGTGAGGGTAAGTGTGTGTAAGGAGTGAGGATAGAACAACAAAGAGGAATGGAACATCGCGCGTGGTCCGTGGCCCGTTTGTTCGGGTGCAGCTCCGTCATTCGCCTGGTATTCGGATAGATCGGAGAAACCACAGAAAACTATCGATCGGAGCAGCCGGTAGCTAGAATTCTCCTCCAGACAGCGACTGAATTCGACTTAGCTGAAAAGCTAGTGTCGAAAATACTGTCCCCGTCGATACTAGAACAGAGCCTAGGACATCCCAGAGGCACTGAAATAAATCGGTTGATGCCCTGAGTCACTGTGATGTGTGATTACATTTCTTTAAAATCCACATAATTTCAAAGAGGCACATTGTACAGGACCAAACTATTATCATAAAGTCAGAATGAAAGCATCAGTCCCACTGAGATATATGATGTGAAACAAGAAGAAAAACAAGCAACCACAAAACAACTGCTGTTGTGCTTCTGGAGATACTAGTTTCATTATAGCTTCACTACCACTATCGAGAAAGCTTTCACGGCAGTAATAGACGAAGCGACACCCACATGAATAGCGAACTAATGTGGTTACATTATTAGCGCTGTAAAGTACACCTTAGTACACCTATCGCTCATCACTTAACTTAATAATCCTATTCAGAAGTTACATTTCATGTACCATGCACGCCGCATGAATCAGCATAATAAATTTAGCTGAGCACTTTGAATCTCTGTCAGCCTGCTTGACACAACCCGTTTGACGTTTAAGCGTTACATTATCCGTGGTGCAGCTACCGCTGCAAATCAAATTTCGCGTTAATATTAGCAGGGAGACCGAGTAGAAAAAAAGAAAGGAAAATAAGCAATAGAAATAAGTAAAGAAGAATAAGTGCGAGGAGAGGAATGAGAAAAAGAAAGAGAAAAATAGAACTGCTGACCCAATTTCGTGTGCTCTGTATTCACATAACGAACCATTAATTGTGCATTAAGCCCGCGGGAGCAACGCACCATACAAATGACATTAATGTAACATATGCTGCCTAACATATCCTCAGTTACAGCCCTGAAGTAGGCCAAATAAGTGGCCGAAACATTGGTGTTGTAAAAAACAATTTGTCTTTTATTGATCTCAAGAGGTTCTACATTATATTTCATTCTGCACATTCTTATACAGTACATTAGGGGGCGTATGAGAATGGGTGTCCGAGAAGTAAGCGCAGAGGCGATGGTGCGGGCAATCTCCTCTGGCGCTGTTCGATTTCAGGTGCTGAGGAGGACACAGTCTGGAAAGAGAATGCGTAACGTCTCCGCCTGGAAATAAATAGTTTAGAAAAAGTCTCGTAGATTAGCATCGACTCGTCTTCTAATGGCAGTTCCCCCCCCCTCTACAGGGGTTCCTTCTTTAGACGTACCATAAGGCTTCTACTCCGCATCTTTGATGCGATGGAGAGACCATTTGGGGTGACCACCAGAATTCGGGAGGTTAGAACGCATTAGGATGTGGGTATCGTAATGGCTTCAAGGCCTTCAAACTAGCCACGTAGTATGTTTTGCGTTATAAACATTCTTATTGCTCGCTTAGGTAACGTGGTACTGCGGGGCCCTGTTGCTAATGAAATCAAAAATTGTTTTCGCAATTTCTCATTTCTCGATCGAACTGAAGGTTTCAACATGTTAGAATATCACCGAAAGGTGTAAAACTTCCCGACATGTAGTGATATAATGAAGTTGAAATACCTCAAACGGAGACACCAACCCACATATCAGTAATCAGTCCATTCACCAAACGCAGATTGTCCATATCTTGATACTCAAAGAAGCACACTCACCTGTGAAAAGGAAAAAAAAATGTTAGAACGATATTAAACGTTGAAACAGGAATTAATCGCAAAAAAGGACATATATATTATATAGATATTTCAACGTCCATCGCAAAGATAAGCCAAGATTCGTCATTGAATTTGTAAATATACAGCAGGGATGTCCAACTTGCAAAGCCGCCAGGGCCACAAGTAAAACCTTTAATATGGTTGCAGGCCATATATTCTTTACTCGAGAGATCTACGCGTGACCCCGTAAAGTTGATCTCGGCTGCTCTGAAACTGGGGAGGAGGAAGCATGGACGATATCAGGCCATATCATACATAGTTGAGTCCGGTGAAAAAGCTGATAAGTAAAAAAAATTTTAAAAAAATAAAAACAACGTAATTTTGCCGGAAAGCAAAAACCAACGTTGAAATGAATTAAATCAGGGATTAATGATATTCAAACGAAGGAAATATTCAAACGAAACTTTTTGTGTGTACGTTAAACAAAACCTGAATATCATTATTCACCGATTAACAGCATTTTGATTTTTTGGTCACCTGTAAAATTAAGTTCTTTTGACTGATCAGCTTATTCACCGGGGTCAAAGATTATAACGTAGTGAAACACATTGGGATGACTTTGAATTTCTGAATTTACTAGAAAAATCCTTAAATCTAAGCATAGTTCATTTATTTTTTTTTTACATTAAGAGGTTGTTGGCTCCGGCCGGGCGCCGGACAATGGTCTTGTCTGACATGGCTGTAAGGGACTTTCACGTTCGATTAATAACCTTTGGCCGGCCACAATAAATGACACCGTGGGTCGCCAGTTGAGCAACCCTGATATAGAGAAACATTCGGACATTTTTGGATTGGCCATATGTTCCTGCCGATGAACCAAATCCCGTTCGTTTCAGTTTCCATTCGAACAGACCCTCATTTGCTGAACACATTCGTTAATTCCTGAAATAATGTTAATTATTTAGTCTAGATCTCTAAAGCTTTGTTACAGTTCTGGTCAGGGCGGAATCCTGACTTGCAACATCGACATTTTTCATTAAAATATCTAAATTTTCGAGAATTGCAAAAGTTCAAAAAAGTTTCGGTATATTCTTTCAAGTACAATGTTGACGATTTGTTTGCTTAATGGAATCTGTTTTTCAAACCCTGTTCCTAAAGTAAGGTCATGTACAATTTTTAAAAATGTGAAGAAATATCGCGTAATTTTGCAAGAAATATATCCAATCTATAACGATTTTTTTCTCCAGATAAACTCCAAATTTTTTCATTATTCTGTTCTCTCGAAAAGAGCCAAGTACGTTAATAATAATCCGGCAGGTCCAATTTTCGAAGTACTTCTCCATTTTCAAAAATTGAGAAAAAAAGGAAATCTTGAAGGTTTCTTCCATTAAATCTATACAAAAATGTGTATTTAAATGAGATCGAATACATTTTTTTAAAAGCTAGAAATGTTCCCGAAATTATTTGTTTTTTCAGGTTTCCAATTTTATTACGTTGTTTGCGCGGATAGAGCAAGGGCCGTTTTAAACAACTACATAGGTCTTATCTCCGTTGAACTATCAGCCTTTTCGAAAATTTCAAAAGTTACAAATGCTGCGAGAAACTGCGTGATATGTTCTGCTGGTGCCCTCACTGCAAGAGGCGTTTGCGGCAGGTGTGCTTGGAAGGGCAGGAATAGGCGCGGGCTGGGGCGAAGGGCGTGCGACTCGAGGCGTATCGCGGACGCCATCTTTACGGGGTCGCGGGCGAAGAGGTCTCCTCGCGATGGCAGATAAGAGGCGGTGAGGCACCGCCACGAGTGCAGCAGTGCGCGGCGGGGAAGGCTCGAGCGGAGGGGACGGGCAGACGGAGACACCAGGGTGAGAGAGTTGCGTGGGCAGGGCAGAGGACGGGTGAAGGGGTAGAAGTTGGGTCGGGGGGGGGGTGGAAGAGAGAAGTAGTAAGAGAGAGAGAAGTAGGACAGAGAGAGAAGTAGGTACACAGAGAGAGAAGTAGGTACACAGAGAGAGAAGTAGGTACACAGAGAGAGAAGTAGATAGAGAGAGAAGTAGATAGAAGAGAAGAAGAGAGAGAGAGAAGGGAAAGATAGAATAAGAGGCAGGGGAGGGGAAAGGAGGGGGGAGAACGAACAGACATTAGGCAGGGGCGGGAGCCGAGGTTCCGCGAGGAGGGGGGTAAAAGGGGGCGGTCGGAGGCAGAGGGGGGCGGGAGAACCGGAACGGGGGCGGGCGAGGCCGGGTGGGGCGGGGGGGGTTCGGGAAGAGGAGAGGCTGTTGCTGATAAGGGCAGAGGCGCGGAGGCAGAGGACGTTGCGGGTCGAAGGCGGAATTGAAACGCAGGTACGGCAGAGTCGCATTAGGGCGAATTGGGTGGGAGCCGGGGGGAAAGGCGGGTTAGAGTGTGGAGGGGTCGGTGGGAGAGGCGGATACGACAGAGGCGAGTTAGGGTGTGGCACGTGGGGAAAGGGGCGGGTATGGCAGAGGCGCATTCCGCCGTGAGCGGGTGGGTGGGAGCAGGGGCGGGTACGACACAGGCGGGTTAATTGATTGACTGATTTTTTCGTGTTTCCGGGCACGTCAATTGCTTCGGTCATTAGTACCGTTAGTGTAGTGCATGCTTTTCATCAGGAGTTGCGGTGATCTTTCCCCGCTGGATGGCGAGATCCGGCGCCGACCTACCGTCGGCTTGTAGGATTTCCCCCTAAGCAGAACTCTCCCACCAGCGGGGCACCGCCCCAGCCGGGACAAGCTCTAAGCTCCCGACCGGTCTCCCGGAATATGTGTTAGTGTGGTGCATGTTCGTGTAACTGTGTGTGTGTGTGTAAGGGGAGAGGATAGGACAAGGAAGAGGAAGGACAGATCGCGCGCGGTCTGTGGCCCGTTTGGTAGGGCACTACTCCGGCATTCGCCTGGTGTTGATCGGAGAAACCGCGGAAAACTATCGATCAGAGCAGCCGGCCGCTAGAACTCTCCTCCAGACAGCAACTGAATTCGACCAAACTGAAAAGCTACCGCTGAAAAATCCTGCCGCCGTGAGGAGTGGGAACCTAGGACCTCCCGGTCAGAGGCGCTCCAGTGACATCAGTTGATGCACTGAGCTACCGCTACCGGTTAGAGGCGGGTTAGGTCGTGGGTGGGTAGGGGGATGCAGGGGCGGGTTCAGGGAAGGCGGGTGGGCGGCGCAGACGAGGGCAGAGCGGTGGGGGCATGGCGGGAGGCGTCAGACGCGCGTGCGAACAGCGAAGGCCTGGCGTCTTTCGAGGGGGAAACGCTCAGCTGCTTATCTGGGAATCGCTGCAGGCGGCGTGCAAAGCGGTGCTTTCTGCTGGGAGGCGAAACTCGCTCACTCTTCCCTTCGTTTTGTCTTCTATTTTCGCGTTGTGCGTTAGCGGCTTTTGACTTTTTCGCACGTCTACTTTTTTTAACACACTTTGTACAATGTCCTGCAGGAACCACCTGCTTAGGGTTTTAGGAAGATAGGACTCCTTTTTATACAGCTTTTCCGCATTTTTCCCCACTTGCATGGGCCTCAGCAAATTGCTGGTTCATACTAGGTCTTAATTGCTCTCAAAGTGGGGGAAGATGGAATGGCAGACACCATGCTTCATGTGCATATTTTCCCCCTACATTTAATGTTAAATAAAGCCACTATATATTGTTACGCATTTCTACTACAGAATTAAATGTTTTTTAACCGTGTTTCAACTTGCTCTTCTTTTTTTGTTTTTCACTCTCTTTACTTCTCCTCCTCTTCCTCCTATGTTTGTACTCTCCTCCACCTCGTCAAACATTCTTCTCTTCTATCTATCGATCTATCTTTTAGAAAAGAACAAAAACGAGGTTTTAAAAAAATTTTTTACTTAATTTACTTTCAAAATATTTTAAAACATGAAAAATCATCATAACAAAGAATGATGTCCGAAGGGATGCAATCACACTTAAGACAATATTGAAAGATTTTTATTGCACTTGAATATGGAAACAATTAAAACACCAGTGTCATCTACGACAGAATTAATTAAATTTTGAGTAATTGAGCACTCATTAAAATGCACTAATAACACATTGCTCTTCTAGAATTCACAATAAAACTTAACGGGCAACGCTTTAAAAATTAAAATGCCAAATTGTGGGAAAGTCCCTGGTGGTTCCGTATAATTGATGCTACGGTTGTAAAGTCCGGCTGAGACCAGGCCAGACGAGAAACACGACTCTAATTGATATTTTATTGAACCAGCAATTACTAAGTGAAGGATGTCGTGAGAGCCACCGGGGATACTTTCCAGACCTAAATTGTTGAATTTCCATTAATGGAGAATTTCTCTTGCGTCATCAAAACGGCTGCTGGGATCGATTTTCGTTTTGTACCGAGAGTTTTGAAGTGCTCTCGCGCTGCCTGTCGCTGATAAAAAAAAACAGCGGTGTTAGAACAGCACGTACTTTCTCGCCCGTATTTTTACGCAAAATTACGAGAAAAGTACTCACATTTTTGAAAAATTGTGCATGATCTTTCAAATTTTATCTTTAATGAACATTATGTCTTTAAGGCAAAAAATCTACATCTTCACATTTGTTGCCGGAATACGTCGAAATAATTTTGAATGGTTGCAATTTTCGAAAAATCAGTTTCCAACGAACACGGGACCTGTACTATACTCTTACACGTCCTTCGTTCTATTCAACAACAAAATTTAATTCAAAACGTTTTTCGCGTCATTTTTTTTTAATTTTGAAAATGTCCCTGGGGCTCCACGTAAAGTGCCCCCCAAAATTAAAACATCGGTTTCAAATTCAAGAGGCCGCCGCATCAGCCAGATCGATTGGAGAATATCAATTTTGGAGAAAATCGACTGAACAGTTTAACCCCTAGTGTTGTTCCCAGACGGACGGACGAACATACGTTTTGCCGTCATTTGATTTTTTGGTATCAAGGACCCACAAAACATGAATTCTGGCTACACCACGTGTTGGAGGAGTTTTTTTCCAAAATTTCGCAACTGGATTTATTCACTTTTTCATCAAAAGGGCCATGTAATAAAAGTTTTCCTGCCAAAAATTCCCTGTTTTTTCTCGCATCGTTACATAACTTTCTCTCTACTGCGTAAACGATAGCGACAAAGTAAACCAACGAACGCACTCTTTGACGTTGTATGGTCCAAAGGTTCGCTGATTCACCTTTCGAAGTGATGTATTTTAATCCTGTGACTTTCTGTTTATTAAACATTGTATGTTGGCATTTAAGGCTGATTCACGCGGTCAACGGCTGGTTTTACAACTTCGTAGAGAATTCACAGGATATAACGTGTTTTTTTCAGAGTTGATCTAGCATGTCGCACGATCTTGTTCTACTATACCAGATGAAATGAATACGTCATTATAAAAATAAAGTACTTCTTCTGTAAAGCAAGTGTAACTGCAAATCACACGGTCAAAACTTCCAATCCAAGACTATTGTAGTGTGTGTATCCGTTCATCCGTTGTACTATCGTATTGATCGTATTTTTACAACATTTTTCTTTGGTTTTAGGGCATTTTTAAAGCATTTTAAGATAATTTTATTGCTCATTTTTAGCGATGATTTAGGTATCAAAATCCGCACATAGTCATATCACTTCTAAACTTTAAAAAGTGCTCTGCGGTAAAATTTCCTCGAAGTCTGCTGGAAGCTCTTTATTCTGCGGTAGCGGTGTACAGCTGTCGACCTAAATATCAACCGCGTCGGAATAATCGGTTTTGAATCGTCCACAAATGGAACTAGATTGAGAAGTGTCACGTAAATAATGTTCTGCTCGCGTGTACGCTCTTTGCTCTAATATTCTCTGTACAAAAAAGTCCACGCACGCCTTATGTTATTCCATCAAAATAATAATACTATTGAGTTCTTTTTACGTCCCTTTGGCGTGTCCAATCGCCTTCAAATATTGTCGAGTACGACAACACCGATTTGTTTCCTTCGTGAAAAACGATTACATGTGACACGTACAAAATGTCAAAGGTATACTTATTGAAGATCGATAACATCACATATTCAAGGTGCTTTGCAAGACTGAGGAAAGACAGGTTCATTCTCAGTAACCGAAGGAGACCACGACATGCAAACCAAACTTTCAGTAGAAGAAAAAGATTTGTTCTGAAAGCAAAGTATTCGATAGCTCTAATCACCTTTTTCTTAAGGGATATACTCCATGTTTTTGCCGTACTGCGAATATTGTTGTTTAATTATTATTGCGTTTCCTTGAAAACAAGAGAAGATATATTTCTGGTATTTCCTGTATGAGAATATAATATTTTCGTTCGCCTTTTCATTAACTACGTTACTTCTCACTATTTTCTTCCTCGCCTTCCAATCTGTTAGAGTGTGGGTCCATTTTAAATCATCCATTGTTTTCTTTTTTTTTCCAATTTTTTTTCTTCTTTTCATCGGTATTTTCTTTTTTTGTTATTCAGCTTGTTGCCTTCTCCCACATGGAGTCGGTCGTTTTTATCACTCAATGTATCTAGTTACACACAAAATATCAATACCCTTTCTTTCAAACATTGATTTATTTATTTCCTGTTCATTAAATGTTTTCATCATTTCTTATTTCAATATTTGTGTCTCTTTCGTGGCTCCGTTACAACACGAGCATACAATACCACGTAAAAGCCAACTTGTGCACCACGTAATTCCCATATCGTCTTAATTAAACCAGTTAATAATTTCAGGGATTCCCAAATCGGCAATCCCGTAGTAGCTGATTTAATAATGGTGGCTCAACATCGAAAATCGTTGGATCACTGGGCGCCTTTGTGAATATCTACAGAGTAATTTGAAGTTTGTAGAAGAACAAAAATCCTGCAACATAATAAATAAAGACGTCAGGAAGTTGCCTGACATATAATTACGCTAACCGAATAACTCCCCAATGACTGCGACACAACCTTCAGACACAAGTCTGTTAGCCTAGAAATTTCTCACAAAATTATTACTCGCGTCAGCAAAACATCGATGTTGAAGATGTCCTTTCAAAATAATTACTATGAAGTTGTACGTATAAATAGGACACGCTACTCTCTCATTAAAATGAAATACTATATTTCTCATACACCTTGGAACACTGTTCAATTTATTGCTTGCGTAACCCAGTAAACTGATTTATTGATTTTTTTAATAAGGAAAGAAATAATAAGCGTTCACTTTATCGCTGCTCCACAAAATGATTCACAGAAAGAGTATTTTTTGGATCTGTTCAAAAGAAAACACAAAACAATTCTCATTAGAAGACTTCTACATTCTCTACCACACTAACAATATGCTACAATTAGTTGCCATTTTATTACAATACGTTATATTAAATTCATATCCAATAAAATTTGCTACAAAAAGGATGTCTAATAGTATTGTCACTGAAGTTATTATCGCCTTCGGTGATATAAATTAATCCCACTTTCTAACTCCCCCAGTAATTGGAACACTAAATCCCGCTTATGAACTCCCTGTGTTTTTCATCTACGTAACAATGTTCTATTTTCTCGCCCGGAATAACTCATTACAGTACCATGTTAATAGCTTAAACCCTCCAGTCGAACGTCGCAACCTTCTCGCCAGAGCACCGAATGAGTTATAGGGATATCAATTCACATAATTCTTCAATGAGAATGAGCAAACATCCTCTTAAAAATCGTTACTCTTAGATCGTAATGTTAATAAAATATTTGTTTAGACCGCTACTAATATAAGCGGTTCTTTTAGGCATACTAAAAGTTTAATTTTTAGCACTAGTGCTAAACGTGAGGCGATGCTCGTGTTAAAATAAATCTGTGAATGCAACAAAGAAAACAAAATACTTTCGTCTGATCGCGTCAGCGAATACCGATCTTAGTGAATGATTAAGTGTTTTGTATACTCGAATTAAAATAAAATGAAAGTCAGTACGGCTCTCTAAAAATAGTGTATGACAGACGTGGTAGAAGTGATTTTATGTTGCTCTTAGTATTACGCCACACGATCTATTGGCCTCGTGTCGCAACATTTCCTAATCACAAAATAAAAGGTCACTGTCACCATAAATCCAATTATCCATTGCAATGAAACAAAATCTAGAGGCGTCAAGTTATCGTCATCGCCCACTGATTCTTTTAGTGTTCCCGAGAGCGTCAACTACTACGTTCCGTACTCATTAGTTCCGTAAGTATAGTTAATGTTATATATCTAGAAGTGGTGGTGTATCTTCCCGTTAAAACTTCGGCTCGGAAGGGTATTCCTCGGTAGGTATCTCCTCCGGTTCCGCGACGCTCGGAAAATGCCCCAAGCGTCCGGCTGGTCTTCTATGCATGGTAGTGTAGGGCACAAAAGTGGGTGCTTGTGTATGTAAGGAGAAAGAAGGTGTAAAGAACGCTGAAGGAAACATTGTACACCGTCTGTGGGCCGTTTATTACGATACTGCTTCGCCATTCGCCTGGAATTGACAGCAGAAACCACGGAAAGCTAACGAGAAGAGCGGCGGGCCATTAGAATGCTCGTTTCCACAGTGGTTTAATTAGTTTAACCTATGTAACAAGGGGTGATTATCCACCACTGACAGCGCAAAGACCTCACGGTCAGCGATGCTGCAGATGCCACGGCAACGCTGCCTCCGAGCCATCGCCACCGGGTGTTGTCATCACAGCTATTCGCTAGGCTGCAAGACAATTCGAGGAAGACTGACTATCCTCGAAGTTTGTAAATTATTTTGTTACTCTAGTTTCATAGTTTTACGAAAAACCACCTTTCACGTTCATTTAATTTAAGGTAGTACGCAACTTCCATGTGACTAACTACTTGGGAGAGCTCCTTCACTTGCGCTCCCAACCAGAAACGTCATTTACAACGAAGAACGATGACACAGCATTCCACCCTGTTTCACACAATTCTCAACCCGTCCCAGTGCGTTTTCCAGCCAAAACGACCAGGAAAACGATCGTGAGAAAACTGAAGTACTTCGCTTCAAGCGAGCAATGACCCGCCCATCCGACGGTGTTCCTCAGGGTCCATAAAGAATCCGCGCAGAGCATTAACAGAGCACCGGAAAGGAGCCGGTTACGATTCATAAGCAGGCAGCGTAAGCGAAATACCACAGAGTACATCAAGATTTCCCGTAGTAGCCACCAGCAAAGTAACCACGAACAATGTGAGGTGCGCGGTGAACTAACAAGGCGTTATTGCAGAGTCTAATAGTAAATTGTGAGAACGAAAAAGTGCTTCTAAATGCTGATGTAATCTTCAAGGTTGAAGGTAAAGTAACGTAGAGCTGATTTAAGAGGAGTCGGCTTTGTTTAAAAAAAATCTGTGGGAAAGGAAATTTCTGAAGATCCAGGCTTCTCATGCCGAGGCACAATATATGTTACGAAGAGTTAAAAACACTGTACAGAAAGGTAACTCATTATGTCATCGAATATTAATCAGAATTTGAATATTACTACACGATTATTTTAGTTACAATTATAATTCAGTTACAAGTTTTCGTGGCGAACTCAAATTCACATGATGACTCATACGTTATCACATACTCCACCATTTCCGAATTTCTATGTCAAAAAACGAATTGCCCTACGTCATAACACAATACACCGAACTGTTGAGTAATGCAATCAATGGTTTTTATTTTTCATTTCACAATAAAATGCTCATCGCACAACTCAAAGGATATAATGACACAGGTATTAAATGTCAGTGACGGAACAAAAACCAATCATAAATTAGCTCGATGTCGGAAACGAAGGGAAATCGTAAATGTGACAGGACTGGATTAATTGATAACAGGATAACAGGGCTTATTCGGTTTTACATGATGTATGTACATACAAGAATATTAAACTTATTTTTTACTGGACGATCAGCACTGAAAATACTTTTTAGGGATTTCCTTAATGTATTCTGTTGGCACATTTCTTAAAACCAAACTCTGATGGCAGGAAATCGTAAGACATGACGCAAAACATTCACAAATTCGACCTCGGAAAATAAATTCATCAAAGCAAGAATTCACTTTACTGATAAGTGTTGCCTACAAATTAATCACTGATACAAGTGGCTGATTAATCAACATGTGTTAAAATGGCAAAATGTTATAAGTCACTTTTAAAAAATTCCCATTAGAGCAATTTTATTCATCAAGACGTAATGAAAAATGACTTTGTGGCTTTTGTCTTATTGTTATTTACCACCACGGTTTCTTCATAAACTACAAGAGAAATGCAGATTTTGCCTCCTTCTAAACATTAACAAACAGTGACTTACGTTATTTTGTATCTAATGTCATGACAATGTGACTTATATAATTTTGCCATTTAAGCACCCGAGGCGGTTCGATCTTAAATCTTCATTTTTGTCACAAAATACACGTGTTTCTACGACGAGATTTTACTCAAAACCGGAAAGGTGGCGGGGTTCCTCCCTCGCTTGAACATCAAATCCGATGAACACGACGATTTACTGAGTCTCTTCTCCTGGTATCTCCCCTAGCGGAACACCGCCTCAGCTGGGTCAAGTTCCAGTCTCATGACATACGTGGTAGAGTAGTGCAGTAAGATGTGTAAAGGGCCGGGCCGAGCGAAGTGGCTCAGAGCGTAGCGCGCTGACTTTGCATTCAGGAGGCCCGGGTTTAATCCCTGCGCTGGCCATCCTCACCGGGGGGATTTCGTTGTTTCCCCTCTGTCATACCGGTGAATGCTGGGATGGCCCTACTGAAAGGCCACGACCGCGAAACTGGCGTTGCTAGCCGAATTCGTTAACTACTACGTGAAGTCACGGAGGTTAAGCGAATTCGAAAAATCGCGCCTTCCTGGTTGACGGACCAACTGGGAACCCTGAGATCTACCGGCACCGAGGCCAATTGCCCTTTACAGGACAAGTAACGGCTAAATACAAATACAACGGCCCAGGAGAGGGCAAGGTTGAGGAACGTCGTTCATCTCTTCGAGAACTGATCCAGCATTGAATTGAATGTGCCTTATTTTACGTGGTGAGACTCAGGCCATGAGGCCTGCTCTTCCGTCTGACCACGCAAATTTCGCTACGCTTCTCACAACCATGGAAGAAAAAGGTTATTACTTGGGCGACGAAACCGGGATTTGAATTTAGCTCAGAGGCATCATTTAGGCTTGAGGATTTTTTACATGCAGTAAATCTACAAACATGGGACAGCCGGCTTTACTTCCCCTCCGAAGGAAGGCGTACGAAGGATTTTTCGCCCTTAAAAATCCACGGCTTCGAACCGGTTCGAACCCGCAAACTTGGGTATAACAGTCCGATACGCTAACCGTTACACATTCGTCCGAGGTGGTCCGAAGAAAACTAGAAATCGTACCACCGGGAGAGATGACTTAGGGCATCAACTAACGTCACTGTAGTGTGTCTCACCGGGAGCTCCCAGGGTTCCACTCCCGACGGTGGCAGGATTTTCGACACCAGCTTTTCAGCTAGGTCGAATTTAGTCGCTGCCTGGAGGAGTATTCTAGCGGCCGACAGCTCTGATCGGTAGTTTTCCGTGGTTTCTCCGATCAACACCAGGCGAATGCCGGAGCAGTACCCTACCAAACGGGCCACGGACCGCGCTCGATCTTTCCTTCCTCTTCCTTATCCTATCCTCTCCCCTTACACACACACTTACACTAACATGCACTACACTACTACATATTCCGGGAGACCGGTCGGGAGCTGAGAGCTTGTCCCGACTGGGGCGGTGCCCCGCAGGTGGGAGAGTCCTGGTTAGGGGGAAACTCCACTAGCCTCAGCTAGGTCGAATTCAGTCACTGTCTGGGGGAAAATTCTAGAGGCCGGCTGCTCTGATCGGTATTTTCCATAGTTTCTCCGATCAAGACTAGGCGACTGCCGGAACAGTACCGTAACAAACGGGCCACGGACCGCACGCGATCTTTCCTGACTCTTCTTTGTCCTTTCCTCACTCCTTACTTACACTAACGTGCACTACACTACCACACACATGCCGGGAGCTTAGAGCTTGTCCCGGCTGGGGTAGTGCCCCGCTGGTGGGTGATAACGCCAGATCTCACCGTCTAGCGGGGAAAGAACACCACCACCTCCCGAATAAAAAAAACAAGCAGTACACTTACGGGGCTAATGACCGTAGCAGTCGAAGCGCTCGAGATCACTAATCAATCAATCATCATTCAAACAAAAAACTACCAATCACAACAGCCGGACGCTAGAATTGCCGCCCAGAAGACTGAATTCCACCTACTAAATATCCAGTTGCAAAAATACGCCACAATATGAAGTAGGACCTTCCGGTCAGCAACAAAGCAGCGGCAACGAATGCTGACACTGAGCTATCTTAGCAACACCGGGAAACACCGAGTTACTTGAGCTAGACATCAATAAATTACCTAGCGAAACGAATATTTCGATCTCGAAATGAATGCAAAAATACTTGATCACAACAGGCGAGACTTTCAGAAAGTTTTTTTTTTTTCGGTTATTCAACGCTTAAGAAGGGGGGGAAAATCCCTTTCGCCCAAAAGTCGATATGCTTCAGCGAAAACAGAAGACGTATTTTACATAATGGCTTAAATATAGCCTTATTCAAAATTTCCAGATAAAATCGGAAAATCATTGAGACAAATGTTATTCAAATTATCCAGATTCACATCTTCAGGAAGGAAAACGAAAACCCAAACTTACTGGAGTATTTCTCAACGCTGATCAATTTTGTACACTGTTTTAGGTATTTTCTCACGAACTGACTTCAACAAATGTCTCGTATATTGTAATAACTTCTTGATTCTTGAGAAAATTCGAAAACACATTTCTTGCATGTTCTCTTATTCGCACTCATAAATTATTCCCTAGCAGTATCTCCGAATTCTGTCTTCTCGATATCGTACTTTACATTATCAAATTTTCGAAGTTTATACTTCTATGGCATAAATAATATACTTGAGTAGTCATACAGAACATGACATTTGGGCTACTTTTTCCTTATTGACCTGTCTTGTAAGGAATTTAATAATAATAATAATAATAATAATAATAATAATAATAATAATAATAATATTAATAATAATAATGACTTTATTTATGTGGCGAGACTCGGGTCATCAGGCCCGCTCTTCCGCCTAACCACGCAATACATAAATTTATAGATAAGAATTGAAACATTATTCAGAGATACATTTAGTAAATAAAAATAGAATAAACTGACAGATATGCCCTTGGACTCACAAACGCGACAGGAATACGTCACAGCATTTGCGTTAAGCGGCCGGGGAAAACCAGAGAAAAGAAAGAAAGTGTGCATGCTCTTCGACATTAAACAACAAAATAATATATTTAAGATAATTAAAAAAAAAAGAAAAAACATTACTGACATTGGAAAACTCTAAAGGTGTGCCCGAATATACATTCTGAATGATATTAATTTAGCAATACGTATCAAATGTTAACAAACAATCTCAAATACTTAATGAATCATAAAAAACAATATGAGAAAGCACACAACCACTCGGCCAGGCCGACGGCTTAGGTCCGATTTTAGTTTACAACCTCTTGTACTAAGGGAAAAGACGCAATCAGTCAGAGCAATGACAAAGTTATACAATAATGAATTGGAATTTACTAATAGATAACTGCACCGCCAATTAAACTTTTTTATCATAGGAAATGAACATTAGTAATTTGGAAACTGCGTAAATGCGACGCATGAGCAGGATTAACCAGAAGTAATGTTTTTGAACCCATTGTAGTAATACGTAAGAAAGATGGTTTAAAGTTAGATGCCATGTTCTAATTTACATAGCCATTTAAAAACATTTTGATTCCCTCATAAAGTAAAATATTCGTAATGTTTTCAATAAAACTAACATTTGTCGTCAATATTTTATGCATACAATACTCGTATATCCATAAATATGCTTGCAACAAACACAAATATATAAATATTATTTATATTATTTTTGGGTGCCTCTTACAATCTGTAGAAGAGACCACGTGCCCATACTTGTTCTATCCCCATGAACGACACACGAACATTATACCAATAACCGGCCATCCATATGCACAGCACCCACGCGCACAAATATCGGCGGAATAATTTCCAACCGAAACTGGAAACATCACGTCCGCAGTCTGCAACCGATCATTATGAAATCTCCAATACTCCGCTTCCGATGGGTTCACCTCCGCCACTCGGACACGACCGTTGCCCCCCGTCGCACCCAACTCCACGCACTGGGGCCGAAGGACGAACACGACAGGCCAAAACGGGAGCGGTAGCTCAGTGCATCAACTGATGTCACTGCAGCGCCTCTGACCGGGAGGTCCTAGGTTCCCACCCCCTATGGCGGCAGGATTTTCGACACTAGCTTTTCAGCTAGGTCGAATTCAGTCGCTGTCTGGAGGAGAATTCTTGCGGCCGGCTGCTCTGATCGGTAGTTTTCCGTGGTTTCTCCGAACACCACCAGGCGAATGCTGGAGCAATACCCTATCAAACGGGCCACGGACCGCGCGCGGTCTGTCCTCCTTCTTCCTTGTCCTATCCTCTACCCTTACACACACTTACACTAACATGCAGTACACTACCACATATCCCGGGAGACCGGTCGGGAGCTTAGAGCTTCTCCCGACTGGGGCGGTGCCTCGCTGGTGGGAGAGTCCTGGTTGAGGGAAATCCCATTAGCCGACGGTAGGTCGGCGCCGGATCTCGCCATCCAGCGGGGACAGATCACCGCTATCTCCCGAGAAAAATACATGTACTACACTAACGGGACCAATGACTGAAACAGTTGACGCGCCCGGAAACACGAAAAAATCAATCAATCAAAACAACAGGCCAAAATAACAAACAGATTCGATTGATTGGTTGTTTGATAAGTGTTTCCGGACGAGTCAACTGCTAAAGCCTTTAGCCCCATAACTGTGGTAATTCCTGCTTTTATCGCTTTAGGTAGCGGCGTTCTTCACCAGCTAGATGAGATCCGGCGACGACATACACGGCGACTTGCGGGGTTTCCCAAACCAGGTATCTCCCATCAGCGGGCTACCACCGCAGCCGAGACAAGCTCTAAGCTCCCGACTGGTCTCCCGGAATATGTGGTAGTGTAGTCCATGTGAGTGTAAGTGTGTGTGTGTAAGGGGTGAGAATAGGACAAGAAAGTGGAAGGAAAGACCGCGCGCGGTCCGTGGCCTCTTTGTAAGGGTACTGCTCCGGAATTCGCCTGGTGTTGATCGGAGAAAACCACGGACAACTACCTATCAAGCTGTCGGCTGCTAGAATTCTCCTTCAGACTGCGACTGATCAAAAAGCTTGGAATATTCAATTATACAAGCTCTTAATACTTATTTTATAAAGTAAGTATGGTAATTAACGTTGTTACAATACGATTTTGGATAATAATTATTACATTATATGATTAAGTCGAGTTTGTTAACGAACAGAGCCCCCTACGATATGAATAGCTTAGAATGTTTTATCCAATACACGAAATGAAACATTCTTATATACTGAAAATTTTGCTCCAATATGATTAACTCCACTACCATCCTAGTAAATTTGTCAGACTGATGTTGACATCGAGCAGTTAATGAGACATTAAGAATAGTACATTATGAAACAATGATGTGGTGATGGGTATTAATAGTGTGATATTACCCATTCACACGAGTGTATTAATACCCATTACACCGAGTTTCCTACGGTACTTTTTCTACGACTTTTATAAGTTAAACTTTTACATTGAATCGTTTCGTGGCAGTTGACGTACAGGATTCAGCTAATGCCACCTAGCGGACAGCTACCCTACCTGCCGCAGGTGGTTTAGCAGTGCGAGAGAACACAAAAGTTGCACTTACAATAATTCCGAGGTCACCATTTCCGCTTTTTCCCATATTTCTGAAGCTGCCAATTCCTCCTCTGATTCACTAGACATTTCAAACTAAAGAAATGGTAGGACAAACACACGGCAGCAACATATAACACACAATAACTTGCGTTCTGATCTTAACATGAATCAAATGATCCATCTACCACTACCACTACGCTAGTCAATTAGGATCAAAGTGAAATTGAGATCCAATTCATTTTATATAATATTCCACGTACAAATTACTGATAATAAAAGAAATTGAAACTCATAAACATAATATAACATTAAATGGGCGGGGATATATTTTCAGAAAATGCCGAAGTCTATTACTATAACACTCGACGTAGAAATCATATTCTTCAGGTGACAGTATCAACAGCTCATTACAAAAAATTCACATACAATACATGTACATTATTTTACAACACTTTGCCAGATGACATTAAACGATTAAATTCAATAGAAAAGTTTAAATCCCAAGTGAAATCGTTTCTGCTGCATAACTGTTTCTATACAATTAGAGACTATACTGAGCATCACAAGAAAAGCAACATTAATTTTAACAATTAGACATAATGCATTATTTACCATTTGGACTGTGTAAATGAGTATAAACAACCTGTAACAACTATTGTACTACAGCTTCCGGGTCAATGACTCCCATCTTGATCAGGTTTTTCGTCCAGTTTCCCTGATCCATTGAGCAAATGCTGAGATGGCCCCTTGTTTTGCTTCTGGACATAAATGTAACTTCATTTTCTGTGCACGTCTTCTAGAATTCAGTGGGAAATACAATTATTCAAATTATCGTTTCCATGTTGTCGCGGCAGGAAGTAATAAGAGCCAAAATTTATTGCTTATTTATCCTTGAAAATAGATTTTATTACATGGGAGTTTTTTGTTGTTTTTTTTCTCCCTTTCAAAATTCAAAATGTATTGCTTATTTATGGTTGAAAAAAGATTTTACTACATGGGAGTTTTTGTTTTTTTTCTCCCTTTCAAAATTCAAAATTTAAGTAGTATATCTTGGTGTAGGGATCACAGAATTTTGAAAATGTGCACACAATTCACTTTTCTCCATGGGACGTCATACGCAGTTTTTAACTGTTTCTTTGACGTAAAATAAATAAATAAATAAATAAATAAACAAACAAATAAATAAATAAATAAATAAATAAATAAATAAATAAATAAATAAATAAATGCAATTTTAATGTGCACAATCGAACAAAACATTTACTAGAACGAATCTCAAAGATTAATGAAGTCTCAATACCTGGTTTGTAAGCTTCGTTGTGATTGATCAAGAATCTGCATTATAATGAAATCTTTATCGTAATAAGTATCATTATGCAACGAGTTGGAGCCATCAAATGACAGAATTATACAATGGGAGTAGAAGAATTTATTACGAAACTGATGTAAGTAGGAGGCCAATGATATTTGGAACACTCGTGTTCTAATAATTTCGTCCTTTTTACGAAATGGTACAAAACGTTAATATGAGGCCGTTAATTTTCAGAACACTTAGCTTTCCATTCTACTTGTTATGAAGCTGATCTGAATTTCTTTCTGTAGATAATAAAACTATATAACAAACTGGTTTGTCACACCTTACTCATTTCTGGGGTTTTGGCCGCGTTTTCGTCATTTAGCACACTGCGCGCTGGGTGAACAAGCCTCGCGTGCACAGTATTTGGCTTTCCGCTCGGGGCGTGCCGAACACGGTAGAGTGAACGCGGAAACCAAAAATGCTAGGCAGGGAGGTATATTTAAAAAACACAAACTAAAACACAATGACGTCAAGCTGGATACATAAACTTCACTACGAAAAGTACGCAAACTGTATTAACACGAGGCGGGTATATATGGGATCACATAAGCGATCTTTTATTTTATTTGTTACTGCACAACTATCCCACACAAAAATTCGTTTCAGGAGCGATATAGTGCACATTATACACATAAAAAGGGTTGTTTCTAACGTTTCTGATAAGAGGATACTTCGTCTCTAGTACCTTGAGATTATATTTTATTTTTAGACCGAAGGGGGTTAGTTCTTTAGCTGGTGTTACTGACTCCTATGAGTGATGATTTCAAGAACAGAAGGTAGCGATTCGGACGATCAAGTAAATGAATAGGAAATAGCGGAATGAATGGCTGGAATAAAGATGGCGAAACCATTGTTTTTAAATCATCCATATTATAAAATCGATGTTTCGTTTTCGATATTTCATTCACATCGATATATTTGTTCAGAAACATCGACGTTTTCAAATAAGATTTCTGATGATACAAATAAAATTTCCAGTATTCAATTTCTTGTGTGGATGACTCGCTATCAAAAACCATTCACAAATGTCACTGTTGTCGATCTCCAGTTGCAGAAAACCGTTAGCTATTTTCAATCTTTCTCCAATGTTATCATCCTTTTGATTATTTTTACTAACTCGCTTTACGAATACTAGGTTAAACAGCATTTTGAACCTGGACTACAAGAATATTGATTAGAAAATTAAGATGACAGTCAAATGTAAGGCAGAATATTAAACTAACGTTGATGTGTTTTGTATCACATTAGAACAAGGACATCATGTTTCGTCATATTGAAAACATCTATACTTCAAATATGGACGTCTTTTGTCAATGTTTTATCGACATCGAAAACCTTTTGTGAATGTCTCGAAGTATCGATTCTAAAATTTGTTATCACTAGGCTGGAGACAAGGCGGGTGGTCACTACACATGTATGGTATTGCAGTGCATGTACGTGTGTGTGTATAAGACAAAGGGGAAGGTAAGACAAGGAAGAGGAAGGAGAAATCGCGCGTGGTTCGTGGCCAGTTTGTTATGGTAGTGTTCCGACATTCGCCTGGTATAGATAGGAGAATCCACGGGAAAATACTGATCAGAGCACTTGGAATTCTGGTCCACACAGCGACTGAATTCGACCTAACTAGAGAGAGATTTATACTGGAAAGGACGGCATTGGCTGGTAGTGGTTGGCACTGTTGGCAACACACAAGCATCTGCAGGAAATGTCCAAGCACTCATTTTGTCACTGCTTTCTTCTACAGTTCGCTCATTTGTAAATGGCTTCGTCACAAACTCTTGCAATGCCATCACCCTACATGACTTTCGTTTGTTTCCCGACCTGTCAAACAGGTCCCTTCTTGGACTAACTCCTATATATTTACGTAGTGGCGAGAATCCTGTCAACGTCGGGACTCTCTCTCGATCTCTACAGTACCTGCAGTGTGTAATAGGGATGTGCCCTTAACAGCTAAACTGTTATTTCTTAACCGTTAACGTTTTGTAACTGTTTCGCGAAATAATAGTTATTTCGTTTATCCTGTTATTGGCTGTTATTGGTTGAAATGCATAGAACTGCAACCTACTGGGCCTAATCCGAACTACTACAGGCTTTTATGGCAACCATTTTGTACGATAACAGCTTCACTGCAGCTAATCAATAATGATTTGCCAGTGTTCAAATTATATATTCATTAATACATAATTCGTCATTATTACACACCATGTGCTACACTATTTTTATATTTTATTTTATACACTACAACAAAATGTTTGTCCTTTAAATCAAGTCCGTCCAATATGTTAACTTATTTCTGTCCCACTGCTGCTTATGTGAGATCAACTAATATTTCCCTAGGTCCAATAAAGTCAAATGAGTTACGGTCAAATAACTCAGGTTATAATACTTGATATTCGATAGTCATTAACACTTTAGCTATAGGTAAGCAAAAAACACTGTTTCTCCTCATTATTTTTGGCACTCGTCGCTTCACTGTGCACACGTTGCATATTTGAAAGAATATTTGCAATCTGAACCCGAACCACTTTCATTTTAGTAATATTCTACACACATTCGCTACACATTATATGAATTACAATTCATCCTTGGCAGTTCATCCAGTATCGTTCATATCAGCTGCTTCTCTGTCCAAACATGTTGAGGAAAGTAGTGCAAGGAAGCGCCGTAAGGTAGCTGCACAAGCTTTACGGTGCTACCAACGTTATTAGTTTTGCGTGGTTTAACTCTTAGCAGTCGCTACAACTACTTTAACTCTTAGCAGTCGGTCATGTTAGTGGGATGGTCATGGACCTGTTATTTTCAACTTATTAATAACAGCTATTACGAGACAGCTGGTTTTGTGATAACAGCTATTGAAGAAAAACTGTTAAGCCCATCTCTAATGTGTAAGCGACTGACAGTTCAACGCGCTGTTGCCACGCTTTACTACACACATGGCACCTCCTACATCACAGATAAGTTAAAACTCAAAACATTAAGATTCACTGAGAGGCTATGTCACGCCTTCATATCATATGTTTATAATTTTCGCCAAATGCGAACCCTAACGCCTTAGCGACATGTCCGAGTCAGATGCAAAAATCATTGGTTACATGAGCGGCAACGACAAGTTGATAGTTGCAGAGCATGACGTACCACAGCACGTGGCGAGAGAACTGTCCGAATCGCTTATATGAATTGAATTGAATGCCTTATTTTACGAGGCGAGACTCAAGCCATTAGACCTGCTCTTCCGTCTGACCCCCGCAAATTTCACCACGCTTCTTTCACTAACTAGAGGAAAAACAACGTATTACTTGGGCGACGAAACAGTTTATTTTGAATTCTGCTCAGAGGCTTCTTTTAGACTCGAGGATATTTTACACGCAGCAAATCTACTACATGGGACAGCCTTCTTTACTTCCCCTCAGAAGGAAGTCGTACAAAGGATTTTTTCGCCTTTAAAAATCTACTACATGGGACAGTCATCTTTACTTCCCTACAGGCGTACGAAATATATTTTCGACCTTAAAATCCACGGCACCGATCGGGTTTGAACCCGCGAAGTTGCGAATAATAGTAACAGTTTCAACGCTAATCGTTACACCATCAACGACCGCAAACGTGCTGCCGCTACTGCAGGGGCACCAGTTGACGCCCTGAGCCACCTCAGCCGGTGCGGAGCCGGAGGGCGGACGTGGGAGGGGTGCGTGCGCAAGCGGTGCGTCCCACTCTTGTCGCCGCGCCGCCGCGGGCGACCGCTGTCCGGCGGCAGGGGTCAAACGAGCTGCGGGCCCCGGGCGACGGGGGCCGACGCGGCCGCGGGGCCAGCTCAAACACTAGCTCTGCGCTTAATTGGCTGGCGGGAGGGGCCCCGCCGTAACGACCACACGTCCCCCCCCCCGTCCGACTCGCCACAGACCACACCCGAGACACACACGCGACTCGCTCACAGCTGTTGCCTCCTCACTGCAGCGCCGCTATCCGCGAGTTATGAACCTAATACTCGGACGTAGGCGGATTGAATGCGCTTCGTAGGGGGGACGTCCAGGAAGAGGAAGGAAAGATCGCGCGCGGTCGTGTTGCTTTAAAAGACTAAAAGACCCACTTGCCTACGTTTCTGTTTTTCATTTAATAAATTTTAGAGAAAACATCCGATGACATTATTTAACAATAGAAACAACAAATTTCCAATTTGAAAGATTCTTTTATTCTCAATTTCTAAGAATAGTTTCATTTTGTGTGTTTTTGTTGTCTTCTGAAAACTTTGGGTTTTGGACTAATAAGGGGTTTTTGAAGAAAAGTGTTGATGCGGTGAATTATGGAACTATATTTGTCAGTGAGAAGAAATAAAAGAGGTCATCTTCGTCAAGATATTATGTCATAATATGTTATATGTTGACGAAGATGACCTCTTTTATTTCTTCTCTTTAATTTCTCAACAACACCACCTCAGAATTCTCACAATATATTTGTCAGTGTTGAGTTTCATAGTAGAGATTCATTTTTTTTAATGGCAACTGTTTTACACTGTTCTTTATCATTTATTTTATGATTACTTACATTGTTATTTACAACAAAAAATTATTATCTTCTACGACTCGTTCGAATGCTCGGCCCCACTCCCAAATCGACACTTTTTTCCTCGGAAGCTTCGAATTCACACGCAGCAATAGTAATAACCGAGATGATGTGAAAGCAAATCCTAAGGTATTGCTTTTTCTTCCACGGGTTGAGGTACCTCAAGATCACAATGGCACTTTTATAATAATATGGAACACCCAAGAGAAGAAGAAGAAGAAGAAGAAGAAGAAAGAAGAATTTCACGTCATAGAAAGCATAGTTTATCGTATTTTAGTTACACACTCGCTAAACGATATTTCACTCATACACTAATGTGTATCGTTCTTCTTGCCCTACATTCAATATTGTAACATGTAAATTGATAGAAATGAAAGGTGAAATATGACGCTGCTGTACAAAAGAAAACTTTACCACTTCCTTTTATTTACTGCAGTTTCTAAGTACAGAAGGAACAATGTATGTCTGCTGTTATATGGTGTATTCACAAACTTACTGTATGCACGATTTTCAATTATTAATTAACTTATTATCTTCGGGAAAAAAGCGCATCCGGTAGTGTCATCACAAATTTCTTTGCTTTTGAACACAAAAATATTATAATTACATAATTCCTCCCTGACAAAAACACTAAACAGATTCTTAACATACAACACGAATTGCGTGCAGAAAAAATTAAGTTACATTATCTACCTGTTATTCAGACACTAAAATAAAATGCACAATGTTCAGTTTTACCTCGCCTTTGGTTTTATTCGGGATGTGTTGCTGCTTCGAAACAACATGAGAGATGCACTAAACTAAGAGAGTTTAGGATTCTAGACCTGCCTGAGGACTTGAAAACTCGTTTACAACTTGGGAAAGAACAAGTCTTTCCACGGATAATTCCAGCAGCCAGGCTTTCGTAAATCCACAAGTTGTATGATGGGAGAGTACTGACTGACCCAGTCAAAGAGCTAAATAATTCTTTGAAGAATAACTTCTCCTGCAGTACAGCCAGTATATCTGGAATTAACCAACGATAGCCAGTTCCTACTACTAACAAGTCTTGGCTCAAGGTTTTTGTAAACTCATCACCCTGATGAATTACAAATCTGCGCAACTCCTTGGCCTTGGCTAAAAAGAATCACATCCTTAATGGCAGCTAAAGAATCTATTATAATAAAAATAAAACAAAAGAATACAAATTTCCCTTTAAAAAAAATTTGGGAGGGAAAGGAAAATTAATACACAATTTTAAAACGATAAAATTTTCAAAGCAAGGGAAAGGATTTATATTGTAAATATAAATTTTTACTGGTTCACGACGCATTAAAAAAATATTCTGAGTTTGAAAGACATTTCGAATGAACGAATGAGGACCACCTTTATACGAATTACTTATTTTTACGTGTATAATTGTATTATTACATTTTACCCATTATTAAAAACTTCTTACACATGACATTACATTTTAATACATTTGTACATGTCGAAGCGCAACATCTCGATTTGTCCAAAGTTCCTGGGATTGTTTTCTGCGAAACTAAGCAATTCTGGACGTCTGTGTCCTCCGAACCTTCACCAGGAATTGCCAAATTGCCAAAGTGACATCACTTGACGAACTGAGCTACCGCTCCCGGTGGCTTTTTCGGTAACATCTCAAACTCCTGGAACCCAATAAGCAGGTCAAACGTTACATCACAAACCGCCAGCTCCTGAAATATTAAACACCCGCAGAAATTTCTCGTGAGAGTGAAACGTCTACATAACGGGAACGTATGCAAATCGCAGCGAAAGCGCTAACGCATGCAATGGCTATAGCGACCGGCCAAACACTGACCAACGCCTATCTTTAGGGCCAGCATTGTCCCGGCTAGCGTCACCGTCATGTATAATTCAAGACTCCGCCGTTGAATCACAATGCAGCCAGCGGAGCACGTTGCGTATGCAAACCAAACACGCGAGGGAAGACGGCACTGATGCCGCGCCTATCGGATTGAGGGCTGGAGGGGAGGGGAGGGGAAAGGAGAGGGGGATGAATCAACCCGTTGCAGACGGATTTGCAGTTCCATACGCCACGCGACTGTCAATGGTGAGCTCGCGGGAAACTACACAGGAGGGACCCAGAGCCCAAATAATGCACCCGCGACGTGTCAGTTGGCGCGCTGCATTGTGGTCATTCTTACAGTGCGATTAACATTTCTAAGGGATTGACAGCTGGGAGTGGGGGAGCGCGCTGTTGCCATTTGCGGGATAGTCACGTGGTTCCGACCACCCAGACCTGACACCAGACAGGACACGTTCGTGGTTTCGCTCAGAGTAAGCAAAAGGGTTGCTCATTGTAATGTTAAGTATATGTCCAATTTAAATATACTGGTTGCGTTTAGATCAGCATTGCCGCTATCACCGCAGCGATCGTCACCGCGAGGTCCTAGAGTTAGAGTCCAGACAGTGGCGTATTTTAATTAATAAATAAATAAAATAAATGTCTTTATTGGTAGCGAGGCTCAGGCCGTTTAATCTGCTCTTATGCCAGACCATTTTCAAAAAAAATTATTACAATAGTGCATAATAAAAGGAAGTCATTCAATGAAAAATAAGTACGCAGTTTGGATGAAGGGTTTCTCACGTAAAAGACAGGAGTGAAAGCGAGGGAGGAGAAATTTGATAAAAAAAGACATGCTCACAGCATTTGTGTAATGTTCATTGCTAGTTAACTAGTTCGAATTCAGTTGTCTAAAGGAGAATTCAAGCGGCCAGCTTCTCAGATCGGCAGTTTTTCGTGGTTTCGCAGGTCAATACCAGGTGAATGCCGGAGCTGTACCCTAATAAGCGCGCCAATGACAGCATACAATTTTTGATTGATTGATTGATTTTTTCGTGTTTCAGGGCGCGTCAACTGCTTTGGTCATTAGTCCCGTTAGTGTAGTGCATGTTGTTTTTCTCGGGAGATGGCGGTAATCTTCCCCCGCTGGATGGCGAGATCCGACGCCGACTTACCGCCGGCTAGTGGGGTTTCCCCCTAACCAGGACTCTCCCACCAGCGGAGCACCGCCCCAGCCGGGATAAGCTCTGAGCTCCCGACCGGTCTCCCGGAATATGTGGTGGTGTAGTGCATGTTAGTGTAAGTGTGAGGATAGGACAAGGAAGAGGAAGGACAGATCGCGCGCGGTCCGTGGCCCGTTTGGTAGGGTACTGCTCAGGCATTCGCCTGGTGTTGATCGGAGAAACCACGGAAAACTACCGATCAGAGCAGCCGGCCGCTAGAAATCTCCTCCAGACAGCGACTGAATTCGACCCAGCTGAAAAGCTAGAAAAGTCGAAAATCCTGCCGCCGTAAGGACTCGAACCAAAGACCTCCCGGTCAGAGGCGCTGCAGTGACATCAGTTGATGCACTGAGCTACCGTCCACGGTCATACGATTTTTCCTTCCTCTTCCTTGTCCTATCGACGCCCCTTACACACACATGCACTACACTACCACACATATCGGGAGTCCAGTCGGGAGCATAGAGCTTGACCCGGCTGGGGCGGTGCCCCACTGGGAGAGATACCTGGAAGGAAAATTCCCCCGCAAGCCAATACGGAGATCGATAACCTCACCATCTATCGGTTGAAAAACAGCACCACCTCTAGACATAAAAAGCATTTACTACACTAACGGGACTAATGATCAAAGCAGTTGACGAGCCTGGAAACAATCAATGAAAACAGTACAAATATACTTATCATTATTAAAAAATACTGTACGATTTACACAAAATATTTCACCGAATTTTTGTATTTGAATTTAGCCATTATACGTCTCCTAGAGAGCAACTGGCCTTAGCGCCGTTAGATTCTGGAGTTCCAGGTCGGTCACCCAACCAAGAACCTGTCATATCTCGAATTCGCTTAACCTTCAAGGCTTCACGTAGTTAACGGATTCGGCTACCGACGCCGGTTTCGTAGTGGAGACCATTCAGTAGAACCATCCCAACATTCGCCTGGATGACCTACAGAAACCACGAAAACTCGGGTCAGGATGGCCGGCACAGGGATTGAATCCGGACCTCCCGAATGCGAAGTCAGCACGCTACGCCCTGAGTCACTACGCTCGATTCCACCGAATACAGATATATAAATGCTCCTTATTTCATTACGTTAACGAAGTTATTGTTGGAAAACTATTCTCACACCAGCATCCAAAGAATCGCGATGCGTGGCTTAGGAAAGTGAATCTCATTTTTTCGAATGGCCATAAAAATTAAATTGTAATAAACATGTCATTTCTACGCACAGTACCTACAGAACTGCACAACCCTATAATAATTGTCACAATTGACTTTAATTATTAACATGAGATACGATGCAAGAATTACCGAGCATTCTAATGAGACACATTCATTGTGAAGAAGATGCTATAAGCGTCGTTTAAAGACGCCGAACGAGGGTTGGAGGTTCCAATCTGTAAGGCACGTGCAGTTCCAAACACCCCGTGACTATCTATCGCGAGTTCGTGGGAAAGCGAAGGAAACGCAGAGCTTCAATAATGCCAATATAGAGCGCGCCACGAAAGTCTCTCTGCAGTAGCACCTTGCTGGTCAGAGTGCTTGCGACAGAAATTATGTTGGTAGAACGAGCTGCATCTCTAAAACGTAAATTGAGGATTCACCACAATCATAGCGGAAGAGCAGGCCTAATGGCCGGAGTCTCGCCACTAATAAAGACAATTTTATTATTATTATTATTATTATTATTATTATTATTATTATTATTATTATTATTAATCATACTGGATGCTGGAAGTGTTGCCCCCTTCACTTGTTTCCCAGTGATCTGGCTGCTACCAACATAAACACAATTTTTAATAGGAAACCCTGATCCGGCTCGGTACGGAGAAAATTTCCTGCCGGACTATATTATATTATACTATACTATATTTGGGTTATCACAAGTCAACATCATTTTACCAGGCGTTTAGTTTGGTGTTCAAAAGGAAAGGGCTGATGTTCTCTGATTCTGCATAGGTAATTGTAGAATTGTAATTGGTTAATTGATTGATAGCGATTCAGGTCACGTCAACTACCGAGGTAATCAGTCCCGTAAGTGTAGTGTGTTTTTCATCTGAAGGTGGCAGTGATCTTCCCCCGCTGGATGGCGAAATCCAGCGCCGACCTACCGTTGACTAGTAGGATTTTCCTCAACCAGGTATCTCCCACCAGCGGGACACCGCCCTACAAGCCGGGACAAGGTCTAAGCCCCCAACCGGTCTCCCAGCATGTGCGTTAGTGTAGTGCATGTTAGTGTAGGTGTGTGTGTAAGGGATGAGCATAGGACAAGGAAGAGGAAGGAAAGACCGCGCGAATCCGTGGCCCATTAGTTTGGTTACTGCTCCGGCATTCGCCTGGTATTGATCTGAGAAACCAGGGGAAAATACCGATCAGAGCAGCCAGCCGCTAGAATTCTCCTCCAGGCAGCGACTGAATTGGACCTAGCTGACAAACAAGTGTCGAAAATCCTGACGCCATCGAGACTTGAACCTATGAAGATCATTAGGACTTCCCAGGCAGAGGCACAGCAGTGATATCAGTTGATGATGCATTGAGCTACCTTTCCCGGCACAGGTAATTGTGGAATAGCAACAGATTTTTCCACGTGCGGGTCATGCTCGATTCCCTTCGCGAACCGACTCTCAATATCGACCAAAAAGGAGTTATCGATCGGCTGGGAAAAGTGAAACAGGGAAAACTTCTACCAGTTTAATGGAGCCGAAAACAGACGTCAAAAGCGCGGGAGCTTGGACCCAATAAGCTGAAAATATAGCATATAGAAAAAAATGTACACGGGAGTCAATACGAATAGTCCTAAAAGTGCAGTCAAGACTCTCCCGATAAGTGGATAAATGGGAGACAGTGACATCAAAACTATTGTAAATTATAGAGAAAATTTCAATGATGATGTTCAACATTGCAGGGATTGAAAAAAATCTCAGCTATGGACGTTGCAAAACCTGTTTCAACCCAACTACGTCATCTTCATCTGAATACGAAAATATTCCTCTGATTTTTGTACAAGGTACTGCCCAACTACTACCAAACACGTAAAACTAGAACGTAAAATTAAGTTCAACGAAATATATAAAAATCATAGTCTGAGTTCATCTGCAGAGGAATCTTGTAGATAATTGCAGAATTTTCAGAGACTGACGGGGTGATCTGCCTTATCACAAAGTGTAAATTCGAACAAGTTTCTTTGAGGTTTTCACACAACATGCACCGAGTTTCATTATTAAAGATACACATGTAGGGTCGGATATAATCTGAAGGAGCTTTCTAAGCACGACCAAACCACGTGGCCTACTAATAATACTTAAATATTCTACAGCATAGTCAAAATCAATATGAAAATAAAACTATATCATCCGCCATTTCAAAAATGTAATATGAAAATAATAAACAATAACACATTTAAAATAAATTCAAATTTTTATCGTTAATAAAATGCATCAATTAATAAAACAGTTAAAATTCATCCGTATGAACTAATACAAACTTTTTGGACACCTCATTCCAAAGGGATCTTTGCTTAGTAGTGTGCTTGTGAATTATTCCAACACCATGAACACTTTAATAAATGTCATTGTTCTATATGAAAATATGTGCGAGAACGTAACCATACGTACAAAAACACACAGACACAACCCTAAATATTTAAGTATTCACCACCACCACAACAAAACCCTCCCATCCAAACTCCGCCCACGTGGGAAAGGCCAACCAGCAGATCCCATTGTTTCGTATCATCAACATTTAAGGCCCTATCGTCGCATGGAAAGCGGCGGCCTCGCCCCGCCCACGGCTCCGGAGAGGCTAGCGGGGAAGAGGACTCCGGCGTTCAATATGTATGAGCGGGGATTACGGTGACGACCAGACGGTAATTGCTGGTAACGAGGATTCCCCCGACCGTTCTCGCGTCCCCGTTCCGGTCAACGCGTCCATCTCCCTGGACAGAAGCCGACGGCCGCGGCCGCACCTGCCGCTGGCGTTCAAACGCGGCAGCGAGGGCGCCGCACAGTGGGGGCCAGAGGACGGGAAAGTTGGCAAAAAATCAAAATACAGTCGATACCGGTTATAGTGAACTCGGATATAATGAACCCTCGGTTATAGCGAACTTATTTATTTATTTTACGTCAAAAAACAGTTAAAACTGCGTATGACGTGACGTATAACTTACGTCAATAGTCCCGTTTCACTCATTGCAAATAGGCATAACAAGATTCAGTTATAATGAACCTGAACCGCGTCCATCTCCCTGGACAGAAGCCGGCGGCCGCGGCCGCACCTGCCGCTGGCGTTCAAACGCGGCAGCGAGGGCGCCGCACAGTGGGGGCCAGAGGACGGGAAAGTTGGCAAAAAATCAAAATACAGTCGATACCGGTTATAGTGAACTCGGATATAATGAACCCTCGGTTATAGCGAACTTATTTATTTATTTTACGTCAAAAAACAGTTAAAACTGCGTATGACGTGACGTATAACTTACGTCAATAGTCCCGTTTCACTCATTGCAAATAGGCATAACAAGATTCAGTTATAATGAACCTGAACCGCGTCCATCTCCCTGGACAGAAGCCGGCGGCCGCGGCCGCACCTGCCGCTGGCGTTCAAACGCGGCAGCGAGGGCGCCGCACAGTGGGGGCCAGAGGACGGGAAAGTTGGCAAAAAATCAAAATACAGTCGATTCCGGTTATAGTGAACTCGGGTATAGCGAACCCTCGGTTATAGCGAACTTATTTATTTATTTTACGTCAAAAAACAGTTAAAACTGCGTATGACGTGACGTATAACTTACGTCAATAGTCCCGTTTCACTCATTACAAATAGGCATAACAAGATTCGGTTATAGTGAACCTGTACCTCGGCTATAGTGGATGTAGGAAATAAGTCCTGGAAATTAATTGCATCTCTTATATCATTAGGTGATTAAAAGTTCCTTCGGAGAGTGGGATGGTGTGCCTGCCGCTGGCGTTCAAACGCGGCAGCGAGGGCGCCGCACAGTGGGGCCAGAGGACGGGAAAGTTGGCAAAAAATCAAAATACAGTCGATACCGGTTATAGTGAACTGTGATATAGTGAACCCTCGGTTACAGAGGACTTAAGTCACTCGTCCCGTTTCACTAACATTACAAATAGCCATAACCGCGTCCATCTCCCTGGACAGAAGCCGGCGGCCGCGGCCGCACCTGCCGCTGGCGTTCAAACGCGGCAGCGAGGGCGCCGCACAGTGGGGGCCAGAGGACGGGAAAGTTGGCAAAAAATCAAAATACAGTCGATACCGGTTATAGTGAACTCGGATATAATGAACCCTCGGTTATAGCGAACGTATTTATTTATTTTACGTCAAAAAACAGGTAAAACTGCGTATGACGTGACGTATAACTTACGTCAATAGTCCCGTTTCACTCATTGCAAATAGGCATAACAAGATTCGGTTATAGTGAACCTGAACCTCGGCTATAGTGGATGTAGGAAATAAGTCCTGGAAATTAATTGGATCGCTTATATCATTAGGTGATTAAAAGTTCCTTCGGAGAGTGGGATGGTGTTCCAACAGTGCAAGAGGCATTGAAAGGCGTCGTGAGTGCATTACGATAGAGGCAGAGCACAATGAGAATTGGAGGAACTCTGGAAGAATCTAATGAAAAATGTACGAAGCAAACAATAAAAATTATCGAGTATTTTTACATACAAATAAATATATTTAAATTTTCAGTTCGTGCTGTTAATGAATTTATAAAATCAATCTTGTGGATAAATTCCATTTAATTTTGACATCATCGGATATAGTGAACCTCTGATCTAGTGAACCAAACATGTTAGTCCCAAGAAGTTCACTATAACCGGAGTGGAATGTATCCTTCGTCGTTCCCTGATCAGGAAAGGAAGGGGGAATCACGCCACTCCATTCAGTGGAAATTTGAACTTGCACAAGTGATGCGTGGCGCACTTCTTGGCTTGCTCAGTTACAAGACAGATGTGTTTTTGGAAGCAAATATTTTTGCTCTCTCGACTAGGAGAATCGTATAGGCTATAGATACGATACCTGGGAATATATACTTTGTATCTGTATTTCTAAAAAAAACATATTCCTTGAATAATAATTTAGTAATTCCAAGTGGAAACTTAATGTGTCACAATAGAATGAAATTATAAAATCCGGTTTTTCATATCGTCTTTTAGTTACATTCCCGGTGTTTCAGGGCTATGGTATTAATTGAATCTGATTCTGGAATTCATCTAGTTTTCAAAACATTAATTAAAGTTTGTCTATGTTTGCCCCATTTTGCGTTAAGATACTTTGTTTATGATGACGCACTAGTTTTCTTAGCCTTTCTACCTACAATATATTTTTTTTATTTTTTCCTTCATGATCTGGTACTGATCTTTACCAACATTTCTGTATCTCTATGTCTGTATCTGTATTTCTGGATCTGTATGGTGTCATTAAACACACTGAAAAGAAAAAATCACCGAAAAAAGTGCAACCCGGAGGGGAAAAAAGAAGTGCTACGCAGACTGTCAATTGCATCTAACCGACTGAAACTGTACCTAGTTTATTCGCTACAGGTCAGTAGCGGTGCATAATATTAGAAAAAATTCATCTAATAACAATGTGTTGTAAAATAAATTGAAGAAAATTATAGTATTTTATTATAATTTGAACCAATTACGTTAAAAATAATAATATTAAACACCGTGGTTTATATAAAATTGATCTTTTCCCTCATTCGTCGCAAGGATTGAATATGAATAAAGTCCGGGCAATGTCGGGTAGTTTGCTAGTATAGCCTAGGAATGAATGAGAGAATGAATGCAGTAAACTTAAAAAAGAAGTAGAAAAGAGAACAATAATAAGAACTTTTGAAATTAAAAATTAATTCTGTACCTAATATTAAAACTAAGAAGACCCAAAGACGCCATCTGCAATAGTGTTAAAGTATAACGTAAGTAATCCATTTATGAAGAAATAAAAGAGGTCATCTTCGTCAACATATCATGATATGTTGACAAAGATGACCTCTTTTATTTCTTCTTATAAGAACGTTTAAGTTAGGCCCGATCCACGCCGCAAAAGCTAACGGAATGCAGCTAAATTGTACCCAATTAATTGAATAAATTCCCGACTCTCCAGGGTGAGTGGAGAGGGGAAAATTGAAAAGGACAAAAAAGCCAATGAGGTAAGGCACCAGTTTACGTCACAATATTAGTGGGAATCTTAAATGCCAAAATTATCACCTTGTTACAAGTAGCTGAAACAGATATACGAAGCACCGTCTTTTAAATATTGCAACTTTCATTTCAATTAAGCGTCTATCGTTTCTTTTCGTTTAAAAATCGGCACTTCATTCCACTTGCAAAATGTTTCTCAACACTTCTCGCTCTTCGTGCATCGTAACGGCCAGCGTGTGGTCTGGCTTTTCAAACAAAGTGTCCGCGCGGTGGTCACGTGGTTCGTGACGCAAACTGGTGCTGCGCAGAACGAGCAAATATCGGAGCACCGGAGGAACCCACCCACATCTCTCCAGAACATTTCGACTCGCCTCGTCGCGGAGTTCGCTTGCTGTCACTTGAAAGCGGAGCGGGAGAGCAGGCAGCGTTTCAGGACGGGAGAGTGCTAGTTATGGGTCGTGAAATGGGAGCGAGGGGGGGGAGTCGGACGCTTGTGGGGATGAAGGGGCGCTAGAGAGGGTGGCAGCGAAAGGGGGCGTAGGAAGACAAGATGAGAATGAAGAGGAGAGAAGAAGAGGAAGTAGGGGGGAAAAGAGAGGGAAGGGAACGAAGAGGAGATGAAAGAGATGATAACGAAGAGGAGGATGATAACGAAGAGAATGCGAATGAAGAGGATGCGAATGGGCAGAAAGAGAAGGGACAGGATAAGAATGAATAAGTTGTGAGGGAGCAGAATGAAGGGGTCTCGGATGAGACTGATCACGGTGAGACTGACCAAGATAAGAAGGGACAGGCTGGAAAGTAGCAGAATGAGAACGGAAGGGAACACAAACGGGCGGGAACATGATACGGAGGGTTCACAAAAGTATACGATACGAGTGGTTGTGGATAGGGGTGGCTTTCTGCAGAGGGGATCGACCCTAACTTAAATAGACCACTTATATGTCGGGAATAAGCGGGGACAGTACAACGCGGGTCCGGCACGGGGTTTGGCGCAAAGGGGTGGGGCGGGGTGGAGCGGGGATGGGCGTGATACGGCAGGAGTGGGGAAGAGGTCCAACACCAAAACAGACCACTCAATATTTACAAACACTCGTTTCAACAAGTTCTTTTACATCGGCGTTCCGATACCTCCAAGTATTAAACGACACAAACCGTAAAAAAGAAAACCGTCACCATTCCTCAGCGAGGGAATGTATTCCGTTGCGTAGGAATCGGCAGCCGCTCGGCCTAGTTGTGCGGAGCGCCGCTGGAGCGACGCAAACGGAACAAACGACGCGCGGCGTGCGCTGGAGGTCAGCCCACGCGCCGCCCACGTCAGCACGCCTTTGAAGTCCCGGGGCTGAGCGGCGCGCAGTGAAAGGGGTCAGAGCGCGCCGCTCGAAATACAGGCGTGTGGGGCGGCGCAGATTTCAATGGGAAGCGGCGTGACTTTAGTGAAAATAGGCAGGGGCTAAAAAATACATACACGTGTGCATATTTGGGACACCTATCCTTATTCCTTCCCAATTCTGGCCTCTGGGTAGTGACGCAGGAGCGCGTAGCAGGAGGCGCGTACGCGGAGATGCTACCTGGCGGTCCTCTTGACAACTGACTGCGACGTGACGTGACATGACATCATTAGTAATGGAGGATTACTCCCCAATCGCGCACATTAATGGAGACATGTTGCGTCAGGTTGTAGACGCAACAAATTAAAATAAAAAATAAAAAAAGGCGTGCCTTGCGGAGGGTGAGGATACCAAACCACAGCCGGCGGAAGAATATATTTCAATTTCGATGGACTCCACAAACCGTAATTATGATTTGACAACGAAACATAGTGAAACGTGCTAAAACGACCACCTAAATTTCGAGGCCATCTCCCCTTACGACCATTTTTTTTCGTGGAATCGATTGATTTTTCCGTAAGATTCATGTAAATATTCTCCCTTTTTAGGCCCTTTAGATTTTATTCATAACAGCGATAATGTAAACGATAACGTTAACGACAATACAATTCGAGGGAGTGAATTCTCAACGGGGTACAATCAGGTAACTGACTACAAATAATGTCAAATTATTATTGTTTTACTTAAAATTTTAGTTCATATTTACAGTGCACACATTAGATATATTTCCATAACCTCCCCCCCCCCTCTCTCTCTCATGGGATCAGTTCGTGTAACGATACCAAAAGTTTACAAGTTTTATAAACAGTCCGTGGCGTTTATGATCAGAGCATAGGAAAGACCACGAGTACAAACAAACAATGCGAAAGCAAGAACATGACACTTTACCTACAAGCTAACTTTCACAATATCTTTGCAGGAACGTAACACAGTGCCGAGCTCAAAATAGCTTGACCTACCGGAAACCTGCTCCCTTCGAGACGTAGGATTTGCATCAAACATTGAAATTCCTTTCTCTTCCACTTTGATGTCTCTCCTGCCAAATTCTATATTTCAAAAATACAATAAATTATCTTACACTTTTGCTTTACAAAACGCAGAAATTTGCTCAGGAGGGTAAACACAGGTGTCCAGGATCAAACGGGCAAAAAAACTTGGGAACGTGTTGAGAATAGCAAGGTGGGCAGTTTACGTCATGAATAGGGTCCGGACTTTTAGATTAACACATATTTTCTTCTTCATGATTGGTTGGTTATTAATAGAGCTGTGATTTATATGCATTTGCATATTTTTTCTGTTAACTAAAACATTCCGTTTCAACAAATTACACACGTTTTGAGGCATTTACAATCAATTTAAGCTATTTTTATTTAGCATATTTTCGCATATATAACCATAATTGCATATTTAGGCCATATTTGCATATTTTGGTTGCATATTCACCCCTCATCCGCGAAATGAAGCCCAACAGTTACAGTTCCGTCAGCGTGTGAGCGACTCTCTCGCCACGTGCCCTGTGGTCACTAGATTTTATAATAATTGAGAGGAAATCATATTTTTGTTGCAATACCTACATTTTTTTATTTTGTGAAATGTACACTAAAGGCATCTCCCACTATCTTCCTAACGAATCAGTGTTTTTCAAAATCGAGCCCTTGATTTAATGATTGTCGCTTGTAACAATTTTTTATGATTTCTGTATATATTTTTGCTGTAAACATATATCCCATATTACACATTCTTTTATATTTTTACACTTACACATTACATTACACTATTCCGCATATTTTCCTTTTTTAATTGCATATATTACGATATATATTTACAAATATATGTGCATATTTCGCTGTTTTTATTGCATATAAATTACAGTATTAGTTATTAGTGATTCTGGGCACTTCAATTTCCGAGGTCATTAGTCCTCTAGGTGTAGTATATGCTTTTCATCGGGATGTGGCGGTGATCTTCCCCCACTAGATGGCGAGATACGGCGCCGACCTACCGTCGACTGGCAAGGTTTTTCCCTCAACCAGGTATCTCCGACCAGCTGGGCAATGCCCCAGCCGGGAAAAGCTCTAAGCTCGCAACGGGTCTCCCGGCATGTGTGGTAGTGTAGTGCATGTGAGTGTGTGTGTAAAGGATAAGAAAGGACAAGGAAGAGGAAGGAAAGATCACGCGCTCCATGGCCCGTTCGTTCGCCTGTTGTTGATCGGAGAAACCACGGAAAACTACCGATCAGAGCAGCCGGCCGCTAGAATTCTCCTCCAGACAGCGACTGAATTCGACCTAGCTGAAAAACTAGTGTCAAAAATCCTGCCGCCGTCGGGACTCGAACCTAGGACCTCCCCGTAAGAGACACTGCAGTGACATCAGTTGAAGAACTGAGCCACCGCTCCCTGTTTCTTCATCTTGAGCATTGAAAATTTAGTCGAGATTCAAATGGGGCCCCATAGTTTCCATTTATCAAATTGCATATCGCCTAAAAATAAATATTTTGCGTAAGTTGCATAAAAATAAATAAATCCGTCCACACAATTACTATTACACATTTCGCTAAATTTTGTGTAAAAAAAAGAATATTTTGAGCGTTTTCAAGTTCAATACTTTCGAGTTTTTGGATTCATGGGAAAAGACATGCCGGTTTGGAATGCTGTGAGTGGTTAGTCACACAGCACATTTTCCTGTGGGACTTCCTGGATTGAGTGGGGTATGTCTGGTTCACTTCCTGTGAAGACCTCTGAGAGCCATTTCTAACATAACTGTTGATTCAGGCAATGGTACTCCCAGCGATAATATACACTCATAATACAAACTGCTCACAAATTTCCTCAGATACGCAGACGAAAAATGCAGAATGTTCCAGATGATGATGACGTCACGTTATACTTCGACACTTCTCTCGATCTTGGTTTGGTCTTTTCGTGTTTCCGGGCTCGTCAACTGCTTTGGTCATTAGTCCCGTTAGAGTAGTGCATGTTTGTTTTCTCGGGAGATGGCGTTGATCTTCCCCCGCTGGATGGCGAGATCCGGCGCCGACTTACCGTCGGCTAGTGGGCTTTTCACCGCCCCAGTCGGGACAAGCTCTAATTTCTAGACCGGTCTCCCGGAATATGTGGTAGTGTAGTGCATGTTAGTGTAAGTGTGTGTGTGTGTGTAAGAGGAGAGCACAGGACAAGGAAGAGGAAGGACAGATCGCGCGCGGTCCGGGGCCCGTTTGTTAGAGTACTGCTTCGCCATTGATGGTGTTGATCGGAGAAACCACGGAAAACTACCGATCAGAGCAGCTAGCCGCTAGAATTCTCCTCCAAGCAGCGACTGAATTCGACCTAGCTGAAAAGCTAGTGTCGAAAATCCTGCCGCCGTGGGGAGTGGGTACCTAGGACCTCCCGGTCAGAGGCGCTGCAGTGGCATCAGTTGATGCACTGAGCTACCGCTCCCGGTTGTTGTTTTTTTCTTTCTCTCTTCTTCTTCTTCTTCCCAATTACTTAGGACGGGTTCACGCCATTGCGCCGTCTTCAACTGTACATCCCATTCAACCTAGCCCCGGGCACTCCTACGGCGCTGCATAATAATCGGAAGCGGTCAGCACCTGCCGGCCCCGGCGTAAAAACCCGGCCCGACCGCCGCGCCGCGCCGCGCTCGGCCAACGGGAGAAGCACTCCGCTGACCACAGCGACCCACTAGACCTCGCCAACAGGCCGCTGACGTCACGCGCCCAGAGAACTCGCAGGCCGCACGTCCTCGACCTTTGGCCGCCATCTGCAGCAGTGAGGACGACCCAGCGCCGCGAACTCCCGTGTTCTTGTAGCACCGACAGGAGTGGATAAAGAGATAATCGTAGATAGCTATGTATTTATTATTACTGCGCAGAGCCTGACTTTGACATATATACTCTCTAGGCTGTCAAATGTTTTACCGTCCGTTTAATTTGCTTTTTTTTAAACATTAAAACTATTTATAACATTTTGAATAAAAAATTGTTGTACGATATTTGTATCCGACGCAAATATTATGTACGTATAAATAATTGATGATACGTATATGTATAATCTGTTCCCACCACGATATTGATTTACGAAATATACAATATTTTTATATTCATTTTATCTGTATATATCAACGGATGTATATTTGATTAATTAACACTTTCTTTTGTTACAAATATGCAAAGAAATATTTCTTTAAAAAACATTCAAAAGTTCGCCTTCTGAAATTTTGAATCCGCAGAAATTTGTTCGCCCCCAAAAATTGCGCGCCCCAGGCTGCAGCCTACTCAGCCTGTTCGGTAATCTGGCACTGTTTCTGCAGGTAGGTTTCTACAACCTGGTGGCAGAACACTACAATTTACGTATTGCAATAAGAAATATAAATAATAGTTCACTTTAAATTACTTTAAGACATTAATAATAATAATAATAATAATAATAATAATAATAACGATAATAATAATTAGTCTATATGACGTAATGTCTATAAAAGTAGACATCGACTACGTATAATCGATCTTTGTACACATCGATGTTCAAGCTTAAAACATAGATGTTAATAGTACATCGCCTCAAAATCACCGGCCCATTGATGGTGTAAGTATGGATGTTTTAAAACTGGTTAACTTCTACCGTACTTCTACCTACCAAGAGACCGCGTTTATAATTCATATTTAACTGGCATAACACACTTAAAAATGATAAGAACAATTCACAAAATTCTTCGACCTTCGGCCCCCAAGGTAGATTAGAAATTCGTTTAAGCTTTTTGAACCAAATTGCTCAGTGACTTGCAAAACCAAATTGCTCAGCAAAGTGTCTTTCTTTCTTTCATTAAAGGAAACGTAATAAGCCCAAAATGTATTACCGCTTCCTCTCATTACGACTTTATAATACGAACACTAAATAATGTAATTAATATACCTTAAAATTATCGGAATGAACACTCATCTGCCGTCATCTGTTAATTTCTTCTTTTTGTTATGCATTTTGAGTTTCAAGAGATCTACAGAAAGTACTCGTTGTTTCGTCTCGTCAGTGTGATCTTACAGTTGGCGAAACGAAAAAATAGTCTTTTGTCCGAAGAAGTGTCCTTTCTGTATTTTTCTTCACGGTCAGTTACTGTCAAATTTTCTCTAACTTCCGCTAGTATTTTTAAAACAATTTTGTATTATTTTGTAAATGTGTAACAGAATTTAATTATTTTCCTTGGCGATACAAAAACAATACAACTGATGCACATTTTATATCCAATGTAGTAACATTTTTTTAAAAATTGGCCGCCAAAAATAGTACTTGAAAATTATTTAAAATTACATTTGTAAGTATGTATGTGTCTAAATATACTGAAGTTAGTATTCTAATAAAACTTTTTTTTTTTAAATTGCGAATGTTATAGTTTTATTTTCGTTCTAATTTTGATTATTTATTTATGTTCAATATTTAAAATATATTACTGGGTCCTCGTTGTTTCGTAAGTTGTAAGGTTCCATAAGATATAAGGCCGACCCTGACCACAAGTAAATGCCCCTTGATTTATAAGTAACCAAATAATCCACAGGGATTACTCCATGGAACCATAGCAGGTTACAAAAAAATTTCATATACATCTCGTTTCTGTCCTCCATTACTTGCAAGCTTCTGGTGCAACCTTGGACTTGATATCACACATTCCTCGTCTTCAGAATCGTCTCGAGTTCCACATATTCCTTAACCGTTTTGCAGAAATTTTATGTGATATTGGGGCAAGTAGCTCCCTAAGCCATCTGGCAAACAACTAAATGGTTTTTCATAAAATAAACACATTAATTCTATCATTAAAGTAATAATTTCATTGTCCTCGCATGTTTTATTGATTTGAAAGTAAAATGTCATAAAAATAATAAAACAAAAACTTCCAATGGAATACAGTTTTTTTAGGCTTCGCACGCTTAACATCATGAAATAAATGTGTGGTGACTTTAATTGTTTAACTCAATTTTCTTATTCGTATGAACTATTCTCGTCAACATGGTTTACCATTTTTCATACAATTATATTTCTTATATTTATTTTTGTCCTTCCACGCTTTAATGTTTTCATACATTTCCTTTCGCATTGTTACAGACCACTGAAGATGGGAAAAGTGTTCCTGAAAGTTACGTGGGTAATAATATTATTACTAAATATTAAAACACTGAATTTGTTGTGGTTTCATTATTTCTTAATTCATGGCATGAAGTACAAGATATCTGCTGAATTTTTGGTTTCCAATGTTATATATTCGCTCGACCTCTCAAGACCTTGTCCGATCTGATCATCAATGACAGCCACGAAGTGGTCCATAAATGTCTAGAAATATTTTATAATGTGCACTCGTTGTAATCGATATTCCGTGGCGGCTCTTCATTATGCTTTTGATATTGACTACGCCTTGCATCATGGAACAAGAGGAAATGTGGCATCAGAAGACCTCAAATGTTGAACTTTTGTCTGAACTCTTGATACATATGTCACGACACCTAATAAGATAAAGTTCGTTAAAAAACATTATTTATGGGATGAAATAAAGTACTTGTTTTTTCAATTTTCTATTCACATTCTCAGAATCATTAGCAGTTCCTCAAGACATTCGAAAAGGATTAATTTGAAGTAGAGGAAAAAGTAGTGGACTGCTCTTATATTCTGATAAGCATTGGCAGTTTGTTTTACAAATGCCAGTACTCACTATGAGGAAAATGTGAGATCACAACAAGGACAAAATTAATCTTGTATTACAGAAGTCATGTATACATCGTACATCGCTGTTCAGACTCAGGATCCAATTATATGAAGTGTTTCGTTGAATATGAAGGTTTTATTGATCTCTGGTAAACTGATGTTTGCAATAATCAATAATTCAAATTGCCTTTACTTTTATTTAATCAATCAGCAACTTCCGATGGCTTATCATCTGCAGAATGGAAGAAAAGAATTCGAATACATTAAAAAAAGTACTCGAATACGTAAAGTATTCGAATACATTAATAAAAAAAAAAATTAATACATTAAATAATGGCTAAACCATCTATTTAATAAACTCAACAAACTAGTCACTTAACGAATAAAAAACAAACACGGTAAAGACATCAACTTGAATTATTTACGAACAAAAGATTTTTTTAATTTACTAACAAATTACCTTACAATTATAAGACAATTCCATGTTTTGCACACCCTACTCGTGTGTACCACGTACATACGGTGTGTCAACCGTCCTCTACTGAAGAGGACAGTCCTTCATTGACGACAATTGTCCTCTCGTCCTTCTTTGTATTTTAAATATCCTGCTTTTAATACATTTTTAACATTTGTTGTCATTCATTTTATCACATACCTAACATCTGCTATGTTGTGTCGTTTATTGTTTAATTTAGAATATAAAACATGAATTTCCTTTTTCAGAACGTTAACACGCGAATGCATGATAGAGCCAGCGATGAAAATAAGAGAGGCTCAGACCATCTTCATCTGCATTTTGTGAACGAATCTGTCCACTGGCTTCGCAAATCAAAAGAAAGAAACAGAGCTGATGTTAGTTTAAATTAAATATTTATAAACTGAAAATGTGTAGATGTGATTTTGTTTTTAGTTGTTTTTTGTTGTTTTGTTGCTTTTTTGGCTTATCGGGTGTCCTTCCTTTGTTGGCAACCCTAGTATCACAGCACCACGCCGCATATTCTGGAATTACCCATGAATGTCATTTCATAATCGTCCAAGAATACTCTGATGTTCTTATTTGCGCACGATAACAGAAAAAATTGCTGTGTTCCCTTAGAAGTCATACGGTACGAAATAACTGCGAAAAAAGCGAACGCGATTTCATGTGGAGATCTTTTATAACCTTCGAATCGTCTAAGACGTAAAACTCTCTAATTGCACGCACGTGGGATTTCTCATTAGTATACAATTGCCTCACTGGTGGGTCTGCACGAAGTTTTACATTTCGAACGCACAACAGAACATTCTCGAGAGCAATTCTCAAAGACGAGAGCTGCAAGACAATATTTCTAAAAAGACAGCACAAAGTAAAAAAAATAATATTCATTAATAGTTTAAGTAACAAATATTTACGTATTTTATTCCGACAAAAAATAAAGAAAACTAAAATTATTTTTATTATTATTATTATTATTATTATCATTATCGTTATTATTATTACCATTATCATCATTATAATAATAATTATTATTATTATTATTATTATTTCCGACCGACTAAGCGAATACTTGCTAAAGAGGGTAACTGTATCAGGGTCTATGCTAGGGGTGGCCACTAACCTTAGTTTTGGGAGTTGCAAAAATTCGAAGCATGCCAACTTACTTTCAATAGCGTACATTAAGCCACACATTTCTGTTACTGACGGCCTATTAATTCATTTTTCTCTCAGTTCGGTGTCAAAAGCCGAACGAAACTGACTCAAGAACAGCATGCGGCTCACGAGCCTCGTGGTGGCCACCCCTGGTTTATACTAATCTACAGTTTTTCTATTTCTATAAGTGTCCAGAAGCCCACTTACAATAAAATACCCCAGATACTATGTTGACTATTATGAAGAAGTTAAGATTTAGTTTTTCCGAAATAAAAAAGGGGGGGAATGGTCTGGACGCGAAATTCAAACTGACTGCCGCGTCAGAGCAGACTAGATTGATTGATTTTTTCGTGTTTCCGGGCGCGTCAACTGCTTTGGTGATTAGTCCCGTTAGTGTAGTGCATGTTTTTTTCTCGGGAGATGGCGGTGATCTTCCCCCGCTGGATGGCGAGATCCGGCGCCGCCCTACCGTCGGCTAGTGGGGTTTCCCCCTAACCAGGTCTCTCCCACCAGCGGGGCACCGCCCCAGCCGGGACAAGCTCTAAACTCTCGACCGGTCTCCCGGAATATGTGGTAGTGTAGTGTATGTTAGTGTAAGGGGAAGATAGGTGTGTGTAAGGGGAGAAGATAGGACAAAGAAGAGGAAGGACAGATCGCGCGAGGTCCGTGGCCCGTTTGGTAGGGTACTGCTCCGGCATTCGCCTGGTTTTGATCGGAGAAACCACGGAAAACTACCGATCAGAGCAGCCGGCCGCTAGAATTCTCCTCCAGACAGCGGCTGAATTCGACCTAGCTGAAAAGCTAGTGTCGAAAATCCTGCCGCCGTCAGGACTCGAGCCTAGGACCTCCCGGTTAGAGACGCTGCAGTGACATCAGTTGATGCACTGAGCTACCGCTCCCGGTACGAGCAGACTAGACATCGGTGCGGCGTCTGCCAACGGGACTGAGCTAAGCGTCGTATCTCCGTGTTTTCCGTGAACCTGTCGAGTCAGACATCGCTTGCCGCACTCTATAGAGAACTTTAATACTATTGAGGAGTTACCCTACAAAGGGTCTATTTTGACTGGTCGGGAAACGAATGAACACTATGCAGAAGATGGCATTGCAATTGAGATAGTGATGGTCATTAGTCCCGTTAGTGTAGTGCATGTTTTTTTTTCTCGGGAGATGGCGGTGATCTTCCACCGCTGGATGGCGAGATCCGGCGCCGACCTACCGTCGGCTAGTAGGGTTTCCCCCAAACCAGGACTCTCCCACCAACGGGGCACCGCGCCAGTCGGGAAAAGCTCTAAGCTCCCGCTCTCTAAGCTCATTTACAAATGAGCGCAATGAACTGTAAACGAACGCACCGACAAAATGATTGCATGGACATACACCTGTAGTTATGTTCCAAACAGTGGCCAAGCAGTAGCTGCCAAAGCAGTCCCTCCTCACAGTAATCTCTCTATATCAAGTGTTTTATGTGTACTATTAATTCAATCTATTAAATCTACTTAAATGCAGTTTTGTTATAAATTTTAAACAAGGTATTCAGCGGCGTAATAAAGAACACTATACACAAATCAAACTTAATGGAAATTACAATTACCATTAAACCAAATTGCTGGAATGTTCGAATCATTGTTTGCATATCTTCAGTGTGAAAGAATTGCTTCTGCTTTAGAATGCTACAATAGACAAATGTCTATTTATTTATTTATTTAGTCAAAAACAGTTAAAAACTGTATGTGACGTATGGGGGAGAAAATCTCTCCTGCAGTTTCTTAGTTAGGAGTTGAAAGAGTGATGATTGGAGTTTAAGGGTGTGTCAGCGGACAGTGCACACATGCGTGCCCAATTCACACGTGGACACACGGGTTACTTAGTACGCACCACGAATCCACCACCCTCCCTCCCAAACTCTAAAAGATTCAAAGTGTCGCTCCAGGCCCGTGGACCACGGACGTATGTGTATGCAATAGACACAACGGGTGTATGGACCCCAGGAATGCAAAAAACAAGGAGGCTGATGCAGAAGCATCAAGATGTCAAAGGACAACGCGAACTACTCAGTCGTCGGTGAATTCATGATGAAACTAAAAACGTCGATACCCAATGACAATGATTAATATCTTAAAATGAATAGAATGAACGATAATCATCAGCCATTTGTTCATTAACACTTCGTTTAGATGTGGAAGTTTCTATCGAAAGAAGATGTTTCATCGTCCGGCGCGGATCACGAGTGGGTGTCAAGTTAAAATTACCGAAGATACTGAGTTTCCAAGTCCGAAGGTCAGTGCGTAGATATGAACGCGATGTCCACCAATCAACACCCAGTAGGTCTTAAACGGTGAAACCGTACTCACACAGGTCTTATTTTATAAATAAAATGGAGATAGGAAATCTGGATATCTATGGACGGATTCATATAAAAAATGTGGAGTTTAAAACTTAGGATTCAACTTTTCCACTATTTTAATCAGCGTTTGTCATTTCACCACTCTACAAGGAATTAAAAATTTAAAAAAATGAACATGCAGAAATACTATGTGTAGTGTAAAATACGAATAGACAAACCTGTCAACAACGAACGACAGTTACGAAGGCAGGAACCCGCAGCGAGAATTAACATATCGCCATTGCCAAGCGATAGGAAGAATGCCATTAATATTCCGGAATGTTATATTATCGGTGCGAAAGTAAACACAATATTTAAAGTTCCATATTCATTACTGATTGATCTACACCAAATTATAAATGAGTGATCATACCAATAACCTACGTAAGCTACACCAATTCATTCCCAGAACCTCGTTACGTTACGAAAGTTTATATTATTTTGACAGTTTCATTGCATAACCAGTCTCCAAATCATGCATGTTATGTCATTTCACACAAATTCAACGTAACTAATTTTTAATACCTTCGTCACTAAAAGCTTTTCCCCGTAACGGGTGCTCATAAATCGATCCGTTATGTACTATGTGCATCAAAACCCTGTAATTATTCCAGCAATGCTTAGTCAGGCATTTTCCTTCTAAGCCAAAGCAGTCCCAGTTTTATCCTTACCCTTTTTCACCAACGTCGATATTACGACAGACTGAAATATGCGATTCGGTCAATAACTAGTAAAGGTAAAATTAAGCCCTTTACATTTTTTTAAATCACATTTTGAAAACAAGGCTATAGCATTTTATAGCATTATAAAAATTAAATTTTACCATTTTGTAACATTTGATGAGAAAGTTATTACTAAAGGAGGGCTCTGAATTTTTTAAAAAAAAATATGTTTTTTAGTTATTGGCATTAAAATCGCGAAAAAAGGGAAACTAATTCAATATTACCTCATTTGTGTATTTCAACAAATGTAGAAGCGTAAGAACATAGGTGTATGGCCTTCGATTCCCTCAGCCGTACATTTCAAAATCGGAAAACAAAATCCTTACCAAAATAGACTAAAGCGTAAACTACCGCGACACCTCCCTGATCATCATGGACCCGATGTGGCTTCGCACATTTAATATGCATGAACTCAATGTAATTCATCTGCCAATGATGTTTCTTAAACAATGCTAACAATGTACCTTCAATGTATCGTACTCGGCTGCTGAGGGCCTTCTGGCCAAACAGAAATAAATAAAAAATTTAAAAAAAGAGTTTTCCTCTTCTTCCCATCACCTCCGAACAGCTAACCGAGGAAGCTGAGACCCCTTGTGATGACCCTGAGTGCTGAGGCTTTCAGGGTCATTTTTTTTCAGTTGTTCTAATTATTTTTTACTTTGTTTTGATTATAGATTAATAAACACGGCAACTCTCAAATTAAATGTCTTCAAACATCGACGTGTCGTTGTGGATGTCGCATCCCTAGTTAGTGAGATAACACGAAGGAAACTATTAAATTCAATGTAGCAATTATTTCGCAGATTCATCACAATTTCGCACTTTGTACTGATTTCGGATTTTGCGATCGATTTCGCATTTTATCGCATATTGAAAATATTTAGAATTATACCGCTAAATACTAAACATAAAATTACTATTTTTATTTCAGTGTTTGGTAACATTTCGCATTTTTAGCAATTCATAAAATCTACCATCTCTATCAATAACGTAAAGAAGAATAATCTAAACTATTTTTTTTTCGTCACAACACACAGTAGCAACATATCTCGTACTCATCTGGCAAAGGCTAACATAATTTCAAGGAAGGTGAAATTCTGAATTAAATGCTTATTTCCAATCATTCATTCATTCAAATAATACATTTCTTGCGGAAACGTTCTGTAAAATCATGATAAAATGAAAACGCCGAAACCAATGCATTTAAACAGCACCGAATAACAGATTTTTTGGCAAATTAAAAATTTATTCTAGACAATTTTTGGAAGAGAGCAGTCGCCAATTTTTGGAAAACAGGGACCACTAAATTTATAAATGCAAATCCCACGAATTACTAATGTGAACCTTTTAGAAAGATAAATACATATATAAAACAAAGAAAATATTTTCTTAATAGAAAATACACCTGGTTAATTACGGATATTATAAATTCTTCATATGACTCCGAACACTATCTTTATCTTTAACTACAGCACAAATCATTATTGGTACTTTAATGATTACAAAGTTATTACAGCTAATTTTTGTACGATGCACATTTTAGTAAGATATTTATTCCCGCTCGTTTCAGAGAAATATGAATGAAATTGCCTTTTAATGAAACGAAAATACTACATTTTCTTTACTACATCACAGGTATGCTTTCCCTTCCACGAACTTCGGTCGTTCACTGTTTCTCATGAAAAAAATTGTCGTCATCAACAAATGAGTTTTTCCTTCCCCCTTTCCTCAAGCTTTCTAATCTACAAATAAAACGTTACTTACTGCGAAGCAGTGAAGAAATTCTTATACATTTAAAAACCAATTGCAGGCGGTAAAATTGACTTGAAAATGATACTAAGAGTGTCCCTATCTTTATACACGTTACGTCACACGGCACAAACAACACATTGCTTCCGCCTCTCATTACGTTTATTATAAAATTGATTATGCTCTTTTCTCTACTTTATATTTATCTTCAAAAATTTTCAAACGTTTGTGAACCGATAAATTCTTTAATTACTCCCTTAAAAATACTCTAGAACAGTGGTCGTCAAACTTACTGAGCGACCATTTCGTTTTCAATCCAACCAAGAAACCAAGACAACAACAACACCAAAAATAAAACCTTAACATTTATTTACTGTCTATAAACATACATTTCTATTAAATATGAAAATATTTTTGTATAAAACTGTATACATGAAAAATAAATTTAAATGGAATTGCACATTACAAAGAAACTGAAATATTTATATATTTAAAAAAATAAGGTATTCTGCCGTGGCTTCGTTTAGAGCTTCTACTCAACCGATTGTAGTATTTTTTTCCTTTAAATGAAAGAATGTGGTCCCTAGATGTGTTATCAGATATTGTTTGTGTTGATTCACCAACATTTACGGTGTAAATTAATTAATTAAATCATTCTTTAATAGTACGCTTATCAATAGTCAATTGTTTTCTTCCAAAGGGTGGATGCTTCAAAATCGATTATATGAAACGATAGATGCGAGTCCACGTTGCTTCATGGTGGCGCTGCTTGGCGTTTTGTTTTGATTGTTAAGATTTGTTCACAATTCGTCAAGGTTTTGTTTCAGTGTAATAATTGCATTGTGGCATTGACAGTTGGCGTGTATTTGCTTTTGTGATGTATTTTGTCGAGAACATTCGGACAGTGGGTTTTGTTCGGTTGTACTGAAGTAGTGAAGTTGTTCACAGGCTATGTCGAATTTCGAATCGTTGCCCACGCGCCTCAAAAGGCGCAAACGTACATTAACTGAACGCAGGGAAAGAGAAAGTCAGCGTAGGTGTCGTGATAGTGAGGTCATTTCGTTTTCTGTTGGGTTGTTGTCTATGAAATGTCAGTTTTATTCTGCTTTGTACTTTCGATACGAGAGAAATTCTGCAAACGTGTTTACTCTGTGTTGCTTAAATAGGAAAATACGTTTACCTTCGAGCAACATGCCAAAAGTAATCAAATTTGTTTATAGATGATGACACATCAAAAAACTTTAGAAATAATATCCGTCACTATAATAGTGCTCTTTCTTTTGTGTCATTTGGTGAATTATTACAATACGTGAGTCATATTGCATTGCCACATGGCCATGGGCCACACGTGTTCTAAATTTTGGGAACTCCGCATCACAGAATATCTTCGTTATGCCCTGAAGATCCAAACAATGCAACATATTGTGAACATTAGTCTGGGCACAGTATTTTACATTTATCTCAGATCTCACCGTCAAATTTTGACGGGTTCTCACTAGTTGTTATTAAAAATTATAAATGTGAGAACAAATTTTCCATCAGACCTGTTAATGAGAAGGATGGCCCGCTTTTTTGTCATCAACTATTTTCTAGAACTTAGAAAATAGTTACTCGCCCAATAAACATACTCCTAAAACTAATAATTTATTCCTTACATGTTTGAATTCTTCCTAAAAATAAAACTTGCCTGGTCTGCCGCTGTCTGGAGGAAAATTCTAGCGGCTGGCTGATCTGAACTGTAGTTTTCCCGTGGTTTCTCCGATCAACTCCAGGCGAATGCCGGAGCAGTAACAAATGGTACACTGACCGCGCGCAACCTTTCCCGATTCATCCTAGTTCTATTCTCACGCCTTACTTATATATATTTACCCTACTACACATGCCGGGAGACCGACCGGGAAAGAGCTTGTCCCAGCTGGGGCACTGTCCCGCTGGTGGGAGATACCTAGTACGTGAAAACCCCGCTAGTCGACGGTAGGTCAGCGCCAGATCTCACCATCCAGCGGGGGAAGATCACCGTCACGTCCCGAGGAAATATGCACTACATTTACGGGACTAATAACCTTTCTAGTTGATGCGCCCGGAGTCACTAATATGGTAATTATTTTTAATAAATTAAATAAAATTACAGAAACGGCTTTGAGATGGGACCATGCCTCCTCCCCCCACCGCCCGGATCCACCTCTGCATGAAATCAGTCCCCCGGATTGTCGACTTTCGGACAACGGTGATAAACCGGCCAATAATTTTACAACCGGGTGCAGAGATTGAATACGAATCTTTTCTGCTGCAAAACTGTTTCTATACAATTAGAGACTATACTGATCGGCCAAAAGAAAAATAATGTTTACTTACATTTGCATTGTATAATTTTAAAAAAATAGACTCAATATGCCTGTAACAAATAATGTACTTCCGGGTCAATGACCCCCATCTCGATCGGGTTTTTGTCCGGTTTCCCTGATCCATTGAGCAAATGCTGAGATGGCCCCCTTGATTTGCTTCTGGACGTAAATTTAGCTTCACTATGAGCTCGTTTTGTTGAACTTTCCTTTTGCTTGTAGTGGTAGTAGAGCTTAGGGTGAGTTTCTATTTTGTTAACAATACAGAAAAATCAAATTTGTTTGTTCCTTTACCGTTAAAAATAAGTTTTCTATAATTTGGCAACGAAAATATCTAGTTTTTGAAATGTTAATTCCTCGCTTTTTTAAATTTGTTGTTATTATTATTTTTCATCTTTCAACTATTAATAGTTAAATTGTTGGGAAGGGACTGAAACTCAAGAAAGCGTGCGGAGATGATTTTCTCCCCCATACGTCACATACAGTTTTTGACTGTTTTTTTTTTTTACTAAATAAATAAATTATATTTATACCCATCAACGGTTCCACGGTTTCGCGATCTCCCAAAAACTTCTCTAATCTTAAAATAGTCCACCGCGAATGCAAAGTTTTGCTTCTCGCGTCTCAATTTTTCTTCTCTCTTCAGAAGCGAGAAACATAACACCTCCACTATTGGTTTTACTGAAAGTCCTTCCACTTCCCGCACTATTTTTACTCTGCACGCGGAGTGCATTAGCGTTTCGCAGATTTACACAGTAAACTTTGCGTACTTGCAAACGCGCTCTAAAGCCCTAGCGCAGATCGCCAGACCAGCAGCTGGAAACGTATTCCAAAATCCAATTATTCAATCCTTCTCTGCCTCGAGGAAAGAAAGCATCATTTCGGTTGGTTTCGCGGTCACAAAAATAGACAACAAAGAAAGTGGAAAATAGATATACCCGTTGCTTATAGTGTCCAACTCATATTTGACAGACACGTGAAGTATTACAATTTTTTACGTTAGGTTTTTAACGTTACGGAGGCCCGATTAACAGAGTGTTTGGACTATTATGTCATCAAAGTTCAACCTTCTTTTCGGAAGTGTATGACAAAAGCTTTGCAAAATTAGCGTGTGTTTGTTAGGTAAACACCATTGTCATACAAGGTGAATACTTATCACTATTCGATAAGGGAAGCGTCTATAGCCATCTCAGTTATTACAACTGATTAAAGTAGAGATTATAATTTATCTGAGATATTATTATTATTATTATTATTATTATTATTATTATTGTTGTAATTTATTATTACGTAATTTTTTTCGTTGTTTTCTCACCCGGGGTTCAAGGCTGCACCCGGGGCACACATGCTGGGAGACCGGTCGGGGACTTAGAACTTGTCACAGATTGGGCGGTGCCCCGCTGGTGGGAGATACCTGGTGAGGGAAACCCCGCTGGCCAAAGAAAGGTCAGCACCGGATCTTGCCATCCAGCCCCCTCCCATCTAAAAAAACATGCAATACACTTACGGGACTAATGACCTCAGTAGTTGACGTTCCCGGAATCACTAACAACCAACCCCCAAAAAAAACACAGGCAACTTCCCCTCACCCCACTCTTATTTCCTCTTCGTATCCAGAAAGATTTGTACACGCGCAAACTGAAGAGGAGAATGTAAACGGAAAACGTGCTTGAAATATTACGGAGAATAGTTGTACGAAAGTATTTTTGTCTGATGTTTTCTCTTGATTGATTGCTTGATGGATTTTTATCGTGTTTTCGGGCGCGTCAACGGCTTTGGTCATTACTCCAGTGAGTTTAGTGCATGTTTTTCCCTCGGGAGATGGCGGTAATCTTCCCCAGCCGAATGGCGAGATCCAGCGACGACCTACTGTCGGCTAGTGGGGTTTTCCCCTAACCAGGACTCTCCCACCAGCAGGGCACCGCCCCAGCCGGGACAAGCTTTAAGCTCCCGACCGGTTTCCCGGAATATGTGGAAGTGTAGCGCATGTTAGTGTAAGTATGTGTGTGTAAGGGGAGAGGATAGGAAAAGGAAGAGGAAGGAAAGATCGCGCGCGGTACGTGGGCCGTTTGGTAGGGTACTGCTCCGGCATTCGCCTGGTGTTGATCGGAAAAAACACGGAAAACTACCGATCAGAGCAGTCGTCCACTAGAATTCTCCTCCAGACAGCGACTGAATTCGACGTAGCTGAAAAGCTAGTGTCGAAAATCCTGCCGAAAATACTTTACGTTTATGTTTATTACTTTCTTTCATGTTATTTTTTTTTAGTTTCGCTTTATATTAACATTTTGAAAAGGAACAGGAATGTGTTTGAATGGCGAACTCATTGCTTTCTTCGTTTTGTACACTTATCTCAATAAAACATTTTGATATTTGTTGCACATAGCAATAAGGTGAAATAAATTAACATGACCTTATAAATAAACAAGTTTTTCTTACGGGCAAACAGCTTTTCACAGACAAGAATGTGAAACCTAATCTGAACCTAGGAAGTTATGTAATGATTGCACTTCTAAGTAAACGCAAGTACGAAATCAAGAACCTTTCTATTCAAAATATTTAATTTCGCTCTCATTTGATAAGTTCAAATATAAATGTATTTCATTTTAGTGGATTATTTCTATACTTTGGTAGAAGAAATGGGAATTAACACCGCTAAATTTGGAGCAATAACTGTCTACTGAATTCTCTAAAAGACTGTCATGAGTTCTGTACATTATCAGCACCCTGGAGCGATTTGTATAACCCGTTACTTTTAAATCTCGCGTCAGTTGCTTCGGGCGCGGTGCCCGCGGACTCTAGTAAGCTAGTTATCTTGCCCGCGACCTTGACACGCCTGACACACACAGATTGCACTCCTCCATACGTCACAGACTGTTTTAACGGTTTCCATGTTAAATAAAGTAAATAAATAAAGTCTAACCGACGCAGTGAGGGCGCTGCAAGTCTTAGTGACCTTGATTGCCCGTGTCGGCTAACCTGCACTGCAAGGTATTTGATACTCAAAATTAACGTCAAGGCAGCCGTACATTGAAACGTGTTGCGAACCCTTCCCAGCGAGATGCGTCCGGATCTGTCGAGATACTCAAGGACAAACACATGACACAATCCGCGTTATGTAACAAGTCACTCGCATCCAGTTATGTCACAAATCGCTCCCCCATCATTCTATTAAAGTGAGTAGGAGGGATTTTCGCCATTGAGAAAACAGATTGCAAAACTGTAGGAACATTTGCCGCTTACTAGTATCGATGTTCTTTCAATATTTAAACGACTGATATTTCAGTTCAGTCTAAGCGAAGACTGAAAGGGTTATTTTTCTCATGTTTTACGATCCATACAAATATATACTATTATTCAAGAAATAACTTTAACAGTTCTATTACATCTCCGATTACATACACTCGGCTAACCGTCGGTTCTGTGCAATTTGATGTCCCACAGCATTACATAAAGGGAACATTTAAAAAAAAAAATACTACGAAAAACACGGACCTCTTTCGCGTCAGCCGACTGACAAATTCATACCATCCTCCTGCGACTTAAATTGGGAAAATGACAATTTCAGTATTTTTCAGATGGCCCCTATTGTTTACAGAAGTAGAACAACTTTCCGTATATGTGTTGGATCACAAGCAAAATCATAACATTTTCATCTCGCAATCGCCTCGTTAAAAACATTGGAAAACTGTCAAAAAAAGAGAAAAAACACTGCAACTAGTGGCCTGCGGAACCAAACTCCAGCTGCCCTTGTTCATCTGAACTGGTTTCGATCAGACTTTGTAGATCGTTTTTCTTTGCTACGTATTAGGCATTTTAAAAACATTATATTGATAATTTTTGGCGATGATTTAGGTCATCACATTCCACCGCCTACTCATCGTCATTGTAGCAAATTAGACCGTCATCATGTCTCAAGTGTTTACGAACCAGGTAGACCCGATGCGACAGCAGATGGGCTTCTGGCTATAGATTGGTTTAGTGGTGAGTTGTAGTTGACATTTACATAATTGAAATGATTGAAGGCGTTGTCATTGTCAACAATACTATTTATTTCAATAAGAGCAGCTTTCGATGGCTTAGCCATCATCATCATCATCATCATCAGTTTTCTGATACAAGAAAAATATAAATTAGAATTAACAGAGTTACATAATTTAAAACACATCTTAAGAAAATGAAAGGAGAAGAATTAAAGAAAAGAATTAAAGAAAGAAGGGGGCGGAGAGTTTGTTCTTTATAATATAAAATAATTGACAAATTTTTATATAAAATATTTTTTTTCAATAAGTAGTATTGTTGACCATGACAACGCCTTCAATCATTTCAATTCTGGCTATAGAGCTAAGGCCAGTTGGTTACCGTCGTATTTCCACATTTCTATCCACACGATCGATACATAAACTTAATCGTACACGTCTGACGAACGAAATTCCAGGCACCACTGTCGACTCACACTTCACCTGGAATTTCGTCTGTTCGACCTGAACATCTCTACGGGTTCGATTTATTAAGTTTATGTATCGATCGTGTGGATAGAAATGTGGGAATACGACGCTAACCAAGTTGGCCTTAGCTCTATAGCCATCTGCGCTCGCATCGGGTCTACCTGGTCCGTAATCACTTGAGACATGATGACGGTCTAACTTGCTACAATGACGATGAGTAGGCGGTGGAGATTGGGAGGCAGACCCAATCTCGACAAGCTCTATGATTGTGGCTGATATTCCCACATGTGTGGTAGTATATTGCATGGCAGGGTATGAGTGTTCGCAATGGGAGAGGATGCAACGACGAGGAAGAAACCATCGTGCACGGTCCGTGTCCCGTTTGATAAGGTACTGCTTCGGTATTCCATTTGATCAGTGAAACCATGGAAAATACTGAACAGAGCAGCTGGCCGCAGGGTTCTCCTGCAGACAGCGACTGAATCCGACGTAGCTACAGGTATGTACAGTTATTCCCCCAACTATTCGGGAACCCGGAATGTTCCTTTCACCTTCCCTTGCATCCAGTTGTCTTCTCTATTGGAAAATTTGTTTGAGCGTCCCCCTCGAGGGTGTAGCTCGATTCTGTTCTCCTTATTCAACCCTCATACAATGTCACTCATCGTACTCTTCTTCATCATTAGTATTAAAGCAATTTTTCGTCAGTTATCTTTCATATGGTGAAATACAACCAGCTGACGTTCGAAAGTATTGTTTCTCCCTCTGCGACTTCTGTTACCTCCTTCGCAGTGGTTACCAAGATCCAAACCCTTCCGTGGCGAGAGCAATCTGTCACTGGTTCATGGAACGGTTTCTTTCTTTATTTAAACAACTGATATTTCAGTTCAGTCAAAGCGAATAGTTTTGGGGCCCAGTCATTTATATAACTGATGATTAAGTCCTTTTACTTCGTCGAGTTACTTTTTTAAGAAGTCGTTTTTGTTATTTTCGTGGCTAACTCCGATTTACCTAAATTATCCCGAATTAAAATATAATAATAATTTGTGTAAAACATTTGGACGAAAGTTCTTGAAATAAGAGGTGTCCGAATAGTTTCGGAGTGACTGTAGATAATGTCGAAAATCCGTCTCCAACGGGACTCGAACTCTAGGACCTCTCGGATCGCAACGCTGATGAGGCACCGGCGAAGTTGACACTGAACCATCGCCGCCAGAGAGGGAGAGGCAGAGAGAGGAAAATAGAGAGAGAGGGAGAGACAGAGGAGGAGGAGAAGAGGAGAGGAGCAGAGAGGAGGAGGAGACAGAGAGGGGAGGGAGAGAGAGAGGAGGAGAGAGAGGAGAGAGAGGGAGAGAGAGAGGAGAGAGAGGGAGAGAGAGAGGGAGAGAGAGGAGGGAGAGAGAGGGAGGGAGAGGAGAGGGAGAGAGAGGGAGGAGAGAGGGAGGGAGAGAGAGGGAGGGAGAGGAGGGAGAGAGAGGAGGAGAGGGAGGGAGGGAGAGAGGAGGAGTGACAGAGGGAGGGAGGGAGACAGGAGGGAGGGAGGGAGGAGACAGAGGGAGGGAGAGAGGGGAAGAGAGAGGGAGAGGGATAGAGAGAGGGGGGGGAGAGAGAGAGAGGGGTAGAGAAAGAAAAAGGTGAGAGAATCTCGACTTTTCCCTGTACTCCGTGGATACGCGCAGGTTCTGCGCGGAGTTCAGCTGAGCGGGACAAGGCCGCCTCGTATGCAGGCGCCGGACTCCACATGCGCCGACCCCGCGCACGCGCGCTCGCGCAAGAGGAAGTGGAAGTGGAAGGCCTTGGGCCAAAGCGCACTGACCCACTGGCTTCCCACGGGATTCCTTTCGCACGCTGCTGACGCGTCCAACCACACTCCGAGTGAAGCGAAAGACGAGCGATCAGCTGGGACGCGGTTAGCCAATCGAGAGAGCTTCCTTGCAACTTGCATTTTTGATTTAGACGTTCCAGATAGGGTAACCGAGCCCCAGCTGATGAAACGTCCGGGCGTCCTACGTTTAAATCTGAGTGTTTTCTTAACATTGAACGCAGCATGATATAAGCTGCATGATTGATTGATTGTTAGTGATTCAGGAGGCGTTAACTACTATGTTCATTAGTCCCGTAATTATATTGCATGTTTTTTGTCGGAAGGTGACGGTGATCTTTGGAAGGTGACGGTGATTGCGAGATCCGGCACCGACCTACCGTCGGTTACCGGGGTTTTCCTCAACCAGGTATCTCCCACCAGTGGGGCACCAGCCGGGTCAAGCTCTGAGCTCCCGACCAGTTTTCCGGCATGTGTGGTAGTGTGGTGCCTGTTAGCGTAAGTGTGTGTGTAAGGGGAGAGGATATAACAAGGAAGAGGAAGGAAAGGTCGCGCGCAGTTCGTGGCCCGTTCGGTAGGGTACTGCTCCGGCATTCGCCTGGTGTTGATCGGAGAAACACGGAAAACTACCGATCAGAGCAGCCGGGCGCTAGAATTCTCCTCCAGACAGCGATTGAATTCGACCTACCTGAAAAACTAGTGTAAAAATGGGCAGTTCGATCACGTGAGCGACTCTTTTGGTTCTGCCTAACCATATAGAAGGGCGTTGTCGGTGAGTAAGATCGAAATGATTCTTATTTATCAGACGAATAGGAGCTAACTTCTGCTGGAACTATAATAATTCATAATATTGTCTCATTCCACCAACCGAAGAATGTTCGCATAAACACATATATTAATGCTGTTACAATTCAGGCAAAAGTATTCAAAACTGCATGTGTGGGATTAATTAATAGCGTGCTAAAAGTGACTAGCGCGGCTTAAATACTAATAACTAGGAGGATTAAATCTAAATGTCTTTTTGCCTGCCAATTTTGAGCAAAATAAAAGCCCGAACTTCCGGGCTGTAGTTATGTCAAAGTTCATTCCGTTATAACCACACATACTCTGCGTTAAGAGTCATTCACAATTATTAAACTAAAACATGAGCGTAGGGTAAACGCAAAAGCTTTGTGTCAGTTATTCGATGGAACCATTCACATCGCTAAATGTGTATGTTAAACGTGAGCATTAAAATTAGACGTCATCGTAAAAGTTCGCAAGCTGGAAGCTTTTACGGTTACGTTAAAGTGATTTGGGAACAATACATGATCGTGTACCGCAGGAAGCTCGAAAGAAGTTCTGGCGTATCGTCATCAATCTAATGCAGTTTTTAAAAGCATGCATAGCTATTTGGTGACATTGTTCACGAAATGCTCGACAGAACCATTCGAGGCGCTCACGCTATACGATCGGCTTGGGTGAATCAGACCGGATGTCACTGACCGAGAGGTCCTACACATACATTTAAACAGAATTCCACTTTACGTAAATCAGCTGCTGCGGTATCATCCAATAGGGAGGTTGAACATCACCATAAGGACGTGAAAGCTCCCGATTGAATGACACCGTAACAGCTAACGACCTGTAAAATGCAGCTCTAAGTAACTAAATATCGGGTTACTCCCCATGGGGGGCAGGGTTTCTGACACTAACTAGACAGCTACATCGAATCAAGCCGCTGTCTGGAGGAGAATTCTAGCGGCCGGTGGCTCTCATCGGTAGTTTTCCGTGGTTTGTCCGATCAACACCAGACCAATGCCGGAACAGTACCCTAAAAAACGGGCTATGGGTCACGGGCGATCTTTCCTTCCTCTTCCTGTCCTATTATCACCCCAATCATTGATTAATTATAATTATTAAATCAATATAACGAGTAACTTATATTCAAATAATGATTTAAACAAATTAATGCCACCAACATAATCTTGCATCGTGGGAATATCTAATTAGCAGCATACATACACCGCCACATATCGGAACATTTTTTAAAAATCGTAATAACATGGCTGCTTTAGTGTGCGACATAAATCACGTGATTAGAGTCGCTAATTCTCATTGAATAGCGTCTTCCGCAATCAGTTTACCGTAGCAGTGACGTTGGCGCATGCGTAAAGATTCGAAAGTAGGTTAATAGCGTATATGTGCTTAAGAGCTGTCCAAAATACTCTCTCGTGTAAGGGCATGTCCATGTTAATGTTAAAAATACATATTTTGGTTCTAAAAGTGCATGTTGACAAAAGGACATGTTCTGGCGTCAACGTTAATGTTTTCGTGGTGAACGGTCCTTCACTGTCGTCACGTGCGCTCTTTCCGACCTCGCCTTCGTTAGAACGCGCATCCCAACGTCGCGCCGCCGCTACACAACACATTACGTAACGTTGCGCAGGCGCTGCCGGCGGCAAAGACCCCGATGGCGCCCACGACGACATCCTCGCAGCAAAATCCTCGCCGCATACTCTCCGGCATGCCATCCCGAATCCTCTTTGGCACGCAACCCCGAACCCTCACCGGTACGCCATTCCGTATATTCTTCGGCATGCCATCCCGAATCCTCTTTGGCACGCAACCCCGAACCCTCACCGGTACGCCATTCCGTATATTCTCCGGCATGCCATCCCGAATCTTTTTGGCACGCAACCCCGAACCCTCACCGGTACGCCATTCCGTATATTCTTCGGCATGCCATCCCGAATCCCCTCCGGTACGCCATCCCGAATCTTCTCCGGCACGCCATTCCATGTACACTCCGGCACGCCATTCCCGATCATGTCCTGTACGCCATCCCGTATATTCTCCGCCCACCACTTCGGCACGCCACCCGACTCTCCAGCCTCGAATCCTTCCGGACCTTCCACTCGTCATTCCGTATACTCTCCGGCAAGCCTTTCTGAATCCTCTCAGGCACACCATCCCGTATTCTCTCTGGTACTCGGATTCAGTAGTGTAACGGTTTGCGTATCGCGCTGTTATTGTCAAGTTTGCGGATCCAAACCCGATCGAAGCTGTTCAGGATTGAGGACTTTTAATGGCGAAAAAATACTTCGTATGCTTGCCTTCGGAGGGAGGCAAAGTAGCCATGTTGTAGATTTACTGCATGTAAAAGATCCTGATGCCTAAAACCCTCTGAGCTATATTTAAAATCGACTGTTTTGTCGTCCGAGCAACACCTTTCTCCGCTAGATGGCGAAAGGTGGGTAGCGAAATTTGCGTACTCAGAAGAACATGTTCCATCTCCGTATCAGGCATGATGTCCTGAGTCTCGCCACGCAAAATAAGGTATCACTGAATGGAATCTAAGTAGGGAAAGGAATTTATTGTAATAAAAAAATATGTAGGCATATATGCATTTATTTAGGAAGAAAAATAGAAAACATGCAATATAAAAATCCATTAGTGTTTAAAATTCCTCTTTATAAGCATTTCCCGAGCACAGAACGTCGTCGATCAGAGCTTAACATGGATTTGGAGAACCCGAAAAAAGTTCTACTTCTACGGAAGTTACTGAACACTAGTTTTATTCCCAATACAAAATACGTGTATACAATGTTGTCACAAGGATCAGGTGGTTAAGTGAATAGTAGTACCGCGAACCCAGTAATGGATCTCGAAGTGAGGTAAAGAGAATTTACCACCTCCCCAACTCCAAAAACGCGATAAGACAAAGATCTGTAAAATATTTCATAGTTGTTTTTTTTATCGAATTAGGCATGGGGGCCTACGAAACTTGAGCAAGCACGTGGTCAAAATTACTACGTTTCATGTACATCCTGGATCTCGGGTCTGCGACTTTCAAGGAGGAGAAGTAAGTTTGACAATTTATGAAAAAGGTTCACAGAGAAGCACGTTCGACATATAAATACATTAAAAGCATAAGGAAATATGTATTAGTAGCTAAAATATGTAGTTATACCAAAACATTTTTAAAAATTAAAATAAAAATGGTTGTAATTCATTCAAAATGCAATGTATACAAAACATTATTGAATGCAAGTATCTTGTTCCTGTAAAAATATGTATTTATATGAAAATCCGTTTCCAACCCATAAGCATTGAGTCCAGGTCGTTTGCCTCGTAAGTGTGATGTATGTTATATCCCGGGAGTGGGCGGTGTTCCATCTCTGCATTCCTATTTCCTTCATCCTCCGGATGAGGAAGGAAAGATCGTGCGGGGCCCTTGGCCCATTTGTCAGGGTAAGGCTCCGGCATTCGCTTGGTGCAGATCGGAGAAAATCACGAAAAACCATCGATCAGAGCACCCGACCGCTCGAATTATCCCTCCAGACTGCGGCTGATTTCGACCTAGTACCTAGACGCAATTGCCGTTGACTCTGAAACGGCTCTAAACAGGTTTTAGGGTGCGCGTCCTGGCGGTTTGACGATTTTCGAGCATAGACTTCATGGCTAGGTCAAATTCAGCCACTGACTGAAGAGAATTCTAGCGGCCGGCTGCTCTGATCGGAAGGTTTTCGTCGTTTCTCTAGACAATTCCATGCGAAGTGGGAGCAGTATCCAACCAAACGGGGACACAGACCGCGCGCGATCATTTCTTCCTCTTCCTTATCCTGTCCTCACCCCTTACTTACATACTTTTACACTCACAAGCACTCAACTACAACACTAGCCGGGAGACCAGTCGGGAGCTTAGAACTTGCCCCGGCTGGGACGGTGCCCTGCTGGTCGGAGATACCTGGAGAGGAAAATCCCCGCAAACCGACGGTACGTCGGCGCCGAATCTCACTTTCGAAAAGGGCCAGCGTCATCTTCTAGGAAAATATTTACTACATTAACGGGAAATACAGTGTAAAAAACTCTTTTGACAATTATTTTTTTTCATTTTCAACTCAAAAGACCGATTTCAAGAAAGTAATTTTGTCCTACGATAATGTTGGCCTCTTTCAACTAAATAAATGTTCTAAATAAATATTTTATTACATTCGTATGGGACAAGCGTTATCGTCTCCTCCCAAACTCACGTAATTATTTACTGTCATCTTATGTTCTGGATGTTTCATGCCAAACTTAGAAGTTAAAAAATTTGACATTATAAGATCTGCTGGTAAACAGTGCAAGTTAAATAAAAAGTTTATTAAATCGTGTAATAAATGGTAAATTGTCATACTTCATCTTCTTGGAAATTGCAATCATACGATTCCTAGAGGGTGGCGGATCAAAATTGCCGATATCTAATGTATAATGTTTTTTACTATTCGTGAAGTAAATGTATGAGCAATAACTACTCTGTAATGAAAACATCCCAACACTATGTACAGTACATATTAATAAGGAAGCTACGTACGATATCTTGGTTTATGAGACTTCCAAATAAATCCACAGTATTTTGGAGGCATTAGACATCTGGATTCCAGTATTTGACGTTTTTTTACTAAGGTGTTATTTGCAGGAAATTAGAAAATACGGTGAACATCAGCGTGATCGTAAAAGGATATACCGAGATACTTTCCGCTAAATGAGTTACAATTGTCATTCAAACTCACTTGTCATTAACATCAATTAAACATTCAATGTCATTATCAAGGTGACCAATTCAGTCGACGACCTACTGGAAAGGGTAAATGTAAATTGAGACACGTTGTATTGTGTTTCATGAAGAGAGAAAAACGTCATACGCAGTTTTTAACTGTTTTTTTTACGTAAAATAAATAAATAAATGAATTAAATGTTCAAATAAACGAACCTTCAACCACAACTTAACTGTTAAAATTAAAAACGTACTTGTGCTACTGACGTTTATTTCAAGAGACTATCTAGAGTAAGCTTCGAACGGGGAAAAAATGTACAGATATTACGCACAGGTATTACGTACAAGAGTGGAAGATTTACGGGCAAAGTTCCAAGAGTACTGAACATCACAATTTGTCCGCTCAATTGTCATTGCAGCGCGGGCAAGAGAGAATCAATGTCTACATGCAGAAGTGGGTTGGTACTTTAAACGCTATTTCTCAATTACTATATTCAATAAGCATTCAAAATCACACACAACCATTATTGAAAGTAGCATGACACAGGGAAGATCTTACGCACTTCACTTCAAACGTGAGGTTAACTTCACCTGGGAAATAATATCTAACGGGTTTATATTATGTCTAACTTCGAAAACCTCTGAAATGACCCACAAATTATCCACCAAACAAATATTCCACGAATACAACAATTAAAAAGCGTTGACAACAGTAATTAATGTTTGAAACATGCGTTTATAGTACTCGGAATTATTTTGTAGCAAAAAATTCACGTTTCAGCAACATTCATGCGTTAGTAGTATTGTCAATGAAAGTTCGAAATGTCCTGTGAGTACAAAAATTAGGACAATAGAATAATTCCACTCACGTGTGTATGAATCACAACACAGGGCATATGTTTCCTCACCGCCATTATTTGGTACTAGTTCAATTAAACTCATGTGCTGAATTGTGTCGTACGATTTCGATTTTATTTCGCCAATTTTTAGCAGGGATTTACAAGAACCCGTTTTTGTAGCAGTCAAATACCCGCTGGCGAACCAGAAAAATGGGGGTTTTCAGTCATCTATTGGGGTAACTACAAAAATAAACACAGGCTCACCCAATAAGAAACCGCATCCACATGCTCAGCACGATGGAAGATATAGTAAGCAGCTGACATGTCTTATCATTCAGAACTTCAGTTTAACAGCTGGGACATTCCACTACACATTCACAAATCACACGCACACTACTATACTACTCGCACCAGTTTCTCTCAGCCGCTCTCACTGTCCGCAACGCCATCTGCAGCTCAACTCCTCCCCCGCTGGCGTGCTCGCCCCAACTGCTCGACCATTGACCAATCTGACACTCAGGAGCACGGCAACGCTATCGAGCGGCAGAACGCTGTACTGTGGGAAACATCTGAAGACTAAAGTATCCACCGCGAGTTTTAAAACTGATGAAAAAATCTATTAATAATGCACTTTCTTTTCCCTAATGATACTTTGCCATTAAAAGCCTAATTGCTCCAAAATTACCTTAATTTGATTAAAATATCAAAAAAACACCAAATATCAAAAAACCAAAAACACCAACTGTAAAAACTGGTTGGGCTATGCTAAGGGGCTAAAAAATCTACATTGGGCTATAAAAGTTACATTTAAAGCGAGTGATATCAGAAAAAACTCATTCCATTTGCAAACTTTTTACAAGACTTGCATCTGTTGCAAAAAGACTTGCATCTGTTGATGTGAATGGGAAGTGTTTTCACCCAATTTTGAGTGGAAATAAGAGGATTTGAACTATATCCTTCTGGGATACCCTAAAAGAAGCCTCAAAAACTTAGCAAACATGCAAAAAATTGAATTTTTATGAAAAAACAGAAGGACTGGTTTTGCTAGCAAACCTCTCATTTTTTGAAAAATGGTATTGGGATGATGATTGAGCTAACAAAACATCATCATTAACAGTGTAATTTTTTATTTTCCAACTTTTTTAAACCTTTTTTATAACCAAATGCTTTCGAAAGTTCCGCTGCTTATTTCTTATCTTAGCAAAAGTTGCATTTTCAACAACAGCCAATGAATGACAGTTAAGCACAAATAATTCATGATTAAGCAAAAAGATAATGAATAGTTTGAAGTAATAGAGTTGTATCTCAAAAAACTTCATATTTTAGATTTTTGTATTTATAAGGTCAGGATAGTAAGTTTTCTAGGTCAAGAATATTTGAACCGAACCCACTATACTGACCAGCAAGGGGAGGAGATCACAATTGTCACAACTAGTTTCAGTGGTAGATTACTGTTAGATTCACATTTTTCATGTCACAGTATTGCACATGTAATGTAACAGAGAGTTTTTGCTGTGATCTGCAATGACATGATAAGTCATTTGTCATCAAATGTAACTTCACTCTGCCATATCTGACTCGTTATACACGATTGAAATTGTATATGTGACTCAATAAATATTATTATTATTATTATTATTATTATTATTATTATTATTATTATTATTATTATTATTATTATTATTAAGTCTAAAAGTGCCCAGAACATTTCACTGACAGTGCGATTCAGAATTGTGTGGTGGCAATAGTATATCATCTCTAAATAAAATGCTGTTGCAGTTAAATGCTAGAACTATAGATTTACTTTACAGCAATATTGTCATACTTAAAGACATTGCTATATTGCATGTGAGATGTCTCAATTCTCATTATTACCTTATTTTGAGTGATAAGACTTATTCATTGGAAAATAGTCTAGTAAAACTATTTATTTTTCTAGATTTGATTTATTTCTGTATAAGATATTTCTGGGTAACTTTCTTCAGATCGAAAGAGTCTCTTTATAACAGTTTTGGTAAAAAATTGGTCTTAAAATGAAAAATATCATCAAATGATAGGGGGATGATGCATACAACATTTAGAGTTAAGACTTAGATTTCTTTTTAGGATATTTTTGTCAGTCTTTGAAAGTCTCTTCTGAAAAACATTTTTCTTGAGATATGATTTTATAGCTATGAATTTGTAATATTTTCAATCAGAAGTCATAATAGTAAGACTGGCCTAGGTGGCCATGGTTTATCAACACCTGGCCAGAGCAGTACCCCAACAAATGGACCATGGACCACTCATGATCCTTCCTTTCTCTTCCTTGTCCTATCCTCACCCAATACTTATACACATTCTTTCATGCTCTACACTATCATACATGCTGAGAGAAAGTTAGGAGCTTACAGCTTGTCCCAGCTAGGGTGGTGCCCTGCTGTTGGGAGATATTTGGTTAGGAAAAACTCCTCCATCCAACTACATGTTGGATGGAGGAGTTTTTCCTAACCAAATATCTCCTAAATGTTCCCATTGGATGTTGAGATCTGGTGGGGGAAGAATCTCAACATCCAATGGGGCAAGGATCACTGCCACCTCCCATGATAAAAACAAGCACTGCACGTATGGGACTAATGACCTTAGCAGTTAACATGCCCAGAAATACAACATAATCAATTAATCATGAAAGTGGGGTATATAATAAACCACTAGCTTTACAAAATAAGCCTTTTTCAAAGTAATTGTCTTTGTAAGAATTGTAAGTAGAAAACAAAGCAATTCAATTGCCTTCTTGGCAAGTTTATAGCATTTTAT